>CM064358.1:2500-602500 GCA_032595735.1 Pelochelys cantorii | reverse complement strand
TGGGTCAGACCAAACGTCTGTCTAGCCCAGTGTCCTGTCTGCTGACAGCAGCCAATGCCAGCTGCCCCAGAGGGAGGGAACACAACAGGTAATTATCAAGTGATCCCGCCTCTGTCATCCATTCCTGGCTAATAGTCACCGATGGACCTGTCCTCCATGAATTTATCTAGGTTTTTTTAACCCTGTTAAAGACCTGGCCTTCACAACATCCTCTGGCAAGGAGTTCCACAGGTGGTCTGTGCTGCATGAAGAAATACTTCCTTTTGTTTGTTTTAAACTTGCTACCTATTAATTTCATTTGGTGGCCCTTAATTCTCATGAGGAGTAAACATCACTTTCTTATTTACTTTCACTTTCCATCATGACTTTATAGACCTCCATCCTCTCTTCCAAGCTGAAAAGTCCCAGTTTTATTAATCCCTTCACACAGCAGCCGTCCTGTACCTCTATTCATTGTGGTTGCTCTTTTCTGGACTCTGTTTTGAGACGGGTGACCACATCTGCACGCACTATTTTAAGATGTGGGTGTGCCATGGATTTGATATTTCTGCCCTATTCCCTCTCCCCTTCTTGATAATTCCTACCGATTCATTGCCTCTCCCTGCCCATTCAGGCTTTCAGCTGTGGTTTGCTTGTTCCATCTAGTTGGCCAGTCTCACGCTCTGGCTTTGGATCTGAATGTCCCTGACGTTCACACCCTGTGTTCTGCTTTGGGCCATGCTTTAGTTTCCACACCTGGGTTCTGGTCGTGGCTCCCCCGCTGGCCTGTGGTGGTCCCTGGCTGTGTCACGGGGGCCGAGAGCACTGCAATGCATTCATAACCTGTTCTGAGATCCTTCAGTAACAGGTACTGCAACTGCTGACCTGCATCCAAGTCCTCTCCTGTTCCAGAGGACTGCGAGAGCCAGGCCTAGGGGGTGTCCCTTTGCTTCCCTGTCAGTCAAAGGGCTGCAGCTGGCAGGAATCCAGCCTGGCCTGGATGTGTAACGAACCTGTGGCAGGGCTGGAGCTTGTGTGGCTACTTCGTTGGTATCAGCTGAAGAGCCAGAAAATGTCCGTCCTTCATTTAAAATCTCCAGTGCCCATGTCTCTCTTTTCTCCCCCCCCCCCCCCCCCCCACAGCTGCAGCCCGGCTCAGATCGTAGGCCTACCTGTTTCCCAGGAGCATCTCCTCTGTAAACATGCACAGGGCCGTCGGATCAGGTACCGCTGGGCTGCCTCAGCAGCTCCCCGACAGCCGTGGGAGTGGGAAGCGATTGCCCTGGGGGCGGGGGTTACTTGCTAAAACCCAGCTGCTGTTTTGTCTTGGGGTTTAATTCACGCCTGCGTAGGGACAGACAGAACCTGGGTTCCATGCTTGCCAGCAAAGGGCTCCTCCTGCAGCCTGAGCTATTCCATGTTCAGGGCTCCTGTGGACCGGCCTCTCACTGCAGAGCCTCCATCTCTGTAAGGTCTGGGCCAGGTTTCCAAGGGAGGTTGTGCAATTCCTATTGCTAGCGGCTCAGAGCAGCCTGGAGAAAGCCCCCAGGGATGGGCTAGGTACACAGCCCATCAGCTGGTATCACCCAAGTGTTCTGAAGGACTCGGCATGTAATGGCGGAGCCCCTAAGGGCGCTGTCACCCAGGCCGGAAACCAGCCTCTGGATCAGTGCGCTTGAAGATGCTGGCCGAGACGGACTATGGGGGGGGACGCCGTGTGGCCGTTCTTAGGGTTTTGTGCCTCAGTCCACGGGGCTGGACAGAACTCCTTGGGGTCCCTTCCCAGCTCTGTACCCTTGGCTCCCAGGTTCCAGCGCCTGCCGCCTTTCACCCCTTTCCAGCAGATCCTGCCCTACCTTCCATGGTTCAGTCCTCACCCAAAGCTGCAGGAGAGGAGGCTGCCTTTTCTCTTTCCCAGGCCTGGCCCAAATATTCTCCGGCCTCCTCACGCCTGCCCCTCGGCCTGGGCCAGCACTGGGAGCACGCAGAGCGCGCAGAATCCCACTGTGAGCGCCTGGCTGTGGCAGAGGGAACTTGCAGAGACGTGTCAACTCCTGCAATTGCAGCGCCAAGGTGCCATGCATAGCCCACAGGCCTTTGGCATGCCAGGCCAGGCAGGTGGGGCTGGGGAGGGGGGTTGAGAGAGTGTTTGCCACTTTGTTTATCCTGCCATCCCTGTGCAGAGCCCATTTCCCAGCCCTCCTCTGTCCGACCTCTGTGGTTCAGGATGGCCAGTGGCTCCCCCCATCCTTTCTGGGCCAGTTTCAGTGAGGTGGGAGAGCAGGGGAGGGCGGCCTTGTGCCCTAGTCTGGGCTGTGGCTCCAGGGGCACTTCCTGCCTCAGCTAGATTCCCGCTCTTACCTGGGGCCAGATGCTGAGTTAGCTAAGTCAGGCCAGCAGAGAGAGGACATGAGCCACATTTAACCAGCCTGCCAAAATCCTGCCTGGATCACGTTCCAAACCCAAACTTCCTCAGAGTGCAGCGGTGTTTGGCACTAGCCTTCTGGCCAGAGGAGGGACTGTGACTGTAAAACGGTCTTAATGCAGCGTGCCCTCTCCTGCCATCCAGACAAAACAGGGTGCCCTGGCCCGCTGCCCAGCTCCTTCTTTAACTGCTGTGTGGAACAGGCCTTGCCTTGACTCGAGGGCAGCTTAGGCATGTGGGACAGCAGAAGCCAATTCAAACTCTCCTCACTGCCTCCCCTGTTCAGAGCCGCCCCCCCCCCCCCAGGCCTCGTTTTGTCACCCGCCAGCCAGGCCTGAGCCACGTGATCTTAACAGCTGGGTAACTTCCTTTCCCAAGGGCTGCCTGGGAGAGGCCGATTATTTGCTGACAGGTCTCCGGTCAAAATTCCTGTGTGTTTTGAGCCAGACCGGGGGGGGGGGGGGGGGGGCGGAAATGTTCCATCACCTGTACGGGGCTGAATGCTGCTTGTGCTAGCACAACACCACTCGCAGTCACTTCACTTTTGCTAGTTGCTGTGGCAGTCGCTGGGCAGGACACAACTGGAAGGATCGGCCCATGTGCCCTTCTCAGCTCACTTCACCCCTGGATTCCTGCCAGTAGGAACTGACTCTCCTGGGCAGCTTTGCGGACAAGAGCTGTGGCTCCCCCTTCCCTGGCTTCCAGGGGAAGCAGGGCTCTCGGCCATGTGGGCGCAGCGGGGAAGGGAAACGAAAGCAAGGCCTTGGCCCGGCCCCCCCCCCCCCTCCCCGTGCTCCATGCCCTGTTTTGATGGGCGCACAGTTTCCCCTTTCAGGTCCCTGGCGAGGAGGAGAGAGGCCGAGGGTTGATCTGTGCCTACTTATGCTCCCCTTCTCTTCTGTGGGGTGGCTCTCTGGCTGGACCATCTCCCGAGGGGCGAGGGTATCACGGTGCAGCCTGCAGGGGGTGGGGGTGATGCAGAGTGAGAAATGGGCAATGTCCCGGGCCCCTGATCTCGAAAAGGGGCAAAGCTGCCACAGCCTGGCTGTGCTGTGCCAAGGGCAGGGTGCGCGAGAGCTCAGCCCTTCATGCGCACACGTGTAACCTGTGGCTGTTCCCAGTTCAGCATCAGGCCTCTGTCCTGTAACCCCGCCTCTCCCTAGGTGACCAGCAGGGGGTAGCGAGCAGCTGCCACCCAGCTCTGCCCCCGGCTCGGCGTGCCAGGGCGAGGCTGTAGCGTAGGATTGCAGTGCTGGGAACTAACGCGCAAGGCCCCGTATGTCCGCGCTGGCTCTAGGCCTGGGCTGCAGACCCGGCCCATGGCCACCTGCCTGACCCCGCAGCTACAGGGGTGCTGAAAATTGAGGGTAGGATCTCACTGGCCTGGGACAGCCCAGCAACCTCTTCCTCCAACCCCTGGACACTGCCAAGCCAGTCTGGCTTTAGCGCTCAGCCCTGCACCCGGCCACGCAGCAGCTCCCACAGCTCTGCCTGGATCGCTCGGTGCCGCTGCCAGTCCAGCCCCCCCAGGGCATCTTCTGGGGGTGCATGGACCATGCATCTCGCCTGTCTGTGGGTGCTTGCACCTGACTCCCCGCGAAGAGGGTGAAATGGACGCTCCTGCGTGTTACAAAGCTCTGGCCTGAGGGCCTTCCTCATCCGTGCTGAGGATGGGAGGAAAGTGCAGTGATTTTAAAACCACGCTCTTCCTGGGACATGATGTCGCCTCTTTCCTTGCCCTTAGGGCCCGCCCCCACTCATGCACACACACCCCCTCCCCCGCTCTACCATTTCTCTTGTCGATTGAAGCAATTTCCGAACTACATTACTTACAGAAGCCCACGGTGCATCTGTGCGTCTGACTTGGGCAGTGCCCGCTGGGTGCTGGTCCCACGGGGTGCTGTTGCCTCCGGCTGTCTGTGCTTCCCCCCTGCGCAGACAGCAGGAACGAAAGCGAGGCCGTCACAGTGCCCCTTGTGTCTCAGGAGAGGCTAAGTAGTTGCAGCCTGAGGGTTATTTGTGGGTTTCGAGGGTTGGGGTGTGGGAAAGCGGTGTCTGCCTGTGGGACTGTGGCTGGAAAGCTGAGGAATTGGTTGTGCAGACGGGCTGGAGGGGGGCAGTGCCCCCTGCAAGCTGAGCGCTCGGGTGGCTGCCCAGCTGATCAGCCGAGTGCCCAGAGCTGGCAGCATGTGGTGGTGTACAACTGCACATACCTTGGCGCGCACCGCAATTTATTCTGCACACAGATGGAAAAGAATTGGAGGGAACACTCCTTAAGGGATGGTTGTGTTTGAATTAATGTGGGCTGCCTGGAGTCCAGGATAGCCACCAGACGTAGCTACATAGTGAAAGGGAAATGAGTGGCCATTTTGAAAACCCGCCCCACCTTTGTCAGAACCCTTCCTGGGTGTCGCAGGCCTAAGAAGGGCTGCTATTGTGTCAAATGGACAGACCCTGGAAGAGCGTGCGCCGAGACGTACGAAGGGGAGAAGACGACAGAAGGAAAATCGCTCCGCGTAACAATGGCCAAAATGGGCGGCAGTGTTACAGCGTGGGTTACCTGCCAGCCTCCGCCCCAGAGGTGGCTGCATTTCAGTGGCAGCGCCCGGCTATGCCTGGAGAAGAGCTTAAAGCAAAGGGCCCTGAGGCAAATTCAGCAGTGACCTGGAGTGTGAATCCAGCGCCTGCTGGGGCGGGGCCCGGCGTCTGCCCTTTGCTCGCTACCTGGACCCGCCGTCAGGGCTGTACAGGCGCCCCCGAGAGCCGGGCCAGTTAGAATCTCAGGGCAGGCCTGATGCCGGGGCTGCGGCCACTGCTGGGGCAGAGCGCGGCCGGGTCCCCCCTCCCCCAGCGCGCTCGCCGGTGGCCCCAGGAGCCCTGGGGCTGCTCTAATTCCCGGGGGGCTGGAGCGGCCCAGCAGGCCCGGGGGGGAATCTGGGCCTCTCAACGAGGGCGCCCGCCGGCTGCACCAGAGCCCGGCCCTGAGCCACGCCCAGCATTCAGCCCGGGGGCTCGGCCGCCGGCGGAGACGCGGGTTCAAGTCCTTAGCCTGGGCGTGGGGGGCCTGGACGTGCAGGGCTGGAACGGAGGGGGGGGGCGCCCCCACCTCACAGCTACAGCTAGAACAGCCTCACTCCCCTTGGGCATGGTATGGCCTAACTGCCGGAATGTTCTGTATCTCCCCCCCCCCCCCCCCCCGCAACCATCACCAGTGGGCATGGTACGGCCCAACTGCCGGAATGTTCTGTATTCCCCCCCCCCCCCCCCGCAACCATCACCAGTGGGCATGGTACGGCCCAACTGCCGGAATGTTCTGTATCTCCCCCCCCCACCCCCCACAACCATCACCAGTGGGCATGGTACGGCCCAACTGCCAGAATGTTCTGTATTCCCCCCCCCCCACCCCGCAACCATCACCAGTGGGCATGGTACGGCCCAACTGCCAGAATGTTCTGTATTCCCCCCCCCACCCAACCATCACCAGTGGGCATGGTACGGCCCAACTGCCAGAATGTTCTGTATTCCCCCCCCCACCCAACCATCACCAGTGGGCATGGTACGGCCCAACTGCCGGAATGTTCTGTATCTCCCCCCCCCCCCCCACAACCATCACCAGTGGGCATGGTACGGCCCAACTGCCGGAATGTTCTGTATCTCTACCCCCCCCCCCCACAACCATCACCAGTGGGCATGGTACGGCCCAACTGCCAGAATGTTCTGTATCTCTCCCCCCCCCTCCCCCCCCAACCATCACCAGTGGGCATGGTACGGCCCAACTGCCGGAATGTTCTGTATCTCCCCCCCCCCCCCCCGCAACCATCACCAGTGGGCATGGTACGGCCCAACTGCCGGAATGTTCTGTATTCCCCCCCCCCCCCCCCAACCATCACCAGTGGGCATGGTACGGCCCAACTGCCGGAATGTTCTGTATCTCTCCCCCCCCCACAACCATCACCAGTGGGCATGGTACGGCCCAACTGCCAGAATGTTCTGTATCTCTCCCCCCCCTCCCCCCCCAACCATCACCAGTGGGCATGGTACAGCCCAACTGCCGGAATGTTCTGTATTCCCCCCCCCCCCCACAACCATCACCAGTGGCATGGTACGGCCCAACTGCCGGAATGTTCTGTATTCCCCCCCCCCCCGCAACCATCACCAGTGGGCATGGTACGGCCCAACTGCCGGAATGTTCTGCTCATGCTTTATGCCGTGTCCTGGCAGCCTGGCCCCATGGGCGAGGCCCGTCTGCCTCCTGAGAGCCCCTCTGCACCACACGCTGCCAGTGCGGCGTGGCTGTTAAAAACCTGCCACATTCCACCCCAGAGGCAGCTGCATCTCAGTGCGGGGGGGGGGGGGGGGATTCCTGCATGACCAGCCCCTGAGCCCTGACTGTCCCCCCCACCCCCGCCCTGTCCTGCTCTGCCTGGGGTGGCTCTGACGTGTTACCTCTTGGTGTGATGGGGCACCATGCCCTGGACGTAGCCACCCATCCCGGGCTGCAGCCCCCCCCCCGGCGATGGGGGTGACAGAAGGGAGGGACTAAGAGAAGGGGGGAGAGAGAAGCTGCTGAGGGGGGAATTGACCAAAGAGACCCCAGGCCCGTGTGCTGCCCCCTCCTGGCCCCGTTAGCCATGCCAGGGGATTTCCTGGCTGCTTCCGGCCTCGCCTCTCCCTGGTTTGCTTCCCCGGGGATGGGGAGCAGGCGGGAGCCCCTTGGGGAACTGGGCCAGGGCTGGGAGCAGGCATGGCCCCGATAACGATCTCCTTGGCTAGCAGCTGCCCCACCCAGCCCCTGCCTGGCCCCGTCTACCCCCCCCGGCTCCTTGGATCTTAGCCAGGCGCATTGCGGAGTAGGGGTAAGGTGGCAGGCTGGTGGGGCCGGGCGCAGAGCAGAGCTGGCGTCCATCCCCAGGCTACGAGCACCTCTGAGGTTTGGGGAGCAAGGTGGCATTTCCCGGGGGCGGGGGGGGGGGCGCAAGTCTAAAACTGCCTTCTCCCCCCGCAGCTCAGCTGCCCCAGCAGCCTCCCCCATAGTGGCCAGATGAAATCCAGCTCTTCTGTTTGGATTTGGCCTTAGCAGAGGCCAGTCTTGGGGAGGGTCCGATGAGGCTACTGGCGGCCGTCGCCGGCATCTCGGAGCGTCAATTACACATCCGTCTGGGGAGCCTCGCATGGTAACGGACCCACCAAGACATGGGGCTGGCGACTCACTAACCAGCCAGCTGGCGAGCGTCACCAGCCCTGCAGCCGCTTGGCTCAGCCGGGGCGGGGGCCAGCAGCTGGGCTCCGGGGCAGCGCGCCTGGGGAGCGTGGGGATGTGGCAGAGCGCACAGCGCCAAGGATTTCAATAGGTATGCGGTGTGGCACTGAGCTGGGGAGCAGGGTTTGCATGGAGCTATTCAGCCACCAGGCTGGTGAGCGGCCCAGAGGGGCTGGGGCCTGGCCCAATCTAGCCAAGGCTCTGACTTGCGGCTTTGGGTGCAATGTCACACCCAGTTCCTGGCCTGCACCCGCTCAGGGGAGCCCTCGGGGGGGGGGGGCAAGCCAGGCCTGGGTGCCCTGGTGCCAGGGAAACTGGGCAGCACCACCCCAGAGCTGGCTGCAACACAGGAGCCATTACTGTGGGTGCAAGGGGCCCTGATCCTGTAGCACTCCCCCAGCAATGCTCCAGGCATGGAAGGTGGGGTTTGGGGGGGGGGGGTTAATGAATAACTGGCCTTTAGTGTCTCCCTGGGGAAATCGTTCTCAGCCACTTGCTCGCCCCACTGGGTGCTGTTGCTTTAGCCCTGGCTGCCTGCTGGGGCGGGACACTCACCGGGTTGTAGGCAGGCTGGTAGCCGGGAGCAGGGACATAGGCCATGGGGGGGCGCTGGGTCTCTCTGTGCAGCAAAGGGGCAGGCTGGGCACAGCGAGTAGGGCGAGCCAAGAGAAGGGGTTTTATAGGGCTGGCCTGGAAGGCGGGGTGGCTGGGCTCCACCCACGCCCCAGGTAGAGCTGTCACCCCCTGCCCCACCACACCCAGCTGAGTGGCCAATCCCCAGGTCCCTGGGGAAATGGCAATGCTGAGCTGGTGCTGGAGGGAAGGGGTGGAGGGCAGAGGCTGGGAACCAGGACTCCTGGGCGCCATCCCCAGCTCTGGGAGGGCAGCAGTGGGGTCTAGCGGTTAGAGTGGGAGTTGCTCACCCCACACTCTTACCGGAGGCGCACGTGCCCCCCCCCCCCCCCCCCCCCAGCATTGCATGAGCCTGGAGCTGAGCCCCCGCCCCCCCCAGTTCCTGGTGCCATGCACAAATCCTGCCCAGCGCTCAGCAAGCCCTGGTCTGACTGGGCTCCATCAGGCCAACTCTCAACCAGACTCACAATCTACAGCCCGCGGTATTGGCAGTGCAGGGTGAGCGTCCCAGGGAGTGGGGGCTAGTGGGTAGAGCAGAGGGGCTGCGAACTGGGACCCCCCCTCCCCCCCGGGTTCTCTCCAGAGTCTGAGTTCACAGCCCGCCCGCTGCCGCGACACGTCCTGTGTCACACTCCCTGGGCTTGGGCCTCGGCCTGCCAGCTGCCCGGAACTGAAGGCTCCAGCAATTTTGGCTTCATGTGACGAGATTGCCAGGAATCTGTCCAGCCAAAACTGGCAGCCCTGCTCTGGCAGTGCCCTTTCCTGCACCGGCCCACAAGTGGGGGGGATTGTTCAGTGGTTTGAGCATTGGGCTGCTAACCCCAGGGTTGTGAGTTCAAGCCTTCAGGGGGCCAATTAGGGCTCGGGGGCAAATCTGCCAGGGATGGTACTTGGTCCTGCCGCAAGGGCAGGGGACTGGACTCGCGGTCCCTGCCAGTTCCATGGGATAGATAGGAATGCCAGCTGCACGGCTGGCCCCGCTAGATGGCTTCTTCAGCCCAAGCTGGAGGGTCTGGAGCTGACACGGCTGCTGGAGCCCAGCCCAGGGCTGGGTGCCCTTTGGCCAGGGCCGGCAGGAGGCCCGGCTCCTCCTGTGAGTCAAAGAGCCCCATGGCCTTTCCCCCAGCCCGGGCAGCGCCCACAGGACCAATGGGATCCGGCCTGGGGCTTTGTTTGCAGAGAACGGGAGCCTCCCTGTGAAAGCAAACAGCAGCCCCTGGCCTCTCGGCTCACTGGCTGTTCCAGGGAGGCCGGATCCCCCCACCTGCTGGGCTAGTGGCTTTCCTGGCTCCTGCTGGGGAGCCCAGGGCAGATTAGTGGATGAGTCCCAGGCCCTGCAGCCAGGTGCCCGCAGCTGCGCTGGGATGAAACAGGCAGGTGCAGGCTAGGTGCCAGGACCCCTCCCCTCCAGCCATCCTAGGCCAGCTGTTCTTACAGTGCCCCCCCCCGCCCACGCTGGGGCACCAGGTCTGGCATTACGGGTGCCGGGCTTATTCGGGTGCCAGGGGCCACGCGGGACAAGCTCCTGGACTGACTAATCAGTGGGTGTGAGGGGAAACTGAGGCACAACTAGAATCCCAGTGTCCTGACTCCCAGTGCTGGCCACTGCCTCCCTGCGGCTGGGCTGGGACCTGAGTCCTGTGTGCTCAGGCCACCAGAGGAAGCGGGAGGGGGCAGCTCCAGCATGGCTAATGCATAACCACCTCCCAGCTCGTCCATGCAGGGCTGAGCTGCCCCGTGCCGATGGGAGGGGCAGGTGGGCTGGTGCGGCAGATCCCAGGCCACACACCCAGCGGCCTTTGCCTCTCCTGGTGGTTCTTGTTTGCTCAGCCTGCGGGACTGGGCCACGCCGCTGATCACATGGGCCTCAGAACAGGCCTGCGGAGGGGGGGTGGAGGGCAGAGCCAGCGCCACTTGGCTCCGAACCCATCCCCGAGCTCTCCGGGGAGCTGGGTTTTATGGGCTGGTTGTGCCTGACACTGTTGTTAGCAGCAATGTTCACAGTGGGTGGGGGGGACGGACTTGGTGCTGGAGTTGCCTGACCCACCTCTGCTCCATCAGCCAGTGCGGCGCTGGCTGGGAGCCCGGTTTCTGCTGTGCCAGTGCCGCTGCGGCACCCCCGCAATCCAGGCCAGCTCGGCGGGTTGAAAATGCCCGTTGTGCCGTGACCGGTGGGGGCAGGGAGCAGCCGTTCCTTGGGGGCCTGGAGTGAAGCGTTTTTAAGCTTCACAGGGCAGCAAAACAGCCACGCGGTTTGTGGGCCCACCCAAGGGAAACCAGCTCTAATGGTTGCCGCCGAGGAGGGCAGCTCCAGCCTGGCTGGCAGGAGGGGCCCCCAAGGCAAGGCTGCTGGGGGGGGGGGGGCACCCTGCCACCAGGAGCAGAGGCACAATGCAGCCAGGGCTCTCTGGCACTCGTCGGGTCTCGAGGGATCCGGCCTCGCAAGCAGGGTGAGCGCCAGGGCCAGCGTCTGCGAGGGGCTATGGCTGGACTCCAGCCCATGTCACTGTGATCGCCTGCCGCGCTGCACAGGCTGGCTCACAAGTTGCCAGGCCGAGCCCATGAGAACCCACCATGTTGGGGGTCCAGGCGCTGCGGGAGCCCCGGCTCGGCTGGCGGGGGGGGGGGGGCAGTGGAGGCGATGGTGAGGCTGTTTTGGCCTTTGGGAGCACGAACCCCGCTGCCAAGCAAGCGACTTACAGCCCCTACAGCTGTTTGTGCTCTGAACAGCCACTTGCTTTCAGCACAGACTTCAGAGCGGGCGTCTGCCCCTGGGGCCAGCGGGGTTGGCAGGGCTCTGGGCAGCAGGGGCCAGGCACTCCTAGGGCCGGCAGGGCTGTGGGCAGCTGGGGCTGGGTGCTTCTGGGGCTGGCAGAGCTCTGGGCAGCAGGGGCCAGGCACTCCTAGGGCCGGCAGGGCTGTGGGCAGCTGGGGCTGGGTGCTTCTGGGGCTGGCAGAGCTCTGGGCAGCAGGGGCCAAGTGCTTCTGGGGCCGGCAGAGCTCTGGGCAGCAGGGGCCAAGTGCTTCTGGGGCCAGCGGGGCCGGCAGGGCTGTGGGCAGCCGGGGCTGGGTGCTTCTGGGGCTGGCAGAGCTCTGGGCAGCAGGGGCCAAGTGCTTCTGGGGCCAGCGGGGCCGGCAGGGCTGTGGGCAGCCGGGGCTGGGTGCTTCTGGGGCTGGCAGAGCTCTGGGCAGCAGGGGCCAAGCACTCCTGGGGCCAGCGGGGCCGTGGGCAGCCGGGGCCGGGCACTCCTGGGGCCAGCGGGGCCGTGGGCAGCCGGGGCCGGGCACTCCTGGGGCCAGCAGGGCCGTGGGCAGCCGGGGCCGGGCACTCCTGGGGCCAGCGGGGCCGTGGGCAGCCGGGGCGGGGTGCTTCAGGGAGCTGTTCAGAGGCCGCACTAAGTGCACTAAGACACTGCACTTGGGCCTTGACCTGACAGCCCTGCTCTGGGCAGCCCCCCGTTGCTTGGTGAGTGGCTACAGCAGCCCCCACTCCAGCTTCCTTCCAGAGCTCAGCCTCTGCCCCTCTGCTCTGCTAGGGGCCTGGGGGGCGGCCCCACACTCAGGCAGCAGAGGGAGGATTTGCTTGGGGGTTAGTTTATTAATCACTCTGCTCTGAACTGATTTGGCTGGTGGCTTCTTTTGCTATGAAATGCGGGTTTGGGGCAGCACAGGCCCCACACCTGGCCCACGGGGGGCGTCGAAGGCAGCGGGGCAGGCAGGCTGGCTGGGGGCTGAAGGCAGCGGGGCAGGTAGGCCACGTGCCGGCGGCTGGTCTGTGTCCCGGGGCTCCAGCTACAGTTTGGAGTACACAACGTCCTTGGGGCTCTTCTTCTCCAGGACGGCCTGCGCAGATTTCAGGATGTCCTCCGTCTGCAGCATGCTCATGTTCCAGGTGGCCTGGGGAAGGCAGGGCAGGTGAGGGGGCAGGAGAGCCACTAGGACACGGGGAAATGCACACGACCTGGCCCCTCTAGCTATGGGCGGCTGCAGGCAGGGGGCTGGGATAGCAGGGTGTGAGTTGGGGTTGAGGGGCATGGGCAGAGCTGTGGGTGGGGAGCCCAGGGGCTGTGGGTCGGGGCCAGGGGCAGGGCTGCGGGTTGGGGGCAGCAGCAGGGCTGTGGGTCGGGGGAGCGGCAGGGCTGAGGGTCGGGGCTAGGGGCAGGGCTAAGGGCGGGGCTAGGGGCAGGGCTATGGGTCGCGGCTAGGGATAGGCAGGGCTGCGGGGTCGGGGCTAGGGGCAGGGCCGAGGGTCAGGGCTGGGGGGCAGGACCAGGGGTCAGGGCTGGGGCAGGGCTGGGGGTTGGGGCAGCAGCAGGGCTGCAGGTCAGGGCTAGGGCAGGGCCGAGGGTCGGGGCTAGGGGCAGGGCCGTGGGTCAGGGCAGCGGCAGGACCGGGGTCAGGGCTGGGGCAGGGTCGGGGTTAGGGGCAGGGAGCAGGGCCGGGGCTGGGGGCAGGGCTGCAGGTCGGGGCTAGGGGCGGGGCTGGGGGTCGGAGCTAGGGCGGGGCCGGGGGTCGGGGCTAGGGGCAGGGCTGCAGGGTGGGGCTAGGGCGGGGCCGGGGGTCGGGGCTAGGGGCAGGGCTGCGGGTTGGGGCTAGGGCGGGGCCGGGGGTCGGGGCTGGGGGCAGGGCTGCAGGGTCGGGGCTAGGGCGGGCTGGGGTCGGGGCTAGGGCAGGCGGGGCAGGTGGCAGGGCGGGGCCGGTGGTCGGGGCTGGGCAGGGCTGCAGGGCGGGGCTCTAGGGGCGGAGTTAGGGTCGGGGCTCAGGGGCTGGGGCAGGGCTGCAGGGCGGCGGCTAGGGCAGGGCAGGGCTGCAGGGCGGGGCCGGGGGTCGGAGCTAGGGGGGGTCGGGCTAGCAGGGCGTGGCGGGCGTTGGGGCTAGGGCAGGCTGCAGGGTGGGGCAGGGCGGGGCCGGGGGTCGGGGCTAGGGGCAGGGCTGCGGGTTGGGCAGGGCGGGGCCGGGGTCGGGGCTAGGGGCAGGGCTGCAGGGTCGGGGCTAGGGCGGGGCTGGGGGTCGGGGCTAGGGGCAGGGCTGGGGTCGGGGCTAGGGGCAGGGCTGCGGGGTCGGGGCTAGGGGCAGGGCTGAGGTCGGGGCTAGGGTGGGGCTGGGGTCGGGGCTAGGGGCAGGGCTGGGGGTCGGGGCTAGGGGCAGGGCTGCAGGGCGGGGCCGAGGGTCGGGCTAGGGCAGGTCGGGGCTAGGGGGCAGGGCTGCAGGGCGGGGCTCGGGGCAGGGGCAGGGCTGCAGGGCGGGGCGGGCGGAGTGGGGGGCGGGGTAGGGGCAGGGGCAGGGCGGGCTGGGGGGGGGGGGGGGGGTCGGGGCTAGGGGCAGGGCTGCAGGGCGGGGCCGGGGGTTGGGGCTAGGGCGGGGCCGGGGGTCGGGCTAGGGGCTAGGGGCAGGGCTGCAGGGTGGGGCTAGGGCGGGGCCGGGGGTCGGGGCTAGGGGCAGGGCTGCGGGTTGGGGCTAGGGCGGGGCCGGGGGTCGGGGCTGGGGGCAGGGCTGCAGGTCGGGGCTAGGGCGGGGCTGGGGGTCGGGGCTAGGGCAGGGCTGGGGGTCGGGGCTAGGGCGGGGCCGGGGGTCGGGGCTAGGGGCAGGGCTGCAGGGCGGGGCTAGGGGCAGGGCTGTAGGTCGGGGCTAGGGCGGGGCAGGGCTGCAGGGCGGGGCCGGGGGGCGGGGCAGGGCTGCAGGGCGGGGCCGGGGGTCGGAGTTAGGGCAGGGTCGGGGCTAGGGGCAGGGCTGCAGGGCGGGGCTAGGGCAGGGCAGGGCTGCAGGGCGGGGCCGGGGGTCGGAGTTAGGGCAGGGTCGGGGCTAGGGCAGGGCTGCAGGGCGGGGCTAGGGCGGGGCAGGGCTGCAGGGCGGGGCCGGGGGTCGGGGCTAGGGGCAGGGCTGCAGGGCGGGGCCGGGGGTTGGGGCTAGGGCGGGGCAGGGCTGCAGGGCGGGGCCGGGGGGCGGGGCTAGGGCGGGGTCGGGGCTAGGGCAGGGCTGCAGGGCGGGGCTAGGGGCAGGGCTGTAGGTCGGGGCTAGGGCGGGGCAGGGCTGCAGGGCGGGGCCGGGGGCGGGGCAGGGCTGCAGGGCGGGGCCGGGGGTCGGAGTTAGGGCGGGGGTCGGGGCTAGGGGCAGGGCTGCAGGGCGGGGCTAGGGCAGGGCAGGGCTGCAGGGCGGGGCCGGGGCTAGGGCGGGGCTAGGGCGGGGCAGGGCTGCAGGGCGCGGCCGGGGGTCGGTGCTAGGGCGGGGCCGGGGCGGGGCAGGGCTGCAGGGCGGGGCCGGGGGCAGCGGCCCAGGCGCTCACCATGTAGCGGAGGCCCTCGGGCACAGAGCGGTCCCTGGAGTAGAGCAGGTTGATCTTGGTGCCCTGTACGGCCACGGGGCTCTTGCCCGCGATGTCGGCCGCCAGCTCGAAGGCGCCCTCCAGCATGGCCGGCTTGTCCTGGAACAGGCGGCTGGGGAGAGGGGAGGGGCCACGCGGCGCTGAGGGGGGCGCTCCGGCCCCGGGTCGGGCTCCCTTGCAGCTGGGGCAGAACCGGGTCCCAGCAGCGGGGTCCCCAGCCAATTCCAGCGCCCGCTGTCGCAGCGGCGTGGCCCAGCCCTCAGCTGCCTGGTCCACTGGCCCTGCACGGGCCTGTCTGCTCCCCGGAGCACCACCAATG
This sequence comes from Pelochelys cantorii, assembly GCA_032595735.1. Classification (NCBI taxonomy): domain Eukaryota; kingdom Metazoa; phylum Chordata; order Testudines; family Trionychidae; genus Pelochelys; species Pelochelys cantorii. Next base: position 587,562 of record CM064358.1, on the reverse strand, counting down.
GGGAGGGGCCTTACACGGGCTCCCGGCTCCGCCCCCAGCTCTGGGAGGGGCGTGGCCTCTAGTGGCTGGGAGCCAGGACTCTGGGGTCTCATCCCAAACAGCCACAGAGGCTTAGAAACCCCCCCCCCCCCAGCCCTCTGAGCCTCCCTTCAGCCACCTGCTGCTGGAGGCCCAGGCTGCCCTGCCTCGGGCAGGGGCAGGGGGGGTTTGCTCCCGTGTAACGTGCTGGGGGGGGGGGGGGGCAGCTACCTGACCAGGCCGCTGCTCTCAGCTTCGGGAGCCATCATCTTGCGGGCGGTGAAAGCCAGCTCGTTCACCAGGCTGGGGAGGGAGCACAGGGCAGGTGTGGGCGTAAGGCTGCGCGTAGCCAGCTGGGCTGTGCAGCCCCCTCCTCCCCCTAGCTCTGCCAGCACCGGAAACGCAGCCGCTCCCCCCCCAGCCCCCGGCCAGGGACATTAAATCCCTCCACCTCGGCCACGGGGCCAAGGCTCCCTGCAGCCTCAAGCAGGCGCCTGGCTGCCCGGTGCCCAATGCCCAGGCCAGCTCTCCCCTTTGCAGGGCAGTGATCAGTGCTGCCCCACGGCGCCACGAGGACTCTTCCCACTCCCACTCCCACGCCCGGGCAGCGGGGGTGCAGGAGCCACCCACAACGCAGCCAATTCCAGTCAGGGAGCCCGGCCAGGCAGGGGCAGCAACGCTCACGTTAGGGTCCACGGTGGAAACGACTCCCCACAACAGGGGGCTGTGTCAGGGGAGGATGGGGGCTGGAGGAGCTGGGGAGGGGGGATTTTCCAGGCTCCCAGATTCTGTGGCACCCACATATAAGCCCCCAGGGCCGCTGGCCTCCCCAAGAGTCAGCCAGCTCTGTCATCTGCCTGCCCCCCTTCACATGCCTCTGGCCCATCCCGTTGGAATCCGGCCACAGGCTCACACCTCCGGTTCCCGATGATCCTGGGCAGACGCTGCAGGGTGCCCACGTCTGCCGCCAGCCCGATATCCACCTCCTGCAAGGGGAGACAAGGCAGGGATGGGACCCTCCGCCTAGACGCAAGGCAGGAGCATCAACCCGGGGCCACGTAAGGGAGCTGCGCCGTGGGGGGCTGACTCCGTTCCCATGATCCGCAGGGAAACGGCTCCAGCCACATGAGGGCAGCACGGATGCAGCCCGCGCCTGCCTGGGCTGGACAGGGGTGCAGTGCGGCCCAGCCCCACCAGAGGGCGCCACGCGGAGCCAGGACCGGGAAGACAGCTGGTGCTGTGGGAACGGGATTGCCCGACACCCCCGTTTGGCCAGCAAGCTGCTCCGGGCAGCGAGTGTCCTGCTGCACCTGTCCAGGGGAAGCAGCACCTCCCCGTGACGGGCGGAAATCTGGGTTACAGCTCTGGTCTGTCACGGGCAGGCCCGGGGTGCCCGAGGCCCTGAGAGTCCAGCAGTGCTGGGCAGCCGGGGCTGGGCACGCCACCAGGACGAGCCGAGGGCTCAGCAGCTGGCTTGTGCCTGTACAGACTGAGCATGGCCCGAGCTGGTGGGAGCAGGGCCTCCCGGCAAAGGCAGCCCTGGGGAGGGGCCCACAGCCCCCGGCAAGCAGGGCAGCCGCAGACTGGTTTTCAAGTGAGCGCGGCTTGGGGGAACAGCCGCGCATGCCGCCGTGCGGAAAAGAGCAGCGCTGCCGGTACGGCAAAGTGCCAACACCAGCCCAGCCACCAGCACGCCCCAGTGCGGGCTCAGCAAGCCAGCGACTCGGTCCCGTTCCGCGACGCACCTTCACTTGGAACCAGGCGTCCTGGGTGCAGTATCGGATGTCACAGGCAGAGATCAGGTCTACACCTGCAAGGCAACAGTCCTTCTGGTCCTGCTGTAACTTTCTCGCTCCTCCAGCCCTGCGGCTGCCCCGTCCCCTGCCTCTGGCTGGTGCCAGGAGCCCCCGGGAGATCCAGACAAGGCCTCCCCGCTGTGGCCGGGCGCATGGCGCCCCGCAGTGCCGCAGAGGGAAAAGCGCCCCTGCCTCACGGCTGCCACTCCAGGGAGCCTGGATGCCTCTGCTTGGGAACAGCCAGCCCTCCGGGCCTGGGCGAGTGTGCAAGCAGGGCTCTAACAGGTGAGCTTTGGGGGGCTCTGCGGCGGCCGCCTCATCCCCTCTGTGGGTGGGAGGGTGCCCCATACCGATGTTAGCTGCGGGGCCCTGGTGCGGAGGCAGCCGGGGTCGGCCCCCCGCACTCACCATGGCGCTGGGGACGCAGAGCGCCGCAGCAGCCGGCTCTGCTCCTCGGCCATCTCCCAGAGGGGCCGCCCTGGCCCGCTGCCCAGAGCAGAGTGCGTCGGGCGGGGGCACGCCACTTCCCACCATCGTGGCGAGCACGGCAGGCCCGCCCCCAGCTTCTGCCAGGGCTCCCTGGACGCCGGGCACTCGTGCGGCCCCTCAGGAGAGATCCCACTGCTGCCCAGCTGATTGGCAGAGCGCCCCCCACCAGGGCTTCTGTTTCTACTGGTGGTGCACGTTCACACGTGCCACGGTGCACACAGAAAATTTATTCTGCACATGAATGGAAAAGATTCCAGACCAGACCCCTCAGTAGCCCCTCAGGTTATGCAATGGGAGCAAAGCAGGGGCAGGACTTTGGGGGAAGGGGTGGAGTGGGGGTAGGGCGGGGACAGAAAGAGGCAGGGCCTGGGCCAGGGGCGGGTGAAAGGCTCCGCAGTCTTCTGTGCCCCCAGGAGGAGCCCTGAACTAACATAGCCCCCCCATTCCCAGCCAGATGGGCCTCACCTCCCCCAATGCAGGCTCCGTGGACAGCGGCGATCACGGGCTTCGGGCACTGGAAGAAAGCCAAGAGGGCGTTAACCACAGCGGAGCCAAAGCAAACCAGCCCCATCCCAGCTCCAAACCCTACCGCTAAGGGCAGCCAGGACACCGCGCCAAGTCCCTGCCATGTCCCGGCGGCCGGGCTGACAGCAGGGCCCCAAGTAGGGCAGCCTGAGGAGGGCTCCAGTGTTAGCCGGGGGGCAGAGAGGGATGCCAGGAAGGTGCCATTCTCGGTGACCCCGGGGCATGTAATTGCTATTAGCCATGTTATCGCCAGGCCCGTGAGCACCAGTCACGGAGCAGGCCTCAGCGGTTGATTGCTATTCGGTGCATTACGGTAGCACTTCCCCGCCTCGAGGCACTAGCCGCCCGGGCCCAACGCCCCAGCATGAGAGCAGGCGCGCCCCAGCACCTCCAGCGGGTAACAACCGGACGCGGACGCTGGGCCGTTCCAGACGAAGCGGCGTGAGGGGCAAGTCGGTTTTGAGGAAGGAAAGGCCAAAGGGCACAAAACGTTCTATGGTTGGGAGCGCCCCTTTGTACAATGAATTACAACAAGCGAATGAGTATCCAATTGACTCTTTTGCTAGTCTATGTGGGTGTGTCTACACTAGCCCCCTAGTTCGAACTAGGGTGGCTAATGTAGGCATTCGAACTTGCAAATGAAGCCCGGGATTTAAATATCCCGGGCGCCGCCATTTTTAAAAGTCCCCTAGTCCGAACTCCGTGCCCGCGACTACACGCGGCACGGAGTAGGTAGTTCGGATTAGGTTCTCTAATTCTAACTACCGTTACTCCTGTGGAACGAGGTGTACTGGTAGTTCCAATTAGGTTCTCTAATTCTAACTACCGTTACTCCTGTGGAACGAGGTGTACTGGTAGTTCCAATTAGGATCTCTAATTCTAACTACCGTTACTCCTGTGGAACGAGGTGTACTGGTAGTTCCAATTAGGATCTCTAATTCTAACTACCGTTACTCCTGTGGAACGAGGTGTACTGGTAGTTCCAATTAGGTTCTCTAATTCTAACTACCGTTACTCCTGTGGAACGAGGTGTACTGGTAATTCCAATTAGGTTCTCTAATTCTAACTACCGTTACTCCTGTGGAACGAGGTGTACTGGTAGTTCCAATTAGGATCTCTAATTCTAACTACCGTTACTCCTGTGGAACGAGGTGTACTGGTAGTTCGAATTAGGATCTCTAATTCTAACTACCGTTACTCCTCGTGGAACGAGGTGTACTGGTAGTTCGAATTAGGATCTCTAATTCTAACTACCGTTACTCCTCGTGGAACGAGGTGTACTGGTAGTTCCAATTAGGATCTCTAATTCTAACTACCGTTACTCCTGTGGAACGAGGTGTACTGGTAATTCCAATTAGGTTCTCTAATTCTAACTACCGTTACTCCTGTGGAACGAAGTGTACTGGTAGTTCGAATTAGGATCTCTAATTCTAACTACCGTTACTCCTGTGGAACGAGGTGTACTGGTAGTTCCAATTAGGTTCTCTAATTCTAACTACCGTTACTCCGGTGGAACGAGGTGTACTGGTAGTTCCAATTAGGTTCTCTAATTCTAACTATCGTTACTCCTCGTGGAACGAGGTGTACTGGTAGTTCCAATTAGGATCTCTAATTCTAACTACCGTTGCTCCTCATGGAACAAGGTGTACTGGTAGTTCCAATTAGGATCTCTAATTCTAACTACCGTTACTCCTGTGGAACGAGGTGTACTGGTAGTTCCAATTAGGATCTCTAATTCTAACTACCGTTGCTCCTCGTGGAACAAGGTGTACTGGTAGTTCGAATTAGAGAACCTAATTCGAACTACCTACTCCGTGCCGCGTGTAGCTGCGGGCATGGAGTTCGGACTAGGGGACTTTTAAAAATGGCGCCCGCCCGGCAAGATGCAAATGAAGCCCGGGATATTTAAATCCCAGGCTTCATTTGCAACTTCGAATGCCTACATTAGCCACCCTAGTTCGAACTAGGGTGGTAGTGTAGACATACCCTGTGATTCACTACGACGTTATTTGATTGGCTATTGCTACGACATCTGGATGAGTCACGTCAATGCAAATTCTGCAGTTACTAATATTTCAAACCCTCCCCCCCCCGCCCCCATTAAAACGGGAATGTATTTGTGACCAGGACCCAAGGTTCTGGCTCGAGTCACAATTATTCACTTAAGAACATCAGAGCAGCCAGACGGGGTCAGCCCAAAGGCCCATCCAGCCCAGTGTCCTGTCTTTGGCCAGTGCCAGCTGCCCCAGAGGGAGGGAACGGAACAGGGAATCCTCACGGGATCCCTCCCATCGCCCTTTCCCACCCCGGGCAAACAGAGGCCAGGGACACCCTCCTGCCCAGCCTGGCAAACCGACAGACCTAGCCTCCATCATCTTATCTAGCTCTTTTTAAAACCTGTTCTAGTCATGGCCTTCACACCATCCTCTGGCGAGGAGTTCCATGGGTGACTGTGCTAACGAACTTAACTTTAGCTAGTACGAAGCCTGAAGTTTAGACTTTAAGGCAGGGCAGGCTAGGTATGGACCGCAGGCTGGATCCGGCCCGCCCCCTGAGACCCCCCAGCAGTCTCTCTGCCTGCCGCAGCCCCCAGCTGCTCTCAGTAGCTGGCTGCCCCTTGCAAGGTCGGGGCAGGGGGGCTTGGGAAACTGGCCAATGGAAGCTGCAATGACTGGACTGGGGGCAGCACGTGAAGTCTCCCCCAGCACACACAGCCAAGAGCCAGCCGTCCTGAGCAGCCTGGGGCTGCGGCAGGCAGAGAGCCAGCCTGAGGGTCCCGCTGGGCTGCTGGCCAGAAGCCCACCTAGGCAAGAGTCTCCTGGCCAGAGCCTGCACTGGCACTCCAGCCCCTTCTGCCCCCCAACTCCCTGCCCCTGGTCACCACCCAATCCTCGGCACCCTCTCCCCTCTCCATGTCACACCCCCTCCTTCATCCAAAGCCCCTCTCAGACCCACACGCCCTCCTGCACCCCAGTCCCGTACCCCGAGCTCCCCTCCGCACCCAGCCTCCACCCCAGGCCCCTTACCAAAATCCGGGAGTGGGCCCCATCAAAAATAACTGCCCGCCTCTGCTTTCTTCTTGCATGTAGTACACGCTTGGCGAGCAGAAGCAGACCTTTCCCTCCCGGCCCTCCATGCCAGGACAGAGCCACCTCACCTTCTCCAGCACGCTGAAGGTCTCCTGATACTCCCGGATCTTCCGGCGGATGTTCCACGCCTTGCGGGCTGTGTCGTCCCCTTCCATCATCACGAACACGCTGCCCATCTCCATGAGATCAATGCCTATGGCGGGGCCCGGGAAATCACACTTTCCCCTCCCACTTCTGTCCCCAGTGGGCCGACCGGCCGGCCTCCCTGCGCCCCTGCAGGCCCAGACCGGAGGGCTAGTAGTGAGATCATGCAGGACGGGGGGACCCCTCCTCAAGATTGCCTGCCCCATGCAGGGGGGAAGGACTGAGCCTGGCCTGGCCGAGGATTCATGGCTGAGACCAGAACAGACCTGCCAGCCTCGCCCAGAGGGAGGCGATGCTGAGACTGGCCCAGTGCGGCTCCTGCCGGCCCAGCCCAGTAGGGTCCATTGCAGCACCTCCTGCCTGGGAGTGGGCCTGCAGATGGCAGGGAGCCACCCCATCCCCGACACATGAGCTGCTTGCCCAAGGCTCCCCCCCGTCCAGCCCATTCTGGTTCCGGTACCGGCAGTGAATAGCTTCCCAGCGCCTGACACCACCACCGCGTGGCACTCCGGGTCCTGGGCGATCTTGCTGAAACACTCCACCATCTCCCTGCAGGGATCAGAGCAACAGAGGCTGATGCATGCTCACTAGGGGAGCAGCTGACACCCCAAGAACAGCCAGGGACTGTCTGCTTCCCTCCCCTGGCCTGCTCCTTGCTGTCCAACCTCAGCGTGGGGGGGGCGCCCTAAGGAACTCTGGAGGGCCCTCCAGCCCGGATTCCCAGCTACCTCCAAAATGCTGCGTTCATGGCGTTCCGCTTGTCCGGCCGGTTCAGCTCCACGTGGAGCACCTTCTCCCGCGCCCGGGACACCGCCAGGGTCTCATAGCTGTGAGCTGCATGGGCTTCTCCGGCGGCCGACGACATAGCTCTGAAGCGAGGCAGTGGCCGGATCTGGGCAGACAGCTCTGCGAAGAGAGACCCCACCCATTCATGCCAGGAACCCCGGCAGACAATTCCCTTGGGGAGATACTGGGCAGCATTTAGTACCACAAGAGGAGGAGTGCTGCCCAATGGATAGAGCATGAGACTCAGGACTCCTGGGTTCTACCCTTGGCTCTGGCGCGTATCTTAGGCACATCCTTTCCCCCATGCCTCAGTTTCCCATCCCCCTCCTTTTTTTTAATCTGTAAGCTCTTTGCGTGTGACAGCACAAAGGGACCTCTGGGTACATTCAGCAGCCCCTATGGACCACGTGGGAGCTGCTGGGGGCTTGGTCGTTTTGAAAAGCAGAACCCGACTCAGAATTTCGTAGCCCCAAGAGCCTCAGCCTCTGGTTTCCCGGCCAGCAGAGAGGGAAGTTCAGTGCAGGGGTTTGGAGGAATAATTAACCAGAGGGCTGTGTGGAGAGAGCAGATAAGAAGAGTACATAAAGAAGCTCTCAGAGTTGCAGAAAATGAGGGTGGGAAAGACATATTCCAGGTGGTGCCTGTTCAAATGTCTCTCTAGGTGTGGAATTTATTACGCGGTTTTATTTACATAAATATGCCACCCTTCCCCCAATTTTATCACAAAAGGAGCCACCCAGATTCTTCACAGTCCTTTCTAGGGGATCTCAGACCTGCACAACTTGGACGGTTTTATTTGTACGTATGATCAGCCCACTCCCTTGTTCATCTGCAGAATCTTCACCGCCCACATGAGGGGGATCAGTATTAGTGCAATTTTGCAGACTGGGGAAACTGAGGCATAACGGGGGGAAGCAACTTGCAAAACCTGGAGAGAGAACCCAGGAGTGCTAGCCTTATACTCCTCCCTACTCCAACCACTAGGAGACACTCTCTCTCAGAGCTAAGACCTGAACCTGGGAGTCTCAACTCAGCCCCCTTGCTCTAGCCACTGGACACCATAGTCCTCCCACAGCCAGGTATAGACCCCATGAGTTCTTCCTGCTCTAACTACTGGACACCTCCCCCCCCTAGAGCTGGGCTAGAACCCGGAGGTCTTGACTGCCTGTCCTCCATTCTGTCGCTGTCGGGATCAGTCCTGTGGCAAGTCCCTGCCCCACTCCACACCTCAGTTTCCCTGACTATAAAGCAAGGACACTGACCTACGTCTGAGGGCTGTGCGGCTGGATTCACTTGAGTCCACAAAGGGCCTTAGGGTGTTTGACTGGAAGGGGCTAGACAAGGGGGACATAAAAGCCCTGAACACCCTGGGACAATTCTCTGCCCACAACACTGCATGTCAGTGCAGTGCTAGCTAAGATGCAACCTTTCCCCTCGTAGCCTTTGAACAGGCTTCTGAGTCTGGCTGGTCCCACTGCAGGGGGAGGGGGAAAGAGCCGTTCAGTTCTGTCTGCACTCAGAAGCAGCTGGGAAACAGGTAATTCCTTGCCCAACTCTTTCGCCTGTGGCCGAGCCTGGCTGAGGCCTCCCTGCTTTGCTTCTGTTTGCAAAAGGTTTTCTCCAGAAAGATGCCAGAGAGGTTCCCAGGGGAAAGCCCCAGGGACCGGAGCAGATCCCGATTCAGTGATCTTCAGCGGTGCTGCTGGAGCGCTTCAGTGCGGACACGCCCAGCACCCATGGCAGGGGCTCTCCCCTGAGCATAGTTCATCCTCCTTTCCGAGAGCCCACAGCTAGGCCAACGGAATTAGCTACACGGGGAGGGAAGGGGAGGCCAGGTCAGTGTCAGTGTCTTACGCAGGGATGGAGATTTTTCACACCCCGAGCCACGTAACTGGGCCGACCTAACGTCTTAGTGCAGGCCAGGCCAGAGGAGGGATGTGAATAAGTGACTTGCCCCAGGCCACATGGGAACCAGGCGGCTGTGTCACAGAAGTACTGGAGATCGCTGGATCGGGATCAGCGCCAGTTCCTGGCGCTTTCCACTGGGAGCAGGTGTGGAATCCTCCCAGAGGTGGGGGATGGAGCTGCCCCCCGCCAGCCCCAGGAAGGGCAAGTGCAGGGGCCCCCCGGGCTGGAGCAGCACCGCTGGCCAGATCCCACGGGCAGGTTGGCTGCTCACAAGCCGATTAACAGGGATTTTACACTCTGCACGGAGCCCAGCCCCCCCTCCCTTATCCAGGGAAACTGAGTCAAGGACGGGGCCTCCACGGGAGGCACCCGCCTGTCTGGGCTGCAGCGGCAGGGTGGGGGACATAGGGTGGGGATGGGCACAGGACATAGGGTGGGGGAAATGGGGGTGGGGGTGGGGCACAGGACATGGGCGGGGCGGGGCACAGGTCATGGGGGCAGGGCACATGGGGGGCACAGGACATGGGCGGGGGGGCACAGGATATGGGTAGGGGGTGAGGGACATGGGCGGGGGGCAGGTCATGGGCGGGGCACAGGACATGGGCGGGGGGCAGGGCACATGGGGGGCACAGGATATGGGCGGGGGGGCACAGGATATGGGTGGGGGGTGAGGGACATGGGAGGGCCACAGGTCACGGGCGGGGCACAGGACATGGGCGGGGGGCAGGGCACATGGGGGGCACAGGACACGGGCAGGGGGGTGAGGCACATGGGGGGCACAGGACACGGGCAGGGGGGTGAGGCACATGGGGGGCACAGGTCACGGGCAGGGGTGGGGCACAGGTCACGGGGGCAGGGCACATGGGGGGCACAGGTCACGGGAGGGGGGCGGGGCACAGGACATGGGCGGGGGGTGAGGGACATGGGCGGGGGGCAGGTCATGGGCGGGGGGTCACAGGTCATGGGGGCGGGGCACATGGGGGGCACAGGACATGGGCAGGGCACACGGGGGGGGCAGGTCAGGGGCGGGGGCGGGGCACAGGTCATGGGGGCAGGGCACATGGGGGGCACAGGACACGGGCGGGGGCGGGGCACATGGGGGGGCAGGTCATGGGGGCGGGGCACACGGGGGGGGCACAGGACACGGGCGGGGGCGGGGCACAGGACATCGGGGCGGGGCACATGGGGGGCACAGGACACGGGCGGGGGCGGGGCACACGGGGGGGCACAGGACACGGGCGGGGGCGGGGCACAGGTCATGGGGGCGGGGCACACGGGGGGGCACAGGACACGGGCGGGGGCGGGGCACAGGTCATGGGGGCAGGGCACATGGGGGGGCACAGGACACGGGCGGGGGAGGGGCACATGGGGGCGGGGCACACGGGGGGGCACAGGACACGGGCGGGGGCGGGGCAGGGCACACGGGGGGCACAGGACATGGGCGGGGGGGCACATGGGGCAGGGCACACGGGGGGGCACAGGACACGGGCGGGGAGGGGCACATGGGGGCGGGGCACACGAGGGGGGCACAGGACACGGGCGGGGGGGGCACATGGGGGCGGGGCACACGGGGGGGCACAGGACACGGGCGGGGGGGCACATGGGGGCGGGGCACACGGGGGGCACAGGACACGGGCGGGGGGGCACATGGGGGCAGGGCACACGGGGGGGCACAGGACACGGGCGGGGGGGCACATGGGGGCGGGCACACGGGGGGCACAGGACACGGGCGGGGGGGGCACATGGGGCGGGGCACACGGGCGGGGCGGGGCACACGGGGGGGGCACAGGACACGGGCGGGGGAGGGGCACATGGGGGGGCACACGGGGGCAGCCCCGTGCCAGGCCCAGCGGGGGTGACGGCCCCCCCGGGAGAAGGGGCCGGGGGTGCCCGCCGAGCCCGACAGGGGGCCGGGCCCTCACGTCTCAGCAGCAGCCGCCCCCTCAAGCCGGAGCCCGCCGCCGCCGCCATGGAGCGTCGCTCACGTGACCCGGAACCCCGCCCCCGCCGCCATCTTAGCTCCTGGCACGCCGCAGCAAAGATGGCGGCCCTCGCGCGGCCTCCCCGCCCCTTCGCTTCCGCCAGGACCCCCGCCAGGCGGAAGTGCCCCTCGCTTCAGAGCCGCAGCCCGGCGGGCCCGGAAGGGGGGGACGGGGCCGCTCCCCGCCCCCCCCGCGGCGCTGCAATACGCTTGGCTCCGCCCTGACCCGCCGCTTCCCCCCCCAGCACTGGGGAAGCAGCGACGGGAGCACGCGGGGGAGGGTCCGGCCCCCCCGCCGCGGGGACGGTTCGCGGGGGGGGGGGGGCGCTGTCGGGCCCCGGCATCCCCCCCAGCCCCAGCCCACGGGCGCCTTTCTGCAAGGGCTCGTCTCCCGCTGCGCTGGGCCCCCCCCGGCCCCCCCACTGCCCCCAGCCCTGGCCTGCGAGCTGGGCCCCTGGTCTGACCCCACCTGTCCCATCCCCCTTCCAGCTGTGCAGGCCTCCTGCCCCGCACTGGCGCAGGGCCCTGCGTGGGAGCTGCAGCAACGCTAAGCAAGGAGCGTACTTAGACCTTGAGTAACGTGATTGAAAATACAGACACGTAGAAATAGCAGCAACGCCCAGGCTGCTTTCTGTACCACCACGTTTTCCAGAATTCCCGCGTCACTCCAGAAACTGTGGTCTCAGGCGGGCACGGAGGGCAGCAGCCGCTTCATTAGCAGGGTAGACATCAGAAATTCCTCAAAATGCTTTTCACAGAAGGGACTTAACCCAATGTCACAGATGGGAGGGGGGCAGGGCCAATGCCAATAACCTCCACCTTAAAGACAGATGCATTTCCATGGTGTTGCATATACTACTTGTAGAAAACTTCCTGACAAAAAGATGCTGATAATGTATACAACCTGCTTGTGACACTGGTTGTTTTAAGTTGTCTGTAACATTCCTAAAAATAACCCTGCAGCCTCCTCACTGAACTACATTCAGTATTTGTCTAAATCCATCTCAGGAATTCCCTTTTTAGAAGGCAGAATCCAGTTATCTTAATTGGCAAGCATGTTGCAGTTTGTAGTGTCACTATCATGCAAGCTCAGAAAGGGACATTGTCTTATCCAACACAGGTACTAATGGCGTTATACAAATGAAAGGTTAGGTTTTCCACCTAAAGCACCATGCATAGTTATACATAAGGTTTCCATCTAATGGCAAACAAATCTCCATATTCCACTCATGCTGCATTTGCTTTGAAAACAAGCTTTATTTAGCAGTACACTTGCCAGTAACAGCACTTGAAAAATTGAAAAAAAGTGAGGAACGTCAAGTCCATGCTAACGGCTCTCTGGATAGTAACACCCTGTCTTAGGAGGTGGTTTGGGCTAGTTTCAAACTAACCACATCTTGTGTCAAACGTACACTAATGAGTGATGTCACAAACTGAAGATCTCAGTTACAACTTATTTTGTTCCCCCAGACGAATGGGAAAGCCACATCATTCTCAGTTTACTAACCTCCAGAACCTAAGGGAACAGCTCTTGATGCCACTGATATTTAGGATCAAACAGTTCATTTTTTATTTTCCAAACAGTTTTATTGAAATGTGCCAGTAACACAGGCAGCACAAAATATGAATGGGAAAACAAATCACATGTACAGTAATTTTAAAAATTTAAAGTATGTGGGAGACAGACCGCTTCACTCCTTCCAGCTGACATGTCTTCACTAGGGGTAACTTCTACTAAACTGGGGCAATAAAAAAAAGGAATACAAGAACTTGTTCAAAGGCAGCAGAAAGAACGGAAGGAAGCTCCTGTTCCTGGCCTGTCCTGGGCAGCAATTACGAGGCATGCTGAGCAGTTGAGAAGCAGAGTTTCAGTGTGTATGGGTAGGGCCCATCTACAACAAGAACAAATAGGATAAAGGGTGATTCTTTGCTCAGATTTACTTTAGTTCTAGCACCTTTTAGCACAGAGGACTGAAAAGCTCTTTATATGCTTTAAGTCCCATCTTTCCCTCAGGTTAGACGCATTAACCCCTTTCTGCAGAGGAGTGGACAGACCTAACAGGATTGCTCAAGGTCACTTAGCAGGTCAATGACAGAGCAGAAAACACCACCCTGGACCATCCCAGCTCCCTCCCACACAGCAGGAGCATGTGTCCTCCCACCACTCTAATCTGCTCGAGTGCAGCCTGCCAAATCTCAGTTCAAACAAAAGGTACAAAGCAGGGTAGATGGGAACCCTCCATTGTATTAGTACAGCAACTCCCTCCGACAGAAACCATGGCCATTTCAGATGACAATGAATCACAAGTCTCGGAGGGGATGCCCTGTTAGTCTGCATCTGCAAAAAGGAGAAGTCCAGTTATTTGGGCATAAGCTTTCGTGGGTAAAACACACTTTGTCAGAGGTATCTGATGAAGTGTTTTATACCCACAAAAGCTTATGCCCAAATAAACTGGTTAGTCTTTAAGGTGCCAGTGAATCACAGCATTTAATGGACTAGGCTTCTGACCAATGTCCCCTGTGAAAGCTACCCACTTGTGCAGCCACTCAGAAGAAATTCAAATGCCGACCAGCTGATTAGCAGAGCACCCACAGCTAGGTTTTGGTTTCTACTGGTGGCGCACATTGGCACATGCCTTGGTGCCCACAAAAATTTGTTCAGCACATGGATGGAAAAGATTAGAGGGAACAATGCTTACCCGAGTCTGGCTGCTGACTGAATTAGACGTCTATCAATGATCTGGAAAGCATTTGCTCCATCACTACCCACTGTTCCTGGACCAAGACTTACAGATTAAGCCAAGAGCCCCCAAGCATGAGTGAATGACAGCAAGTCTTACTTGGGTTTTTCATCTGGTAATGGTTCAGGAACGACAGGGTCTCCAGGGCCTCGCTTTTTGAATCCCATTCTAGCAAGCCGGAAGAGCTTCTTTCACCTGATCGGAACACTGGAGGTTACAAGTGTGCGCACATCACTATACAAGCAGGACACAGTAGGATAACAGCACATTGCTATGTAAGAGCTCTGGGCCCTGCTCTATGGGTCTCAGACATCTGGGCTGGGAACAGCAGAAACACCTTCACAAGCCAATTGTTGTAATTGCACTTGAGGGAGGTGTGATTTGTCATGAGAGATTAAGGCCAAAGGGGACCATCAGGTCACCTAGTCTGAGCTCCTGCTTATCACAGGCCCCCCTGCCCTGCCCCCCCCCCCAGCCCAGTAAGGTTCTTTTGGGTTGAATCTAGTGGTTTTGGTTCCACTCGAGCCATTTCTTTACCCTCCCCCGTTTATATTGTCAGGTCCCAATGATGCAGAGATACTCATTCGTTGTCCCATTCCCCGACCCAGTCCTCTGATGGAAAGGTGGCGTAACATGGGGAGGCTCAAATGGGGACCTCACAGGGAGCATCCTTTGCTCAGCAGAATCATCCAACCCAAGTGGCTTCAGAACAATCTGCTAAGGTGTGTCTGTTCTCTCCCTTTGCTAAGTCAAGGGCTGGGGCCCAGGCTCCAACTGCAGTTCAAGATTACAACTCCAATAACCTGAAGCTGGGTATGCCCCTCAGAACACAGCAGTGCCACCCCATTCATCACCCGTGACTCAACTTTACCCGCAGGAGGGAGTACACCAAACCCTACGTTCTGGGCCTGGCCTCCCAACAGCCACTTCCAACAGCCCCACGGTTTCCCTATACAATTTTGTTGCCTCTTTAGTTAGATGCTCCCCCTCCCACTAGACATCCATTTTTTCCTGGTCCCTAAGGAAAGTTGCACTATGTTTAAGGGCTTACTTACTTTTTCCTGAAAACACCTTGACAGAAGCTGGCCTCTTTGCTCCCAGCTCATCACAGATCTGATGGGAAGACAGACAAGTGTTCAGAGATAGCAACACATCAAGTAAAATGTAAATACAAATCACCTCTAAACCAAACTTCATCCAGTCTAGTAGGGTGCACACTTATCACTAGCCTAGCACAATGAGGTCTAAATCCACAAGTGTGCCCTTAGTGCTGTGCTATAGACAAATAATTAATTAGTTGGAGTACACAGAAGAGTATTAGCCACTTTGGTTGCTCATTACAGCAGGTGTATCAGAATGCTCTCATTCAAAATTGACAAGAGTTTTTCCAGTTAAGAAAGGTTCTATTGAATGGTTTGGGCACCATATCAGAAACTAAGTCTTATCAAACCACCACCTATTGTATGGGAATGTTATGCTTTTTTAAACACCGTACACATCCTAAAGGTCTTGGGGAACTTTCAGTTTGCAGCGTAACCCCATGTGTTGTGCCTTACAAAACAGAACACTGCTTACAGGAAGCAAAACAGACCAAGTAAGAGAAAACATGAGAAAGGCTTCTGCATGGGGCATGCACACTGTCAAGGAATACTCTAGGATCGAATGCCAGTCACTGTATTAACCCTTGACCATCAAAACTCTTTCGTTTGGCAGAGGGGGAACCAGATAAGAGATGGGAAGAGACCTTGAGCATGTCATAATGCCTCAGTGGAAAAGGGGCACCCAGAAAAAGACAAACAGGAATAGCTATATTCTAGATCTACTACTTGCCAAGTTCATTACTACGAAATGTATCTGTTCCAACAGAACCCAGTGGGGTTCATCGAGGTGGAGACCTACACTAGGCTAAGAGCTGTATGCAAAAGGCATGAGAGCCAGAAATCGGAAGAGGGGAAAACGTTAATCTGACCATACAGCTACCTGTCGCCTAACCAAGCCTACCTCATAAAAGTTGTCTTCCGTCACCTCCAGAGGAGCATTGAAGAAGTGAAGCACATTGCTAGGATGTTGGATCCTGTTCTTTGCTGCCTGCTCTGGGGTTGAAAACCTGTTATTCCGAGAGCCACTGAAGTCCTTGTAGCTGCATGAGCCATCCTCTAGCCCATAGGACTGACCAGGCATGATGGCCTGCTGTTTGGATACACTGCAAGATGAGAAATGCACAGCTTGTTACTAACGTGCACAGTTTCCTGCTGGGGATAGGCTCCCTGACCCCCCACCCCGAGATCTCACAAGAAAGCAAGACCACAAAGCATCTTGAAAGAGACCCACCACACGTTCAGCTTCTGTCCAAACATGAAGCTGTTGTTGAGGTGGGTGATTGCTCGATCCACAGCATAACCATCTGCCATCTCCACCATGGCTGCGCCTGGCTTGCTCTTCATGAACTTCACCTAAGATACAACATACCCTTGACGTGAGCACCAGATATTTATATTCATGAAGAGAAACACTGGAAGGTAAATTCTTTCACACTGGTTTGAAAGAAGAGGTGGGTGAAGAAATCCCTTTTATTAGACCAAATTCTATTGGTGAAACAGACAAGCTTTCAGAGTTCTTCATGTCTCTGTAAGTCAACACCTGGGCTCTTTCACCAACAGAAGCTGGTCCAATAAAAAGATATTAAGTCACCCGTTTTGTCATATCTTCGGCCACACACAGCTACAACACTGCAGACCACCCGGCTTTTACGCATTTGAACTGCTTCAGACAGATCCATGTCACAGCCAGGCTTCCAGCTTTGCTTTCTAGTTGACTTCATTGGAGTTCAGTGGATTGCTTCCTCCTTCCATTCCTTAGCCACCATGTCCCCACCACTTTGAAGACCCAAACTCATCCACAATCACTGCACTCCCGCAGCCTTCACTCCCCAGAGGCAGAGGATAGTTTCAGATTGCAAGCAGTCTCTGGAAGGCTAGCTACAAGTCATCACACCCCAGCATACCAGATTTACACATCTGACTCATTTGAGCCTGGGCTCAAGCAGAGATGATGGGACATGAAAAAGAAGTCTTGCTGCACAATTTCAAAGCCAAACCCAGCAGGCTTGGAGGGCAGCAAGTCCCAAGCCCAGGACCCTGAACTCTCTGCCAGGCGCACGCCAAGGACCACGGCTGTCCATCGACACAAGGCCACAACAAGCCATTCATTTGCTCCTCTCACCTTCTCCACATTTCCATAGAGGCAGAAGACATTGAAGACCCTATCGCAGTTCATCTTGGACTGGTCTAAGCCGTACACCATCAGCACAGGGCTGTCAGCATGAGGACCATACTCAGGGGGCGGAGGTGGGGGGGGAGGATGCCCATACTGAGGGCCATAGCGACTTGGGCCCCTGCGGTGGCCACCAACAGGAGGTCCCATCCTTCTCCCTTCATAGTGAGGCGGAGGAGGGCCGTAACCCTCATCATGATAATGACTGTGGTATCCACCGTGAGGCCCTCCTGTGGAGACACCCAGATTAGAGGTGGTACATCAGAGCCATTCATATTAAGGCAAGACACTCCCACTGATGCCCCCCGCCACGCCAGATCCATACCATACTCTGCAGGATGGTCCCCGAGGAGAGGGGGCTGCCTCTGACGCTTGTTCGGGTTACCGCCAGGATCCCCTAGAGAGAGAAAGGGGAGTTAAGAACTTAACCAGAGAGGAACAATGCCACAATAGGTTATATGCCTGGGTTTACCTGGATGTACCAAGTTCTTGTCCTAGCTTCCTTTAAATCACATTGTAACCCCAGCTGCCCACAAGGTTTGCACCATTTTCTAGCCAGCAACTGCCTCCAACATTTTAAGATTTGTCTGGCAGGGGGAGATTCAACTCTCCTGTTCCACAGGATCTCCATTTCGCCTAAGGCCGGTATTACAAGTGACTCTCCTCAAAGGCCAAGGAGGGTTAGATGCAGCTCCCTCCAGAGCTTTCCAACCCTGCTCCTAGCATGGACCACATGAGATCCCAGCCACGGAACTACAGTGAGACACTGCTCTACGCTAACAGGCCAGACTGGCCTATTTTAATAAGACGTTAGTTTTGTAGGACACACAACTGCATTTTCATTTGTTAGAACTACTGCCACTGTCACAATTACAACTCCTATTTCGGAACCTACACACAGACAAGTTACAGCATCTTGTAATGCAACCTGTGTCAAATACAGGACTTCCCAGCTTCACCTGACTAGAAAGCTGGGCGCGTTTCAGAGCTGATTCGGTAGACATGCCTGACAAGGGAGAGAAACTCAAGGACGAGTGTCCCAGGTGATTTTGTGACAGAAACAATACTGAAGTACTCCTGCCTCCAGGACACTGCTAGTTCTTAATAGCAATGGAAAAAACAAAACAAAACATGGCAAAGTATCTCCCGCCCAAACAGAGGAAGAGGGAGTGACTTATACAAGCATGGTAGCAAAGCAACAGCAGTCATAGGTTAAAATGAGCCATCATATACAATGCGTAACATTCATGTAACCGTACAGTTTGTTTTAAACACAACTGAGTTTCATACAGGTTTATTCCAACAATCAGTCATTACAAAGATTGAAAAGGGCTACTTACAGCAGGAGTACACAGTACAATGTCCATTGTCACATAAAAAGTCTGTATTTCTCTTACCATTGGACGCTTCAACAGTGAGTTAGCACAGTTCTGAAAGATGGCGTCCCATCAAACATACACTGCGACCCTGCATCATATGGTTTCAGAGTCATAAATACAAGTCAAAGGCACAAAACTGCTACAAAATTTTTTTAAAGTAAAATCTTTAAAAGGTCTCACAGATGTTTTGTCCTCGGAAGGTACCAAGAAAGAGGACATAAAGGTGTATAAATGAGAGTGTTCCTTCCATGTTTCATCTCCTGAACTTGTGTAGTGCTGTAACAAAATGGTGCTTCTGGCTCTGTGTAGTTCTCCAGTGTGCGTGTCTCCTCTGTTATGGAATGTGCCTTGGGTCAAGTGCCCCCGTTATGCACGCGTGCACCAGACTGCACACCCCAGCTACAGCCTCTTAGGGATCTGTGTGCCTTTGGTTTGGTTTTTGTTTGTCTCCACTTGGCGCTGATATGTTGGCAGCTGAGGACTGCGGGAAAGCAGTATAACCAAAAGAACTGCCCTCCCAAACCAAACCATGTTGATATGGAGAGCATCCTATGTCTTGGATGGCCACTGAGATCTATTCCATTCTCCGAAATGCGCTGGTGGACTTGTTTTGAGAACCCTCTGTTCTGTGTTTCCTAGTTCTGTGTACATTCTTGGGTTCAGAGTTTGTTAGGCTTTGATTAGTAAGAATAATGTCTGCTGTGGCATGTTGCGTCTTTTTTTCCTCTCTCTCTGTCTCTCTCTCTCTGTGCTTGTAGATGTTTCTTGGACCACGGTGTTGTGTTCTTGATGTAATGAGCTCAATCTGCTGCTGTTTCTGGTACGTAAGGATGATGCGTGTTTTCTCCAGGAAGAGCTAGTGAGGTTCCTACACTGTGTGGTGTGAGGAATGTGCAGAGGCAGGCCGCAGCCAATTCGGGACGTCCACTGTAGTACGGTCCCCCAGGGTTATATATATAAACTGCTCAGAGCTGGGAAAGGCCAGGTTAATACACCACCCTCATTTCCCAGCCTCATCTCAGGCAAGCCAAGATGCATCTAAAGAAATGCACAGCCCTGCAACTAGCCCCTGCAGCTCTGCACATCTAGTTATGTACCTTGGAGGAGAAATTTGTTTATGTTTTGTTAGGTCATGTAATGCCATTGCTTGCTTCAGCATATTAATAAGTTTTCAGCTTTTAAAAACAGGGGTGTCCACCACATGGGAGCTGCTCCGGTCTCCAGGCACTTACTCAGCACCCCTCGAAGAGTGCACTTTTGATCATGCAATGAGTGAGAATGGCCTTTGGAGGCAACAATGGAGCATGGCAGGGGCTGGCAGGAGTCCCAAGTAGCCTTTCCCAGATTCCTTAAAGGGGACAAAAGGAACCTTTCTGAAGGGAGCACACCCCCAGTTCTGGAGAGATCCTCTAAACTCATATCAGCTGGGGCCACAAATAGCTCCACACCCTGGTTTTAAAACACGAAGCAAGACAATATTGCCAAACAGATTGTACCATTTAAAAAAATACAGGGAAACATAACAGATACAATCACTTCAACTGACGCACGAGCTGCTCAAACAGTAACTCAGTACCAGCTGTTTATTTCACACTCCTCTGCACAGTATGCAGAAGTTTCAAAAACCCCAAGCACGGGGTTTCCAGAGAACCTTTGACCAAAACGGTAAGTCTGAAGCAGACATCTATGACTGCAATCTGAACACACACAGCTGTTCAGCATCACACAGATTCTATGTAATTTGTCCCTGAATGCTTCCAAAGAGGGGAGCAGTCAGTCACTAGAGTTTTATAGATTTTTGCATGTCCCTCTATGTTCACATTACATTTGTGTAAGACGTTCACCCACATGCCCATACCTATAATCCAGCCCCACATTCCACTACCCTTGAGCTGAGAGAGACCTATCCACCAGCTCAAGGGGAATTTTCTTGTTACTTTCCAGCATAATGAAGAAACTAGCGATTGTAATGCAGCTCAGCATTCAAAGTCATGCACAAAAGGCCTGCGGTTGTATCAGGTGACAAGCTGTAAATTTCCCATGTAAGAAAGCAGTGGCATTTAAGCCCTCACTTGCCCCCGAAGACTGTCCTTGCCCAAAAACGCCTTAAAACCACTTTTGCGTGAGGTTCCTTTATTCCTAACATTTAACTGATGCAGTCAGGCAGCAAATACATAGTATAAGCCACCTATGAGTCCCCGGTAACAAACATTTGATTTTAAGATAACTGAACCACCACTCTTCCCCATTTTGCATCGGCCTACACCATGTGTCAATTTAGGTACAGTTGTAACAGAAATTAGGAGGCAGACCAATGGCATTACATAACATGAGTCAGCTATGAAGTGCGCGAGTCAACCGACAAGCAAAGTTTGTGTATAGTTACAAAGCTGTCCATCAAGGTTACCTTGTCCACTGAGATTGGGGTTTGTATAATCCCAGGTGTCCTGATCGTTCTTGAACACATTCAAACGTGTAGGCTGCAAAAACAACCACTCGATCATTACTTCATTTCACACAGTGAGAGTTCTAGGTCGGACAGAACAACTGTGAAACCTACGTGAGACAGCTAGGATACAGCACCTTCCACTCCAGGATCACAAAGCAATCCCTCACTAAATAAACCTTCCTGCTTCTTCACCAGTTAGAGAATTAGTCCCATTTTAAAAAGATGGGTAAGTGACTTGCTCAGGATCACCAGGAAATCAACGGTGGCACCCCTTACAGAACCCATGAGTCCTTGCTCGCATTCCCCTTTTCTAACCACTAGAAGAAAACTCTTCCTCCCAACAATGTGAGGAGAATGCAGCAGTCCTAAATTTCCTGACCTAACATTGTCTTCCTGTTTATTTTTACATTCACACAGAGGTACAAGTCTGTATTTCTGATTTTGGGGGGAGGGGGGAGGAAAACTGTGAAAAAAGTTTGAGCCTGAGTTATGCTTTCTTTCACAGTAGATAGTTTTGTACAGATTCATTCTGCATTCAATCCAACATCCCGATAAGCGCAACTTAACAAGTAGCTATCCATGTTTTCAGTCACACTTACCTTGGCATATTCAATCTTTAGAGTACAACACCCAGAATAAATATCTGCCCCATTCAAAGATGCCTTGGCCCTCTGCGCACTCTGCACAGAGTCAAATGTTTTGAACATTAAGGAAATGTTTAGAGCATTTAGCACATTCAGTACAGAGTTGTGCGAAGCAATTCTTTAGGAGCAGGACAATTATGAGGAGATCCTCTAGTACACAGGCTGCTAAGGTCTGCTTCCTGCTCCTACTCCTGCTGTTAAAAGGGCTCCACATAAAAATTTGTGCTTCCATAACGCTAAAAACCACATAACCCTACCTGGAGTATAACTATGGTAGCTGGAGAATTAAGGCAGCTGGATTGTGAGAGTTCTAGAATTCCCTCTTTACAAAGTAAGTAGTCAATAGCAGAAGCAAGTGCAAGCACATTCTTGCTCTTGGCTCCATGCTGCAATCACAAAGCCTCACCCACAATAAGAACTGTGAGTTTTGCTATTCTCAATTAAGCATCTTTTGTTAAGGACGTGGAAGATGCAAGACCCTCATACCTCTATTCAAAGTAACTTCTCACTGGGAGCATAAGCATTCTCACAAGAAATCACTGAAGCGAAAGGGTTTTTTATGTTCTAAAGTCAGCACACTTCAACGGTTTAGTCTGAACCCAACACTTGGTGTTAAGATCAACTCTAGAAGGATAAAAGAGAAATAAACACTGAAGAACACAAGTAGTCTCAAAGTAGTCTACATTACAGAGATCGAAGCTTTTGATCTTCCAGGGTTTGAATTAACGGGTCTAGTGAAAACACGCTAATTCAAACTGAGAGGGGCACTCCGGTTGATGCCGGCAGTCCTGCTTCCACAAGGAGTAAGGGAAGTCAAAGGGAGAGTGTTCTCCCTTCAACTTCCTGCAGTGTGGACAGCGCCAAAAGTCGAATTAAGGTACTTCGACTTCAGCTACGCAATTAACATAGCTGAATTTGTGTATCTTAATTTGACTGTATCCCATTTTGTAGACATACCCAAACAGTGAAAAAGGATATTCCACCATAGCCTGGACCCCATTCTTCCTGAAGATAACAATCCTTTGCACAGGACCACATGGGTTGCAGATGGTATACAGCACATCCTGTGGAAGGGAGAGAGAAACTAATATTGGAATCACATTAAGAACTTAATTGATATTGCACTAATGGCCCAGCCTTTCAGTTCTAGAAAGCAGTCTGCAGCGGACCTTGCTAGAAGCCTCAGCACAAGATGTGGATACAATTGACTGACTGCATTTAAAAGCATTAGGATAGCAGGAGCACCGCAACTGAGGGCTGAGGTTTTACTGCTAAGTAATTTGCACAGCACACATGGATATTCTACATGGCTACCTACTCACTTTCCTTCACCCAAAGCTGCGAATTTAGTGTCTCACTCGGATTCAGGGTAATTACCCCCTGCATTGCCTTGAGAATAACCTATTTCACCCTGGTAGGTGGGCTTGCACAAACTCACTCAGATATTTAGAGCAAGACCACAAACAGATGTACATTGCAGTATGTCTCAAACTTCCTCTTGCACTGATATATGCAACCAAGTTCTTGAGCCATTGTGCATTCTGCAGGGAGGGACACAGACTGCCCCAGGGTCAGAGAGGGCGAGTCTGCCCCACTAAGGGAACCTGGAATTAGAACCCCCACGCACCGTTGTAATCGAATAGATGGGGTTCAGAATGGTGAACAGTAGCACATTGTTGACCCCCCTTGAATCATCTGTGTCTCCAGGACGGGATATTTTCTGACTGGTGGAATAGTTGACAAATGCAGGGTGCCCTGCTATGTAGATCTGGTTGTCTGCTGCATAGTTCACAGCATTGCAGGCGCCGAGAATATCCTCAAACTCCACCAGGGCCTGTCTCTTCTTAGGCATCACCACCACATAACTAGGAAGGAGAGAACTTAAGTTAAATCTCAGACATACTGCAAATGGAGAGCAGGTTAACTAACATTTAAGTATATTATTCACTATTGTTTTCAGCATCTAGCTAAAATTAATGCAAGAATAAATGTGAAAGCTGATAACTGAATCACAGATGGATCCAAATTTCCTGCTTGACTAATACATTTGCATTACCTGATGGGCCCAAACTCCTGCAGGGCCTCCACAAGATCAGCTTCCACAACACCATCAATCAGCCCCCTGATATGGACAACTGGAGAAGCAGGAGTTTTGTGGGGATCATCATAGTTTTCCTAGAGAGACAAGACACAAAGATATTTTAAAAGATGTTTTACACTCTATAACTAAAGCCCATTATAGTTTTAACGTGCATTAGCTCACGGACATTAGGCTAACAACTGAAACGCACCCTTTCTGTCTGTCAAGATTTGGGGAGACTAACCCTGCAGAGACCAGATTGCTAGAGGCCTAAACAGGCTGAGACCCCCGGTTCTTGTAGCAGAGCCACTTGAGGGTCAGTGAAAGACACTCCCAGAATGCTGAGGAGCAGCCCCAAGAACCCTACATGGCAGAGAAACATCATGACTTTGCCCTGAAGATGATGCCAAGCACCGAACCCTCAATACAGCGCGTGAATCTTGTATTTCCCTCTAGGTAAGGCTACACACAGACCTGCAGAGCAGGCATGCTGGGGGGAGAGTCTGGACTTGACCCCAAGATCACTATAAATCCCCCTGCAGGCCTCCTACCATGGGTGGATCTGGCCTTTGTTCTACGGACACTGCCCAGCACTGTGGGCACAGAGGTGCCCAGACACCCTCCAAACCCAAGGCAGAAAAGGATGGGGATGGACGTGCCCCATACTCCACTACCCCCCCTTTCCGCAGTTACCCTGCACCCCCCGGCCCCCAACAGCCCACTTCCCTCCCCCCCCCCCGGCCGCCCAACAGCCCACTCCCCCCTCCCCCCCCCCGCCCCCAACAGCCCACTTCCCTCCCCCCCCCCCCGGCCGGCCGGCCCCCAACAGCCCACTTCCCTCCCCCCCCCCCGCCCGGCCGGCCCCCAACAGCCCACTTCCCTCCCCCCCCCGGCCGGCCGGCCCCCAACAGCCCACTTCCCTCCCCCCCCCCGGCCGGCCGGCCCCCAACAGCCCACTTCCCTCCCTCCCCCCCCCCCAACAGCCCACTTCCCTCCCCCCCCCGCCGGCCGGCCCCCAACAGCCCACTTCCCTCTCCCCCCCCCCGGCCGGCCGGCCCCCAACAGCCCACTTCCCTCCCCCCCCCGGCCGGCCGGCCCCCAACAGCCCACTTCCCTCCCCCCCCCCGGCCGGCCGGCCCCAACAGCCCACTTCCCCCCCCGGCCGGGGCCACCCCCCACGCGCCCACCCCATCGCCGCTCGAGCGCACCTGCCCCTCTCCACACGGTCCCTCGGCCCCCCCAGCCCGAGCCCCGCGGGCCTCACCCCTCCGGCCGCCCCCGGGCCCCCCCCGCCGGGCCCGCCCCCCGGGCCGTGCTGCGGCGGCTCCGCGTTCTCCGTCTTCTGGCGCTTCGGGGCCCGGCCGCCCTCGCCGCCCCCGCCGTAGTATCGGCCCGAGCCGCCAGCGCCCGCCATCTTCCCCATCTCCCCGCCGCGGCCGCCGCCCTCCGCGCTCTGCGGGCCCCGCCACCGCCGCCGCGACATGGCGCCTCGCTCGCCGCCTGGCCCGGACACGCCCCTATTGGGCCTCCCCCACGCCGCTCAGAGCCCCTCGCCGCTCATTGGCCAGGCCTTTCGCCTCGCCCCCCTCCAGCCCGCCCTCCGTCCTCATTGGCTCCGCCGGCTCCTGCCAGCCGCGCTGATTCGCCCGCGCTCCTGCCCATCACAGCCGTCTTCACGCGCCATTGGCTGAAGCGCGTCCACCATCCCGCCCACCGAGTTGATTGGCTACGGTCGCTTTCTGTCCAAACGGCTGCCCGCCCATCTTCACCGCCTGGCACAGAGACCGCCTTCTTCTACCGAAAGGCATTGGCTCGGATAAACTGTTCTCGACAGGCCATTGGCCACTCAGCACGTCACTCAAACAGCTCTTGACGCGCATTGCCTCAGCCAGTCAAAGCGTTTGCCGCTTGCGACACTCCATTGGTTAATCGGCACGTCAGTCCAAAAAATGTCGGCGTTGATTGGCTCGACGGTGTTGCTCCTCTGCTGCTTTCAGATGCCTTTGCTTAGCCTGAATGTCACTCAACTCATTCTCCACGGCGATTGGCTCAACCACCTGCCCGTCAGTTCCTTGGCCCGCCTTTCTATCTTCTGGGCTCTGATTGGAGGGTAGCCTGGGGCCACTGCATCTCATTGGTTCCGCACTGCCTTTGAACCCTAGTTGGGCAGGGCATGAACTGCTCAGGGGGGAGGGGGGCATAATCAATCTGTGGAACTCCCTGCCACAGGATGTGGTGAAGGCTAGAACTTTAACAGGTTCCAAAAAGAGCTAGATAGTCTCATGGAAGTTAGATCCATCAATGGCTATTAGCCAGGATGGGTGGGAATGGTGTCCCTAGCCTCTGTCTCTGTGGAGGTGGGTGACAGGGGAGGGATCACATGAGGATTCCCTGTTGTGCTCCCTCCCTCTGGGGCATCTGGCATTGGCCACTGTCGGCCGACAAGACACTGGGCTGGATGGACTATTGGTGGGACCCAGTCTGGCCGTTCTTAAGTGCTGAAGGAACCGACCAGGGGCCATACACATTTTGACCTGCTGCTCACAAACAGGGAGGAACTAATAGGGAAGTAGATGTGGGTGGCAACCTGGGCAGCAGTGACCATGAGATGGTAGATTTCAGGATCCTGACCAGAGGAAGAAAGGAGAGCAGCAAAATACACACCCTGGACTTCAGACAAGCAGCCTTTGACTCCCTCAGGAATGCTAACACAAAGGGGAAAGGAGACCAGGAGAGCCGGCAGTATTTTAAAGAAGCTGTATTGAAGGCACAGGAACAAACCATCCCGATGCGCAGTAAGAAAAGCAAATATGGTAGGTGACCAGATTGGCTTACCGGGGAAATCCTTGGTGAGCTTAAACACAAAAAGGAAGCTTATAAGAAGTGGAAACTTGGACAGATGACGAGGGAGGAGTATAAATATATTGCTCGAGAATGCACAGGAGTTATCAGGAAGGCGAAAGCGCAATTGGAATTGCAGCTAGCAATAAGAGGGTGATCAGAGAGGGTGTGGGGCCCTTACTGGATGAGGGAGGTGACAGATGATGTGGGAAAAGCTGAAGTACTCAATGCTTTTTTTGCCTCTGTCTTCACAGACAAGGGCAGCTCCCAGACTACTGCACTAGGCAACGCAGTATTGGAAGGAGGTGGGCAGCCCTCGGTGGAGAAAGAACAGGTTGAGAACTATTTAGAAAAGCTAGACCTACACAAATCCATGGGTCCAGATTTAATGCATCCAATATTCTAGCCAGCAAGTTAAGAGAGTATGGATTGGATATATGGACTGTAAAGTGGATAGAAAGCTGGCTAGATTGTCGGGCCCAACGGGTAGTGATCAATGGCTCAGTGTCAAGTTGGCGGTCGGTTTCAAGTGGAGTGCCCCAAGGATCCGTTCTAGGGCCGGTTTTGTTCAACATCTTTATTAATGACCTGGATGAGGGGATGGATTGCACCCTCAGCAAGTTTGCGGATGACACTAAGCTGGGGGAGAGGTAGATATGTTGGAGGGCAGGGATGATAGGATCCAGAGTGACCTAGACACATTGGAGGATTGGGCCAAAAAAAATGTGATGAGGTTCAACAAGGACAAGTGCAGAGTCCTGCACTTGGGACGGAAGAATCCCAAGCATAGTTACAGGCTGGGGACCGACTGGCTAAGTAGCAGTTCTGCAGAAAAGGACTTGGGGATTGCAGCGGATGAGAAGCTGGAGATGAGTCAAGAGGGTGCCCTTGTAGCCAAGAAGGCTAATGGCATATTAGGGTGCATTAGGAGGAGCATTGCCAGCAGATCCAGAGAAGTGATTATTCCCCTTTATTTGGCATTTGTGAGGCCACATCTGGAGTATTACGTCCAGTTCTGGGCCCCCCACTACAGACGGGATGTGGACGCATTGGAGAGGGTCCAATAGAGGGCAACTAAAATGATTAGGGGGCTGGAGCACGACCTATGAGGAGAAGCTGAGGGATTTGGGCTTGTTTAGTCTGCAGAAGAGAAGCATGAGGGGGGATTTGATAGCAGCCTTCAACTCCCTGAAGGGAGGTTCCAGAGAGGATGGGGAGAGGCTGTTCTCAGGGGTGGGGGATAGCAGAATGAGGACCAATAGTCTCAAGTTACAGTGGGGAAGGCCTAGGTTGGACATTAGGAAAAACTATTTCCCTAGGAGGGTGGGGAAGCCCTGGGATGGGCTCCCTAGGGAGGGGAGTCTCCATCCCTAGAGGTGTTTAAGTCCCGGCTTGACAAAGCCCTGGCTGGGACGATTGAGTTGGGATTTCTCCTGCCTTGGGCAGGGGGCTGGACTCAGTGACTCCCGAGGTCTCTTCCAGCCCTGGGATTCTATGATTTTATGACTCAGCCAAGAGGGGGCGGGGTTCAGCCAGGAGATTCAAGGGTGGAGCTTAGCCCAGAGTGGGTGGGGCTCATCTTAGAGTGGGGGTTCAGGGGCAGGGCTCAGCTAAGAGGGGGGTTCAGGGGCAGGGCTTAGCCAGGAGGGGCCAGGGCTCAGCTAGGAGGAGGGATTTAGGGGGCAGGGCTCAGCCAGGGCTGGAGCTTTGTGAGACCCCAGGGCCAACCAGATGTGGGGGTTCTGGCCCTGGGTGTGCATGGGCTCTGGGCCACCTCCTGGCTGTGGGGGCCATGGGCTGTGCGCCAGGGTTGCCTCAAGCCCCAGCTGGGGGTTTGCCTCAAGGTGCCGGGGCCCAGGCTACAGCCAGGTGAGGTTCTGACACTGCAGCAACCTTTTGCTTCTCCCCCTCACCTCCGCCTGAAGCTCAGCTGGGTCCGGGTTCGAGAGCCCTCCCTCTGCCCACAGGATCTTCACGGGCAGGAGGCTGATTTGAGCCCGGATCCCTGGCACGCCCCCCCAAGCGGGACACGCGGTTCTACTGCCATTTGCAAACCCAGCAGGATCGTTTTGGTTTGGTGCTTTTCCTTTTACAAATAAAATACCTCGGGAAGTGGCTGCACAGAGCTGCTTTTCCAACCGAAGGGCTCCTCTATCAGGAATTGGCTTTGTTAAGGGTCCTGGTGTAACCTGAACTCTGCCCATTTACACTAAGACCGTTGTTAATTCCTTCAGCCTCATTGCTGCACAATGAGAAAGTGATGTCTCCACATCATGTGCTGCAGTCCCCTCTCTGTGTGATGGGAGTCCATGGCCCTGGTGCACCATGGGAGATGTAGTCTGGCCAGGGAGTCCAACCCGTAGCAGAGAATAATGACATGAGGCAGCCACGCTACAAAATCCATCAAGCACTGCTGTGGTACTTCTGCATTTTGTGGGCTGTCTGAAAAGCATTCCAGTTTGGGGGCATCTAAGGGAAGCAGACACTGTTAATAAAAAAAAACATTCAATCACCCCTTCCCCCCCCCCCACACACAAAAGTTTCAGCATAAAACTTTTGGCCTGCCTTAATCCACCCAGATAGGGGCAGAACTTTACAGGCAACTTTCACTTTGGGATTTCCGGACTTTCAAGAGTTTGCTTGACTGTGCAACTTCAACATGATTTTAAACGTAGCTTTTGGTATGAAATTTGCACAGCATAGAAATGGCAGCTCTGGGCACCATTTTCCAGACAACAGCAGAACACTGTCTCAAAAGGGCCAGGGCAGAGTTAAGGGTAGGAAGGCAACCTTTGGCTTTCCGTGATTTGTAACTGTTAATGTTCTTTTAATGTTGCCATTTCAGGCAGGGAATATTATCAGTGTTGTGCCAAGGTCCTGCTGGAGGGGGGTAGGGTTTAAAGACAAGGATGCTGTTGTCCAGAATGTACAACCATACGGTTTAATTTTCTGATCCTGTAACTCAGTAATCACTTTTACAAAATAACTTTTAGTTGGACAGCTAGGGCCTTGTACAGTTCCTGCCTATGTCTCCTCTCCTTTCCACAGAGCCCACATTATTATATTGCTGCAGTTGGTGGTTTCTTTAATATGCCAAGAGAATATCTTTCCCCGATTAAGGAGGTTAAAAAAGAAGATTCCTTTTCTTGTGGGAAGCATTTTTCCTCCCATCAGAAAGGGACCTATTTAAAACAGCTCGTCCCAGGCTGACATCCTGCCTACAGTGGTTTCTACAGAGGGGCAAGAAGCAGCAATTATCCTGAGGCAGGAACAATAAAAGCTGTTTGTCTGCCCTTATGGGGTTGGGGAAGGTTCTTGCTGAGAGGTGACAGACTGCTTGCCTGCCGCACATAAGGAGGGATGATCCAAAGAAGGATTAAACCAAGCAAGGCCCTTTACATTTTAAATTCTCCTTGATGCTTTAAAGTGCTAGGTCCAGGATCCCAGATTTAGCCTCTTTAGGATAGATGGCATGTGGGGCAGCAGAGCAAGCTTGGTAGGCCAACTAGCAGAGTTATCTGTGGCCCCTATTGTGGTAGATGTGGTACCCATGGGCTGGCAGGTAGCTCCAGGGGGTGCTGCCGGCTCCCTGAGCGCTGAGCCTCAAGGCACGCTCATCTAGCACCACCGCTCCCTTTCCTGGCCTGCTTAAATCAGAGGGGGGTTGAGATTTTTCTCACGTCTGCCCTACAGAGCTAGGCTGGCCTGGCCCGAGCAAAGTAGAGCCTCCACAAGAAGGGGTTTGTTCCAGCAGACGCTGCAGGTGCAAACGACAGTGGGCTTGGCTTTTGCTAGCAGAGTTTATGCCTGTTCCTTGGAACCAGCGTAGTTATCCCACTCGCGGGCCTCGCTCTCAGCAGAAGTAGCGCGTTTGCCTAAGTCAGTGACCAGAGCTGGAAGGGGGGGTTGAGGGGCAGAGCCGCGAGGGGAGATCCCAAGGTAGAATTGCAGTGGGGGCGGGGGGGGGGGATAGGAGGAGGCTGAGGGGAACCCACACGGCTGCTCTGCGGGGGGCTGAGGCCTGACCTGAAATCTAGCCAGCGCTCTAAACAGCCGGGGTTTCTGTCCTGCCCGCCGTTCAAGCAGGCCCAAAAGGGAGAGGGGACGGGCTGGCAGCTGCCTGTCCCCCCCACCAGCGGGGAAGAGCCCTCCCAGCTGCGTCGGCTCTCACAGACCCTCCCTTCTGCGCTGATCCCTCCCAGCTGCTCTGCTCACAGGTGGGCTGAGCCCCTTCCTGGTCCCCAGGCAGCCCATGAGCCTGACGGCCTGCGCCGGGCAGCTGGAGCGTGCCCCCCTCTGGCTGCAGGAACCCCCAGGCCTGCCCCACGCGCTCCCGTCCCCTGCTCCCGGGGGCTAAAAGAAACTTCGTCAAGCGGGTGGGGGCAGGAGGGCGGAGCCGGCACCGGGGGCTCCCCAGCTTGATGCAGGCTCAGGCATGCGTCTGGGTGGCGAGGGCTGAATCACCACGGCTGGCGTGCCCGTGAATCGCCCGACAGCTGCTGTCAGACTCGCTGCCCAAGCTACCGCCAGGGCCCTGTGGAGGGCGGCAAACCCGCTACCCTCCACCCTTCCTCATCTCTGGGGAGCTGGGGGCAGAGGAGTCCCGAGCAGGCTGTTGGCAGGGGACAGAACCCCTGGGGGGCGGAGTCCTCCGGCCGTGCTGCCCTGGGAGATCAGCCACACGTGCCCCGTGGCAGTGGGGCCAGAGCCCCTGTGCCAAGCTGCACCACAGCGGGGAGGTGCCGGGCACACCCACAACATCTCCGACGTCGCGCCAGATCCCCGCTGCCCGGCCCGGCCTGACTCGCCCGCTCCAGCTCCCTCACCATCCCTGGGCTGGGCAGGTACCTTCCCTCTCGCTGCCCCCTTTGCCTGGCCCCCAGCGCCGTCGACTGCCGTCGCCTCCAGCCCATGCTGCTAAGGGGGCAGCTCCGTCATTCCTGGAGCGGGGCTCCGGCCCCAGGCGGAAGGGACAGGGGACCTCCGGGACCCAGCATGGGCGTAACGAGGTCACCCTGTTCTGACCGAAGGGCTCGCGGCTGCTCCCCTCCCCCAGCTCCTGCCCACCAGGGCCGGCCGACTGCAGTTCGGGGGCTGCCCGGGCAGGCGTGTTCCTGGGAAGCCGGGCAGGGCTCGCCCGCGAGGGGCTGGGATTGCACTGCAGAGCCAGGCCAGCAGGTCTGCGAGGCTGGGAGACCCCAAAGAGGTGCTGGCCCTGTTCCCTGGCGGTCCTGGGTTCTTTGCTATCCTGCCCCGAAGCTGCAGCTCCGGAGCAGGACGCTGCTGCTGATGCCAGAGCTGGCCTGGCCACCCACCCTTCAAACCCCGCTCCGGCGTGTGAGGGGCAAGCCCCAGGCTGGCTCGTGCCAGGTTCCTTCCGGGCCTGCCCTCCGCACCCTTCCCTCCGTGCAGGGGCAGCAGCCTCGGCACAACAGCCGAGAAGGGAACGACCAGCCCCAGCAGGAGTGACACTGGCAGCCGGGCCCTACGGCTCTGCCCCTGCCAGCTGCGTCGACGCAGCTACGTCAGCCCCGGTGCCATGTCAGGCTCACGCTTGACCTCGCGTGTCGGCACACACGCCTCGCCGCGTGGCTCTCAGGGCCCTGCGGGTGCAGCGACCGAGCCGGAGCCCAGGGGCCAAGCCCTGTTATTCCACAGTATAGACGCAGCCGCTCTGGACTCCAGGAGGCTGCCCAGAATAGCCCCCCCCCCCGCTGCTCTTCTTTGCCCTCCGAACGGTCGAGGCTTCCCACCTCCGGGAACACGAGAGGCTGGGCTGGGTGGCTCAGGGGGCCACAAGAGGGAATCGGGAGCCTTCCCCCCGCTCCCGCAAGCCTGGCTCTACGCCACCCCAGACCAGTGCCAGCCGGGAAGCTGTGTGGAGCAGGCTGGCAGGTCGCAGGCTGGTTCCCAGGGGACAGCAGCCCCCCCCCCCCGTCATCCCCCCCCAGCAGGGAGGCCCAGGAGTAACTGGGCCCCTGTGACTGGCTGGAGGGGGTGGGCCTGTGGGGCAGGGCTGTCCTGCTCAAGGGGTGCCCAGAGCCCCTCACTCTCCCAGGCCCCAGCACGGGAGGAGCAGGAGGCTCAGGTGCAGGGAGCTGCAGGGCAGTGGCAGAGCCGGGCGCGCTGTGGGACTCTCAGCCAACGCAGAGATGAGGGCTCCGGCAGGGCGCGCCGGGCGGCCTGACCGCAGGGACAGGAAGCAGCGAGTGCAGCCCAGGAAACGCAGCGGCTCACTCGCCGGCTGCTGCAACTCGGCCTCCAGCGAGCAGAGGCCTGGGCTTCCCCCTCTGCCTCGCAAACAGGCACTGCACTCATGGCCCCTGGCACCCAGGGCTGCACCGGCTTCCGCTGCAGGCCTGCCAAGCACGTGGTACCCGGCCTGCGCCCGCTGCAGGCCTGCCAAGCACGTGGTACCCGGCCTGCGCCCGCTGCAGGCCTGCCAAGCACGTGGTACCCGGCCTGTGCCCGCTGCAGGCCTGCCAAGCACGTGGTACCCGGCCTGTGCCCGCTGCAGGCCTGCCAAGCACGTGGTGCCCGCCCCACACTCCGAGGGGGCGGAAGGCAAGCAGCAAAGGCAGGGCTGTGGCTGGGAGGCTGGAGGCGGGTTAGAGTTTCACGCTGCTGGTTCAAATCCCCCTCTGGCAGGGCGGAGCCATTGGGACCTGGTGAGGCTGGCTCTGCCGGGGAGAGGTCTCAGCAGATGGGCCTCTCCACCCTGAAGCTAATGCTAAGGGACGGGTGCCCGCTGTGTCCCCCTTCCTGCCCTGGCCAGAGCTCCAGAGGGGAGGAAGGGTGGTGGAAAGACACCAAGATGGGGTCAGGGGAGTTGGGCCCCCAACTTCCTCTATGAACCTGGGCCCCCTGCTGATCCCTGGAGCCCCGCTTTCCCAGCAGCTCCAGAGAGGCTGGAGCAGGGACTTCAGGCCCTGCCGGGGGAGTGGGGGTATTCCAGAGCTGCTGGCTCTAGCAGAGAGTAGGATGGGCCCAAAGCCAGGCCAAGACCCACGAGACGCTAGGCAAGGATTCTTACGAGCACAGGCAATTAGACCCGGGGACCAGCTCCTGGGGGATGCTCTGTCTCTTGCCCTCCTCGGAGCTAGACTGGCCTGTCAGCCGGAGCCCAGGCCCGGGAGAGGAGTGAAGACTCCAGGCACCCAGACAGAACGTGCCCCGGTTCCGCCTTCCGGCCTGAGTCTCTGGGCAAGTCCAGGAAAGCCCCACAGCTCCCAGTGCCAGCACCCTGGCCGGCTGTGGCTGCAGCCACTGTACCCTGGGCACCAATCCTGACCGCCAGGGCGTGTCCATTGGGAGGCACTCCCTGCAGGGAACAGGTCAACCCAGCGGCCCCGCAGGGCCAATACTCCAGCTACATCACAGCTGGCTGGCCATGCAGCAGGGGGGCTCCCAGCAGCCCCGCAGTGGAGATGAGGGGCAGAGCAGAATGGGGCTAAAAGCTTTGATTTCACATTGGCCCCCACAGGCTCCAGAAAGGGGATGCTGCTCCCGGGCAGCTTGAGCTGGGCTGGAGAGCCCAGTAAGGCTCCATGTGGGGGGACAGCAGGGGGGAGATATGGGAGCTGGAGCCCAAGAACCAGGCAAGCTGCAATGCTGAAGTCCAGCAGAGTGGTGTCTAGGTTTACAGTGGAGGGGTGGTAACCTGGACTCCTGGGTTGTCTCCCCAGCTCTGGGAAGGGAGTGAGGTCTAGTGGTTAGAGCAGGGAGGCTAGGAGACAGGACTGCTGGGTTCTTGTCACAGACTCACTTGAGCTCTGTGCCTCAATTTCCCCCTTTTCAGGGGTTCCATTTCCCACCCCCTCCTTACTCCTAGGAGAACGAGCCTGGGAAGAGGGCAAGCATAGTGCAGTTTCAAAGAGAGCCCCAGGCAGCTCTGGAAAATTGCTTGAGCCCTTCCCCCGGCTGTGGGTTTCAGTCACCAGCAGCAAGACGGGGTGCAAACCTCCACCCCCAGCCTGGAACCCGGCTGCCCTGAGCCGTAGGCCCCCACTCAGGAAGCAAGCCAGGCTGCGGAGTGTGACACACACAACGGCCAGCTGCACTGAGAGGGGGAAGCTGGCACGGTGGGGTGGGGGCATGCAGCTGAGAGGAGGAGGGGTATGTGCCCAGGGCTCCCGCACAGCAGCACGGAGCCAGAAATGAGCTCAGCTCCCTTTAAGCCTCCCTCTGCCCGTCTCCCCGGCCTCAGTCACAGCCCCCGCCGCAGGACCCGAGCGGGGCAGGAAGACACGGCACTCGCCTTGTGCTGTATTTCCTGCCCCAGCCCATGCTCAGACCCACCCTCTGCAGCAGCACCAGCTCCCAGCTCAGCCAACCCAGCGGTGAGGGGAGGGGAACCGTTTGTCCCAGATGAAAGCGAGATAGAACCGTGACCCGGGGCCCGGTTCCCTGCTCCAGCCCAGAACAGCTGCCGTGGCTACCCTGGGTCCCCTCACCTGGCACAGGAGCCTGGGGCCCAGCTCACAGGTGCTCAACCCCCTTGCACAGTCACCCCCCCATCTGCTGCTGCCATTTTGTAGCCCCACTCCACCCAGGTGCAGCCCCTCTCACAGGAAAGCCCATGAGACAAGTGCTCGGCTTGGCTCCCAGCCTGCCCTTTTCAACCCGGCTCCCTGCATGCGGCACAAGCAGCACAGTCCCTTTTGGACAGCTGGGGAAACTGAGGCACAGAACGGGGGAGTCGTCCAAGCAGGCCCAGTTCCCAGAGCGCTAACCCCTGCCCCATATGAGACACAGGGCCGGGGAGGGAATACAGAACCAGACCCGCATCTAGAGGGGACGTCTGCATGGACAGACCCACCTAAAGCACCAGACGGCAGCCAGGGCAGTTCTTTAAAAAGATTTTCATTTGCATAAAGATTAGAAACCCTTTAAAACCGGTTGAGTGTAAGGAGCCCTTGGGAAGGCTTCCCGCCCGAGGGTCTCCGGCTGCAGGGAGACGCTTCCTGAAGAGGCCTGGAGGAGGCAGCAGGAGCCTTCCCGGATTACAGCGACAGTCAGGGGCGGGGGCAGAACCACGGCAGATTCCCCCCTGCGGAGCAGCGCCCCAGACAGGGTCCAGTCCCCAGCGGGATTCCAGCTCCGGCGACGGGCTGCTCTCCAAGTACCTTATTCTCCTTTAAGCAGGGCGGCACTTCAGTGAAGGCACAGGACTCTCCCCCTCGGGAGGCAGGTTTGCAGGGGCGGCTTCGGCCCCCTCGCCCAGGCGCAGCTGAACGTGCCAGAGCCAGGAACACGAGGCGGCCCTGCCGGCCCCGCTCGGGGTCTGCTCACCGCACACCTGAGATGCGCATCTTGCCGCGCCACCGAGCAGAGACGCCTTAGGGCCCTGCCCAGGCTCTGCCGTGCTCGGTGTGGGAGGACTCCAGGAGGGGCAGGCGGCTGGCAGCGAGCATGCGGGACTTGTGCACGGCGTCACCCCACCGGCAGCAGCCGCAGACTTTAAGGGCTTTTGCTCACTCTGCACGAGGGGGATGAGGCGGCCAGGGGAAGGGGGGGGGGGTTTGGCAGGAAGAGGAGCCCCCACCCGCCCCCCACCAGGCACGCAGCCTTCCCTGGCTTCGGCTTCGCGTGCGTGCCGGCAGGGCGGGCGGAGGGGCGCTTTGGAAGGGGGCAACAGGGAAGATACACGGACGAAGCCGGAATGTGAAAGGAACCCGGCCCCCTCTGGGCCTACGGTGCAACTGGCAGTGCCAGGGCGTTGTGTGCGGCAGGGCCGGGGGGGGGGCGGGAGAGGGGCTAGTGGCACCTCTGCAGGGCCATGCCAGCAAGCTGCAGGCCGGAGGCAGCAGCAGCACAGGAGAGGCGGGGGCCGGGGCTGGGCGGCAGCCGGTGTCGAGCGAGAGGCGGAACGCTTGCACGGCCAAGCCTGGCGCCAAGGCAGCACCTGCCGAGGGGGTAGCAGGCCACGGCCGGGCGGCATCAAGGCTGCCAGGCTGGAGTCGGAAGGGCCCGGCTGACAGGGGCTGCTGGCAAGTCTGATTCATTCAGCCTAGGTCTGATTCATTCTTTCCCAGGGGCCCCGCCCTGGGAGGAGGGTGAGAGTGCCCTGCAGGGCTGGCAGCCTGCAATTTCCCCCAGGGCTGCCCACGCCAGGGGGGGGAGGGGGGGCAGGGGTCTGGGGCCATGGCTCTAGAGAGATCCCTGGTCAGGCCCCAGCAGGCTGGGAAGGGGCCTCCCCCTGGGAGGAGGCCAGAGACACGGAGCGCAAGGCCAGGCAAAACTTGTCCCAGCAGTGGGCGTGGCTTGAGCAGCACCCCTGCGGGGAGGCGTGCAATCCCCTGCCACGACTAGCAGGTTTCTCCCGTGGCGGCATCACCCACGCCCCGCACACCTCCCCCCCAAAGGGCTGGGCTGCCTGACATCAGAGCGGGCAGGGGGAACTTTTGGCATTGGGTGCAAGGCGTTCTGGGGGCTGCCCAAGTGGGCGCTGCTGGGTGCGCGAGGGAACGGCTCCAGCTCGGCCCGTTTGCCTCGCATGGGGCCCTGCAGTTGCCCCGTGGAGCCCCCCCTCCCGGAAGAAGGGCCAGGCAAACAGAGCCAGCCCGGTGCAGCTGTTCCCCCCGTGCCTGCCCCCTTCCACCAGGGCTAGGCGCCTCTGCGGGAGGGCTTCTCTGGGCAAGGAGCCTTGGCCACCTTGCAGGGGAGGCGGATGCTAAGAGGGCAGAGCAGTGATGGGGAGCTGGGGGCAGGGCCTCTCCCCCACGGCCAACAGCAGCGAGCCCCTCCCGCTCCTCGGGGCTGGACAGGGACAGGACTTGTCCCGCCCGCACAGAGGCTCTGCTGGGACGGGCTCCTGGGACACTCCTGGAGGGAGCGAAGCCCCAGCCCAGAGCCGAGGGGCCCCAGCATCCCCCCATCGCCCGGCGTGCAGGCGCAGAGCTGCGGGCAGATGGCCTGACCCATGCAGGGGGCTGCTGTGCCCCAGGTCCAGAAGCTGGAAGAGGCATTTACCAGTGACGCCCCCCCCCCAGCAGATTCCAGCTGGCAGCTTTGGGAAGGGGGACAGGTGGCAGGGGCAGGGAGAAGAGTCACTTCCCCCAGGTCAGATTCCCGCCCACGGGCTGGGGAAACTGGTTTGGGAGGAGCATTGGGGCCGGCCTGCCAGGCACCACCCTGGGCTTCTCCAGCTGAGCTGGCACAACAGGGACAGCCCCTCAGGCCACCCCCCAGGGACGGTGGGGGGGCAAGAAGGCTCCAGCAGACTAGTTTGAAGGGACATGCAGCTGTCACTCCAACTGGCCGTGTATTTTCTTCTCATTGGGCATTGGGGGCTGCGCCCTGCCCAGCTGGCTGGCTCTGGGAGGGATTCCCTGCCCCGGGGGGGGGGAGGGGGGGAGTTTAACGGGCATACCGCTCGCTCCCACCTGCCCCTGTGAGCAGAACCGTGGGGCGGAGGGAAGTGGGGGTGGGGTAGCCTCCTCCAAGTTAATTAAATGAACTCTACGGGACTCACAAATCAGGAGAAGGCAGGCGAAGGGGCCGCCCCCCCAACCCGCAGCATTCACGACACCCCAGCCCCCATCTGGGGGGGCGCCGAGGTAGCGCGGCAGGGCTCGGCTTCCACCTGTCGGCCGTTTGGGGCGAGACACAGACGGGAAGGGGGCCGCTGGGCAGAGACGCGGGCGCGGGGACGAGGAGCCGGGATTAAGATTTGTAATTGGACGTCAGCCACATGAGACCTTCGCAGAGTCCTTCCCCGGAAGTAGCACAGGAGGGCTGCACGTACCAATTCCTGTCCCTGATGCGCGTCAGGCCCAGCTTCTCCTGGATCTCGTGGGGCTTCATGGCGTCGGGCAGGTCCTGCTTGTTGGCGAAGATGAGGATGATGGCATCCCGCATCTCCCGGTCGTTGATGATGCGGTGCAGCTCCTGCCGGCCCTCGTCGATGCGGTCGCGGTCGGCGCAGTCCACCACGAAGATCAGCCCCTGGGTCCCTGTGTAGTAGTGTCGCCAGAGGGGCCGGATCTTGTC
Organism: Pelochelys cantorii; assembly: GCA_032595735.1. NCBI lineage: Eukaryota > Metazoa > Chordata > Testudines > Trionychidae > Pelochelys > Pelochelys cantorii. Next base: position 549,428 of record CM064358.1, on the reverse strand, counting down.
CTGGCCCCCCACGTCCCAGACGTTGAACTTGACATTCTTGTAGGTCACTGTCTCCACATTGAAGCCCACCGTGGGGATGGTGGTGACCGACTGGCCCAGCTTCAGCTTGTAGAGGATGGTCGTCTTGCCAGCCGCATCCAGGCCCAGCATCAGAATCCGCATCTCTTTATTGCCAAAGATCTTGGAGAGCATTTTCCCCATGGCTGCAGGTGAGCAGCACAGTCCATGCAAGGCTGGAGGAGAAGGAACACAGCGAGGTGGCATCAAACACGGGGCTGAGCTCTGAGATCCCGCTAGCCCCAACTCCCCTTCCTGCACCCACCCCACCCCGGGTCACTGCAAGGCACAAGTGTTCAGAAGGGCCAGGAGGCAGGAGGAGAGCGGAGCTTATATCCCAGTGCTGCCACCAATTCCCGCTTGAGACCTCAAGGCCTCAGTCTTGCCCACCTGTGAAATGGGAACAACGCTGTCTCTCCCCACCCTTTGTTCTGCTGCTCCCGGAAGCCCCTTGGCGCCCCTTGGAGGAAGAGGTAGGCCAGTGACGCCACAGCCCCGAGGTGTTACTGGATCTGTCACATGGAAATGGAGACCCAGGCAGGGTCTCGCGCCACAGCACTTTGCCCAACCGGATGACACCCAAACGACTCTTCCATTTCACAGGGGGAAACCAGAGGCAGAGGGGCCCGAGAGAGGACGAATCAAGGCCTTATTCCTACAGGCCCCGTTCCTACCCCCCCCCGGCCCAACCTCCCAAAGCTGGGCTCCCCAGCTCCCCATCCCTCTGCTCCAGACCATGGGACTCCCCTTCCAGGAGCAGAGCTGAGGAGCCCTGAGGCCCCCCTGCCCGGCTCTAAGCTCCGCTCCTCATAAGCGGCCAGATACTCAGAGCACACCAGGAACGGCGCCCACGCTGCTGAAGACAGAAGCCGGCCTAGCACTAGCATCTCCAAGCACAAAAGCAGGAAGTCTCATGCTGCTGCCAGGGTCGCCGGCCCAGGTCCTTAACCCCCCTGAAATCCTCGCTGTGCACCCCCCTCACTGGAGCAAGGGGAGAAGCCCGCACAGCCTGCCGCAGAGAAGCCAGGGTTACCTCAAAAGTACAGGTGGGAAAATAACAGGCTCAGCTCCCCGGCATTCACGGGGAGGGGGCTGAGAGGGGCCGGCAGTTCCCCCCCCTTGCTCTCGACAGTTGGGGGGGGAGGGGGGGGGGAGGAGAGGCCCCGCCCTCCTGGGATCCTGCTAAGCCAGTGTCCAATTCGACATTCGGAACAGGCCCAGGGCGGCCTTGAAGGTCACACACGAGGGGGAGTTTCCAGGGCTGTGAAACGGGAAATGCCCATCATCGGGGCTGGTCTCCACGGCCCTGCCCCGCCCCTTGTATCCCACCAGGATCCGTTCGCACCCTTCTGGCCTGCGCCGGCTGAGGGCCAGGAGGAGCAAGGCAGGCGGTAAGCCGGAGCCCGACAGAGCACATGGTAGCAGTTCCAGTGCCCCTCCCCCCGTGACACCACCCCAGGCCGCTCCCTTTCCTGCCGTCACAGGACAGGGATGGGCCCTGCATGTCGCCAGCGCCCCCCCACGCTTTAAGGGCATCAGAATCAGGACCCTGATTTTGGTTTAAGCCAATCAGAAGCAGCGTTAGTTGACCCCCCCCCCCCACACACACACCAAAGCCTCCCTTCTTCATTCGACAAGGGGTCACCGAGCCCAGGGGCTGCCTGCACTGTAACTGGCTTCATAGAACAGAACCCCCCCCCCCCCCAGCACAGACCGTGACTCAGGGTCTCTGGGCTCTAAGGTCAGTGCCCATTTCCTGGCTGACTACAGGCCGTCCGCTCGCAGAACCCCACCCAAAAGGGGCTCAAAGTCCAGCCGAAAACTGTCAGGTTGCTCCCCTGCCCCTCCCTCCCACTGGGGCTGGGGGCTCCTCTGAAGCTTCCCGCCTCTCTGAGCGTTAGAAACCTTCCCATTCCTGCCCGTTCTTGTGCCAACCCCGCCTTTGGGCATCACCTGCTCCCCCCCCAAAGGGCATCCGGATGGCTGCCCCTCCCTGCCTCAGTTTCCCCCTGTGCAACCCGGGGATAAGGACATTGCCCTCCCAAGCGCCGCGCATTACCCCAGCCTGCGTGCGCCCTCCCTGGCAGATCGGCCGCCAGCCCCCTGAACAAAGCAGGGTTCTGGGCAGCATAGCTGTGTCTACACCAGGGCTTTTGGGTATCAAAATGCCCTTCAACTGCCCCCCGCCCGCTGAATTTGCCGCACGGGCAGAACCGAGCGCGGCACTGACCTTTGAGACACAGAAATTGCCACACCGGGTCCAACTCCCCAGCGGCCTGTCCCAGCAGAGGATCTGCTTCCCCTGCCAGAAGGGCCCCCGCAGGGCATGAGCCACCCGGCTCGGCCAGGTTCCCTGCCCCCCCAGCTGCCCACGGCCTGCACATGGGCCTCCTCCCCCAGCAGGCAGCTGGGCAGGGGGTTGGGAATACCCCGCCCCCCCAAGCTCCCGCAGGACCCCGGAGAGCTGTGGGGCAGACGCACCAGGGCCGGGCAAACCCCTGAGTGCGGGGGGGGGGGGGGGGGGTATCTCCCTGCCCGCTTATTACACCCAAGAGGGGGAAAGATTCCAGCCCCCCCGTGTGGGGAACGGGAAAGACACGTGCCCCCCTCCCCCAGCAGCAGATCAGCTGCTTGCTACAGGCAAGAGACATCCGACCGCTTCCCCTTTCGCCCCCCCACGCCCCGCCCCAGCGGGGTGCGCGCCTGGCGCTTCCGGGGGTCTGTTCGCGGCCGCTTCCATTCAACCCCCCAGAGCCCAAGTTCCAGCCCTCGACCCGAACTCCCACGCGCCACGGCCCCCCCGGAGGGAGCGCGGGGATGGGGGGCACCCCGTGAATGGGACCCCCCCCCCGCAAACCGGAATGCCGCGCTCCGGGCCCCCGGGAGGAGGCTCGGGCCGCCCGCTCCCCTCCCTGCCCGGCTTAATGGGGGGGGGGCAAGAAGCACAAGGGGGGCGGATTTTAGCGGCGCGATCGAGCCCCCCGACGATCGCCCGCCGGTGCCCGGGGACCCCCCGGCCGCGGCCACGCCCCGCGCCCCCAGCCCCTCTCACCCGCGCGCGGCCCGCACAGCAGCGGCGGCGGCTCCCCCCGCGCCGAACGCCGAACGCCGAGTAACAATTTCAGTGTCGCCGCGTTCCACGGGGCTGCCCGGCATGGCCCGGCCCGGCTCGGCTCGGCTCGGCTCTGCCCGGAATGGGAAAGGGCGCGGACGGCGGGGGGGCCGGGCCCTCCCCACCCTGCTGCCAGCCGTGCGCATGCTCGGAGCTCTTAAAGGGACCGGCCGGGGGGGGGGGGCGTGTCTGGTCACTCTCCCTGCGGCACGCGGATTTGTGGGGACGTTGTGTGATGCACAAGTGCGTGTGTGCCGGGCTGCCGTGGGAATACACACACACACACACGCGCGTTTGTGCGCCGGGCTGGCGTGTCCTTCCGCGTGGGGGCGGGCTGCTGTGTAAAATACACACTTCGGTGTGAGTGTTTCTGGGGAGGGCTGCTGGGTGAAGACGTGCGTGGGTGGCTGCTGTGTTAATCCACCTTTGTGTATGTGTGTCTGCTGTGTTAATCCGTGTGTGCATATGTGTATGTTAGTGTACACGTGTGTAGGGCTGCTGTGTTAGTGTGTATGTGTGTGTTGGGCTGCTATGTTAATCCGTGTGTGCGCATGTGTGCGTTAGTGTGTATGTGTGTGTCAGGCTGCTGTGTTGGTGTGTGTGTGTGTGTGTCAGGCTGCTGTGCTAATGCACACGTGTGTGTGTGTGTAGCATGGCAGTGCTGTAACCCCCAGCCATCCCTCCTACTGACGGTGGCTGGTGTAACCAGGCCTTAGCGTGACTTGGGCTGGGCTATTGTCAGGTTTGCAGAAATCCAGCAAGGAGTCTTTGTTCCAGACCATCCCTGCTCAGCCCCCACCCCAATGCTAGCACCCCCTGAGGGTGTGTTGCATTGTGCCACCCTCATGGTCTCACCTCTCATCAGCCCTGACACCCCCCCTGTAAATTCGAACACCACCCCTAATTTCAATTTCTGGGGAGGTAACTGTCCTTTACACTCCAGTTCCTAGCAAGCAAGAGCCCACGAGGACTGGGGTTTGGCATGAATGGAAGGTCAGTGGGATATACATGGTGCACATGTGGCATGCACAAGAGCTAGTTATACACCAGGGTGGGCCTCACGCTCCAGCCACTCACTGATCAAACGTGTGACACTAACATGTGACCAGTCAGACACCAGATGGGGGGTGTGAGGGCAGGGCTGAGTCAGCTGCAAGCCAGCCACCCTTTGAGTAGGGTGCGACTCTGGCCTTGCTGGCAGCGGGACTAGTTCTTCAACTAGCTGCTTGCTCTTGGTCCAGTAACTAGTGCTTGATACTAGCACTTTGGTGAGGCACTTATGTGCCCTTGTGCTTCAGTTTCCCCACCTGTAAAATGACAGCAGTGATTCTTCCTTTGTTTCACTTCTCTAGGCTGTAAAATGCTTGGGGCAAAGATTACCTCTCACCAGCAGCCAGCAGTTGGGGTCTGGGAAGTGCCCGGCCCGACGGGGCCCTGATCTCGGCTGGGGTCTGGGACAGGGCCCTGAGTCCAGTCAGGCCTGTGTCTAGGAGCTGTGATAATAATAAAAAAGTAACAATAAGACGACAATTCTGCAGAGTGGCTCAGATTTTCAAGGTGGGGGCGGGGGCTATAGGAGCCGGAGGAGCCCCCTGCATGCCCCCACCTCTCCGTTTCTCACACGCATCCTCCCCCCTTCCCCAGGGAGCTTGAAAGCAGATTCTCAGCCTTTCATCTGGTGGGGGGGTGGCAAGGAGAAAGGGGAAGTGGAAGAGCCAGGTGCCGGTCTTGCATTTGCACATATTTCCTTCCACACCCCGACACAAACAGCCCATCTCGCTGATGTCGCATCCGGAGGAAGTGGGGGAGCCAGCCACAGGCGCTGGAGACTGTTTTAAAACACAGAGATGGGAGATAAGACTGTGCACTAGGTATCACACCTGGGAGTGCAGGGAATAGAGGTGTCTGGATTCGCTCCAGAGGTGCACAAGAGGCCAGACAGACCCAGATGGCTGGACAGACCCAGCCTTAGCCCCCTTTTATGCAATGGCTGGGAGACAAATTCAGACTGGAAGGAGGGCGCGGAATTAACCATTGGAACTGCTGACCAAGTGGTCTGGTGGATTTTCTCTGTTTATAAATCAAGACTGGATGTTTTCCGAAGGGACATGCCCCAGGAATAGTTTGGGGCCATCCTTCTCCCTGTGCGGTAGAGGTGAGGCGAGCCACCACAACAGGCCCGGCACCTGTGAATTATCGTTTGATCCCTTATCACAGTATCCCACCTCGATTGCCACAGCAAGTGTGTGAGAGCTCTCATGTGTGTGTATCCCCCAGCAGCCCTACACAGATGCACACACATGCACCCTGAATTCTGCATGTAATTAATTTATTTACTATCCCATCAGCACCCCGCCCTGGGAGCCAAAGGCACCAGACTTGTTTTTATCGCCTGCCACGTCAGACTGGGCGGCCAGAGGGGAGGGAAGCATTCGGCAGCTGGGTCTCGCCCCAGCGATCCGGCCATTCGGGGCCAGCAAGTTTCCCCACCTCTGTGCTGAGTGGCATGGTGTCACCTCCACAACATGCCCTTGGGGAGGGGGGCAAAGATGCCTGGTACCGGAACAGCTTGTTCTCCGGCTCAGGCGGGCCCAGCTCTGCCAGCAGTGAGCCGGGGAAATGCTGGCTTGGAGTTTGGAAAGGAAGAGGCATTAAATTCCTGCCCGCCTTTCAAACTCTGGCGCGCTGCCTGCCCTGGGAGCTGTGTCCCGACTCTAGCGTAGACAAAGCTTTTGGGGTGGGGAGTGACTCTTTGTGCCTGTTTGTGCAGCGCCTGGCACTGTGGGGGCAGGAGGGGGTTTGACACAAGCACTGTCGTATTATCCCTAATAGCAGTAAACACATGTGCAAGTACTACCGTATTATCCCTAATTAATAGCAATGAAAACATCGCCTGGCACTGGGGCGGGGGGGGGGGGTGGGCAGAGAGGGGTGTCTGACCAAGCGCTACCATATTATCCCTAATAGCAATAAAACCATACATTGCCTGGCACTGCTGGCTGCCCCATTGGTGACCGGATGAAGGAGACATTTGGGATCCTTTGCCCGAGAGCCTGGGGGCCGTGGAATAGCCATTGAGCCAGGCCTGGGTTTGCCTTCCCTGATAGCAGAGGGTTATCGCGTGTGACATGAACACACACACCATGCCCCTCACACTGACACTCAGAGTCCCCCCATGCATAACCCCCCAGCCATGTGTCTCTGTCTCACACACGCTAGTGCACCACACACACACACCCATGCACACACAAAACCCACCAAGCCAATTTGCATAGCACATGTTCCCTTCCCCAACCTCACCCCAGTGTAAGCAGCTGCCCTTTAAAAATGTCCCAGCGGGTCACCGCTCCCCCCCCGCCAGGAGCCCTTTGTGAAAACGCAGGCATGGAAAAGCGCCAGTGCTGAGGGCTGCTTTGGAGAGACAGGCAGGTTTAGTGGTTAGAGCGGGTGGGCGGGCAGCTAGGGGCCAGGGCGCCTGGGTTCTATTTCCAGCTGGTAGAGGTTGTGCAAAGTGGCAGGGGGAGGATTCTGTTGGAGGCCCAGGGGCTGTGTGTGTGTGTGTGTGTGTGTGTGTGAGACAAGGCCAAAACCAGCTTTTTGCAGCTGCTGCCATAAAACTCCCTGGCTTTGCATGTGGGGCGGGGTGGGGAGGGGGGTTTAATGCCAGAGCCAGACACAAGGGGTTGCCCTTCTCCTGGGAACAAGAGGCCCCACCAGGCTGTAAATGGCCATTGAGGACCAGCTGGCAGGGCCCCGAGTTGTTTAGCAAACACACAGCCTAGAGGGTGGGTACTCTGGGGGGTTGCTGCAGGTGCCCCCCAGCTCTGCTGGGGAAACGGGCTCTAGGGTGGGGATCCAGGCTCCTTCGTCCCTGTCCCCCTGCAGCCTGGAGCAGGGGACAGGAAGGAGAGGCGGGGCAGGGCAGGCCTGGGATGGCCACACCAGTTTCTGCCTGCCAGGAGACGATGCCTGGGCCCAGCTGGTCCTGCACTGGGGCAGGCAGGGCAGAGGCCATGGCCCTGGTACGATGGGCTCTGATCGGGTGGGGCTGGGGACACATCTGCCCTGGACTGGGGAGCCAGCGGTGTCTGGCTGCCAGCTCCCCCGGTGCTGACAACCTAGGAACATTGGCTTGTTTGGGGGCTGGAGGGGTAGCCTGGGTAGGGGCCTAGGCACTGCTGTAGGGGAAGCTCACCACAGCCAGAGCCTGGGGGCTGGGAGTGGTAGGGCACTGCTGCAGCGGGAGTTCACACTGTCCCTATCCCCTAGCTGTGGAATGGCCCCAGCTCCATCAATATTGTTCTTTTTGGCTCAAAAGTTGCCTCCCCAAGGGAGGGCTAAACCCAGCTCCCACTTGGGGCGGGGGGAGGGGAGAGTACTTGCTATGGCCTTGCTCTGCTGCATGTGTGTCATAAGCCCAATACTGCAGGTGCAGGATGAGCCACCGACACAGGCTGCGTTCTGCGCCTTTCCCTGGGCACCAGCAGTGCGGGTGGGCTCTGCACTTCCCAAAACAGATGGGAAAGTTGGTGGCACTCCAGGTGCCGGCGCGTCTGTCTCAGCCTTGTGCCCAGGCTCCTGAGCGCAGGTGTAATGGCCACCGCGTGGATTTGAACCTGGGACCTTGGGAGCTTCGTGTAGGAGTTGCTGCCCTCTGAGCTAAAAGCCAGCTGGCTCCCCCTGGGCTGCAGATGTCTCTTGCTCTTATCTGTTGCTTTGGTCTAGGAGCCACCACATGGGACAGTGACCCACACTAGGGCTACTGCAGGCTTCTGGACCAAGAACTTTTTGCAGAAGAGATCTTCCACAAAAAGTTCTTGCACAAGAGCGCATCCACACGGCCATGTGCTTTGGCACAAGGGCGCGTCCACACGGTCATGGATGCTCTTGCGCAAGAAAGCTCTGATGGCCATTCACAGAATGGCCATCAGAGCACCTGTGCTTTTTCCAATAGGGGTTTCTTGCGCAAGAAACCCCTGGTGTCCAGCCACACACGCCTTTTTGTGCAAGAGCTTTTGCACAAAAAGGCTTATTCCTCGTAGAAAGAGGACTAACTCTTGTGCAGAAAGCCCGGTCTTCTGACGATCTTCTGTATTTCTTCTTGTGCAAAAACGGGCTTGTAGGGTGGACGCTCCGCGAGTTTTTGCGCAAAAACTCTGCAGTGTAGACGTAGCCTTATAAGTGTGTGGGTTACATGGGCACACGGCCTTGCCACTTCGCTCCTTGGTTTCCCCTTCTCCAGGGACGGGGGCTGCTCCCGCTGCACGCTCTGGCTCCTACAGGCTGGGATTGCGAACCGGAGACAAGCGCCCCAGCTGGCCCGGACACAGGGCCCCGTTGAACAAAACACCCAGACGACCCGAGGGCAGGGCCCAGGGGCCAGAGTGCTGGACAGTGACCCCCTGCCTCTGACTGCTGGGTGGCTTTGGGCAAACCACTTTCCTGAGCACCTGCCCCCCACACCCAAAACTGGGAAAGGGGCCCAGGGTGCTCCCCCTGCCCCAGTCAATTGTCCTGCTCTGACCACTAGGCACCACTATCCAGCGCCTGATACTTTTAAAAGGGACTTTTAAAAATGCATTGAAATCTCCAGCTGGGAGGGGAGCACCCACTCGTTATCTTGTGGGTGAAAAACCCCCAAAGGCACCATCCTGAGCGGTCTATAATTTATTGATTCAGGACACAGATTACAGAGTGGTTGGGGGGTTTTCTGACCATTTTATGCTTTATATGGAAGTAGAGGGAATATAAAGTAGTTGGAGCCATTCTCCCTCCCCTCCACCCCCCCGCATGGTAAACAGTAAAAATAAGCACAGAGAAGGGGGGTGATAAATGAGATAATAACCCCTAACGTTGCTTTACATTTTGCAGAATTCTCTTAGCTACAGCACAGGGGATTTGAACTGCAGGGGAGTAGCCCAGATGCAAGTAAATGGCCCGACCCGTCCACAGCTCTTAGGCCAACTGGCCCCCTTCTTCATGAAAGGTTTGTCCGACTTGCTTCAGCAAAAGGGAAGTAAAAACAACATCCACGGTCTACAGCTCACAGTGCCAACGGGCTGCAATCGGAGCGGGAGTGCAGTGCTGGGCGAGACAGCACCCCCTGCGGGTGTGAAGGGAGAAGCAGGGCGCGCCCCTTTTCCAAGACACACCTGGGAAAAGAGAAATGCCCGTTAGATGCAGGGGGGTTGACTGTTGCTGCTAGTGGCTAAAGCAGGCTGGGGAGCAGGGCCCGGCCCCAGAGTTTGTGCAGCAGAGGTACTGAAGCCAGAGACGGACCCCAGGTCATGCAGCGCTGGGGCCAGAACCCAGGAGTCCTGGCTCCCGGCCCCCCCCGCTCTAACCACTAGACCATGCTTCCTCCACAGCCAGAACTCTGGAAGGCGGCTCTGCACGCAGCCCTGCAGAAGGCTCAGAGAGCGGCAGGGATGAGCCAGAGCTGGAAAGCCTGCCTGGGAGGGGGAGCTCTCAGCTCAGCGTGTGTAGCACAAGCTCAAATTGATCCCAGGCGATCAGTACCTGGCAGGGGGCGGAGGGGGCATTAATATGGGCTCTTCAGCTGACCAGGCCCAGACCCAGCACCAGCCAGTGGCTGGAAATAGCAGAGTTTATCCCAGAGAATGTGCAAGGCCTCCTCGTCCAAAGCCAGGTGCCAACCCTCTCCCCCTCCCCTCCCCCAAGCCTGCTCCCTCCTCCCGCTAGCACCCCCAATTCCACCAGCCCCCCCAAGCCTGCTCCCTCCTCCCGCTAGCACCCCCAATACCACCAGCCCCCCCACGCCGCTCCCTCCTCCCGCTAGCACCCCCAATACCACCAGCCCCCCCACGCCGCTCCCTCCTCCCGCTAGCACCCCCAATTCCACCAGCCCCCCCACGCCGCTCCCTCCTCCCGCTAGCACCCCCAATTCCACCAGCCCCCGCCCTGCCCCACCCACCCGGGGCTAGCTGAGGCCCAGGCAGCCCCGCAGCTCGGGCAGGGAGAGGAGGCGGCTGGCGTCCAGGTCGCAGTACTCCAGGAGCTTGCGGACGCAGCGCTTGGGCCGCGTGTGCTGCCTCAGGTAGAGCTTGAAGGGGCGCAGCTCCAGCTCGCTCAGGCCCTCGCTGGAGTCCTTGTCCAGGCGCACAAAGTGCCAGCGCACCGCTCGCGCCTCCGGGCTGGGGGCCGGCGTGGGGGCTGGAGGCCTGCGGGGGGGTAGAGACCCCCCCCAGTTACCGACTGGGCCTCGAACCGCCCCCAGAGTAACTGGCCGGGCCTCGACTCCCCCCCGGTCACCAGCCGGGCCTCGAACCCCCCCTCCCAGAGTAACTGGCCAGGCCTCGATTCCCCCTCCCCCCCCCCACGGTCACCGGCCGGGCCTCAACCCCACCCCCCCAGTCACCGGCCAGGCCTCAACCCCCCACCCCCCAGTCACCGGCCAGGCCTCGACCCCCCCCCCCCATGGTCACCAGCCGGGCCTCGAACCCCCTAACCCCACGGTCACCGGCCGGGCCTCAACCCCCCACGGTCAGCAGCCAGGCCTCGACCCCCCCCCCTCCACGGTCACCAGCTGGGCCTCGAACCCCCCCTCCCAGAGTAACTGGCCAGGCCTCGATTCCCCCCCCACACCCCACGGTCACCGGCCAGGCCTCGACCCCACCCCCCCCATGGTCACCAGCCGGGCCTCGAACCCCCTAACCCCACGGTCACCGGCCGGGCCTCGAACCCCCCCCCCACGGTCAGCAGCCAGGCCTCGACCCCCCCCTCCACAGTCACCAGCTGGGACTCAAACCTGCACCTCGGCGTGCAGGGCTCGGTCATGAAATGCCAGTGCACACGTGGGCTGATGACCTGTGGGGGGCAGACAGCCCCACCCAGCTGGAGTCTGCACCCCAAAACCCCTCCTGCACCCCAACCTCCTGCTGCCCCCGGGGGGGTCCAGACTCATCAGATAAACTGGGAATAGGAGCCCATCCTCTGCCTTAGGGGGCTGATTAGCCCCCCAAACAGCCAGCAGGGGTCACTACAGTCTAGAGCAACACACCAGCCCCCAGCATGTGGGGCAACCCCTGCCCCAGAGAGACCTCGGTTTGCCCCTCTGAATTTGCTGGGCCCCTGCTCCAGCCCCGCTCACCTCTGATGTGCGACAGGCATCAGCCGGGACTGGATCATGTCGGACACCAAGGTCTCCAGCACACTGGACAGGAACTCCGCCTTCTTGGGCCCCGGGCAGCCTGCGGGGGGGGGTGTCATGTGGGGCTCTGGGGAGCTGCCCCCCCAGGACTCCTCCCCTCTGCAGGTCATTCCTGGGGTGTCCCAGGGCCCCCTCCAAAACCCCCCAGGCAGGCAAGAGAGACCATGTTTGTGCGATGCTCGGGGGCAGGGGCAGCCAGCGGATTCAGTATCCTTCAACCCGGGGAGGCCTGGTCCCCCCAGCCACTGCCAGCGAGCAGCTCAGAGCCACGGGGCACCCTGCTGCTCCCCCACGTACTCCCCTTGCTGCCGGGAGGGAAACGTGGGGGGTGGTTGGGTGGATCAAGGGATGGGGCATGGAGACCTGTCCTCTCTAGAGGGCGCTGGGTCCCATGCGGCCCTAGGGGGGGACTGGCTGGCTCCAGGGGGCAGGGAATGGGGCAGGAGCCTGTCCCCTGCAGGGAGCAGCAGTGCATTGTCAGGGGAGGCTGTGAGCTCTCCCCCCCACCCACCTGGGGGACCCGCCCTGTTCCTCCCCAAACGGCAGAGCTGCAGGCACTCCGCTCGGCTCCCTCGTGGGCAGCCTCCGAGAGGCCAAGGGGATTCCTGCTGCCTGGGCTCTGTCATCGGCAGGGTAGGGGGTAGCTGAGTGCCAGGAGCCCCCAGGCTGCCCCTCGGCCTGACAGTGCCCGGGCCGTTGGTTGCCCCGGTGCCGCCTCCCCACCTGGCAGCGGCCTGTCCCGGAACAGGGAGCCCATCTCTGCGCTCTTGGCTGAGGCATCAGCCTCACAGTCCGGCGGGAAGTTCCTGGGGGAGAAACGAGTCAGCGCCGGCCACGACTCTACTGGTCAGCATATGGCGTAGGCAGCTCTGAGCGATGGGGCGGGGGTGGAAAGGGACTGCCCCCCTCCACACCGCACGCAACTCCTATTTGCAGGAGGGGAAACTGAGGCACCAAAGGGGTGGGGGGAGGGAAGGACGAGGCCCAGGCCACATGGCAAGCCAGGAATGGAATTCACAAGTCAACTCCCAGCTGGCTGGTCTAGATGCCTCCCTCCCCCAGCGCCTGGGATGGAACCCAGTAGTCCTGGCTCTCAGCCCCCACTGGCCACTGCTTGCCCATGAGGCTCCGCGAGCGGGGGGCTGCCCGCGGAGCAGCTCTCTAGCAGGGTGTGAAGGAGCAGTCGTATCCGATAAGCTCTAGAGCAGAGGCAGCAGGGGGAGAAGAGGGGATACTAGGGAGCCCAGGGCCAGCTGCTCCATGTGGCGCTGCCGCTTTGAATGCCGCGGTGTTTGAAAGGGGCAGCGCCGCCCTATCGGCTAATCGAACGGTCGGTGCAAAACCGCACGGCCACTTACACCCTCCCTCGCTAAAGCCACTCCCGGAGCCCTGCTCCCTGGCAGCTCTGGGTCAGCAGGGGCGCCGGCTCCTTGCTCGGCGTCGTTCCGCGACATCCCTGGCCAGCAGCCACATGCACCCGCCAGGCCTCACCCACGCCCCGTGCTCACCCGCGGGGCGGCCGCTCTGCAGCAGTGGGGGTGGTGCCCAGGATGCCCAGTGCCCGCACCCCTCCCCCAGACAAACCCCTTTCCCCCTGCCCGCCTAGGCCTCTGGGAGGGGGTCTGGCAGGTTCCTGCTTCTGATGGACGTAAACATGATTTTGCTGCTAGTTCTTGAGTTTTTGGCTTGCTGCTCTTCAGACTCCTTTTCAGCCTCCTGCACCCTCTCGTCCCCCTTCGCCGGACAGCGTGCAGGCTCCTTTCTCCCCCTCACTGGGATTTAACGTCCACTTTTTGAACGGCACCTCTTTCTCTCTCACCGCTCCTTGTACTGGGCTGCTAGGCCCGAGCGGCGCGGTTTTGGTTCCCTTGCTGTGATTTGGAACGTGAGGCATTCATTTCAGTTGGGCTCTGTTGCCGCCTCTTTGCAAAGTTTCCAGGCAGCTGCAGGGATTTCACTTTGGGCCCTGAGCCTTTTCCTTTCTGTCTAACTAACCTCCTCACTTTTGTGTAGTTCCCCCTTCTGACGCTGAGTGCCACCGGGCTAAGCTGCTGAGCTGTTTCTCCCACCCCAGGGCTGTCAAATGTTACTACGGGATGGTCACCGCTTCTAAGCGTCAGCGTCAGATATAGGGCAGGGCGAGCGGGGTGGCTGCCCCGGGCCCCGCGCTTCAATAGCCCCGCACCCTGGGCCCCACAAAACTCTCATCCGCCCCTGCCAAGCGGTCCAGTTCTCACCCCCTCTTGGGCCAGACCCTGCGGGCCACTTAGGATTCAACCAAGAATGGCCTCTCCCCTCGTGGGTTCTTGGAGCAGCTGCTCCAAGAAGCAGCCACTGAAGGTGTCAAGAAACGTTCTCTCTGCCTCCTGTCCCAAGCGGCCATGCTCCCGTCAGTATGGGGATGGCTGAATCCCCCGCGATTCCTGAGGTTTTTCTTTTGGTTGCCTCTCTAATGTCCCTTAGCAGTTCTCAGTCACTATCGCTGCCTGCTCAGGCGGGCGGGCAGTAACGTGTCCTGGCTGCTTGCAGTCCTATTGCAGAGCGCGGCATGACTAGCCATAGAGACTCTGTGGAACACTTTGCTCCACTAGGCATTTTTACTTCTTCACTAAATATTTCAATTTTCCGCCAGAAGCTCCCTGACATTTTCCACGGAAAGCTCAAATAAAAATGAATATTTCCCTCATTTTAAAGAATGATGTCCCCCACCCAGCCCATAGCTCTAGCTCTGCCCTCTGCATTTAGCCCCACGCCCTGGGCAGGAAAGGACGAAAGCTGATCCAAGCTGTGGGCTGTCTCGGGCGCGGGACACTGACCTGCTGGAGGTGCCGGGGACGGGACGGCCGGTGGCGGACCGCACGCACCAGCAGTAGCCCGTGGCCTGGTGGCACTGCACGGGCTTGTAGGAGCCGTCGCCTTCGCACTCTGGGACGAAGGTCCCCTCCTGCTGGTGCTGCCTGCATTTCTCCCAGGGCCTCCAGCCGCTCCTGCTCGCAGGACGGAGGGAACTCTGCGGGGTCCCAGGGGCTTTGTAACTCTCCTGACACCCAGCTGCCCCCCCTTCCCCGCCACGGCTGGGGATCAGAACCCAGGCCCCCGGCCGCAGTGTAACTAGACCAGTCTCGCTCCCTGCCCCTTCCTGCCCCCCTGGGGGCAACGCCCCTGCCGAATGCCAGTCAATGCCCTGGCACCATTTGTGGCCAGAACTGGTTTTCTGGGACGACTGTCTGCGGGTGTCGGAGCCCGGCCAGGCCCACGGCGCCCAGCACGGTACAAAGCCAGAGACGGTCGAGGGAGACCCAAAGGCCCAATCCCTGGTTGAAAACCAGCCCCCTCCCCCATTCTCTGCACCCCAGGGCAAAGCCGGGGAGTGGGGCCAGGCCTGCGAAGAATCCCCCAAACGCCTCCGCCCAGGCGGTCCTGGGCGAGCCAGGGGGCAGGCCCAAGAACAGGGCTGGCTAGTCACCCCCCTCCCGGTTACCTTGAGTCCGCTTCACCGTGTGGTTGGGCTGGAAGTCGGGGACGATGATGGGCATGAGGAATGGCAGTGAGGTGCCCTCTGGAAGCAGCAGAGAGAGGTTTGGGGTGGTGGGGGAGGGATTCCCCCCAGAACTCCCCTTGCCACATTTCCAGCCCCCCCTCCTCTGTACACCCTGAACACACCCCAGGCCCTTCACAGGGGCAGCAAGCACCCCCTCCTTCCAGCCCACGTGGGCCTCGTTGGGGGTACAGACCCGCTTCTGGGGACTCTGACCTGCACAGGGTGGGGCCCAGGTGTCACCCCCCAAGCAACGCCAGTAGGCAATAAACCCTCCAGTAGGCAGTAAAAACCCGTTGCTTGTTAGCAAGCCCAGCACACAGTTATGGGGTGGGGTGGGGGGAGCCGCTGGGTCTCTGGCTCACCGATACAGGGGGTCCTGGCTTGGCTCCGTGTGGCGCTTTTACGTAGAGCGAGGGGGCTGATCTGGGCTCTGGCCCCCTGGGCTGTGTGCCTGGGCGCTGCCAGCGGCCGGAGGCGGAGCTGTTCTCTGTGTCTGTGCTGCTCTACAGGGGCTGTGCCCCCAGCTCTGGGCCTGGGCTGGGGGAGCCCAGAGGTTCTGGCCCGGCGGACGGGGGTGCAGCACCCCAGAGGGCGGGTAGGCGGCTCAGTGGTATGATCAGCCCACCAGGGGACAGTCTCCAGGGACTCCTGTGATCCAACCCGTCACAGCCCCGTATGTTTAGGGGGACCAGCCCCCCAGCAGGAACAGCATGAAGGAGGGGGGGCCAGGCCAAACGTGAGCCACCGTGGGGTTAATGGAGCAGGAAATCAGCCACTTGCCCATGTGGGTTCACAGCAGGGAGCAGGTTGCCGGTGGGGGGGTCCCAGGAATGGGGGGGCCGGATGGGAAGGGTTTGAGGGCCCACCCGGGGTGGTGAAAGGCCCCCCCTTGGCACTAGTGCGAAGTGGCGCACGAGCCTGCTGTCGGCCGGGCACACGTGCCCCCTATGGCTGGGATGGGAACCGGGGGGGTCACTTACCTTCCTGCTTGTGAGGTGGGGGGCTAGGCCTGGGTCTCCCACCTTCTGCGTTCAGGGAGGAAAAGAGTTCGAAGGCCACTATTACAGAGGTCTTAGTGCCATCTATTCTGCCCAAAGAGTGGAGTTCACAGCGCAGGGCCCAGCACCAGCAGCTCTGCTGGGGCAACAGGGGGGAGCAGGGTCCCCCATTATCACAACCGCCAGGGCGTCGGGCACGCACCGCCTTGGCCCTGCCCTTCGGGGGCACTTTCCTGAGGCTCCTTCAGCCTTGTGCGCCCAGCGTGTGCGATAGTTAGCACCTCCCCCCTCAGCAAAGAGAGGGAAACTGAGGCACCTGGCAGGGACAGTGACCCATCGGAAGCCCTGTGGCGATGGAGCGGGGAATGGGACCCAGGCGTCCGGGCTCCCAGTTCTAAGGAGCTGTTGGGCAGCTGGACAGTCTCCAGTTGCAGGGCGAGCATGTGGGGCAGGGACCCCCACAGGAAGCAGGCTGCAGTACCCAGGTCTCCCTCTAGAGGGCACCCACTCACGGCTCCCCACTGGCTGGGGGATTCAGTAGGGCAGGAGCTGCAGGCATGGAGGGAGGGGCTGGGGTCTCCCCTTGCTGCCCTGTGGGGGCGCTAGGCACTGCAGGTGGGCTGGGCCGCGGTGGGACGGGCAGGAGTCATGGCACGGAGCAGCGGGGAGATCCGGCATTCGGGGGGCTGGGGGGTTACCTCTCCGTGAGGAGTTGGGGTCCTGCCAGGATGGTCGCACCACGTAGGAGCCTGGGGGAGGAGCGAGAAAGAATTCATCCCCATTGCCCAGGCTCCTGGCTCTCAGCCCCCCTGCTCTAACCACTACGCCTCACTCCCCACCCAGAGCTGGTTCTCTGCCCCCATCGGGAGTCCTGGCTCCCAGCACCCTGCTCTAACCACTAGACATCACCCCCCCCCCCAGAGTTGGGCATAGAACCCCAGAGTCCTGGCTCCCAGCGCCCTGCTCTAACCACTAGACATCACCCCCCCCCCCCCAGAGTTGGGCATAGAACCCCAGAGTCCTGGCTCCCAGCGCCCTGCTCTAACCACTAGACATCACCCCCCCCCCAGAGTTGGGCATAGAACCCCAGAGTCCTGGCTCCCAGCGCCCTGCCTACCTCCGACCTCCCCCTGCATAGGAAACTTTCCAGGCCCCTAACTTTGAAGCTCTTTGGGGGGAGGGCTCAAACCAGCCCCATGGCAGGATGCTGCCCAACAGGGGCTCTATCCCCGCCTCCCGCCTAGCGCCCAGGCAGAAGCGGGCCTGGGAGGGGGAGGGGGCGGGCTGTCTGGGGGGTACCTGTGCAGTTGGGCGCCTGGTTGAGCGCGGACGTCCCGCTGACGGGCTTGCCCTCGGCCGTGGCGCACCAGCAGTAGCCTGTCTGCCTGTGGCACTGCACCTGGGCGGGAGGGACGTACGGGCAGTGACCCAAAGGGGCCTTGGGGATGTTTTGGGGGCAGCGGGGGGGCAGAATCTAGCCGCTCAGAAATTCCCAGGACAGGATAGCGACCCCGCTGCCCCCCGAGCGCTGAGCCCTGTCTGCGGCGGGCAGATAGCCCCCCCATTCCCCGCACAGGCGCCCCCCGTCCTGCAGGGCACCTCCTCCTCGGGGTGCTGCCTGGCAGGGCACCCCCGTACCCAGCCCCCATGCTGGTGGGAGCACACAGGGCACGCTGCTACCACCAGGGGCTCTGGGGGCGCAGCGGGGGGGGGTTACCGTGCCCGCCTCCGCAGCAGAGGAGAGCTGGGAGGGGGCTCTCTGGGAAGGCTGCAGTGCACAGACGGACCCAGCTGCTGCCCCAGGGAGGGGGCAGGAAACGCCCCCCCGCGTACCTGCAAGTAGGAGCCATCCTCGTTGCACTCGGGAACGTAGGTGGAGTCCGCCTGGCGCCGGGCCTGGGCAAGGGCAGCTGCACGGTCCTCTTGGCAGCGGGTGAGGTTCAAGCCTGCGGGGGGGGAAAGGCTGGGGCTGGAGGGGACCATGGGGGGCAGAGACCAGGCTGCTGGGGGCCCCGGGGCTGCCCGGCGATGGCGACAACAGACACAAGCCCTCGGCCCTGGTGCCATCCAGGTCCCCCAGCAGGTGGGCAGAGAATTCCCGGGGTCAGGCCTGGGCCCTGCCCAGCGGCTGAGCTCACGCCCTCTCCCAGGGCTGCTGAGTCCCCCCGGCCCGGCCCAGCCCTGGCTCTACCTACTGGAGGGGTCCTGGGGGGCGCCCCCGCAGCGGGAGCGGGGCAGCACTTCAAGGAGGGGCTGCTGGCACCGGGCGCGCTGGAAGGCACAGGGGGATTTGTACAGCTTGCCGTCAGAGGCGCAGACTGGGCGGTGGCGCTCGCGGGGGCACTCAGCCGGGCACGGCAGCCCCCGCTCCCGCTCCGAGATGATAAACTGCGAGGAAAGGAGGGGCAGGGAGATGTGAGATGTCAGTGTCTCCCCTCCCCCCCCCCCCCAAGACCCACCCTGCATGGCCCCCCTTGTGCCCTCAAATCCACCCTGCACAGCCCCACTTCTGCTCCCAAATCCCTGTGGGGGACAGGAGCTGATCGAATTAATTGCACAGCCAATAAACACCCAGGCCATGGGGCCCATTAAATCCGCCAGGTTTTCACCCTCATGTGTCCGATGCAGCGTTTTTTCCAGTGCGGGCACCCAGCCCCTTAACCCTTGAGGTCCCAGTGGGCTCCCGCCCGCTCTCCCCCTCCAGGGCTTTTAAAAGGGCTGGATCCGCGTGGATGCCTGGGTTCCTTTGGGTCCCAATGCACAGAGGTGTCAAGCCCTGGTTAGCAGAGGGATGGGGGGGGAGGGGGGGGATTTGCCTGTTGTGGGGGTTGGAATCGAGGTGCAAGGGAAAAGCAGCACTTGTAAGAAGTCACACCAGGGAGCCAAGAATGGGACCCAGGTGTCCCACCCCCCCACTGTCAGGTCCCAGGGGTAGGGGACCCCCCCCTCTCCAAAGGTCTGCTCCCACCCCCATGGGGCCAGGTTTTCCAGCAGCCCTGGAGGCGGCTCACCACAGCCTTCTTTTCCCAGAGACGACTTTGTGGGAAGAGCCATGGAGAGCAGCCGCCCAGGGTGCGGGCAGTGGTACACCAGCCCTAAAGCGCTGGGCCGCTCTGCCAGGCCGCTGGGCCAGAGGGCGAGACCCAGCCCCAAGGCTGAGCCCCACACAAGAATCCCCTCTGTGCGCTGCACACACAGGGGCACCGGGCCAGCGCCTCCAGCGCCCGTGCCAGGCGGCGGGTGATGTTACAGGCCCTTGTGCAGATTAATGGGCAGGGCGTTGCTGGTGCTTGGAAACCGGGAGCGCGTCGGCCTGGGCCCGTGCCAGTCCCCGGGGCTTGGCTCCGCAGGGTGCCCGGCTGGCCGCTGGGCTGGGAATGCTCCAGGCCTGGGTAAGGGCAAAGCTCGTGTGTTGGGAGAAAGGGGGAATGCTTGAGCCCCGCAGCTATCCCAGGCCTGCCCCACAGCCCCCTGCTATCCCGGCCCCAGGGGCCTCCCTGCCCCATAGATGTCCCTCAATCCTCCACTTGGGACACAGCCCCCACACGGAGGCAATGGGTCCATGCCACACGCCCTGGCTGGGGGTGCCCCAGCCAAGGGGTGGGGGGCAGAGCCACAGGCCGGAGCCAGGTAACCGTTGACTCCCCCAGCCCCCCCCACCCCCACGGCCAGAGGGGAGGGGCTGCTTGTCCCCACACTCAGTGCCTGGCAGCCGGCCCCAGGGCGAGGCTGCCCCGGAGGAGGCTGACAGCCCCGCTGTGTCGGGTTGGCAACATGGGGCAGGCCCCAGAGACGGTTGTTTTGGGTTCTTGGTTTGACCAATTGTGGCCATGACTGAGGTGCCTGGGTGCTACCATAATACACCTAATAGAAATTCGTGGTGCCAGGTGCTGGCCGTTTGTGAGACCCCCTCAGAGTCCTGGGTCATCCACTGCACTAGGGGCTGCGGATTTAGGTGTATTACGGTAATACACCTACTAGCCGC
The DNA here is from genome assembly GCA_032595735.1 of Pelochelys cantorii. NCBI lineage: Eukaryota > Metazoa > Chordata > Testudines > Trionychidae > Pelochelys > Pelochelys cantorii. The sequence continues at coordinate 529,565 of CM064358.1, read as the reverse complement.
CCTTAGCCACAGGTGGCAGTGAAGGGGGGGGGAGAAAGGGAGGGGCGCAGTGTGTATGTGGGGGGGGGGGGGGGAGTCCTTCCATCCTATCACCCCACCACAGAAGGCCTGGGCAGTTGTCATGTGGGGGCTCACCCAAGAAGCTCTGAGGCCCCCCAGTGTGGCAGTACTGAGCCCCTCCCAGGGCTGCTGGCTCCACTGTATAGTGGGGGAAACTGAGGCACAGAGCCGCTAAGAAGCCTGCCCACGCTCACCCAGAAAGCCTGAGCCATAGCAGGGGTCCCGGCCCTCAGGCCCCAGCCCGTGCCAGTTGCCGAAGGTGCCATCCCTACTCCCCAGACAGACCCCCCCGCGCCAGGGGCTGGGAGCTGGCAGGGCCGGTGTGCTGGGGCGGGGAGCGGCGCCCTGGCTGTGGTGGAAAGGGCAGAGCTGTTGACAGAATGATGGGACGGGGACATGAGCCGGGGGCGGGGGCGCGAACTGGCCAAAGCGCCAAACTCTCCTGCAGAGACGAGCCCCAGACACATGGCGCTTTTCAGACCCAGCCCTGGGCCAGTGGCATCCAGCCCCCTCTGGCCAGCAGCCCCCACCCTCCCAGCCTGCTCCAACCAAGGGCCCCCCCCCCCAATAAATACACCGAGGTCTCTTTTCATCAAAGGCGTCTCTTAGTGGCCCAGACGTGACATCACTCCTCCCGCCTCCCCACAAGACGGGGCCCCCGCCCCCTAGGAGCTGGGACAGCTGGCACAGACTCGCCCCCCCAGCCACCTCCACGCCCCCAGCTGCCAGTCCATCCCTGGCTGAGTCTGTGCTTCTCCCTCCCTGCCCCGGCTCTCCCACACAGCAGACCTAGTCCCCGAGCAGCTTGCAGTGACATGATGCTGGTAGCAGCCCAGAGGCCGTGGAGATGGGCATGCTAGAAGAACCTGACTATAGAGTGCCCCCCCAGCACAGCCCCTATTCATGGACCAGGCCTCCTCTGCCCAGTTCAGCTCCCTCCCTCACCCCACAGAGGAGTCACCCCCCCCTTTGTGTCCTCCACCTTCCCAACAATGCGCCAGGGAGGGGCGGAGGCTTCGGCCTGCAGCAGTGCCACTGCTCAGCCACCCTGCCTCACCCCCGTAGCCAGCATGGCATTAGTCACTGACGGGGTGGGGGGTTGTTAGCCAGGGAAGCGCCCCACCTGCTCCCCAATAACCGCTCCTCACAGGCAGGCTGGGGCTGGACCTTTGGAGACCCCCACTCCTCAGGCAGCTGGTCCGAGCTGGGTATCACAGGCCGCCAGACCCCGGGCAGAGCCCCTCCCCCGAGACCAAAGCACCCCAATGCACCGCAGACAGGTCAGCAGGGACACCCCTCCCCCGAGAACTGGTGGGGCTGCGAGGGGCCAGCGCCCAGACCTCCTGCCACAGCAGGGAAACGGTTACGCAAGCTCAGCCCGGTAATCCCCGCAAGTGACTCCCCCGCCAGCGCCCTGCTGAACTCAGCAGGAAGGGAAATTCCGCCTTGGGCGATCGGGGAGAGTCGGAGCGAGAATGGCCGCCCAGAGGAAGGGGATTTAAAACCCCGCCCGGCATCAGGAGGATCCCTTCCTGACCCTGGCCAGTGGACGCCCTGAAGCATGAGATTTAGGAACGTAAGTGACCCTCAGGGCTGCCGGCCTCCCCGCCTACCTCCACTAGCAACCCCTGCCGCCTTAGAGTCTCCTCCAGCTCCGCCAGCTCTCGCCTGAATGTAAGGAGCAGAGGAGGGGCAAGGACATCAGCACAGCCTCACCCCCCGTCCCCCCAGAAGGGCGACTAGTGTCACCCACCAGCCATCTCAGTGTCACAGGGAGGGAACGAAAGCTTCTGACTCTGCTGTTCACCAGGGAACCCAGGAGTCCTGGGTCCTGCTAGGCCACATCCCTTCACTCTACTGGGGGGATTGCTGCAGCAACTGCTGTTCCACCCCAGAGGCAGCCGCATCGCAGCACTGGCTGAGGGCTCCTACTGCCCCACCCCAGAAGTAGCCGCATTGGGTGAAGCTGGCCTGGGGCACCCCACTGCGCAGGCAGCCCTGCAGGCTGAGCCCCCTGTGCAGACACCTGCTTTTCCTGGCCACTGCCCTGTGGTTCCCAGCTAAGCTCAGAGCTACTGGGCCCCCACCAGCCACTTGCACCCAGGGTTGTTAGTCCGCACCGGCCGGCAGCTCCTGTGAACCGGGCTGGGCTGCAGGCAGGTGGTGGCCCCAGCCACAGCCACATTTCCCAGCCTGGGGGCATTCCCCCCTCCCCCTCGCCTTCCCCCCTCCCCCCTCCGCAGCCTGAACCCAGCCCCACAGCCCCCGCCTGGGACCAGACAGGCTCTTCTCCCTCCGCATCCAGCCCCCCACCCCCCACTCGCACCGGAGCCGGGCACCTGGATCCAAGCCGGCCCCACGGGGCCAACTCAGGCTTCATGGTCAGTTCTCGCCTGGGCGAAAGCCCCCGCTCCTGGCCAGGTAGGCAGGGGAGGGCGGCTGCCTCCATTCGAGGCAAACGAAGGTTTCCAGCCTCATGGCCGCGGCCCCCAAGGCCCCCAAAGCAGGGGGCAATAAAAGGGCCCCGGAGACTCTCTGCAGATCTCGGGACTTTCAGGGAGCCTGGCTCATGACTCTGGGGGTGGGCAAGGCCCCCAGGCGTCACTCCCACGCAGGGCACCGCCAGCCGCCCGCTCCCTACCACAGCTTCTCCCCCGCAGGAGGGCAAACCGTGCCCCCCAGTGAAACAGCAGCAGTTGGACTGCCCCTGCCCCTCGGCTGCAGGGCTGGGGGAGGACACACAAAGCTGATGTGCCCCCCTTGGCCGCCAGATGGGGGCCTGGCTGCCCGTGCAGCGGTTCAGGGCTTGTGCGGGTGGGTGGCTGGTGGAGCTGGCTCAAGATGGGCCCAGTTAGCAGAAGAACTGGAGTCAAAGGACTGGAGGCTTCCTCTGGGCCGCCTGGATTCCGTGACCCGTCCTGTGCCTCGGTTTCCCCAGCTGTAAAATGGGGAGAAATGAGACTGAGAGCTGCCAGGGGCAGCCCCTAAGGGTCCTGGGCCCCCCCCCGCTCTCTGGCAGGGGCTCCATGCTCAGACGCAATCCCTGCACCGAACCAAATTGCGCATTAATAATCGACCATCGGACGTGGCTGGGCTCAGCCGGGACTCCTGCTCTGCTGCGCTATTTTCCGTTCATTCTGGCAGCGGGAGCCAGCCCCCCCCCCCCCCCAGCTGTGTCAATAGCCCGCAGCCACGGCCACCCCGGGGGGCCCTGCAGCCCAGCCCTAGCGAGCAAGGTCTTAACACCCGTATCTGGTTAGTCGCCTTCCCCTGCCTCCCGGGGGGGCCCCGCTGAGCGTGCTCCTGTGGGTGTCAGGCGTGTGCATCTGCCCCCCTCCCCCCGGCGCCCGCTCAGGGGCCTAGCCGGCCAGCTGCAGCCACGGCCCCCCAGCGCTGCTAGTCCCAGGCCCGCTGTGGCTGATCCCCCCCACGCTGCCTCCCGGCTGCCGCGCCTGCCAACACACACAGCCGGGCCCAGCCAGCTGTCAGCCGGGGGTAATTTGTTAGGGCCTCTGGTGGCACGGCCCTGCCACCCGTCAAAGAGCCATTGTGTCTCTGCCACACGCGCGCCGCCCCCGCCCGCCGCGCCCCCAGACAACAAGAGCCCTCGCTGTCCCCAGCCGGCGGGAGCAGCCGGGCCTGCCCCACGAAGGGGGCCTCAGGCTGAGCGGGGAACGGGGGCAGGGGCGAGCAGCTAAAACTCAGGGGGCTGAAATTGACTCAGGCTTGCAAAGGAAACGGCAGACCCCCCTCGCCAGGCAGGGCTAGTGAAGAGGAGGGTAGAGTGTTAACAACCAGAACTGACCGTCAAACCCCCAGCCCCCATGCCACAGGGACAGCTGTGAGAAGGGGGGCAGCAGGGGGGAGCCCAGCTGGCAGGGGCTGCGGGCGGGGAGTGAGGGGCACTGGCAGGGCTGGGGGGGGGGGCAGGGGCTGCCCAGTGCGGTGCTGACGGGCTCCCCCCAGCCCGTGCCCCGTGACCAGAGAACCGGGCCGGCAGGGGGGCGTAGGGGAGGCACTGGGGCTGCAGCAGCGAGGTTTGGACGCATCTCTGCTGCCCCCAGGGCCGCGAACCAGCTGCGCCCAGTTCTGCCCCTTTGGCCAGCACCGGGCTCCCTGGGGTGAAAGGAGAAGGGGGCAGGGTGTCCACGCTGCCCCAGAGACATGGGACCCAGCCCCCCCCCCCCGTGTTCCCTGGCACGGGGCACCTCACACCTGAGGCAAGGGCGGGCTGAGGTCTGGCTGGCAGCCCCCGTCACACCCTGCTCAGGCTCCTTGGCTGCGGGCCCAGGACAGCAAGTTCATTGCCCGGGGGCAACGCCGCCTGGGTGGGTCCTGCAGCCTGTGTTGGAAAGGGGGGGGGTGTGTGGAATCCTGCTCCCACCCCCTCCCCAAGCTCCTCCTGCCCTGCCCTACACAGCCGGGTGGATCCCACAGGGCTGGTGTCTGTGCTCTGTTGCTACCCTGGCTGTATTTGGGGGGGACCCCACCACCCCACCATGCAGGGGGCTCTTTCCAACATAACAGCCCAGTCTCCCCCCCCACTCAAGGCTTAGATTCTACCTTCCCCTCCCCCACAGGCTGTAGCTGGGTCCCTGCCCTGTGGATGCAATAGAAGGGGATTCCCCCCCCCCCACAAGAGCAGCGGGGTGAGGTGGGCGCAGGATGGGTCTGCCAGGTTGGCCCGGGGATGAGGCCGCCTCACCCCAGCCCTGGGGGGTGGGTCCCTCGGCTGGCCTGAGCCGAGGCTCCCATGAGTTCGCTGAGATCTTTTCAGGCCTAGGTACCCCCCCCCCACCCCCGCCTGTTACTCCCTGATGCACATGATGAGGGGGTGGGAGGCAGCCTGGGAGTGGCATTACCCCCCCACACAAGCCCCCTTCAGCCCCAGCCAGAGGCAGAAAGGCCTGCTCGAGGAGGTAGTGCACCCTAGTGGCTAGTGCGCAAGAGTGGGCCTCTGCAGACCTGAATTCTTTTCCCAGCCCTGCTGTTGAGGGACCACAAGTGACCCCAGTGCAGTTCTGTGCCTCAGTTTCCCTGATCTATAAAAGGATGCTGCCCCCCTCCCTAAGTCACCTTGAGAAACGAGTCAGACCTGGCCGGGGGGGGGGGGGAGCGGGGGGAGGAAGGACGGACGGGGGACAGCAGATGGAGAAGTCAGGCAGATTAACTTGATTGCCCCCTCAATCGCAAACCGTCATTAGCCAAGACCAGCACCCCTGCCCTCTGTGCGGGGCCTAGCACGGTGCCTGCCTCACCCCCCAGCCCGCTGGACGCCATGGCAACAGCCCCTTTGAGTGTCTGGAGCCTGACTCCCCAGGCCCCTCATGGCTCTGCTGTGGGGCCAAGCCCCAGGCCAGACCCACTCCAAGCCTCAGGCACCCCCAGAGCAAACCGCTCCCTGCTGCCCAGGTGGAGGGGGACAGTGGTCCCAAGTCAAGTTCCCAGCACTAGGAGCCAAGGCCCCAGGCAGTGCATGGGGGTGTGTGTGGGGGTGGGGGGGCTGCTGTGGAGGCCGGTGGAGGAGCCGGGCGCATGTGACCCAGGGAGCGGAACGCCTGGAGTTCTGTGCTCTGGGAGGCAGCCTCAGTTTCCCCCACCCCCTTTCAGAGCTGCCAGCCTGAGGCAGCGGGAGAGTGTCAGGCAGAGAGGCTGGGAGACAGGCCTGTGTTGGGAGGGGAAACCAGCGGGGCAAGGCGGGGGGCCCCCAAGCGTGTTCATTAGGAGCCTGAATATTGGGGGGGGAAGGAAACTGAATATTTGAGATTTTTGAGGCGGAGGATCAAATTTACACACAAAGCAAAACACTCGCGACCCCCCCACCACCGAAAACCATTCACTTCCAGTTGGAGACGAGGCCAAAGCGTTTCTAGCCCTCCCAAAACGCTCTGTGGCTGGCCCTTCCAGCAAGAGCCAGCCGAAACCCAATGCTGTTTGGGACTCACCCACAAAGCCGGGAATATTGCAAAATCCCCAGCACTGAATCAGGACCAGCCCTCCCGCACCAACCACCCTGCTCGCCACACCACTTCTTTCTGGAGCAGGGGGGTTGCCCAGATGTGTCACTGAACGACTCCCCAGCCAGCTCTAACTTCAGACACAAGTTTCTGAGAACCTTTAAACCAGACCAACTTGCTTCCCTCCTTGCTGACCTCTTATGCCAGAAGAGAGAGAAAGGTAAGCAGGGGCGTAGCGAGGGGGGGCTGGGGCAGTTGCCCCTGGACGCCACGCTAGGGCAAGTGCAGGGGGAAAAGGCGCGGGCGGGTCTGGGACCACCTGGCCCCACTGCAGCAGCCACGGCCATGTCAGACCCAACCATGCCTGGGGGCAACTGCCCCCCCCCCCAGCTATGCCCCTGAAGGTAAGAGCAGAGAAGAGAAGACAGAGGGGACATGACAGCGGCTTTCAAGTATCTAAAAGGGTGTCACAAGAAGGAGGGAGAAAACTTGTTCTCCTTGGCCACTGAGGACAGGACAAGCAGCAAGGGCCTTTAAATGCAGCAAGGGAGGTTTAGGTTGGACATTAGGAAAAAGTTCCTGCCTGTCAGGGGGGTTAAACACTGGAATAAATTGCCAGGGAGGTTGTGAAATCTCCATCCCTGGAGATATTGACGAGCAGTTTGGACAGACACCTGTCAGGGATGGTCTAGGCGGTGCTTGGTCCAGTCGTGAGGGCAGGGGACTGGACTCAATGCTTCTCGCGGTCCCTTCCAGTCCTACGATGCTATGAACGAAGCTACGCTCAGCAGCACGAGATGGATTTATTGGTGGCATCTCCCCATCCCCACATCTTGGAGGGTTCTGCGGTAGCCAGGTGGGAACCTGAGTAACACCTGTGCAGAAGTTGGATTTCCCTTTCCCAAGGACACTGGGATTACCGAATGAAAACGGGGGGGAGGGGCGGGGGCAGTTCCTCTGATCCAACCGGCCAAGAACCCTGCCCTGGCTTGGGGCGCTGGTTGGTCCCCACTTTGACCTGTGAGCGAGTGTTTGGAAATGACCAAAGGTGGAACATGCCCTGGCCCAGAGCTGCCGTGACAGGATGTGCCAAGATTCCTGAAACTCATTTTGCTCCCCCCACCCCAAGCTGGAACCGACGGGCTCGGGAAGCCGCAGTGCCCAGCAAAGGGCTTGCTCTGCTGAGGATGCTGATGGAGCGTTGCCAGTCAGCGGGCCTCAGCCCCCCCCGGCAGCCTGGGGCCTTGCCAGACAGCGGGAGCTCTGGGGGGTGGCACATTGCATGAAGGTGCGGGAGGCAGCTGGCCAATGCACTCAGCCCCAGGGCGGCAGCTAGGCCAGCCCAAGGGGTCATGTCTCAGCCCTCAGCTGCCCGGCCCCAGGGCAGCCTGCAGGGGGCGCTCCGACCTGCCCTGGGCAGAGCTGCTGTTCTAGCCCTGGGAAGCCTCCGGGAGCCCAAGTAACATGCCAGGCCCAGGTCTTAGCGATCGATCGCCAGCCAGGCACTGGGACAGCTCAGGCCCAGCCATGCGAGGCCAGGAAGAGCTGGTGGCAGCACGGGGCTGGGGAGCTGCCATTAGAAGGCGCAGCGGCTCCCAGGCAGCTGGTGTCCGGCCCTAACTAGGCTGGGACCCCCCCAGTCATAGATGGATCTGAGCTAAGCAGCACCCCTGCCACGACGGGACACGGCGACATCCTGCCCAGTAAACCTGCCCCCCCCGCCCCGTTACGTGCTCGTTGATAAACAGCGGTTCCTGCGTGGAGCTGCCCCTCCGGAGTTTGGCTCGGATGGAGCGTGCTGCCCGCCTGGCGCTCGCCACAGCGTCTGAGCTGAGACCCACCCCAATCCCACGTAGCAGCTGCTTCAGTTTCACCCTCCCTGCCCGTGAGCCCCCGCCCCCCCAGATGCCGCTTGGAACCTGCCTGCGGGGTCTTGTCCCTGCGCCTCGCTTACCCTGGCCCCGTGCTTGGCCTGGGCTGCCACCTGCTGCGTACGTCGGTGCCCAGACAAAGCGGAAACCAGAGCCCCCCCCCGGGCAGCTGGCCCAGCCCTCGCTTCCCGCCACCACCTGGATTTCGCCAGCCCCGCCCCACTCAGCAGTCACGGGGCAGGGGGCACGGTGGGGCCCAAGGGGCGCTGGGCTGAGCTGATATGATCGGCCCCATTAGCTGCAGTGCCCCAGCTCCCATGGGCCCCCCAGGGGGACAGCCGGACCCTGCTGTGGAGCAGAATAATCGGGTGACCCGCAGCCATCACCTGCCAGAGACAGAGCAGGATTGGAACCTAGGGCCTTCAGTTCTCGTGCTAGAGAACTGGGCCACTGGGGCTCCCCTAGCCAGGCGCAGCAGTAGGCTGGTATCCACTGTGGACTAGAGGGAAACGCAGCCCCCAATCCCCATGCGGGAGGGGCTCTTACCATGTAGGAAAAGCCACTCTGAGAAGGGCCCCCCCACAGCAACGATGGAAAAATCGTCACCCTCCCCCTGCGGTGACCCACTGCCTCCACGCAGCAGGGGCTGCTGGTTAGAGCTGCGGCCCAGGAAACCCAAGCTCTCAGGTCCAGCCCTGCTGGGCGATCTCGGGCACGTCACTTACCAGCCCCGTGCCTCAGTTTCCCCTCCTACTCGTCCTCTGGTCTAGTTGGACAGGGAGTGCTTTGGGGCAGGGACGCTGCACCTGGCACCACAGGGCTCCCGGGCCCAGCTATAGCCAGAATGAGCCCAGCAGGACCAAACGGGGCCATAGGAAGAGCTGGATTCCAGGTGGACACAGACTGGCCAGCGAGAGAATTGTCACCTAGAGCTTTGGGATCCACCCAGAACAGACCCAGGGAACCTGGGCAAAGGCAGCCCTCCTTTGACAGAGGGGGAAACTGAGGCACAGCACGTGACTGACTCCCCAGCCAGTCACAGCGAGCCCAGGGCAGCCCTGAAGTTGGAACCCAGATAGAAAGTCCCTGTTGCTTGAGTGAAGTACTTGGGGGGTGGGGGGGGGAGAGGTTACTGGCTCCACCAAGCTGTGGCTGTAACCGTGTTGATCCCCACTGGGGTTCGCCCCGCTGGCTGCCTGGGAGCGTCGCTCCCTTCGCAGCACTCAAGAGCCCGGGCGCCTCACGAACGCGCTGCTGGGTAAGGGAGTCTTGCTCCCATAGTGGCTGCTTGCCCGGTGCTGCAGTTCTGTCCAGTCCTAGAATGGAAAGGGCCCTCCAGGGGCACCAGGCCCGGCCCTCATGCAGGTCCAAGCCCTGTCTACCATCCCTGGCAGGTGTCTGCCCAACCTGCGCTTAAACGTCCCCAGGGATAGAGATTCCACAAGCCCCCAGGCAACTTATCCCAGCGTGTCATCCTGACAGGCAGGGGGATTTTCCCCACGTCCAACCCGAATCTCCCCACGGCAACTGACGTTTCCTAGCTTCTCCCGCCAGCCCAGGGGTGGACGAACCAGAAACTGGAGCGGGCAAGGCAGAGCCAGCGTCCCAGACAAGGCACCCAACGCTGGGGAGCGGGGCCGATTCTGACCAGCCCCTCCATGGCCATGTCCCGGCAGGTCCGACCGCTCAGCCCCAGCGGCCAAGAGCCGGCCCCCCCACGCTGAGACTTGCGCCTGCTCTCCTCCTGCAGGGCAGGGAAAAGAGGGCCCCCCTTAGGTATACAGGGAAATTGAGGTACGGAGCTGGTGGAGAACCCAGGTGCCCTGGCTCCCCTGCTCCCTTGTTAAGGTTCCCCAGGGCCCTCCCTGCCCCCCAGAGCTGCAAACAGACCTGGCCCAGTGCCTGCCCTTGGCAGTGCTAATCTGGGGAGCCCCAGGGGCATGCAGGAGGAGCTGGGGACAGGGGAAGGAGACTTGGGGGGGCTGCTTTGGCAGACAACTGGGGTGATGCTCAGGGTGGGGAGCTGGCTACAGAGGAGCAGGATGGCGGAGCCTCTTCCCTCACTGCTTCTTACATCCTCCCCTCTCTACAGCCCCCTCCCCTCCCTACAGCCAGAACCCACCCCAGCCCTGCTCCCTACAGCCCCCTCCCCTCCCTACAGCCAGAACCCACCCCAGCCCTGCTCCCTACAGCCCCCTCCCCTCCCTACAGCCAGAACCCAACCCCATAACCACGCTCCCCCACAGCTAACCCCAGCCCCCACCCCTACAGCCAGACCCCCAACTACACGCCCCCGCCCATGGGGGGCCCCTATTCCCCTACCCCCACCTGTTTCCTTTTGCCAACCCCTGCGCTCTCCCCACCCCAAGGTCCCTCCTCTCCACAGAGCCAACCCCACGGGTCCTTACCCCCCATTCCACCCGCTGACCACACTCCTCCCCACAAGACCCCGGAGCCCTCCAGCCTCCTCCCCTGCCCCCAGGCCCCCTTACCGGAGATCGGTCCCATCGCAAAGGGGCCGCCAGCGCGGGGCCGCCCAGCAGCAGCCCCCAGAGCAGGCAGAACATGGCTCGAGGCGAGGCAACCCGCAGAGTCCGCTCCAGGCGCTGCCCCGGCGCCGGGCACCCGGGTTATAAAGCTGGAGCGATTCCGCCCCCCCCGCATGTCGGGCACTCCAGCGACTCGCCAGCCACGTGGAGAGCGGGCAACAACAGCTGGGCAGTGAGCCACGCCCCCTTTGGGCGCAAGGAACGCCCCTCACTCCTTTGCCACGCCCCCTCCCAGCTGAGTCCCTCTCCCCAGGGCCGCAGCCTCAGCTTGGCAGGGGGGCAGGAAAAGGCCCTGGGCGGGGGGGGGGCAGTCCCAGGATTAACCAGCCAAGGCGGGGGAGGTGCTGGCTTGTAACCTCCCAGCCTCTGCCTGCCACACACAGATGCCTGCAGCCCCGAACTAGAGCGGTGTGTGGGGACCCCCTTCAGATCAGGGTGGGCAGGGGGCTGAGCCGAGCCAGGGGCACAGCCAGGTCTGGGGCCATCCGCCAGCTGCCTACAACTGCTGAGACAAAGAAACACAGCCCCTAAGGGACCCGCTCAGACTGGTGCATCCCCGAGAGTCCTGGGCCCGCTGCGGGACCCTGCAGCCTTCCAGGGCGGGTCTAATTCTAGGGGCTCACGTACACCTAGAAACAAAAACGTCCTCATGCCCAGACTCGGACCCTGAATCATGTCCTAGTGCTGGAGATGCAGGGAGGCCGATCAAAAAATTCCTACATCCCCGCATGCTCCTGCCTTTCAGGAAGGTGAGTAACCTACAATGCTGGAGTGGAGGGTGCAGGGCCAGGGCTGTTCTCTTGCAGCAACTGCCGTGCAGAGACAGCCTTAATCGCTGGGCTTTTCTTAAAGCCAACCACCCAAGAAACAAACTCCAAACAAGCACCCAAGAAAGGCCCACTAAGTACTGCCGCCAGCCCATCCAGCAGCAGGGAGTTCCGCAGGTGAATCCTGCCTCTTGGAGGAACTGAAAATGTCTCCCTACAATTTTAAACATGCTGCCTTTATACTGCCTTGCTCTTGGCATGTGAAATATGAGGGGTAGACGCTAAGGCCACGTCTACACTAGGAAACTATTTCAAAATAACTACATTAAAACTCCCAGTTTTACAACATTGAACCACTGGGAAACCTCGAAATTAGTCCAGGCTCCACAAATGTGGACGCGCTCCCTCAACGTAGCGCCCCAGGGAGCACTGGGGAGTTGTTATTTTGAAATAGCAGCAGTGGAGCGCCCACACTAACACTGTTTGGAAATTAGCATTATTCCCTGAGAAAAGCAGGCCAAGCACCCTGGCCACTGGGCACTGAAGAGCAGCCGAGATCCTTGAAGAAACAGAAGTGCTCAACCTTGGACCCCTCCCTGTGGCTGTAAGGAACAGAAGGATTGAGGCCAGGGCCCGCAGCCCATTTTAAGGGGGGGGGGGGAATTAAGCTATGAACCAAGAGCTGTCTGTTATTCAGGCCCTCTGGGAAGAGAGTGGCGTCTAGTGGTTAGAGTGGGGGAGGACTTGTCAGTAAGGCCTCCTGGGTTCTAGAGTGTGTGTGTGGGGGGGGGGGGTGAGCATCAGGGCTCCTGGGTTCCAGGCCTGCTTCTGAAGATGAGGGGAATGGGTGGTTAGAACAGGGGTGGGGAGAACACCCCATATAACCAGGCAGCAGCTGCTGGGATGCCCCTCCTCGTGGCCGTTCAGTGCCAGGGACTCCAGGGACTTCAAACCTGGCAGGGTCCCCTGGGCCACGGGAAGGGGAGCAGCTTGGAGTTACAGCCCCCCCCAAGCTTTGCTCTGGTCCAGGTGGTGGTGGTGGTCTAATTTCTTCAGGGCCCACAGCCCCCCATCGCCCAGCCGCCCATGTGTGACCGACCGTCCCTAGTGGCCACTGGACCCACCCCTGCCAAAGCAGCTCAAACCCAACCCCCTGTTACGTGTTTGACTGGTGAAGGGGCGGGGGAGAGGCTGCTGGTGCCTGGGCTGAGCCTGGGAAGCAGGTTGCTGCTGCTGAGCCACAGATCAGGGATGGCCACTGTGAACCACCCCTGGAATACTCCAGGCAGGGACTGGGCCGTGTGTCACACTGCATCAAGATGCAGCTGCTTCTGGGGTGCAGCCATGGGGGGGGGGGTGTTTATACAGGGATGCTGCCGCCAGCACGGAGATCCAACAGCCCAACAGCTTTGTCTGGGGGAGGGGGACGCTCTCTAGGGAGTCCCCTGCCTTTCTGCTCCTAGCCCTGCAGAGGAACAGTAGGGTAGCCTGCACTGTCGGGCAGAGCTATGCCCCCATCCTCCAGCACGCAAGCAGGCCACCCTGGGAGGGTGCATGGCAGCAGGCACTAGGAGACCTGCCAAAACACAGCCCCGGTGCTGGGGGCCCTCGCATTACAGCCTCTCAGCCACAGTGCAGGCAACACCCCCCCCCCATATCCTACTGGGGGGAGATGAGGGCTACGCTCCACCCCAGAGGCAGCTGCAGAAAAACTCGCTGAGGCAGGGCAGCTGGGTTCTAGTCCTGGCTGGGCATTCCCCCCACCCCCAACCTTCTGCCTCAGCTTCCCTGCCCCTCCTTTTTCCATTAAGCCAGTTCCTCCACAGGAACTGAGTTGCTTAACTCCCGCTGTGAGTGGCTAAGCCTAAGTACTCAGGAACCAGGGCTGCCCCGCACACCTGCCGTAGTACCCCTCAACCACCCAACACCCCCCACCGCCCGCCCACCCTGCGCCACAGCTTGCGCTTCCAGATGGTCCCTCGTTTTATTTAAATAATGAATAACCGAGCGGGGCCAGCGCCCGCGCTCTGGGGCGCCCTGGTCCCATCGACACGGCTCCTTGCACATGCAGGCAGCACTGGGGGTTAAGGTCACTTCCCCTTTAAGCCGAGATTCCCACCCAGGCCCTGGGGAAGTGGCCACGCTCACCCCAAGGTATCTGAACAGCCTGGGGGGTTGCAGGGCTGACTCCTTTAGTTCATGTGGATGGCGGGGGGGGGGGGGTCTGGTGCAGTCCTAGGGATGGAAGATGATACACAGGGGCATCAGGGCAAGCTGGCTTCCCCCCGGCATCGTGCTCCATGGGCCTTGCCCACCAGCCCGGCCGCAGACAGGAAACTGGGCTTGTTTTAACTCTGTCTCCTGCTGGAGTTTGCCCACAGAGCTGCTGCTCCTTCCGCCTGGCAGAGCCCCCCCACACAGGGCAGGGCACTCGGGCATCTGGCTCGCACCAAACGCGTCCTGAGCTCGGGCGCTCTGTGTCCTGAGCCAGCCACGGCCCGGCTCGCAGCTGCAGTGAGCGGCCTAACCAGCAAGGAGGGGAGAGCTCGGAGCGGGAAAGGGCCTCCCCCCCTGGGCCACCTGCTCCCTGAGGCTGTGCCCCACACAGGTGGGCTCCGGCGTCCCCCTCGGCTCCCCCACTGCGGTGGGATTGTCCCCTCCAGACAGTCCCCAGGCTCTGCTGCTCCTAGCGATCAATGTCCGAAGCAATGGGGCCGCCCTGCCTTCCACCAGAGCGCCGGGGCCCGTCTGCACCGAGCCCTGGGACGTCGGGTTTGCTTTTCCCCGCCTCCTGAGCCCTTGGGATGGGGGAAGCTCCGGGGGGTCTGGGCCCGCAGTGGACGGGCTCTGGACACCCGGATGGGATGCTCCCATCCCAGCCACCGGTTGGCCTCCGATTGCACCGTCTCCCCCCAGGCCTCAGAGCGGCTGCTGTGCAGGAGCGGGGCCGGTGCCCTTGGCCGGAGCTCTCGGCTCCTTCAGCTTGTAGACGAAGCAGCTGGAGGCGCCGCGGGACGTGAGGGACTCAGAGCGGAGTTGCTGGGGGCAGCTGTCCCCCGCCAGGAGCTGGGAGGTGCTGTCCGTCACCAGGAAGAGCCCGTAGGCCTCGGGGTTGGGAACGCTGTACTTCTTGCTGCAGGCCAGGCACACCGAGGCTGTGGTCATGTGGGCGGGGACGGGAATGGCCTTTTGGTTGGCGAAGGGCTCTTCGAAGGAGACGTAGAGGATGTCCTGAGAGAAGGAGGGGAGGGGGGGCTAAATCAGGCAGACCAGAGGCTAGGGTGATGGGCACTCTATGTATACACCATACCAAAACCTGATGGCAGAGAGATGTGGCCCAGTGGGGTCGGGCACTGGACTGGGACTCGAGAGATGTGGGCTCTGTCCCTGCTGGGTGACCTTGGACAAGTCCTGTTTCCCCCATGCCTCAATTTCCCCTCCCACTCTTTGTCCATTTGGAGTAAGCTCTCTGAAATAGCCCAGCACAATCGGAAGCCTGATCTCAGGCAGGGTCTGTGCAGCTCCCAGCACAACAGAGGCCTCTGGGTGCTACCGTAATACACCTAATAAACCACCTCAGGCAGATCAAAAGAGACTGTTAATCATTGCAGGCAGCCATGACCGACTCATTAACGTTTCCAGATTTAATAACTTTACACAGAGTGAATCATTATTTGGCACCTCACCATCATTCCCTCTCTGAATAAGGGTGCTGGGCCTTTAAGAAGGCAGGGCCCTATGACTCCGCCTACTGGGCGGCGCTGTTTGTATATAACCAAGGGCAGGAGGTGGCCAATTCAGCTCTTTGGGCTGGCCTCTCTGTGGGATGCATATCTAACCAGGCTGGGGAGAGGCTGAAACTCAGACCCCTCTGCTCCCAAAGCACTGAAGACAAAAGAGAATCTCCTTTAGCTGCCAGTATTGGGTCTAAGACACATGCACAGCCATTCCACCTCTGTGCAGAGGGGGAGGAGGAATGCTGCACAAACATCTGCAACAGCTCAGTCCAACTCCCACAGGCCCCTGAGTCCTTCCAGCCCTGTCCCTCTCCCAGAACCCGGGTCGGAAGGTGGCTCTTCTCCGAGCTTGTCACTCCAGCGTCTTTACGGGCCAAGCGCCAAACGACGCAGAGCTGGTGCGCCTCAGGCAGGGGCACCAGTGCACAGAGCTGGAGCGAGCCCAGGCCGAGCCCCCAAAATGAACAATTCTGCACAGGTCACTTGTTCCATAAATGTGGTGGCTGCAGCCTGGCAGGGGAGCCGCTGGCTGCACAGACGTGAGAGATCACAGGGCGGCCCCCCGGTCCCTGAGGAGGAGAAGGGACTGACCCCAAAGGCCACCCAGAAAGTCAGGGCCAAAGAACCCAGGATCCCTGGCTCCCTGCCCCTGTCTGTTGTAATCTGCAGACCTGGCTAGCTTCCTAGAATCAGCAAGAGAACCCAGGAGTCCTGGCTCCCATCCCCCCCAACCACTAGACCCCACTCCCCTCGCAGAGCCTTGACTCCTGTGCCTCCACGCTAACCACTAGCCCCCACTCCCCCAGAGGCAGGCACAGAACCCAGGTTCTCCAAGCTCCCAGCCCTACCTGGGAGCGGCGCCGGGTGCCCTGGTGGTGGTGGATGGTACGCCGGCGCTGCCACTGGTGGATGGAGCGCTGTGCCTCGGAGCTGATCTGCCGGGTCAGCATGGCCGACTGGAAGTTGCTGATGTGGTAGAGGGCCCCGAACCAGGTGGTGAGGTAGTAGCCGCCTGCAGGGGGGACGGACACAGGGCTCAGCCAGCGGGGCCCAGGGGCAAGGGCCAGGCGCAGAGGGTAACAGCCTGCTACTGCTGCCCGCGAAGGGAGCCCCTTGCCCATGACCAGTTTGCTTCTCGCTGTCCTGAGCTGGCCAGCAAGGAACGGGCAGCACTGGCTCCCCCCGGGCCCTGCCGCCCCCACAAACCCAGCTCAGCTAAGGAGCCGGGGGGGGCTGCAGGTTTTGTGCCACCCACACCAGGCAGGGGCCTCCGGGGCAGCCTGCAAGCCCCCTGGGCTGGGGCTCTGACCTTCGCCCTGCAGCTGGCTCGGGTCCAGCAGCTCCATCATGTACTCCACGTCCAGCTGCACCGAGACGATGTCGCACTTGGCCAGCACGTACGTCAGCACAGGCAGGAAATCGTCTGCCCCATAGACCTCTGAGCCGAGAGAGGTGCCATGAGACCCCTGGGGCCAGTCCCCACGCCCCGGGGCCCGATCCCCTCACCCCCTGGAGGGGCCAGTCCCCATGCCCCGGGGCCCGATCTACCCTGGAGGGGCCAGTCCCCATGCCCCGGGGCCCGATCCCCTCACCCCCCGGAGGGGCCAGTCCCCATGCCCCGGGGCCCGATCTACCCTGGAGGGGCCAGTCCCCTCACCCCCCGGAGCGGCCAGTCCCCATGCCCCGGGGCCCGATCTACCCAGGAGGGGCCAGTCCCCATGCCCCGGGGCCCGATCCCCTCACCCCCTGGAGGGGCCAGTCCCCACGCCCCAGGGCCCGATCCCCTCACCCCCTGGAGGGGCCAGTCCCCACGCCCCAGGGCCCGATCCCCTCACCCCCCGGAGGGGCCAGTCCCCACGCCCCAGGGCCCGATCCCCTCACCCCCCAGAGGGGCCAGTCCCCACGCCCCGGGGACCAATCCCCCCGCAGAGGGACCAGTCCCCATGCCCCGGGGCCTGATCCACCCTGGAGGGGCCAGTCCCCACGCCCCGGGGACCAATCCCCCCGCAGAGGGACCAGTCCCCACGCCCCGGGGCCTGATCCACCCTGGAGGGACCAGTCCCCACGCCCCAGGGCCTGATCCACCCTGGAGGGGCCAGTCCCCATGCCCCGGGGCCTGATCCACCCTGGAGGGGCCAGTCCCCACGCCCCGGGGCCCAATCCCCCCCAGAGGGACCAGTCCCCATGCCCCGGGGCCCGATCCACCCCCAGAGGGACCAGTCCCCACGCCCCGGGGCCTGATCCCTTCCCCTCTCCCCCCCCGGAAGGGGTCAGCCCCAATTCCCTGGGATGGGGGCCCCAATCCTCTCCCCCCAGGGGAGCGGCTGGGGGGGAGACAGGATGTCTGGGGGAGGCCAGACACCATCTTGGGGGTGGCTGTGGGCTAAGTGGCTTCCCCCACGACTAGCGGAGCCCCCCAGAGCTGGGGGAGGATTCCCCGGCAGCCCCGTGCCCCCCACCAGTACCCTACCTGTGCCACCGGCGCCGTGGTTCATGGCCTCGTAGATCAGCTTGCAGGCCTTGAGCAGCTGGGCCTCCTTCTTCTTGGGCGAGTAGGCCTGGTGCATGTGGGCCAGCTTGGCCTGGATGCGCTCCAGGGCCGGGGTGTCGGGCACGCCGGCCGTCACCCCCAGCTCGGCCGGGCTCTGGCGGCCCACGTGCTGCTGGCGCTCACGCAGCTGCTGCAGGCTCCCATCCTGGCTGCGGAAATCCAGGAGCTGTCCGTAGATGCAGTCCCGCAGCGGCTTCAGGATGCACTTGTACAGGGCCGTCTCCAGCACCGCACCTGTGGGGAGAGCGGGCAGGGCCTGTGACGTCGGGTCAGGCGCCGGGGCTGGGGCTGGGGGGAGGGCAGGGGCAGCTGCAAAACTGATGAGGGCAGAGGGGTCTAGTGGGTAGAGCAGGGTGGGGGCTGGGAGCCAGGACTCCTGGGTTCTGTTCCTGGCTTAGGGCAGGGGTCAGGGAGGGCAGAGGGGTCTAGTGGGTAGAGCAGAGTGGGGGCTGGGAGCCAGGACTCCTGGGTTCTGTTCCTGGCTTAGGGCGGAGGGCAGAGGGGTCTAGTGGGTAGAGCAGGGTGGGGGCTGGGTTCCATCCAGCTCCAGGAGGGGGTGGGGAGCACCATACACCGCACACCAAACCCAGAACTCTTTGTTCTCTCCCCGTCTCCCTTAAAGCATCGTTCACATGGGATCCCGCCCCGTGCGGCTGCCACCCACCCGTTCCTGGCCCCGCTGCCCCCTTTCCCCCCCCCCGCCCGGCCCCAGCCCCAAGCTGCCTTCCATCATCAAGGGGGCAGGCCAAGTTCCCCTTTAAGAGCTCTCCTGCCTCCGGGCCCCCCCAACACCCCTCGGCTTCCTGCCCAGGCGCTGCTCACCGAGGCCCGGAGCGGAAGTTGCAGCAGGCGGGGGGTGAGCGTGTGACCGCAGTGGCCCTTCCGGCTGCATTTATAGCCACGGGCCTTCTCTTCCCACAGGGGCTTTTTATTACCGGGGGGGGGGGGGTGTTCCCACTTAGCTCACCCACGACAAGCCACATCTCAGGGGTCTAGACAGGGGCCCTCCCGCCACCAATCGCCTGAGCCAACCCTGCCCCCCAACCTTCCCCTCCCCCAGGATGGAAGTGTGTGGGGTGGGGAATCTGTCTGTGGCTGCCCAGGCCTTGGACACTCTGCTGACCACCCCCATAACTGTGCACCCGGGAAGCGGGCCGAGACCCGGCAGACTCGTTTCATGCAAAGGGGCCATGTGGGGGGATGGGAGGTGACCTGGGGAGGCTGCAGCTTGGGCTGGATCCAAAGTGCTGACCTCGGGGTGGGAGACATGGAGCCAGCCCCTACCCCCCCATGGAAATCCCCCCCACCTGTCCGGGCAGCCCACACCCAGCCTTCCTGCACCCGGCCACCCACCCCTGGGACCTGGCTCCTGGCTGCCCCCAGCTGCCCTCCCACACCCAGCCCCCTCCATCTCCAGCACCCAGACACTCCCCCACATTTGACCCCATTGCCCGGTTCACAGATGCCCCTACCCCCTTGAGTGTGTTGCCCTCTCCCCGGCCGAGGCCCCCGCCCCGCGGCCCACCCGTACCCAAGTCCATCTCCTCCGGGTCCCCGTACTCCCAGGTGTCGTGCAGCTCGGAGCTTTCCAGCAGGTAGCCCTTGATGTTGCTGATCATCTGGCGGATCTCCTGCAGCATGTCGGTGCTGTTGGGGTGCCGGGCCATCCCGCCGTGTAGCACGTGCCCCAGGAAGTTCTGCACCAGGCCCCCCACGTAGGAGGCCGGCTCCTGGGCCAGCTCCTGGACCCGTCTGGCCAGGCGGCGCTCGGCCGAGAGGAAGCCGGTCAGGGCGCTGCCCACGGCCGACAGGCGGTGCAGCACCCGGCCCGGCAGCGCCGAGTGGTGCTTCTTGCGGGGCGTGACCGGGTGGGCATCTGCCTCCTCCTCCACGCTGCTGATGGACAGTGAGTCCAGCTCGGGGATGGGCGGCAGGAGCAGGCTGTCAGCCGGGCCCAGCAGCGAGGACTCTGAGCGCGACTTGGTCAGCGCCCAGGGGATGCCCGGGCCCCCCTCGATCCAGGAGACCCGGTGTGGGGACGCCGGGCCTTCCAGCCTCTCGGCAGGCGGCGAGGCCGGCGCCTCCTCGGACATGTTCCAGGCCGGGCGGCGCAGCAGCAGCTTCCGTTTCCCCGAGGCCAGCATGGCGTCTCCTGCTGGGGGCGAGGCGAGAGGGGTGAGGGGCGAGTGTCTCGCTTCCCCCACGGCAGGCGTTGCCCCTTAGAGGGTGGGATTCTCTGTGGAGGCCATCTGCCCGCCTCATGGGAGGAAAACAACCTACTAAAAGGCTTGCCGCAAAAGGGAGCAACTCCCTCCAGGCCTGGCTGCCGGGGGGGGGGGGCCAAGGGTGAGGAATTTACACCTCCCGCCCTTGATCCTGAGCACAGAGCAATCCCCCCCCCCCCGGGGGGCCTGCAATGTGGGGGAGCAGAAAGGGAGCGGCCCAGGCACCAAGGCCCAGCCAGGATCAGTGTGTTACACAGACGCTCCCACCCCCCTGAATCCCATGCAGCCTGATCCCAGCAGCTCCCCCCCCAACAAGCTGACCTTTGCATGGCTCCTCCTCTTTCCCGGGCTCCAGGGCGCCCAGCTGGCCAGGCTCGGTGTCGGTGAGTGCTGGCGGCTTGTCCCACAGCCCGGGCCCCTGCTCGTTCTTCAGCCGCAGGGTGCCCCCTCTCTCGGGCAGGTGGCAGGCGGGGGGTGCCCCGGGCAGCCCGCCCACGCTGCTGTGCTCCGACAGGAACAGAGGGTTGATGACGCACAGTGCCCCGTCCTCAGACGTCACCCGGATGGAGAAGGCCGGGCCGCTCACCTCCAGGGGACTGGCGGGCTCAGGGCTGGACCCCATGTCCTCCTCCTCCTCCTCCTCACCTGGGACCGAGGGCGTGAAGGGAGGGCTCCAGAACCCTGCCAGGACAGCGGGCAGCAGGAGAGGGATAGACATGAGCCAGCCTGGGGGAAGGGACGGCACTGTGCCCCGGGCGGGGGGTCACCCAGTGAGCAGGGAGGGCCTGTGCTGCCTGCTGGACGTGGGACACGGGTTCCTTTCCCGCCCCGCCATCCTGCTCTCGGGCTACTAGTTACAGGGAAGGTCTAGGAGCCAGGACGCTGGGTTCTGTCCCCAGCTCTGGGAGGGGAGTGGGGTCTAGTGGTCAGAGCCAGGATGCTGGGGTCTAACTCTGGCTCTGGGAGGGGAGTAGGGTCTAGTGGTTAGAGTGGGGGGGGGGAGCCAGGATGCTGGGGTCTAACCCTGGCTCTGGGAGGGGAGTGGGGTCTAGTGGTCAGAGTCCTGGGGGGGGGACCAGATGCTGGGGTCTAACCCTGGCTCTGGGAGGGGAGTGGGGTCTAGTGGTCAGAGTCCCCTGGCTCCACACAGAGTGGGACACAGCACCGACAGCCTCCCTGGCTCTGGGAGGGGAGTGGGGTCTAGTGGTCAGAGTCCCCTGGCTCCACACAGAGTGGGACACAGCACCGACAGCCTCCCTGGCTCTGGGAGGGGAGTGGGGTCTAGTGGTCAGAGTCCCCTGGCTCCACACAGAGTGGGACACAGCACCGACAGCCTCCATGGCGGGGAGGGTCCCTGCCCGGGTGAGATCCCACTAGGGCTACTCACTCATGCCCAGGGCAGCGCAGGCGTCCAGCTCGGCCCTGCCGAGGCGCTGCAGGGCGGCCGGGAGCCGCAGCGGGAGGGGCAGCACGTCCCTGCCAAGCCAGAGAGACACAGAGCTGGTGAGCCAAGGGCTGCAGGGGCAAGGACCCCCCCATGTCCACACCAGGTACCCCCCGGCTTCCCCGACCCCCAAGCTGGGCAGGGCCCTGCCAGTGCCCAGGGTGGGTCCCGCCATCCTGGGCCCCTGAGTGGAGGAAGCTGGGGTGCTGCAGGGGCAGGGCACACTCCATGCTGGGCAGCGGCAGGAGGAAGTCGCTGTGGCCACCCTGCCCCCCCGTCCACAGCTTCTTCAAACGCAGGGCAGGCCCCTTTCCAGAAAGTGGGGCTGGGGTCAGGGACGCCCCACCCCCAATGGGGGCTCCCCACCCCCAGGGAGCATGGGATGGGGGGAAGGGAGAATGGATATAAATTGCCCCCCCCAATCACGCACAGTCACTCACCCAACAGCTCATCTCTGCATGGTATCCTGACTCCCCCTCCCCACCCCCTGTGCTGTAACCACTAGACCCCACTTCCTTCCCAAGGCAAGGAAGAGGACCCAGGAGTCCTGGCTGCTTGCCCCTAACTGAAGGCTCAGCCCTGGGGACCGGAGGGTGGAGACTCAGGGAAAACATCTCCCGTCCCCCAGCCCCGCTCACCGGCTCACGGCGAGGAAAGCAACCAGCTCCACAAGGCCCAGGAAGCGCAGCTGGGATCCTTCCAGGCAAACAGCTGGGAGAGAGAGATGGGGTCTGAGACACACAGCAGGGCCCCAATGCGGCCTGGGCCCCATGGGGAGGTCTGGGAGTGCTGCAGGGGCCCGCCTGGCAGCAGAAGCCGGCTGGAAGTTTTCCCCGATCAGGAAGGTCTCTTCAGCTCTGAAGAAGCGGCTTGTTGTGGGGTGGTGCACATCAGAGGCCTGGCCGGTTCCAAAGTGGGGGGAGGCTGAATTCCAGGACCTCCAGTGCCTGACCCCCCTCCCCAGTCTGTGTTCCCCATAGCACCCCACTCCCAGACACCCTCCCTGAGCCCACGTCCCCAGTGCGGAACCAGGGGCGCCAAGAAATGAAGCTACAAAGTTACACAGAGAGTCCATGGCAGAGCAGGAAAGGAACCCAGGAGTCCTGGCACCCAGCCCCCTCCTTGCTCTAACCACTAGCTGGCACTGTCCAACACCATTTAAATCAGCTACAAACCTCGGCTACTTCCTGACTGTCCCAGGCAGCATCGCCGCCACTCCAGCTCTGATCCACGGCGACCCGTCAGGCCCTGGCTGGCTCCAGCCGCCCTGGTCTGCTCCCTTCAGAGTAACCCCTCTGCCTGCCTGCCTGCCCCACCCTGGCCTATCGCCCAGTGCGTCTGCGGCAGAGATGGCCAGAGATAAGCCACCACGGCTCTTCCCCAGAAGCAGGGAGGAAGCTACCACTGGTGAGCTGAGGCCGCCCCGATACCCGCGCAGGGTGGGGTCCAACCCAGGTATCCAGGCAGGGGGGCAGTTCTGCTTGACCCGGAGGCCAGACCTGCTGTCGCTGGGCCCCTGGGGTCCCCTCCAGCCAGCTCGGCACCAAGCCAAGCTCCCCTCGCTGCCCCCCTCCACCTCCGGCAGCTGTGTCCTGGCCCCGCAGGCTCACAGCCCCCCACCCATCCAGCCACGAGTGCCTGCCCCAGCCTGCGACCCTGCTGGGCTGCCAAGACTCGGGCAGCTTCGACAGCCCTGGCAGGAGACCAGCACCTGGGTCCATCTGCTCTGGGCTCTTTTACCAAGAGGAGAAGGGAAGGGGCTGATGGAGGCAAAGGAGTTCCTGGCTGGGAATCCCCCCACTCCCTCCCTCTATGTGATCTTGGGCCAAGAACCGACATCTTCCCGTGCCTCAGTTTACCCCACCCATCCTAAAAATAGTGACGACTTGACCTCCCCACTAAGAAGTCTTAAAAGGGGGAAACTGAGGCACAGAGTTGCTCAAGGCTACACAGCGTTAGGAGAAAAGAACCCAGGAGTTCTGCCTCCCAGCCCCCCAGCTCTAACCACTAGCCTGACCTCACCTTTCCTGCCTGACACCCCTCAGCAACGACACGTGAGCTGGGCAGGAGTGAAGGCCAGAGCAGCTCTGCCCTTGGGGGCAGCTGGCTGAGTCCTGGGGGTGGGAGGGTCTAGTCGGCAGCTCCTCCTCAGGGGCCCCCGCATGGCCCCGGCTCCTTCCTCTCCCGGCCTCTGCTACAGCTGCTTCTGCAGCCCTCAGGCCCTTCCTTTTTCTTGTGCAGCAGGAGGAAACAACGTCAGCAGCCTCAGGACTCTATGTGGCGGCAGTCAGAACTAGTGGTAAGAGCAGGAAGGTCTGACGTGGGGACTCCTGGGTTCTTTCCCCAGCTCGGGGAGGGCAGTGGGGTCCAGTGGTCAGAGCAGGGGGCTGGGAGCCAGGACACCTGGGTTCTCTCGTTGGCTCTGCTGCGGATGCACTGCGGGAGCCCAGACACGGGCTCCCTGCCCCCAGCTGGCCCCCTCTGCGATCAGCCCGGCAGCTGCCCCGACCTACCCGAGCTGTCCTCCTGGATCTGGAAACGGCAGACAGCTCCATCGCCGGGTCCCTCCCTGCTGCTCCGCACCAACAGCGCCTTCAGCTCCGCGCCGGCCACCAGGAACGTCTGGGGCAGGACCGAGAGGGGAGGGAGTTCAGCGGGGTGGGGAGGGAGCAGGCCAGCAGGTCTGGGTGGAGCACCAGGTCCTGGCTTTGGAGGCTGGGTTGGGGGGGTCCCGGGGCAGCCTGGCTCTCCAGGCCCCAGAGGGCCTCTGTCTTCCACACCTGTGGTTCCCCGCTTGACCCCTGCCAGCCAGGAATCGTGCAGCCCCAGGGCATCAGCCATCCCAGTGCCAGCCCTCCGCGGGCAAAGGCGACGGCGTAGCCCCAAGCCCCACAGCCGCCTCCTTGCAGCCCCGCCCACCCATAGCCCCGCCTACTCCATAGCCCCGCCCACCCCACAGCTCCGCCCACCCATCACCATAGAGCCCCATGCATCTATCACCATAAAGCCCCACCCATCTACCACTGTAGAGCCCGCCTACCTGGAAGCCCCGCCCACCTACCCCCTTAAGCCCTGCCCGGTTCCACAGCCACTTACCCCCGGCGGCTGCCCCCTCAGCAGCTCCGTGGCTTGCTCCGGGCCCAGGCTGAGCTGCCAGAGGCCCCGGGTCAGCAGGAGCTTGTCCAGGAGCGGCAGGGGGGGCAAGGGCTGGCCTTCCCCCGGGGTCTGGCACTGGCCGTTGTGCAGCAGGCGTGGGGGGCTGTGTGCAAACACATGAGAGGCACTGAGCGGGGGCAGGCCCTGGGGGGACAGCCAGGCAGGGCCTCTGGCTAGCGTCTCCTCAGCTGACGGCAGCAGGGCCCCCCCATTCGGGCAGTTGAATGTGGCCAGGCGCAAAGACCTGGGCTCTAGCTGGGGGCAGGAGATCCCCGCTGAGCCCCCCAGAGCAGGGAACGTCCACGGCCCAGGCCTCGCCTCACCGCATCTGCCCTGGCCCGTGGCTGCAGATACACACTCACGCCCAGCTGAGGGCAGAGCCATCCCCAGCCCAGCCCAGCTCCCTGGTGCAGTCATGGCAACACACCATGCCTCGGTTTCCCCACCCGTAACTGGGGATAACGCTCCTTCTCCTGTGTCTGGTTCAGCACCAGAGCCGGAAGGGGACAGGTGGACAATGTCTGGGGGTATCAGCCCCCAGCTACCCTTGTATGGGAGACCCCATAAAAACCTGCGCCCCCAACCACTTTGCTCCCCCTCGCGCCCCTGCCAGGAATGGGACTCGGGGCTTGCACTGCTCGGCCAACCAGCTCCCAGCAGGGGAGTCAGGCTGGGGCATGGGGGTAGGGGGTGCAAGCCCCCAACTCTGCTCCCCATCAGCAGCAGCGGAGCGGGGCACTGGGCAGAAAGGGGCAAAGTCCCGTGCTGTGGCGGGAGCAGAGGCAGGGCTGGGACAGGTGGGCCCCCCCAGGGCCACTCATGGCTACGCCCCAGTCTAATGAGACGGCCTGACAGGGCCCCCCTCTCACTTGGGGAGGGTCTGTGCCATGCCCAGCAGGATGGGGGCACCGAGCTAATTCAGGGAGGGGCTGCTCCCAGGGAAATAGGGCCCCCGATCAAAAGGGGGGTTCAGTGCAGGCATGACAGGAGATCATCTTTTGGGGGGTCTGTGCAGTGCCTGGCATTCGGGGTCCCCTGATCATGTGCTACATTCCTGGTTTGTATTGCACCCCACTGGGACTGCCAAGCAGGGCCCCCAAGTCTGTAACTGGGGAAACAGGAGGGGTTGGAGCCTCAGCATACATGAGGTACCAGGGCCCCACATTTCTCTGCACCCCATCACCATAGCATCGCCCCCTTTTCCAGGGCTGCTCCACGCCTGCCTTGGATGCCCCAAGGTGCCAAATGGCCCCAGACACTAGAGAATCGCTTCTCCTGGCAGCGTGCGGCATGTGGGATGGACGCACAGACACACACGGCGCCCTGGCCTCCTGTGTGCGACGCCTCACCCCCCCGCGAGCGGAGCTCAGCGTGACTGTGGCCTGCTCGCTCCACCTCCCTCCGCCCACGCGCCCTGCCGAGAAAGCCTCCCCAGCCCAGGGCTGACTCCCAGCCTCCAGGAGCCCCATTGCATGGGCTCTTCGGAGCCTTAGAAGCAGGGGCCTGCATCTCCCCCAGGCCCCTGCAGGCCCCTAAACCTGGGAATCCCAGCAACACCCCCCCCCAGCTCCACTGGTGAACATCCAGCCTTGTGCATGGGGGAAAAGCAGAACCACGAATCATGGGAACATTCGTGACAGTCCCAGCGGGGCAGCTGGAGTCCTAATCCTGGGACTCAGTTTCCCCATTCACACCCAGAGGCAAAGCAACAACCCCAAGACAGGATATTCCAGATAGCAAAGCTTAACACAACCCCCGATGGGAGCTAACCAACACCCAGCTGTCCTAGCAAATGGCTACAATGCAGCTCCTTTTGCTCCAAAGGCTCAGGCCCTCTGACTCTCGAGCTAAAGGGGACTCCCCATTAACTGGGAGCAGTATGGGGCATATGACACACAAGCGACCCTTGTGCTATCCAGCAGAGGGCAGTGGTTGCAGCCACATGGCAATGCCCACACACTGTGCAACACTTGGCTGGGTACACAGACTTGCTCCCGCCTAGAGGTTTGCTCACCTGCTATCGTCGTCCCCAGCCCCCGAAGGATCATCTTCTTCAGCAGAAATGTGAGGCATCCTTCACAGCCCAGCAGCTGTAACTAACCCATCAAAAGAGGCCGCTTGCTTGGAAACCCACGTCCCAGGGTGCATTTAGGCACCTGATCCTTCTGCAAGGGGAGCAAGCAGGAGACAACTCTGTAGCAGGGGCGTGTTGCGGTGTTACTCGCAGTTCTCCCTTCAGCTTCTAGGGGGTCTCTGCACAGCAGGGGCCTGTCCCCTGGTAAACAAGTGAGACACAGCAGGAGTGCGAGCTGTGCGGGAGAACCTCACTGGGGGCAGTTCTCCACGCAGGCCTCCTGTTTCTGGAGGACCCTACACGACTAAAGCTCTCAGGAGGGGTAACAGGCTCGTAGGACTGGACCCAGCATGATATTTCCGGTCCTAGGCACTGGCTGCTCGGACTGGGAGGGCTTCCGGGCAGGGCCCAGCTGTTCTTTGGGTGCAACGGGGGTTTCTGCTCCACGTCGGGGCCCATAAGTGGCACAGGCACGTACATCGCATCGGGGCTGGACGTCCCTGGAGACTGGAGTCATTTGTTGATCGGAGAAACAGGAGGGCGAGATCCCCCCAGCCCTGCCCAGAGCCCTAAGGCCCAGCCCCATGGCCCGTGTACCCCTTTCTGATGGGCACCTGGATCAGGGCCCAGGCACTGCTGCCTCCCAAAGGGGGCTGCCAGGCATCCAAATGAAGCCAGGCCTGGTTTCCATCCACCCAGTGCCTCGGTCGGGTGCCGGGGGAGGGGAGATAATCCCCAGGTTTAGTTACGGGGTAAGT
This sequence comes from Pelochelys cantorii, assembly GCA_032595735.1. NCBI lineage: Eukaryota > Metazoa > Chordata > Testudines > Trionychidae > Pelochelys > Pelochelys cantorii. Next base: position 502,416 of record CM064358.1, on the reverse strand, counting down.
GCAACCTGCCTGCCTGTCCCAACACGCACCTGGGCGTGTCCCAGCCTCGCTCCCCCGAGGCTCGGGGGGGGGGGGTGTTGAGATCACACGTCCGTCCCATTTCTTAGGTGTATTACGGTAGCACCATACAGCCCTCTATCCAGATCACTGCCCAGACCCCCAGCTGAGATCAGGGCCCCACCCCACCTGTGGGGGCACTGCCCAGACCCCCAGCCGAGATCAGGGCTCCGCCCCTCCTGTGCCGGGGCTGCCCAGACCCCCAGCTGAGATCAGGGCCCCACCCCCCTCCTGTGCCGGGCGCTGCCGAGACCCCCAATCGAGATCAGGGCCCCGCCCCACCAGTGCCGGGCGCTGCCGAGACCCCCAATCGAGATCAGGGCCCCGCCCCACCAGTGCCGGGCGCTGCCCAGACCCCCAACCGAGATCAGGGCCCCACTGCACTGGTTTCTGGGCAGACTCAGTGTGAGAGAAGCCCTTGTCCCAAAGACCTTCCAGACTCCGACAGAGGGTGGGAGGGGAAACTGAGGCACAGAGACTTGCCGGAGGTCACCACAGCGCCAAGGGGGGAACCCCGCGGTCTCAAATCCCAGCCCCGGGGCCTCGCCACCCCCCAGCCGGAGGCCCGCAGGCACTGCCAGGCATCCAGCCTCCCAGATGGGGCTGCACATCGTGCCACGGGCCCTGCTGGGGCGGGCTCCAGGTGCTTTGAACACGGAGGAGGCGTCTCTCCGGCGGCCGAGGGCTCAGCGGAGGAACTGGGAGGCTGTAGATCGGGCCCTCCTGCCACCCAATGCGCCCCGCTTCACGCAGCGCTCCCTGCCCCTGGGCCCAGCCAGGCCCTTGCCAGCAGAGGCGGGGGGGCAGGGGGGGAGCGCAGGCAAGGAAGCAGCCCAGCAGGGGCTCTTACCTGGGGCGGGGGCAGATCTCTGGCCAGACTGAGCGCGACGGGGAGCTGGAGGGAGGCGGCGGCGGAGTGAGACCCGATGCCAGGGCTGTGGTTCTACCTCCGGCAGCCTTCACGTGGTCCCTGGGCCACGCCGGGCGCAGGGGAAGGCCACGGGGCGCAGTGTGCAGGCGAGAGAGGAGGGGGAGGGACCAGCGGGCCTGGGTGTCTCACTTGTAGCACCCGCTGGGGTCCAGGAGCGCCAGGAACACGGGCAGGGAGCCCTCGGGCGACTCGCCCCGGGACACCGGGTCAAAAGGCCAGGTTCTTTGGCATCCCTTGCTCAGAGATGAGCCCTGGGACAGCAGTGGGGCTGGGGGGCCCAGGGAGAGCAGTGGGGCTGTGGTTCTGGATTGCAGGGCACCAGCAGAGCTGTTAGGGGGAGCCTGGGGCAGGGCTGGGAAGAGGCTGCAGGTCGGAAGTGAGGGGCAGCGGTAGAGCGGGGCGGGCTTAGGGGAGCCTGGGGCAGGACTAGCAAGGGGCTGCGGGTCGGGAGTGGGGGGCACCGGCAGGGGCTGCGGGTTGGGAGTGGGGGGCACCGGCAGGGCTGGGCGTCAGGGGCTGCGGGTTGGGAGTGGGGGGCACCAGCAGGGCTGAGGGGCAGGGGCTGCAGGTCGGGAGTGGGGGGCACCGGCACAGCGGGGAGAGGAACCCGGAGCAGAGCTGGGGGGCGCACAGAGCCTGCGGTCGCACCGGCAGGTGTACAGCCCTGCTGGGATGCTGGGGGACGGGCCCCCGCCTATGGGGCCCGCACAGGGTGCAGGTTGAGCGTTTCCTCCCGCGCCTGCTTTATCGCAGCTCCGATCGCACAGTAAAGCGCAGGTGGGGGCAGGCCCAGGGAGCGCTCGCTCGGGGGGGGGGGAGGGGGAGGCTCTACTGCAGCGTTTTCCCCGCAACCCTCTTCCCCTCCCCCAGCGGTGCCACGGGCCCATTAGCCCTCACTGGGCTCTGGCCCATTTGACCCAACCCCCCTCCCTGGCCCCCCGATCCCTGCCCAGGCTCCGTCCCCTGCGTCTCGGTAACTTTCCGCCTCCTCCCGCCCTTGGCCTGCGATGAGAAAGGCCGTATTCCCCCCCCCCCAGGCTAAAAATGACCTCTAGCCGCGGGCTGGGCCATGGGGGGCTGGCACGTTCTGGCCCCCCCACTGCTAGTGCCATCCAGCAGGGGGGAGCAGACCTTTCCCATCACCTCCACCGGGGGCATCGCTTGGGGGGCACAGCTGGAGCCAGCCAGGGCCCAGCCCAGCTGCTCGCCCCACGGTGTCAACCCGCGAATTACAGCTGCCCCACAGCAGGGGGGCAGCCGGGCTGCACTCACCCAGCAGGCTAAGCAAGGGGAGCCCAAGGCAGTAGGTGGGGCTGGGGGCACAGCGGGCGGGGGGCTCTTCCTTCCAAGCAGCAGGGAGGGTAGAGCAGAGCCCCCAATGCAGGTACTCTCAGAAGCCAGATGGCTCATCCCAGTGTCAGCTAGAACTGGAGAACCCAGGTCTGCTCCAGCCCAGAGCCCCCACTGCCCTGGCTCCCAGCGCCCTGCTCCAACCCTTACCCCCCCCCCCCCGGAGCTGGCCACAGAACCCCTGCCCCCCAGTCTAACCAGCCCCCCTCTGCTGACGAAAGCTGCACTTCCCTTCTGTGGCTCAGCTTGGCCCCGCTCGGCGCCTACCTGCTCAGACACGGCCACCGGAGCTGTTCTGCTGTGCGGCTGAGAAGGATGCCGGAGCCCTCCGGCCCCTCCCTGCAGGCCAGGCCAGGAGGCCCTTGGGTTTGCATTGTTCCGGTCTTGCAGCCGAAGGGTTTCGTAACCCTGGTGCTCGCCCGGACTTGCTGCCTCTGACGGGAGCTCGCCCGGCTTGCTCCGGCATTGGCACCCCAGGCGGAGGAGGCAGGGGCTTGCCCCAGCTTGGGGAGAGTGGGGTCTAGTGGTTAGAGCGGGGCACGGCGGGAAACTGGGACTTGTGGGTTCCCATCCTAAGTCTGCCACTGAATCTCTCTGACCCAGGGCCTTCTGCTCACGGCATGCCTCAGTTTCCCCACCCCTGGCTTGCCCTGCTCAGGTGATGTGCACTGAGAGCTAAGGGTCCTACCTGCCAACGTGTAACCTCCGACTCGGGGCCTGACCCTGCTGCCCAGCTGCGCTGCAGCCAGCAGGACGAGTCCCACCAGGGGAAGAAGACTCAGGCTGGATTCAGCGTAAGTGCAGAGGCGCTCCAGAGAACACAAGGGCGGCATGGCGGGAACCCACCCCAGCCACACCCACCCGTCTGGGAGTAACGACTTGTGCCCACTTCTCTACAGCGCCAACCATCAGCCGAGCCCAGCCGGCCTCTCTCCCGCCAACCCATTCCCCTCCCTCTGCGGCACGGCTGGGCTCAGCCTCGTCTCTCAGAGGCAGGGAGCGGCTGAGGGGGTCTCGCCACAAGCCACTGCCTAGCCCCGGGACCCTCGCCTTCTCCTCTGGGGCGCACTGAGCTGGGATCACTCCTCAGGTGCAGCGTGGTAATTCCATACAGGGATCCCTGAAATGCAGCCACTTCTGGGGTGGGGCAGCTGGTCATACAGGGCTTCTCTGAAGCCAAGTGAGTGGCTTTGGGTTTAGACAGAATCTTTCTGCGGCACCAGGGCCATTTACTGCTTGGGACAAAATCAGATTCCCCTTAACAAAGGGGCCTTCGTTCCAGGGGGAAAGAGACCCACAGGCCAACATAAACCTGCTTCCAAGATGCTACAGTTTAATAGCCAAGTGACACTTCATACACCACATCAACTACCCAGGCGGGACCCCGCGCTGGCGGCCCATCGAGGGACGCTGGCTGGGAAGGCCCCAGTGGGACTCGGGGTGCAACTGAACCCGGCCGGGGGAACGCACTAGGGAGGAAACGCAATTCTCCCTTCCGGCACTTCCTTGTGGGGAAATAACGAACCACAGGGTTAGCGCAAAGCATCCCAAGAAACCACAGCTCACCAGGGCAGGCGAGGGCACAGCCAGGCCCTCTGAATCTCAGCCCCTCCCCAGCCTCTCGCCTTCCTCCCTGAGCTGCAGACTTGGGGGGGCCTGTGCTCCCAGCCCCCTTTCATCAGAGATGGCTCTCGCCCTCGTAGGGAGAGAGCGTCCAGGCAGCGGCGAATCGAAATCCGCTCCAGTAACGGCCCTCGTCAGCCGCACCCGGCTCCATCATTCTGCTTTGCTTCCAGCGTCGCCCTCCTTCTCAGGCAAGGACCCTGCCGGCTTCACTGGGGGAGGGGAGGGGCTCGTCCCAGCCTCGCTGGCCTGCCCTGATCCAGCATCAATGGCAGCATGCTCCTTTCTCACCAGCTCCTCCAGCTCCTTCTGCACAAGGACAGAGGGCAGTGAGGCTGGAGAGCCAGGGCAGAGCAGGGAGAAGCCGGTGAGCTGCCCTGGAGGGGAAAAGCCGCCTCCGTGGATAAGAAAGGGGCTAAAGCAAAGATCTCCAATGGCACTGTTTACACCACACTACCTTGGGAACGGGCGCTTTCATCCTCCAGCATCTTTGCCCCACTGCCTATACCCAGCACCAAGGCGCAGCCACCTCTGGGGCAGGGCAGTCGCTTGTACAGGGATCCTTCACCCAGCCCTGACATGCAGCCACCTCTGGGGGAGGGTGGGGCAGGGCTTTGTATAGGGTGTGAGGAACTGGGGAGTTTTGGAGTTCAAAAGGGGGTTGTATGCAGAGGGGCACTCAGTGCCTGGAAGTTACTGGTTTAATGTGACAAAGGGGGGGAGATTGTTGTTGCAGAGAACAGCCCAGAACTGGAGCCGCGGCATCTGGTGCCCCCGGCCCTGTTCAGAGGACAGGGCCAGTTTCGGCCAGACAATAGAAAATGGGCTGCAGAGGGGGACCCGGCAACTGACCTAGCTGGATGGGGAAGGGGAGGGGAGAAGAGGGGCCCAGGTGACCCTGTTACCTGGAGAGAGACACTGGCTGGGGAGGGGCTGTTGCTGGAGTACTGGAGGCCCTGCTGGGAGAGGGGGGGCTGTTCAGGACTGACAGCAGAGCAGGCAGGACTCAGCTGGCTGCAGGGGAGACTGACATGCGGGGCTGGGGAGGGGGCCAGGCCGACAGGCCCGAGGGATCCTTTGCTGCATTCAAAGCTCCATAACCCTTCTGTGCATGCTGGCTGGGAGTCGCTCTGGGCTGGAGAACAGGGGGTGCTAGTCCCGCTGGGAGGGGGGCCCCGGGGCTCCAGAGGGAGGGAACCCCCCGAGGGGGCTCATGGCGGAGACAGGCTGAAGGCCCTGAGAGGCGCCGTCCCGGAGGCAGAGGGGCAGACCCCCCAGGTGAGAGTGGGCCGCCCAAGAGAGGGTCACTGCACTGGAGTGGACTCCCCGAGAAGGGGCTGCCTCTGGACCGGAGCGGGCTGCCCGGGAAGGGGCTGCCGCTGGACCGGAGCGGGCTCCCCGGGAAGGGGCTGCCGCTGGACCGGAGCAGGCTCCCCAAGAAGGGGCTGCCGTGCTGGAGAGGGGGGTCCTGCCTGGGGACGGAAGGGCCGAGCCTGGACACGACCTGACAGCTGTGACACAGGGATCTCTCCCCCAACGTGGAGATGGAGCCAATTCTGGGGTGGGGCGCGGTGGCTCTTTGTATCAGAATCCTAAGCTCCCGCTAGAAGATGCAGCCTCCCCCAGGAGTCATCCAGCATCTTCTGGGGCGCACCGTGGCAAGTCTCTCTGCAGACCCAGGACAAGGGCCAGGACAGAAAGCACAGGCAGCTCCACGGGGATGTGTGGGGCCCCCAGAGCTCCACTTTGGCTGGGGCACCGGGACTTGGGATGGACTCAGGGCGACAGGGTTACGCAGGAGAGGAGTCACTACCTTCCATCCCAGCAGCTCTGCCAGTGCGGTGCAGCCTTCATCACAGTTCCCCAGCCAGGCCACGTCCCTGGGTGAGGAGGGAGGACCCACGGGGGAAGAAGCCAACAAGCCGGTGTTAAACAGCTTTGGGACAGGGGACAGTCTTCCCCCAGGCCTCCGAACCACCCACTGCCCGTCCCTCAGATCCCGAGCTGGCGGATGCTAAAGGGCATGGTCGGCATTCACGGATCTACCCCTCGCAAAGGATTGCTCGTCCTCTTTGCTAGAGGGGAAACTGAGGCACGGAGCGATCCGATGACTTATTCAGCGTCTCAGTGGCAAAGCCAGGGCAGGAAGGTAAGTAATACAGTTTCAGCCATGCCCAGTTCTAACCGCTAAACAGCACCCCTCCCCCTCCGCACACACGGCCCTGAGATGGAGTCCCGATTCCCAACCCCGTGCTCTAACCACTAGCCCCCACTCTCCTGTGGGCTGTATGACTCGCCCTGGTCCCTTGGCAACTTGCCTGTAGGCCTTTTCTGAGTCGAAGTCCATGCCACTGTTGAGACCCATCAGCGACATGAAGGGATCGCTCTGCAGACCAGACAGACCACGGTGAGCACAGAGAGGTGGCTGGGAAGGGGGGGCGTTTCTCAGGGGCCACTGGTAGATGATATAACCCTTGCATCCTGTTCCCTGCCTACTCCTCTCCCGGGGCTCGACAGGCAGATGCCCAAGATTTTGGGAGACAGGCAGAAAGAGATCAGTGGGCAGGGGCAAATCACAGCCCCGTCCCTCCCTCTCTCCCCTGCCAGTGCAGGTTTCACCCCCTTCCCCTTGCAGGAGGCAGCCACAGGGAAGGTCGGCAGGGTGACGTTGTCCTGGCTGGTGCGGGAGCCTGGCAATTGGTACCTGCACAAGTAACCCACACCCACAGCTCCCAGGCGCGGGCTTACCTGCCCTGTCTTCTCCTTGTTAATCAGGAGCCTGGGGGTGTTTGTGGGCACCCTGCATCAGACAAGGAGAGGGCGGTTAAGGAAGGGGGGGGCAACCCACAGCCAGGGGCCTCGCAGGCCGCCCTGCAAGCCCACCCACCTGCTGACGAGGGAGGCGAAGGGCTGCACCTGCAGCGACGTGCCCAGGATGATAAGCAAATCCACCTTCTGGAAATCCTGCAGAGAGCGAGGGGGGACAGGTGGTTAACATAAGAACACAAGCGATCTCTCTCCTGCCATCCATCTCCACCCTCTGACAGACAGAGGCTAGGGACACATTCCTACCCATCCTGGCTAATAGCCATTCATGGACTTAGCCTCCATGAATTTATCTAGTTCTCTTTTAAACCCTGTTATAGTCACAACCTCCTCAGGTGAGGAGTTCCACAGATTGACTATGTGCTGTGTGAGGAAGAATTTCCTTTTATGTGTTTTAAACCTGCTGCCCATTAATTTCATTTGGTGGCCCCTAGTTCTCATGTTATGGGAACAAGTAAACAACTTTTCCGTATTCAGTTTCTCCACACCACTTGTGATTTTACAGACCTCTATCCTATCCCCCCTTAGTCTCCTCTCTTCTAAACTGAAAAGTCCCAGTCTCTTTAGCCTCTCCTCATATGGGGCCCATTCCAAGCCCCTCAGCATTTCAGTTGCCCTTCTCTGAACCGTTTCCAATGCCAGTAGATCTTTTCTGAGATGAGACCACATCTGTACGCAGCATTCACCCTACACTGCCAGCTGCCACCACGGGACTGGTAATTCCCCCCCTCCCCCCCCGCAATCAGACCAATGGGCCCACCCAGCCCTGTATGCCCCTCATCAAACCAGTGAACCCACCCATCCCCCTCATCAGACCAATGGACCCATCCAGTCCCATATTCCCATCCAGCCCTGTATTTCCCTCCCCATCAGACCAATGGACCCACCCAGCCCTGTATTTGCCCCCCATCAGAGCTCTGGACCCATGTTCCCATCCAGCCCTGCATTTCCCCCAAATCAGACCAATGGGCCCACCCAACCCCATATATTCCACCCCCTCGGCAAACCCATCCAGTCCCATATTCCCAGCCCTATATATCCTTCTGATCAGGCCAATGGGCCCATCTGGCCCTACAGAACCTCCTCCCCAATCAAACCAAGGGGCCACTGCAACTCTTTACCCATCCCAGCCCCCCAATCTGCTCAATAGCCCAACCCAGGGTCCCTGCCACACTCCCTGCTGCTGTCCGAACTCAGAGCCAGGGGCCCATTTAACACGGCCTCCCGCATGCATGGGAGAGCCCCCCCACATTGCTTCAGGGCAGCCTGCCCGTCCCCATCATGCACCCGAGGCCTGGAGGCGAGCAGGGGCGCATCCAGCCGGGGCACTTACCGATTGCATGAGTGTGAAGAAGCGGGGGGGCAGGCTCTCCCCAAAGAAGACGATATCTAGGGAGAAGAGACGCCAGCACACTCAGAACTCCGGAGCCCCAGCCCATCTGCTCAGTGTGAACACAGCTCTTTGGGGCAAGGACACAGCCTAGGACCTTAAGGTGCTACCATAATACATCTGATAGCAACAGAAACGTATGGCACCTTGCCCAAAGGAGCCCCACGCACGGCTGGGGACCCCAGCAGTGACCCCAAGACAAATAATGAAATGCTGTCCATTGGGAATGTATCCCCAAAGCAGGCGATTGGTCCAGAGCCCTTCCCTGCACCATGCGGTGGGCAGTTTGCAACAGCTGCTCACCTCGCTCCCGAGGTGGCTGCATTTCAGCCATGCTCTGTGCTATGTGTCTGTAAATCGCTTTTGGAATGAAAAGCCCCAGACACGTACAATACTTGGGTGAATCTCACTCATATTAACCTCCTGTCCTTCCCACACCTCCATCATTTCAACTGGATACGGGCGTCTTCCCTGCCTGTCCTAAGCCACAGCTGCACACCTGCTGTGCTCCGCCCTAGAGACAGCTGCATTTTCAGAGACACAGCGAGCACACTCCTCACGGCTTTGCAGGGGAGCCGCCAGACTTAATTCGCATTTGCGCAGATCTCCCCGGAGCCGAAGGGAGAAGAGACAAGCTCTGTTAGCACCAGTACCTTCTAAGCTGCTCCTTCAGAATACGCTGCTGGAGCAGAGATGTACACACAGAGGCTATGTCTACACGGCAGAGTTCTTCTGGAAACACGACACTTACATCCACACTGCAATTGTGTTCTTTTGACAGACAGTCAAAAGAACGCAGGGGTTTTCCGACAGCGATAAACCTCATTCTGCGAGGAAGAAGCCTTTTTCCAAAAGAGCTCTTTCGGACAAAGGCGCGTGTGGATGGGGAAGAAGGCTTGCTTTTGAAAGAGGAGGCCTCCAGGAAAAAGCACAGGTGCCCTGGTGGCCACTCCGTCCACAGCGATCAGCACTTGAATGTGGACGCTATCTTTCGAAAAAGCACATCGCTTTTTTGTTGTGCTTTTGCTGTGTTGTTGCTCTCATCCGAAAGAAGCCTGCAGTCTAGACACAGCCAGAGAGACACGGAGAGATCCAGGCTCCTGTTCTTAGGGTACATCTACACCCGTGGTGTCCAACACACTAGCCCCTAGCTACACGTGGCGATTTGGCTGGTTGAGTGTGGCTAGTTCACTACAGCAGTAACACGCTAGTGGCTACGGCTTCAGAGCTGGTTGGACACTGCGGGCCGACATTTAAAGCATTACAGAGCTTCTGTGCAGGCAGGACCTACACCAACGGGAGGGTTCTCCCCTCTGTACAGCAATCCCCCTCCGAAAGACAAGGCTAAGCCGACAGGAGAACTCTCCTGACAACCGGGCGCTGAGGGGAGGTTGGGTGGATTCTGCGGGAGAGCGGACTTTTTGTGCCCAAGAGACGTGTCTATCCGGATGTAAATGCCGAGTGCAGACCAGGTGAGTCTCCCCCCACCCCAAGAAGGAATCACCAGCGACCAGATGCTCACCCGGCTTCACCAGACTCTGACATTTGTCGCACTTGGGTGTCAGAGATGAGAAAATCTTTTCTGAAAGAAGGAACATGCGAGTCAGCGGCAGGATTTTCAGCTCGGCCTTGGAGGGGCAGGAGCAGACCGCTCTGGCGGGACCCAACTGCGCAGGAGGGGCGCCAACAAGCTCTGGAAGAGATCTGAAAGCGCCCAGCAGATTCCTAAGGCTTCACGGGGCAGGGAACCACCCAGCGCAGCTTCCTCTGCAGCATCAGGCCACCGTCAGAGACGGAAGACAAGCTGAATGGGCCTCTGGGCTGGCTCAGGCGGGCAATTCCTAAGGCCTCGACTTCCGGCAGAGACCCAAGGGAAAGAAAAGGACAGCCTGACCCTCGAGTCTGCTAAGCAGACCCAGAGATCACTAACCTCAAACACCCCCGTGCCACCTCTTCCAAGCCTGCAGGCATCGTCAGAGACCCGCAGAGTCTGGGGGTTGGCTGCCCCCCAGGAGCTTGTACCTCCGGACAAGCCTCTCCCCTGGGTGCACGTCAGACCCGTAGGTCTGGGGGAAAGCCCACGCCTCTTCCCCTGCCGGTGGGGTGGCAGCTCCCAGAACAGATGGGGATTAACGGCCTGACGGATTTCACGCCCCTCTAGGTGGGAAATGGACTCTGAAGGGCCGGTCGCTGATGGAGGTCGCTAAGGAGAGCGGGGGGCAGAGGCACCTTTCATCCAGTCCAGGCTGTACTGCTTCTTGCAGGAGGAGCTGAGGCAGTGAGAGGTGAAGAAGGTGCCGTGGGCCTCCACCAAATCGTCCTGGTCCAATCCCGCCACCCGTTCCAGCGTGTCAATGTTCTGCAAGGTACAGACACACCCCCACCCCACCTGCCCATTGGCTCTCTGGGACCCATGCCCGGGAAGTGAAGCCAGCCAGCCAGCCAGCCAATTTCACTGCCCCCAGGCTGAACTGAGGCTCCCGAATGCCTCCTACCCCCCCAAATCACAGCACGCTTGGCCCTTTAAAGGGGGCAGGGCCCAATCTCACCTGGGACCCATTAGCTGGAGAGCAGGAAGTCAGCAAGTAGCTCAGCTGGAGAGGGGCAGGAAGGCTCCAGGAACAGGGGGAAGGGGTGGGAGGCTGTTGGGGGGGGGGGTGTCTGTTGCTGGAATGAGCAGGGGTGGTGCCCCCTCCCAGGGGCTGAGAGTCCCAGCTTGTTACATGTAGTAACCCCCCATGTCTCCCACCTGTGTGTAACAGCGCAGCAGCAAGCCCTTCTCCTTCAGCAGCCGGATGAAGTAGTGGCACACGGTGGGCTAGAACAGAGCAGGGCACAATGCTGAGGATCCCGGGCAGGCCAACAGCCACCAGCCCTGCCTTGTGTTTACACCAGCTGGTCCCCAGGTTGTAAGGGGGAGGGGGAGGAATCTCGCCCCGGCTTAGGGCTGCCCAGAGAGGTGCGCAGGGGCAGCTGGGCCTGTTGGCGTGACCCAGCGGGGAAAGAGGGAGAGGACTCCAGGTCTCGTGGTCTGACCCAGCATGGGGCTCCGTGCTCCAGAGGGAGAGCGCTGTGACCTGGAACGAGGCGCGTGCTTGTGTTTGCAGGGAGAGGGGAGCAGCCCCCAGGCCAGCTCCCCACCGGTCTGATCTGCAACAGGATGCAAGTGTCTGGGGGTGTGTGGCTACCAAGATAGCTGGGCCCTTGCGTCGGAGCCAGGATACTGCCCCTTCTGTTCCCAGACATGCCGCTGTCCTGGCTCCCACGCCCCCGTGCTAGCTGCCAGGAATAAACCCCGGAGCTCTGGCTCCCGGTGCGACAGCACTTCTGAGCAGCCAGCAGCTCCGACCGGATTCACCTTGAACTGCCCTGGGTACAGCTCTCTGGCGAGGGCAAAGAACGGCTCCGGGTGTTGCTGTGCGAAGGGAAATAGACCAACGTTAGGGGAGGGGTTAGGTTTGCCTTACAGATCCTGGGTCCCCCCAAAACTATTCCTCTCAGAGCAGCCCCCCAGTTTGGGGGGCTGGCAAACGCTTCTCAGGATGAGGCCCTCAGGCAAGGAGGGGGGAGTTTTTTGGCCACCCCATTTTCCCTGTGCTCCAGTATTTGAACTCAGCACCTGCTTTAGGGATTCTTTAGGATGTGGGGGGGGGGGAGGTGAAACTGATCAAAGGGACATTTTGGTAGCCCCCCAGGCCACGACCGATAACTATGGCAGGAGACCCCTGTGGCAGGAGGAACCCCAGGTGCTACCTTGAAGTAGTTGATTTCGAAAATGGCTTCCGGGTACGGCAGGTTGTAGCTCTGCAGGTTGGCGTAGAGCCCAGTGCCGGGCGAACGGAAGTCTGGGATCCCCGCAGCTGAGGGACACATGGCAAGCTCATTAGGAAACTCACCCAACCAATGAGGATGCCTCGGTGGGGGGTGGAGGGCCCTCTAGCAAGGGGCTGGTCACCTCTTTGTCCCTCAGCCTAGCAGGGGAGCAGTTTTCAAGGTCACTCCCTTTCTGGGGTGCCACAAGGATGTTGCAAATCAGCAGGAGACAGAGCTATTATGCGCTAAGGACACCCCCTTCCAGATTCTTGACCAGGACTTTGGATCAGCCCCAAGTCCCCCAGCTCCCCACAGAATCCATCCCAGGATGTACAGTGAGCCCAGTCCAGGTTAGGACAGCTTCAGAGGGGTGGCTGTAACTGGAAAAGCTGAAACAAGGACTAGTCCTGCAGCACCTTCCAGGCTAACAAAACATGCCGATGGCATCAGGAGCTTTCGGGGGCACAGCCCACTTCTTCAGGTTCGGACAGGTCTTCTAGGTGTCTGATCAGCACTGGGTGGGTGCCCACCTGCCGCAGACGCTTAAGAAAGCTCTTCCCCATGTACCTGGGTGCGGGGTCTTCGCACCAGGAACCAGGCGCACCCCCGGGCCTGCAGTATAACCCCAGTAACTGCTCAGCGCTGGGATACCAGCGGCACTGGCTTTCAAACAACACTGAAATTAAGGTTCTGAACGTTCATGGTGGTTCGAGGTGCTATGGCACCGTCCCCTTCCTTCCACCCACCAGGGCCAAGTGTTCTGGTCAAATTGCAACCACCATTATTCCTCCCTGCCTCCCTAGCATCCTCCTGCAGCCAATGCAATACAGAACTCCTCTTCCCTGCCACTCCTGCACTGCTGTGCACCCGTCACGCCCCATCCCAGAAGCAGAGGCCCCTCGGTATAGCCTCGATCCCTGCACATACTGAAGCTGGCTGTGTCTCAGAAGTGGACGAAGGACTCTCCCCTGCCCCCACCACACACAAGCATCTGTCAAACTCACAAGTGTAGGGGTGAGTGATGCCTGTACAAACAGCTGCCACCTTCCACCCCAGAGGTGGCTGCACGTCAGCTATGGCTCATAAACAGCTTTGGGATGGAAGGTGTAGTAGAAACACTATCAGAGCCCCCTCCGGGTACTGTTATATGCTGGTTTCTCTTTAACATGAACGATCTAACTCTGTCACACCTGCAGCTGTACTCACAGGTTGAGATCCCAGCGCCCACCATGCAGACGATGTTCCTGCCTGCAAGATCAGAGAGGGAGGCATCGAATCAGACTGCTGAAAGTCACACGGGAACCAGCCCCACGCTCTCGGCGCAGGGCGGGGGCTCTTGGCAGACATCACCGCAGCCCAAACGGCCCAGAGCTAATCCCTCTAAGAGCAAAGCCACCGTGTTCCCCGCACTCCTGGCCTCTGCTGGGCTAGAACCTGATCTGCAGTTTCACGCAGGCCCTCTGTGCCGCTCTGGGAGGGGCAGCCCTCTAGAGGAGCGTTTCCCTAATGGTGTTCCCCGGAACCCCAGGTTCCGCAAAGTGAAAATAAGGGTTCCGTGAGAAAATTCCATTGCAGTAACATTTTAGGGTTAAATAAAATAATAATAATATTAATAATAATAAATACTGTGGTTTTTGTTTTTAAATATGTGCTAGTAAACGAAATGTTGATCTCATGACCTTGTTTAGCTTTTGTTTATTATTATCCTTACTTATTCGTGGGCTACTTTTCCAGCTCCATATATTAGACTGTTATTAGGGGGTTCCGCAAAATTCTTTCGAGTTTAAAAGGGTACCATGGCCAAATAAAACTGGGAAAGACTGCCCTAGAATATCCCTGAGCGGAGCGGGGGGCCTCTCGAGCTGGCATCAAGGCCCCACTCCCAGCCCCCCGCATGGCAGGCCAGAGCACGCCGCAGTACAGTATGGCAATTCTCTGCTTCACAAGCACCTTGGGAAGCAGACACTCCCCAGAACAGCCCCGAGTTGCTCTGACTCTGGGCCACTCAACTTTGGAAGCCCCGGGAGCCACAATTATACTCAGCACATGCCGAGGGCCGCAACTTAAGTGTGGCTGCATAGACATGCAAATAGATATGCAAATAGCTTCTTTCACACTGAGGGGCATGAATACAAAGATTAAGGCAAGACTGCACAACACACACCCCACTGAAGTCAGCTCTGCTGATATTACTAAAATGCAACATTTACCCGATTCCCACCCATATGGCAGCACTTTCAATGAGCAAGGACAGTCCAGGAACTGAACTACTAAAACGCATCTCAGCAGAAGAGCATTCTATTGACTCGCCGATGTGGAGCGTGTTCCCAGTGGAGGCCACGTTCAAAGGATCCCACTCGGGGGCCTGCGTAAACCCAAACCGCACCGTGGGCTGCAAACAAATGGGCTATGGGCCGCATGCGGCCCGTGGGCCGCGTATTGAGTAGCCCTGCTCTAACTTATACAAGGGCCCAGAATACAAGTGGCACAAGGGAGGTTTAAAGCCACCCCCGAGCCCCTGTCAAACTTGCCCCCAGCACCAAGAGGGAGCCCACGGAGACTGGATCCCTCCCAGCAGCTCAGAAGGGCTGGGATGTATGAATGTGTAAGTCACAACTGTCCCCCTGCTTGTAAGTTACACCAACATGGAGTCCCTGCCACATCCCTTGGTATGCTCCATGCCTGCCCCTAGGCAGCCCCTCTAGCCCACAGCCTCTCCCCCAACCCCTTCCCCTTCCCACGGGGGGGGGGGAGGGGGGGAAATCAGGATGAGAGTCGCTCTGACTCAGTCTCAGAGCAGTTGCCTCCTAAGAAGGGGACCCAGCTTACACTTCTCGCTCAGCATGAAGCGGCTCACACCATCTAGCGTCAGCTCATCCAGCACCTTCTCCGGTTTCTCACTGCCCAGGCCCAGCGTCCGGGACAGGAGATTTCGCAGGAAATCCACTGAAAGGGAGAGGACAAGCAGAGTTAGCTGTGTATTCCTGAGCTCTGGTCCTAGCTCTGGGAAGGGAGTAGGTTCTAATAGTTAGTGCAATGGGGCTGAGAGCCAGGAGGCCTGGTTTCTAATCCCAACTCCAGGGATTTGCTGAGCAGCCTTGGGCACAGCAGTTCACCTCCCCGTGCCTCAGTTTCCCCCTCAGGACTCCATTTCCCAATGTCACAGAAGGAGGTCATTTTGAAGGTTAGTTAATATTTAGAAAGTGCCTTGAAGACTTAAAAGGGAAAGGAGGGTGCGTGAGTGCACAGGGAAAGACAGGACCAGGACGCAGGCCGGAGAACCCGCCACGGACGGAAGGGCCCATTGTTTAGGTTCAAGGCACAGCTCTGCAACTGACTGCTCGTGCGAAGAGTCGCTGGGGCCTGGCGTATGTTACACGGTTCAGTTGGCTGGGGGTGTTCACACCCGCTAGTTGACACAGCTGTGCTTAGCAGAACCCGCAGTGCAGACACAGCTCAGACAGCAGAAAAGCATGCCTGTCTGTTTAAATAACGTCTTTTGCAAAGGTGGTGTCACCGGACTGGCCTCAGTTTCCCCATCTGTGGCACTGCCCTGCCTCCCAGGGAGTTATGGGAACAAATATGTCAGAAATGGAGGCATTCAGAAACTACAGTGACAGGGGCCTGAAGATAATTGAGAAAGATTATTCAATCCCAATTCCAGCCACAGACCAATTTTTGCCTTGAAGCCCGGACAGAAAGAGCTGGTTTAACGGCAGATGCTTTACCCCTATTCACGTTAATCACCTGATGCATTAGGCCCCCCTGAGAGGAAGGAACAGCGATAGATCGACAGATCCAGCAGGCTCTCTCTAGGAGTCTACACACAGTCCATCCCCTGTGTGTCATGCTACTCGGCCGCCCCATGCTCCCCATCCCACCCCCTACAATACAGCACAAGTTACCTACTTTCAGACTCTCCAGAGGCACCACCGTTTTCTGAGTCAGAATCAGAGTCCTGAATAACAGAAAAAACACACAAAGATCAGACAGTTAAGTTCACAGGTTCCGTAAACCAGTGTTAATGCAGCCGGTTAAGTACGCCAGCGTTAACGCAGCCGGTTAAGTTCACAGGTTACGTAAGCCAGCGTTAACACAGCCGGTTAAGTTCACAGGTTACGTAAGCCAGCGTTAACACAGCCGGTTAAGTTCACAGGTTACGTAAGCCAGCGTTAACACAGCCGGTTAAGTAAGCCAGCGTTAATGCAGCCGGTTAAGCCGTCTTCTGCGTTTTACTGGCTAGTGTTAGAAGCATCTCCGTCTGTGGCAGGATCCTCTGAGGACTGGGACAAAGGAGAACCAGGACTCCTGGGTTCTGCTCCAGGAAAGGGGCCTGGTCTCTGGATATAGCAGGGAGGAGGCAGAGGAGCCAGGCCTTCTGGGTTTTAGCCCCAGCACTGGGAGGGAAGTAGGGTCTAAATGGTCGGTGTCAGGCAGTGGGGTCAGGGCTCTCGGGTTTTATCCCTGGCCCTGGGAGGAGAGTGGGGTGGAGTGGGTTAGAGCAGTGAGCTGGGGGTCAGGACTCCCGGTTCTTTTGCAGGCAGGCTGTGGAGGGTGGCTGCTAGACAAGGGCTCGGAGATCAGAACCCAGCCCTGTCACACACACACGGAAGGGACAATTTGCAGGACAGCGGCTGCAGGGATGGGCTCGCCCAGGGTCCAGAGGCACATGGGACTGGAAGGGCCCCTGGGGCTGCACCCGAGGGGACACAAGGAGGATGGGGGACAGACAGGGAACGTGTTAGCTGAGAGCCGATGGGGTTTCCCCTTGTCCCCTGCACTGCAAAGGGGAACCCGAGCTGCACTCCCGTACTCACGGGAGAGTCCGCGCCCCGCTCCGCCTCACGCCCGCCGGGCCCTGCAGCTGGGACAGCAGGGAGAGAAGAGAGCTGAGTTGCTGGTGAAAAGGAGGAGGGGGGTGTGCTGCCGGGGGGGAGGCCTGACCCCGCAGGTGGGGGCGTTGGAGGACGGGGGGCCTGACCCCATGGGGGGGGGGGCTGGGGGGCGGGGCGCACGGGGATCCAGACCCTGGCGGGGGGCTGACCGGGGGAGCCTGGGGGAGGGGGGTGCACGGGATCCAGACCCTGGGGGGGGGGCTGACTGGGGGGAGCCTGGGGGAGGGGGGCGCACGGGGGATCCAGACCCTGGGGGGGGCTGACGGGGGGGCTGGGGGAGAGGGGCGCACGGGGGATCCAGACCCTGGGGGGGGCTGACGGGGGGGGCTGGGGGAGAGGGTCGCACGGGGGGATCCAGACCCTGGGGGGGGCTGACCGGGGAGGGGGGCTGACGGGGGGAGGGGGCGCACGGGGGGATCCAGACCCTGGGGGGGGCTGACCGGGGGAGGGGGGCTGACGGGGGGAGGGGGCGCACGGGGGATCCAGACCCGGCGGGGGGGCTGACGGGGGCGGCTGGGGGAGAGGGGCGCACGGGGGGATCCAGACCCTGGGGGGGGCTGACCGGGAGAGGGGGGCTGACGGCGGGGGAGGGGGGGGACGCACGGGGGGATCCAGACCCTGGGGGGGGGGCTGATGGGGGGGCTGGGGGAGGGGGGCGCACGGGGGGACCCAGACCCTGCGGGGGGGCTGACGGGGGGGGCTGGGGGAGGGGGGCGCACGGGGGGATCCAGACCCTGCGGGGGGGCTGACGGGGGGGGGCTGGGGGAGAGGGGCGCACGGGGGGATCCAGACCCTGGGGGGGGCTGACCGGGGAGGGGGGCTGACGGGGGGAGGGGGCGCACGGGGGGATCCAGACCCTGCGGGGGGGCTGACGGGGCGGCTGGGGGAGAGGGGGCGCACGGGGGGATCCAGACCCTGGGGGGGGGGGCTGACGGGGGGGGCTGGGGGAGGGGGGCGCACGGGGGGATCCAGACCCTGCGGGGGGGCTGACGGGGGGGCTGGGGGAGGGGGGCGCACGGGGGGATCCAGACCCTGGGGGGGGGGCTGACGGGGGGGCTGGGGGAGAGGGGCGCACGGGGGGATCCAGACCCTGCGGGGGGGCTGACGGGGGGGGGGCTGGGGGAGGGGGGCGCACGGGGGGATCCAGACCCTGCGGGGGGGCTGACGGGGGGGGCTCGGGGGAGGGGGGCGCACCGGGGGAACCAGACCCTGGGGGGGGCTGACGGGGAGGACGACGCTGGGGGAGGGGGAGACCTGACGGGGGGGGGGGACGCTGGGGGAGGGGCTATCCCGCTAGTCACCGTCCCGCTCGGCCATGGACCCCGGCGCCCGCCCCGCTCGGCTCCGCCGGACCCGACTGCGGCAGGGAAACGGACCGCCCACTCGGCAGAACTACATCTCCCAGCGTGCCCCGCGCCCCTCCCGGCCTGCCCCGCGCCCCGGCCAGCTCCCAGCGTGCCCCGCCCCGCTTCCCGGCGTGCCCCGCGGCCCAGCGGCGGGCGGTGGGGGGGCCATGGCGGAGCTGGCGGGTGGGGCCACGCGGGCCGAGGCGGGCGAGGACGGGGACTGGTGCGACAGCGGCCTGGGCTCGCTGGGGGAGGGGCAGCTCAGCCTGATCCAGGAGGGCCTGGCCGTGACCTCTGACCCCTGCCCCCCGACCCCCGACCCCGCGGGCGGCCCGGAGCGGCCGGACTCGGCGCTGGGGGGGGCGGAGGAGGCGGAGGCGGCGGAGGGGGGCGGGGCGCTGGGGGCGGTGACGCGGGGCCTGGGCTCCGTGCGCGTCGCGGACCCCCCCCCCGGGCAGGGCCCCCCCGTGGCCCCCGAGGCCTGGCTGCGCCACGTGCTGGGCTTCGTCACCGAGGACGGGGACACGTAAGTGGGGGGGACCCAGGGCCGCCCCCCCGGGAAACCCCCCCGAACGGCGCCTCTGTCCTCCCCCCCCCCCCATCCTGGACTGTAGGCGCTTGGCTTGTGCCTCTGTCCTACACCCCCCCCCCCCCATCCTGGACTGTAGGCGCTTGGCTTGTGCCTCTGTCCTAACACCCCCCCCCCCCCATCCTGGACTGTAGGCGCTTGGCTTGTGCCTCTGTCCTAACCCCCCCCCCCCCATCCTGGACTGTAGGCGCTTGGCTTGTGCCTCTGTCCTACCCACCCCCCCCCCCATCCTGGACTGTAGGCGCTTGGCTTGTGCCTCTGTCCTACACCCCCCCCCCCATCCTGGACTGTAGGCGCTTGGCTTGTGCCTCTGTCCTAACCCCCCCCCCCCATCCTGGACTGTAGGCGCTTGGCTTGTGCCTCTGTCCTACCCCCCCCCCCCCCATCCTGGACTGTAGGCGCTTGGCTTGTGCCTCTGTCCTAACCCCCCCCCCCCATCCTGGACTGTAGGCGCTTGGCTTGTGCCTCTGTCCTAACCCCCCCCCCCCCAATCCTGGACTGTAGGCGCTTGGCTTGTGCCTCTGTCCTAACACCCCCCCCCCCCCCCATCCTGGACTGTAGGCGCTTGGCTTGTGGCTCTGTCCTAACCCCCCCCCCCCCCCATCCTGGACTGTAGGCGCTTGGCTTGTGCCTCTGTCCTAACCCCCCCCCCCCCCCAATCCTGGACTGTAGGCGCTTGGCTTGTGCCTCTGTCCTACACCCCCCCCCCCATCCTGGACTGTAGGCGCTTGGCTTGTGCCTCTGTCCTAACCCCCCCCCCCCCCCCATCCTGGACTGTAGGCGCTTGGCTTGTGCCTCTGTCCTAACCCCCCTCGCCCCCCAATCCTGGACTATAGGCGCTTGGCTTGTGCCTCTGTTCCTAACACCCCCCCCTCCCCCCATCCTGGACTATAGGCGCTTGGCTTGTGCCTCTGTCCTAAACACACCCCCACCCCCACCTGGACTGTAGGCTGCTTGCTTGATAGCTCAGTGCTGTCTTCATACCCGCGGCCTGCAGTCCCTGGCGTCCAGGTCCTGGGATGCTGTTAGGCATTAACTTCAGTAATTCAGTCACTGCTGGCAGCTATTCTATTGCCCACACTCGCAGGAGATTTGCAACCCCTGGTTTCCCTGCTGCACCCCCAGCTCCTTGCTACTGTAGGCGCTTTGCTGACTAGATCGATGCCTCTGTCTCTATACTCCCTTCCGGGCTTTCCCCATCCTGGATCTGTAGGCGCTTGGGCTTGTGCCTCTGTCCTAACCCCCCCCCCCCCATCCTGGATCTGATAGAGCGCTTTGGCTTGTGCCTCTGTCCTACACCCCCCCCCCCCCAATCCTGGACTGATACGGCGCTTGGCAGCTTGTGCTTCTCTGTCCTAACCCCCCCCCCCCCGCATTCCTGGGAACTGTAGGCAAGCCTTGGCTTGTGCCTCTGTCCTAACCCCCCCCCCCCCAATCCTGGACTGTAGGCGCTTGGCTTGTGGCTCTGTCCTAACCCCCCCCCCATCCTGGACTGTAGGCGCTTGGCTTGTGCCTCTGTCCTAACCCCCCCCCCCCCCCCCCCCATCCTGGACTGTAGGCGCTTGGCTTGTGGCTCTGTCCTAACCCCCCTCGCCCCCCAATCCTGGACTATAGGCGCTTGGCTTGTGCCTCTTTCCTAACCCCCCCCCCTCCCCCCATCCTGGACTATAGGCGCTTGGCTTGTGCCTCTGTCCTAAACACACCCCCACCCCCACCCGCTGGCTGCCTTGATAGCTCAGTGCTGTCTTCATTGCCCGCGGCCTGCAGTCCCTGGCGTCCAGGTTCTGGGATGCTTTAGGCATTAACTTCAGTAATTCAGTCACTGCTGGCAGCTATTCTATTGCCCACACTCGCAGGAGATTTGCACTCCCCTGGTTTCCCTGCTGCACCCCCAGCTCCTTGCTACTTGCTCTTTGCTGACTAGATCGATTCCTCTTCTTGCTATTGCTTCCCTTTCACGGGTGGCATTTTCAGCCAGTTGCAGGGTACTTCTTTATTTTGCTTGGAGTGGTGTCTGTTCTTCTCTCCCCAGAGCCCTCCACTTGGCTGTGATTCATGAACACGAAGCCTTTCTGGATTCTATCCTGCAGTACACGGCCGGGACAGAATACTTGGATCTGCAGAATGACCTGAGCCAGGTTGGGCCAAGACTGGAGCTTTTTCTGTCTGTAGCCTCTGGCATTTGCAGTGGGGAAACTGAGGCACAAAGAGCCACATTGGCTTGCCTGAACATTGTACAGCCAGTTGGGGAAGAAACTCGGGAGTAGTGGCTCCTAGTCAGCTTCCTACACGATGTCACCCATGCCACCTCCTGTAGGGAATGGTTGGATTGCTGGCAGGAAGATGAAACACAACCACGTATTAAAAATTCTTCTGCATCAGAAATGACTTGGGGGAGCAGGGAAGCGTGTTACCGAGCACAACAGTCTTTCTGGAGCAGGGGGCTATCCCTCGCTTTGTGTCTGTATAGCATCTAGCATGCTGGAGATGCTCCTGCAAACAAGTGGTAGATGAGAGACACTAATATCCAAACACATCTTCCCCTGGATCACCTGATGGCTACCTGTTCCTTCTCTCTGGCGCTGGCCACTGTCAGAAGACAGGATGTTGGACTAGATGGAGCTTTGGTCTGCTCCAGTATATGGCCGGGGAATGTAAGCAAGGGTGGGGAATTGACAGTGGCAGTGGACCAAAGTAAATGGGGGCAGGGAGGGCTTTGTTTAAAGGACGTAAGGTGGTCGCACTCACGCCAGGCAAATCAGCTGCCTTCTATGTAGCTCACGGCGCAGACGAAGGACAAGACCTTTTCGGCTCCTGTGCCCGGGTAGTAGAGACAGCTTTTGTGTGAATAGTGGTGTCCTTGACTCAAATCTCTGACCTGCTTGTGCAATTGGCCGCTGCCTGCCTGCCTGCCCAGAGGTGGCTGCTTTTCAGCGCTGCGGCTGGAGTATGGGGTGTGACGCTATTGGGGTGACAGACCATGGAAAGAAGCGATCTGTAGTGGTGTTAGTAGGCTGGGCTCTTTTTAGGGGAGAGCAGCCACAGAGCTTTCTGACCCCTGTCTATCTCGCTGCCCTTCCCCAGACGGCATTGCACATTGCAGTCATCCTCGGTGCCTCCAACTTTGTCCGCAAGCTGATGGCAGCCGGGGCAGGGCTCTGCGTGCAGGAGAGAGGTGGCCACACGGCGCTGCACCTGGCATGCCGGGAGGGCTGGCGGGACTGTGCACAGTGGCTTTTGGCATCGTTGAGTGTGCGCAGATCCCGTGAAGGGAGTGACGCCAGGGCTCAGTTGGACTGCACCAATTATGATGGTATGGAGCCTCTTGTCACCCGCCTGGGCGTGTTACACGTGGGACCTTTGTCCTGAGCATGCTGTGTTCTTCCCCAGCCAGCATGGAGCTGGTGCAAAGGCCCCGCTACCATGGCGAGAGCTCTCTGTGCCCCAGTTATCCTCCGCTTCCCTCAAGGCTGTGAAGGGCTGAATATGAATAGAGCAGCCCCAGAGAACCCCAGAATTTGGCCACTGCCGAAGTAGTTTCAATGCCCGTTTCCCTGCATGCAGAAGTGGCTTAACTTAGGGTGTGGCCTACTACTTTGGGGGTGCAAAAAACCAAAAGGCAGCATGCTGGAGGGATACGTAGTTTGCAGTTGTGTATTCTATACCTAACCTGTGGAACTCCCTGCTGTAGGCCATGACTGGAGCAAAGAAATCAAAGAGACCGCTCCATAAAAGATTCTTCTAAACTTATTTGTGAGCTGGGCAAAGAATCCTCTGACACTGCCTTGACAACAGCCAGCTGAGAGGGGCCTGCTCAGAGAGTTACTTGTTGGGTTGATCAAGATTGTCTGCTCTCGGTTTCCATAGGTTACACGCCGCTGCACGTGGCTGTCCTGCGGAAGGATCTCGAAGCAGTCAAGCTCCTGGTGAGCGCCGGAGCCAGTCTCAACAAGGCGGTTAGTACAAGGGCGGATCATATACGGAGAGGGGTGGGAAGAGATCAGAAGGTGTTTACCCTTCTCAGAAGTCTCTTTCTTGCTGACTGGCCTGTCCACCACTGGCAGGAGCTGAGCTGTGGCCGGAGTCCCCTCCACTTGGCAGTGGAGTCTCAGAGCCCAGAGGTGGTGGAGTACCTGCTGCGTGCCGGAGCGGACCCGGGGGCCCGGATGTATGTTGGTTACACCCCCATCTACAGCGCCATGCACAGGCCCAACCAAAAGATCTTGCAGCTGCTCCGGGAGTTCGGCTCGGAGGAGCCGGACTGGGATTCAGAGGAGAGCTTGGATGACAGCAGCGACGTGAGTGGGGTGGGGCGTGTGCACTGGCCTAGCAGTGCTGGAGGGAGGAGTGCAGGCACCACCTTGGCATAGCCAGGCCAAGCTTGCAAGTGGCCTCATCTCTGCCCAAGAGCCACCCCTCCCCCTGTAGGAGGCCTAGAGGGCAGTGCTGAAAAGCCACTGCAACGTCCCCCATGTGTAGGAATTGGCAGGTCTCAGCCTGGTTCCTAGTCCTCTGTGCCACCAGCCCCCCTCCCCTCCTGGCAGGCCCAAGCAGAGCTGCCAGTGACTGGCCCCTCCCCTCTGACACACAGTGGGTGGAGAAGCTGCCATGGGTTTGACAGCACAGAAGCCAAGGGGATCTTTTCCCCAGCAAGAGATTCTCTTTTCAAAGGGGTCGAGTTCCCTGAGTCTCTGGTCTACGTAGATTAATGCAGAGCAGGGTACGCGCTGCCGGGTTGGTCTATACATACCTACGCTGCAGGGAGGGGTGTCGGGGCTCTGCGATGATTTATGTCTGGAGCTGACGCAGGAGACTCAGAGGCACCGGGGCACCGCGCTGCCGAGCCTAGGAGCTGGGACTAAGGCCTGGCGCAAATCAAGCCTGGCTAGCTGGCAGAGAGAAATTCGACAGTAGCTGGCTCTCAAAGGTCTGACGTGATCCAGTTGCTGGAAGTTGAAGCTACGTACAGTCAGATGTGTCTCGCTCTAAGGGGTTAATTTGAACAGAGCAATTAGTCCTTAACTTTCCCAGGGCTGTGGTGTATTCTCCATCGCTGACAACGTTCAGATCCAAATTGGAGGCTCCCCCCTTCCCCCCTTAAAATATCTGCTGTAGCTCCCACAGAAGCGAGTGCAGGCCAGTTGTGTGGCCTGCATCACATGGGAGGTCGGTGGATCGCAGTTGTCCCTTCTGGCTTTAACCGATTAATCTAAAAGAAGGGAGAACCCCTGCGGGGGGGGGGGGCAGCAGCAGCCAGTGACTGCACATTTGTGTGCACAGCTGTTTGGCCCTGGCCTTCCCCACCTGCTCCATAATGGTCTCTAAACAGGCCCTTGCTGTACCTCTGAGGTCATCAGCAAAGCTCTCCCATTTCTCAGGAAGAGTACGACGACATCGTCATCAACCGTGGACGCTATCAGAACTAATGGGGCCGGCCATGCGGCGCCTGCAGCGTGAGCTGGCGGCCGAGGAGCTCCTCCAGAAGGCGCTCGCAGCCTGCCCTGCCCTCGTGGGAAGCAGCTCCACAGAAGGCTCGTTCTCAGCTGGATCGGGCTCTCCAGGAGCCGAGGTCTGGCAGCACAGAGCTCCTGCTCCCTGGAAGGGGTAGCTGAATGCCGTGTTCGTTTCCTTCTCTCTCCGTGTAGGCAGTCGCAGCCAGTTGCCTTGGTTCCCTTACAGTAGAACAGGCATTTCGGCAGCTGGGCTAGAGGGTCGGCCGATTGCCCTGCGGAGCCGTTTGTCGTTTGCTTTCGGAGCGGGAGCGGTGTCCCTGCCCGCGTGAGGGGTGCCACTGGACCCCATGGATGCTGCTCATGTAACCAAGCAGTTCAGCTCCCTGCGGAGCTGCACCGAGCTGTGTTTCTGGCAGGGCTTGCGCGGCCTTTCAAAGACCTCGGCCTGTTTGCGTCTTTTATTTTGAGAAGCACTGAGCACCGCCGAACTGCTGCTAGCAGAGTAGTTGGGGCCAAATTCCTTTTAGCTGCTCCCATCTAGGCACCTGAATGAGGCGGGAGGAGTTTTGCAAGCGCCCTGCAGACGTGGTCTGCTCAGCTGGCCGTAGGGACAAAGGTGCGTGAGTGCGCCTGGAAATCAGACCCGAAGCACTGGCAGAAGGCCCAGCAGCCCGGAGAGGGAATAGCTGGGGTGCGGGGTTGCTGGATTGAAACAGGTGGGGCAGGGAGGAATCCACAGGAGGAGCCGAGGGGAGATGAGGCTGGTGGGAAGACTGGGATGGTCTGTTATGAGCAGCGGAGGAGAGAGGCCTTTAACATCCCAAAGGGGGCAGAGTGAGATGCTGGAAAGAGTTGAGATGTGGGTGATGTGGCTGGACCTGTTGGATTTGGGTCAGAGATGGAGAAAGCGGGACAGGCTGTCCCCTGAGTAGAATCTGTGCATAGGGTCCAAGCTGCGTCCGTATCTGCACTGGCCGCTGCTTCTCCGCCAGTACCGGTGGGACCAGCTTTGTCTTCCCCCTTTCCCTTCCCCCCCCCCTCAACCTGAGGAGTCTGTTTTTTACCTCTGCCCGTTGACTGGCTGCAAAGCCCTGTTCACGCTGTACTTGGCCCTGGTTGTCTCTTCCAGAGCTGTGGGAACCAGTCTGCCCATCCCATAGTGTTCTTGGAGAGCAGAAAATTTGCCTGCACTAGATTGGGCTGAAAAGTCCATCTGAGCCTTTCATAAGCGGCAGGTCAAAACAATGTCAGTTGCATGATTTAGACTCTGATTGTCTTGTGGGCTGAATGTATTAAAAATGGCAAACCCCAAAGCTGTTTTGATTCCCAAACTGGAAACTTTTCTGATTCAAATAGGCCATGTGACAAGTTTAGCCCCCCCCGCCCCCGTGTTCTGAGCTGTGGCATTGCTTCCATGAGGTGATGTGGGAAGAGATGCCCTGAGCTGGCCTGGTACTCGTGCAAACCAGCTAAACCAGCTGCTCACAAGGCTGAGAGGCAGGACTCCCGTTGTCCCTTGCGCAGCCTGGGGTCCTTTCTGCTGTTCCCTCGTAGATACCAAGTATATCCTGGCTTCGCCCCTGGGGTTTGGAGCTCAGCTTGTCTGAGCAGCATCGATGCATTAGGTGCAGATACCTTCTCTCCTCCCCTCCTTCCATCTGAGGTGTTGAAGGGTGAGGGGAGAGAAGATTTAATTTGAAACAAACCCTCTTGTTCTGCAAGGCTGCTGTTTCTTCCTCTGTGTTCTCCCGCTTCTGGTCAATAAATCCTCCGGCCAGGGCAGCCTGGGGGCTTCAGGTGTGTAGGGGGCAGGGTTAATTCTCTGAGGCTGACAGCAGCGGGCTCTGCCACAGCATGGGGGAGGGACAGTGAGATTCTGGGGGGCTGGATTTTTAGTTCACCTGCCCCAGTGCGAAGGGCTGAGGCTCCGGGATTGGCATTCCTCTTCCCAGCCCTCAAGCGGACCAGGCTTGATTCCTCCAGGCCCGTGTCGTTAAAGGGCCTGTCTAGGCACACACGTTGCAGCACTTCGGTAAGCTTGGCTCTATGCATCAAGAGATGATGGAGGTTCGTCCGTTTTACAGATGGGGAAACAGGTACAATCCCATGCTCTGCACACTAGGCAATGCTGTCTCTCCTTAGGTAAAGCTGTTTCTTTGGCTGCACCAGTAGAAGGCACCTTCAGACCAGTATGACTGTGCCCACACTAGCGGTTGTACAGTAAACAGAGAAATCCCCCTCCTGTGATGTAAATCTCTGCACAGGGCAGGTCTCAAAACTTGGCATCCTGGGCCTGAAGAGACCTGGATGCTCAGCCCCACAAAGGGGCTTTGGGCAGGAGACCCTTCTTCGTCGGCTTTGTTCAGCACATGCCTCCCAGTTTGGCAGCTGCAAGCGGCTGGGCCTGGCTGATCTGTTTTCAATAGCGTGTAGCATTCCTCTCCCAGGGACAGGGAAATGGTCTTTCCACGTAAGCTTGTCCCCTGTGTCCCCAGTTAGGGCCGTATCTCGGGACAGACACCACGTTACTCGTCCAGCACGTGGGTTTTAAGCTATGTCGGGAGCGTTGTACAAGCTGCCGTCTAACTTTGTACAGTTCTGTGTAGTCGTCTTTCTCCCTGCCGGTCTCTGCTCATGTTCTGTGTTGTGTCTGTTCTTGACCAGTGAGTAGGACTGAGATTAAAGCTAGTGCCTGACAGTAATAACCACGTGTCTGGTGTCTGTATGGAGGGCAGATCACAGCCAGAGTCCAGCTCTCATAATACTTGGTTCCCACATGGCACTTCCCAGCCATAGAGCTCAGAGTGCTGGATACACCAGGTGAGCAGCATTTTATCCCCATTTTACAGATCAGGCATGGGAAACTGAGGCATGGGAAGGGGAAGTGACTGGCCCAAAGGTCACCCTCCAGGCCAGTGGAAGAGCTGGGACTGGAGCTGCTGGCTCCTTAGGGCTAAGCTTGGGCTCTGACCGCAAGGCCTCTCTTCACTAATTGTTCCAGCAGCTTTATCCAAGGCCTTGCCTCCAGGGGGTTCATTCCAGCACAAGGTGCATTGAAATAGCCGCGGCTGGTCCACAAGCATCCCCCTGGGAGCCGTTCTGGTCAGACCCACCCTTTAGATCTAGTCCCTCTTTGAACCATACCACACTCCTGGCCTTGGTGCTGTTCTGTGGCAATGAGTTCCACAGTCCGCTTCACAGAGACCCCCTGCCACAAACGGGAGACGGGTCAGACCCTCCAGGCCTGATTTCCTCTTGCGTTTACAGGGCAGGGGCCCAGATGCGGCAGTGCTGGGTGCCAGCATGAAATGGCTAGATCACCCACGTGCTGGAGGGAGTCAGCATGTACCTGAAGACCACTGGAATTCAGGGGGACCCTTCATGCCGCGGGGGAGGGGCTCTGGCTTTCTCCTGGTTTGCAAAACAAGCCAGCATCTCGGTTTTCTTGAAAATTGCGGAGCCGCCAGAAGGGCAGGGCCGCTACTCCAAATTCAGGGGTTCCTGAGATGCAATCCCCACCCCAGATATCCTGGGACACCCCAAAGGGTCACACCACGGCCCCAGATTGAGATCACCCTCCTGGAGTTGAACCTCCCTAATCCGGCACCCTCAGGACCTGACCGATGCCGAACCACGGGAGGCCAGTATTAATCGAGCAACATCCCCACTGCTCCCCTGCTTCCTAGACTCTGAGGGGTCAATCAGAGCTCAAAACAGCCCAGAACCCTGGGAGCCAGGACCGGGGGCTGCAAACAAACTTTGAGACTGTGGGAAACTTGGCCACGCCTGTGATATGTGGACACTCAAATCAGGCCAGACCGCGGATGTTGCTGGAGCAGAAAGCGCTGGACTAAGGTTCAGCCTGTGGTGTCTAGCAGCCCCTGCAGGGCAGCAGTATTAAAGAAGTTACCCAGGGTAAAAGTTGGCTCTCCAGTGTGGTTTGAGCCAAGCTGTCAGATGTGTCTGCAGGGGTGTTGTGCCTTAACCTGTCCCTTCCTGGTTTCCAGAGGGGAAAGCTAAGCTAGTTGGCACCACTGGGTAACTCAGTGGATTCATGAAGCCAGGGAGCAGTTTAGTGCAGCTCGGTGTTTAACAGATTAAAGTTCTCCCTTTGCATATTAAATCAGTAGCTAAATGGGCTGGGAGTCCTGTCTCAACCCTGTGGGACTTTGCTGGTGGAAAATCCAACGGGGCAGACTTTTAGCACAAGAAGGAAAGGCCTGTCTCGCATGGGTGGGGCAGGATTTGAAAGGGACACGATCAACTTGAAATAGCTGGTGTTTGGAAACTGGCTAACGATCCAGTCTGTTTCTAGCAGTGAGTAAAAGTGCCTCTGGGTTCTACATGGCCCTGAATTGTGCGGTTTTCACAACCAGAGTGCCTCTCCTTTATAAACACACCCACGTCTTTCCCTGTTGCCATCAGAGAGACTCACAACAAACCGGTCTGGCAGCCTGTGCAGAGGAGAGGCGCTGGAGGTGAAAGATGCAAGAAGCTGCCAGCACCTTTCAGTTTAGCGAATCACATTGTTCCAGCACAGGTGTGTGCTTTGTAACCAGTCAGGTGCCAGAACAGCTTTGAGTGTCTGGGCCTTACAAAACTAGTTCACATTCCTGGATCAGGTAGGATAAGATTTTGTCCTGGGATATGAACTAGGAAGGAGCGGTCATCGTGACCTTGGTACAGCAGGACCAAGCGCCATCTGGAGCATCCCTGACAGGTGTCTGTCTAACTTGCTCTTAAAAATCTTCAATGGTGGAGATTCCATAACCTCCCTGGCCATTTATCAGTGTTTAACCACCCTGACAGTTTTCCTAATGTCCAACCCAAACCTCCCTTGCTGCAATTTAAGCCCATTGCTTCTTGTCCTATCCTCAGAGGTTAAGGAGAACAATTTTTCTCCCTCCTCCCTGTAACACCCTTTTAGGTACTTGAAAGCTGCTACCATGTCCCCTCTCAGTCTTCCCCTTTCCAAACTCAACCAACC
Source organism: Pelochelys cantorii (assembly GCA_032595735.1). Classification (NCBI taxonomy): domain Eukaryota; kingdom Metazoa; phylum Chordata; order Testudines; family Trionychidae; genus Pelochelys; species Pelochelys cantorii. The sequence goes on along the minus strand of CM064358.1, from coordinate 473,156 downwards.
CAAGAAATTTAACCCTGAGCTCTTTAAGCTAGGTACAGCAATAGGTTAATCCTATGTCCCTAGTACAGCTACAGTCCAGCAGCCCATATGGTACAGGGAAAGCTCCCAAGGCAGATGCAGTCATGCTGCTTAAGCTATTCCCCTGGCCTGAGCACGTTTACACGGGGTGTTTAACCACCAACACTAGCTAAATCAATGTCATCTGTAGTGTATGGACAAGGCCTGAGATCTTCTAGTGACGGATCCTGTCTCACGCTCCATTCCTGCATGCACTGAATTTTACCACCGCTCCCATAAAAATTAAGCATGGTTTTACAGGCTTGCCCACACCTGCAGCTGTGCTGATTAAAGTTAGCCTCTGATGTAAAAGGCCACATGGGCCCATTGGAGACCTGAGAATGGATCATTCCCTTTCCTGGCTCTGTTTTGCTAAGGGGGAGGAGATAGGAAATTGTCTGAGCACAGAACACAGACCAGACACCTGCCCTCAAATAATTTCCAGAGGAGGTAAACAGCCCATCTCGATTTACAAACAGCCAGTGATGGGGAATCCCTCATGACTGCTGGTAAATTGCTCCATTTCACACCTCATTTTCAGTCTGAACTGGTCTAGTTTCCACTTCCAGCCCTTGGACTGTACCAGACCTTTCCCTGTCAGACCAAAGAGCCAATTAGTAAATATTTGCCCCCATGCAGGTTAGGGGTGTGAAGGACTAGTCGTGCCCCACCCCCTGCTGCTTCTATCAGAAAGAGGCACTGGGCAGGGGAAGGGGTGGGGGAAGAGGAGTGGGCTCTTCAAAGCAGCAGCGCTGTATGGAGTCTGGGGCCGGAGTCTGGGCTCCGCGGGGCTCTGCTGCTTTTGGGGCTAGCTGGGGTGTCCCCAGGCTGCACGCAGCGTTTCGAAGCGGCAGAGTCCCGTGGAGCCCGGGATCAGCTGGGGATCCCCCCACTGGCTCCATGCGGAGTGCTGCTTTGAAACGTCACGAGGAGCCTGGCACCGAGCTCCCTGCGGCATTTCAAAGTGACAGCGCCATGTGGAGCGTGGGGTCAGTGGGGAGCTGCCAGCTGACCTTGGGCTCCCCGCAGCATTTTCGCCTTTGAAGTGTAGCAATGGCCCTAGAGCTGGTGCTACACTTCAAAGGTGGAGGTGCCCTCTCAACTAATCAAATAGTCGATGCAAAATGCATCAACTATTCGATTAGTCAGTTACTTGCAATTTAACATCCCTAATGCAGGTACTGATCGACGGGGATCAAGTTACACTTCCCCTTCTTGTTAAGCTAAAGCAAAGGGACTCATTGAGTCTGTCACTTTTCGGCAGGTTTTCTAACCTTTAATCATTTCCATGGCTCTTCTCTGACCCCTCCAATTTGTCAGCATCCTTCCTGAGTTGTGGGTACCAGAAGTGGACACAGGGTGAGGTTTTACCAGGATTGCCTCTGCTGTGAAGACCTATGCCTGGGCTTAATTTTCCGCTCGTCCCATAGAGATTAAGCATGTGTCAGTCTAAATGCTGCTGCTTTTCTTCACAAAGACAAGGCCCAAGAGGGAGACTGAAATCTCATGCTCCAGGCTCTCGGCTGTCATGGAGGTCAGGAAGGACCTGGATTAGGAGGGTTGTAATTAAACGTTTTTAAAAGCACTGCAGGCCAGCGTTACGTTGGCCCATTGCTCTGGGCAAATCTCCCTGCTAATGGGATAATGCAGGTCCAGGCTTTTGAGGGGTCCTGTTCAGAAGTGGGTTCTTGTCCATGCCCGTAACCTGAAGGACTCCGCAGTGATCACTGAGCTCACTCCCTTTCCGCGATGGCAACCAGGTGCCGCTCGATCTCTTCCTCGGTCAGTGTCCTGCAAGCCACCAAGACAAGCTGCTGTTAATTGGAGACGGCTCTGAAAATGGGCAGGAGGAATGTGCAGCCCAAGAGGTCTTACCGGAATCTGGGCTGCTCCGTCGTCACTATCCCCACTTCGATCTCGCTGGCCTTGAAGTCCTGGGAGAGGACTGTTGACAAGCAAGTAATCGCCAGCTGTCAGCAGAGGAAGAAAAGGAAAAAGCTTGTTCTAGGCCAGTGGTGCATAACCTTTCTTGATCTGCGACTCCTGCACTGTGGGGGCTGCCAACTGCCAGGCCCAGCCCCTGGCCGGCTGGATCTAACCGCTGCGCAGCTGCGCCCAGCCCCTGGCCTGCCAGATTTAAGCGCCGTGCGGCTGCCAATGGCCAGGCCCAGCCCCTGGCCGGCCAGATCTAAGCACCGCGACTCCCCGGGAAGACATCCGCAATCCCCTTGGGGGTCGCGACCCACGGGTTGCGCACCACTGTTCTAGGCAACAGGTGGTTAGCCTGCGGAACTCCCTGCTGCTACATGATGTTACCAAGACACATAACACTGGAAGAATCGGGACCACTCTTCTCCCTATGCTAATATTTTAAATTAAACGTGACCGCTGGACAGCAAAGTTCCAAACTTTCACCAGACAGGTCACTGCTGCTGGGAGTGGTTGTGCTGTGGGACAGCTGGTGGAGGACTGCGTACGCATGTGCATCCACTCTGGCACTAGGCTGATAGATCTATGCCAGCACAGGGCTTATGGTGCTTTGGGAAGGGGAGGCATCCACCCAGTCAGCTCAGACATGCAATGATACAGAGGTGTATGGTCCCACACAGCATACACATGTTCCAGGTAGAGTCACACGCACTGGCATGCATGTAGACACATGGGCACACACGGGCACACACCGACCTCTACAGGATCCACAGGCGAGTCCCGTTTCTTCTTCAAAGTCTTTTCCAGGAAGCTGTTAGCCTCAGTCTGCTTCGCCCCAGCAGTGGTTGCTTTGTAGCCACAGTAGTAGCCGGCCGGGTCACACTTGAACAGCTGGGGGCCCAGTTCGGGGTCGATCCCAATCAAAATCATACCTGCCAGGAGACCCAGGAAGGGAGAGCTCACGGGGAGGGGCAGGACCCCGTGTGTCTGCCAGTCCAAACCAGAGCCTGGTGGCAGGGAGTGTGATCCCAGGGTGCAAAGCGGCCACCAATTGCCCCGGGAAACTTCCAGAGCGAAAGGAATGTCCCTAACAGCTGATGCTGCAAAGGCCCATGGCTCTGGCCCCCCAGCCGGACTCCATGTATCTTGCCGATACCAGAGATCCTGTCGCTGGAGCACACCAGGCGGAGCATGTCTGGAATCTGGCTCGCTGCCACACCTGAGCAGCTAACCCATGTGTGGAGCAGAGCCAGGGTAAGGGGCTCAAATGGGACCAATGGGACCCCAGGCAGGAGAATGGGGAAAAGCTGGGGGGTTGCTGGGGTAGCTGTAGGGGCAGCACTAAATAAAGGGGCAGACAGGGGTTATGGGTGGGGCATGGGATGGGGGTGATCAGCAGGGCTCAGTGGGGAGCAGGCAGAGGCTGGGTAAAAGAGGGGTGACTGGGTAGGTCCATAGCAGAGGGGTGCCAGCGGGGTGGCTCTCCCCAGCCCCCATTCACTCACAGCAGCCCAGGGGTCTCATCTCGGCGTTCTGGGTGTAGACCTGCGAGATGTCGGCCATACGCCGGCACAGCATCGCCGCCGGGATCTCATAGCCCTTCTTGTACTTCCACGCGGCGGCCTCGTGCCGGGCGCGCTGCACCTGGGACCGGCCGTCGGCTGGGTGGGAAAGGAGCCCCCGTCAAACGATGTACACGCGGCACTGCTCCCTCCTGCCGCCCCCTGCGTGTGTCTGTCCCCCCTGCTGGCCTCTGCTGGGGGGACTGAGCCCTGCTGTGTGTGTGTGTGTGTCCCCTGCCGGCCGGGGGGGGGAGGGCTGAACTCTGCTCTGTGTGTGTGTGTGTGTGTGTGTGTGTGTGTGTGTGTATCCCTGCCGCCCCCTGTGTGTGTCTGTCCCCCCTGCTGGCCTCTGCTGGGGGGACTGAGCCCTGCTGTGTGTGTGTGTGTGTCCCCTGCCGGCCGGGGGGGGGAGGGCTGAACTCTGCTCTGTGTGTGTGTGTGTGTGTGTGTGTGTGTATCCCTGCCGCCCCCTGTGTGTGTCTGTCCCCCCTGCTGGCCTCTGCTGGGGGGACTGAGCCCTGCTGTGTGTGTGTGTGTGTGTGTCCCCTGCCGGCCGGGGGGGGAGAGGGCTGAACTCTGCTCTGTGTGTGTGTGTGTGTGTGTGTGTGTCCCTGCCGCCCCCTGCTGCAGGGGCTGAGCCCTGCTCTGTGTGTGTGTGTGTGTGTGTCCCTGCCGCCCCCTGCTGCAGGGGCTGAACCCTGCTCTGTGTGTGTGTGTGTGTGTGTGTGTGTGTGTCCCTGCCGCCCCCTGCTGCAGGGGCTGAACCCTGCTCTGTGTGTGTGTGTGTGTGTGTGTGTGTGTGTGTGTCCCTGCCGCCCCCTGCTGCAGGGGCTGAACCCTGCTCTGTGTGTGTGTGTGTGTGTGTGTGTGTGTCCCTGCCGCCCCCTGCTGCAGGGGCTGAACCCTGCTCTGTGTGTGTGTGTGTGTATATGTATATCCCTGCCGCTCCCTGCTGCTGGGGCTGAGCCCTGCTCTGTGTGTGTGTGTGTGTGTGTGTGTGTGTGTGTGTGTGTGTGTCCCTGCCGCCCCCGCTGCAGGGGCTGAACCCTGCTCTGTGTGTGTGTGTGTGTGTGTGTGTGTGTCCCTGCCGCCCCCTGCTGCAGGGGCTGAACCCTGCTCTGTGTGTGTGTGTGTGTATATGTATATCCCTGCCGCCCCCTGCTTCTGGGGCTGAGCCCTGCTCTGTGTGTGTGTGTGTGTGTGTGTGTGTACCTACCTGTCGCCCCCTGCTGGGGGGAGTGAGCCCTGGTGTGCGTGCGTGCGTGTGCGCTTGCGCATGCCTGCCTGCTGCCCCCTGCTGGAGGGAACCGGAACTGCACGGTTCAGTGGCTCCATTGCCCTCGACTGACCGGCTCTCTCAAACAGGGCAGAAGCCCTAACACACCTGGGGCAGGCCGCTCCCTCCCTCTGCACCCCAGGTTCCCCATCCGTAAAGTAGGGCTCATCGCCCGGCCTGTGTCTGTTTAGTGAGTGACCCTTTCAGGGCAGGGGCTGCTTGCCCTTGTCTGGGCAGCGCCTGGCGTAAGGGGGCCCTGATCTCGGGTTGGGGTTTGCAGGGGCCTGGGAAGCCCCGATTTTGGTCAGAATGGGGGTCTGGGCAACAGCTGGCACAAGGCTGGCACTGACATTACCCAGGGGGAGGTTTGGCCTTCCCCCAGTGCTGCAGGGGCCCTGATCTCAGCCGAGCGGGGGCTGGACAGGGCCCAGACCCTGAGCTCAGTTTGTGGCTCCCAGGTGCTACCGTAACACGATGTGTTCCCGTGCATCCAGGCCGGGGGATTGCTAGAGGAGCAAAGCTTGCTGTGCAGCCTGCTTCGCTCACTCCCGCGCTCTAGATCAGGGCTTTGGGGCAGCCCGCCGCAGGGTCACGTCTGGACCTGGTGTCAGGCTGCCGCACGGAGGGAACAGGGGGGTTGGACCAGTGAACTCCAGAGCGAAAAGGTTGGGGGCAGAGCCCAGGCCCTGTTCCCGGAGCTGTCACAGACTCAGTCCCCATGTGGACTCCCCAGGCATCGCGAGGACCAGGTCAGGACTCAGCCCTGGGAGGGGCTCAGAGCCACCCCCTCCCCTGCTTACCGCTCATGCCGGTCATGGCGCAGCCGATGGTCTCCGTCAGGCGATACAGGTTGGTGACCGTGCTGGGATCCAGGAGCATGTCCTGGGGAGGGGGGCAAAGACACCAGACCCTGCTGAGTCCTTTCCCTCTGCAGCGCAAGAGTCTCAGCCTGCCATTGGGGCGCTGTGGTGCAGGACGTTGACACTACGGGGTGCTCTGCTGCAGGATGTGGGGCAGAAGTCGCAGCAGGGGCCACTGTCCCCACGCGGTCAGCGTTGGCACTAGGGGGTGCTGTGGGGCAGGGAGTGGGGCGGAAGTCGCAGCAGGGGGCACTGTCCCTACGCTGTCAGTGTTGACACCAGGAGCGCTAGGACGTGCTGTGGGGCAGGAAGTGGGGCAGAAGGCTCAGCAGGGGGCACTGTCCCCTCGCTGTGAGTGTTGACACCAGGGGCGCTAGGGGGTGCTGTGGGGCAGGAAGTGGGGCAGAAGGATCAGCAGGGGGCACTGTCCCCTTGCTGTGAGTGTTGACACCAGGGGCGCTAGGGGGTGCTGTGGGGCAGGAAGTGGGGCAGAAGGATCAGCAGGGGGCACTGTCCCCTCGCTGTGAGTGTTGACACCAGGGGCGCTAGGGGGTGCTGTGGGGCAGGAAGTGGGGCAGAAGGATCAGCAGGGGGCACTGTCCCCTTGCTGTGAGTGTTGACACCAGGGGCGCTAGGGGGTGCTGTGGGGCAGGAAGTGGGGCAGAAGGATCAGCAGGGGGCGCTCTCCCCACACAGTGCTGACACTGGGGGCACTAGGGGGTGCTGTGGGGCAGGAAGTGGGGCAGAAGGATCAGCAGGGGGCGTTCTCCCCACACAGTGCTGACACCGGGGGCACTAGGGGGTGCTGTGGGGCAGGAAGTGGGGCAGAAGGATCAGCAGGGGGCGTTCTCCCCACACAGTGCTGACACCGGGGGCACTAGGGGGTGCTGTGGGGCAGGAAGTGGGGCAGAAGGCTCAGCAGGGGGCGCTCTCCCCACACAGTCAGCACTCAGCCTAACCCCGGCTGGTCATGGCACAACGGGGCACGAGAGCCCGGGCATTAGCACTGGGATCCTGGCCCAACCCAGCTCAGGTGCATGTGTTCTGCCTTCCCAAGGGCCCCCCGCTCAGTGGGGTCGGCTGGCCCCAGGATGGGGGCCACGGTCGGTGCCAGCAAAGAGCCAAGGCTGCCATCCTTAATGCTGGGCACCATGGGCCCCCCTTAACCCCCCTCCGATCTCCTGCCTCTGCCCCCCATGCTGGGCTCCTACCGGCACTTTTTTCTGGGTGACCACGGCCACAGACTCCTCCCCTCTCACAGCCACGGTGGTCAGCCCCCCCTGGCTGATGGCTCTGAAGGCGTATTCTGCAACCAGACAGCACTCAGTAAATGCAAGGGGGGGGGGGGAAGAAAGCGGGCGGGGGTGGCCCTTCTCAAGAGCTTCACAGACAAAAACCTGCCTGCTCCTGCCAGGCAGCCACCCCGCCCTTCTTTTACAGGTGGGGAAACTGAGGCATAAGGGGACAGAAGGGACTTGTCTTAGGCCCTGCTGCAAATCAGTACGGTGTTGGGAAACGAGCCCAGGAGTTCTGACTCCTAGCCCCACCCTTCTCTAACCACTAGACCCCACTCACCTCTCAGAGCTGGGGACAGAACCCAGGTGTCCTGGCTACCTGCCCTCCTCTAATCACTAGACCCCAGTCCCCTCTCAGAACCCAGGTATCCTGGCTCCCTGCCTCTGCTTTAACCACTAGACCTCACTCCACTGCCAGGGCTGGGGATAGAACCCACCTGTCCTGGCTTCTAGCCCCTGCTCTGACCACTAAACCTCACTCCCCTCTCAGAGCTGGGGGCAGAACCCAGGTGTCCTGGCTTGCTGTCCTGCTCTAAAAACATTTGACCACATTCCTTCCCCGATCCAGGCACTGAACCCAGGAATCCTGAGTGCCAACCCGCGCCCCCTGCTCTAACCACTAGACCCCACTCCCCAGGAATCTTGACCGCCATTACCCCTCCCCCCCCACAGCCCAGCCCAGCCCAGCCCAGTCCAGCCCGTGGCTGATTCCAGGCCCCGAGCTTGGGGGCACCAATCCCGCTCTGGCCTGCACCCTGAGAGATGGGAACCCGCGGTGCCCGGGCCCATGGACTGACCCACTTGGTAGAGACGCCCCTCGGGGGAGAAGATGGTGATGTGGCGGTCGAAGCCGGCGCTGGAGCCACGGGACATTTTGCCGTTGGGGGCGGTGGGAGGGAGACAGACCGACCAGGGCCCTCCACAGAGCCAGGGACACCCGCCTCTTTCCCTTTCGCTTTCACTTCACCCGTGGAAAGTCCCTTTCCACTCCCGCGCTCATTGGGCAGAACTGGAGCCTGCAGTGGGGGTGCTGGGAAGGGACAGGACGGTGCACTCACTGGGGCTGGGGGCACTGGGGTGGGTGAGGGTTTTGGACGGGGTGCGGGGAGCCACTATCCGGCCCGGCTATCTGTCTCCTTTCAGGGCGAACTGCATGTGTAGGTTGGATATTAGAGAGAACGATTTCCCTAGGTGGGTGGGAAGCACTGGGAGGGGTTCCCGAGGGAGGGGGTGGACGCTCCGTCCCTAGAGGTTTTTAAGTCCCTGCTTGACAAAGCTCTGGGATTGGTCCTGCTGTGGGCAGGGGGCTGGACTGGATGACTCCTGAGGTCTCTGCCATCAACTCGCTCTCCTCCTCTCTGGCTCCTTCAGCCGCTCTGTGTAAGCCTGCATTGTTCCTCCCCAGAGCATGCTGAATGTGTTGGCAAGCAGTGTCGGGCTGCTGCAAGTCCGGACTCCTGGCTTCTACCCCCAGCTGTGGGAGGGGCGCAGGGTACAGTGGGTTGAGGGCGGGGAGCTGGAACTCCTGGCTCCTACCCCCAGCAATATGATCCAAGCCCCAGCCCGGGTGATGCACCGAGATCGGGAGCTCTATGGTACGCATGTGAATGAGGGATGCTGGGGGGGGGCGGGCAGCAGAAACCGCAGCTTCAGCATTTGCCAGGCGCTGAGTTGGACGGGGCGTACGCAGCCAGCGGCCTCACCGGCCAGAGGCCCGGGCTCAGCATGCACTTCGTGGCGTTTATCACGGCCGACGATCAGCTGCCAGCTCAGGTAACAGGCTCCGGGCTGCGCATTCTGAGGCAACCCAGATCGATATTTATGGCCCATCAGCTGATCGGAGGCAGATAGCCGCTGCCACCCTCCTTCACCCTGCCCAGTTCCTGCTGGCCAAGGACTTTGCCACCCGGGGAGGGGCTGGTGCTGGCGGAGCTAAGAGGCTGGGAGCTGGAGGGACGCTATTTGCACACTACACACGGCAGGAGGTTGCCGCCCCAGAGCGCGCCGGATGCCAGAGGATGCCGAGCTGGGGCAAAGGGAAGCGAATCGGCTACTGCCTGAACGGCAAGAAGAAAAAGAAGCTGAATGTGCAGGGGTTTGAGGAGCTCTGCAGGTAAGCAGCTGGCCCTCGCCTCGGGAGATGGCTGGGAGCTGTTCAGAAAGGAGCCCGCCTGCACACAATGGATTGGGGAAAGCAGCCACATTGGCTGCTTCTGTCTTGGGCAGCCTCCCTGCTCTGCCTTCATCTAGCTCGGGGGTCAACTGGCCCACCCCTAGTGGCTGACCTCGCCCCTCTTTCATGTGTTCACCCCCAGGAGGCAGGACTGTTTTCCCCATTGTATCATTGGGGAAACTGAGGCACAGTGTGGCTGAGGCCCAGACCCTCAGAGGAATGGAGACTCCTAACTTCCAGTCCTACCCATGCAGCCTCAATGTGTCTGAGGCTATGGACCCAACAGGGGACTTGAAACCCGCTTTCCCACAGCCTAGGTTAGTAGCCCCGCTGCTGCCTACACAAGCCATGTTAGTTACAGGTTCTGTGCCCACTGCATAGTCTCTAGCCTCCCTCCTCCCACTGCATGTTGTCCCAAATGAGCCCCCAGCTTACAAATGCAGAGCATCACCCAAATGCAGCCACCTCTGGAGCGGAGCGCCACACCGGCTAGTTGTAACCACCCCAGGACCTCCATAGGGGAACTAGGTCCCACAGCCTCCTGCTTCTATTGAAACCTAAGAAGTGAGCAGTAACGAATGTCCTAGCTGGGGGAAGAAGATGGGACAGTTGGCTGAGGGTCCTGCGGAAAATCTCTGGTCAATGTCTCTGCCCCCCCACCCAGGGATCTGTGAGAGCAACACAGCAGACAGAAACTCAGTTGCTAAGATCCTTGGCATTTCCATGGCACTGGGTCGGTAGGGTTACCCACGTCTGGCACATGGGGAAACTGAGGCATGGAGGCACACGGTCCCCTTTGCCTCCACAGGGGATACAGTGTGTCAGCAGCAGAGCTGGGGGCTGAGACCCTGATTCTAAGCCGTTAGACCACAGTGCCCTTCCTAAACTGGAGAAAATGGATCCAGGAGTCCTGACTCCCAGGTCCCAGCCCCTCTCTGCTCTAACCATTAGACATCACTCCCTTCCCTGAGCTGAGAATACAGCCCAGGAGCCCTGACTGCCAGCCTGCTTTCCTAACCCAGAGGCCACACGCAATGTTTCACAGCCATACGTGGAATAAATTTTGTTCTGTGCACTGAGGCACGAGCGAATGTGCACCACCAGGAGAAATACAAACCTGGCTGTGGGCACCAATCAGCTCCTGAGCAGCCACACAAGCTCCCAGCACACAGGGAACCCTGGCCACGCCCCTACTCGCAGCTGGGGAGAAGCCCTGGCTCGGAGGTGTGTTGCTTACGCCTTGCGCTGGGCTGTCAGTGCAGGCGTCAACTTCCCTCCGACTTTTCTCGGGGTTTCCCCTCCCCCACATTGCAGCTCCCAGCATTAAACCAGCCCTGGCCTGGGTTTGTATAGCAGGCAGCAAGCGAAGGGCCCAGGCTCTGTGGGCTGGAGCTGGCTTCCCTTTGGTTCAGGCCAGCTCTGGCTTGTGTGGTTCTTTGCAACACCTGCGGGTCCTTTGGCCTGCAGGGGGCGGGGATCTGGACCTAGCCAGCACTCTCTGCTCTGAGCCCCAGCCATCCCGGAGAGCTCTAGGCATTTTACCCAGGACGTTGATATGATCAGCCTCATTTTACATCTGGGGAAACTGAGGCACAAGGGGACATGACTGGCCCCCACTCACAGAGCCAGGGGCTCCTGCCTCCATCCGCTAGGCCATGTAGCCTCTGGCATCCTAGCCTCTAGGAAGCAAAGGGACTTTCTGGCTCCTCCCCAGCCATGACCAGTGTTTGTGTATCTGTGAGACAGGGGCCATGGCCCTGCTCTGCCTCCATTACCTGGGGGGCTGGAGAGCTCCAAACAACACAGATCTCTGGTTTGCAGCGCTAGCTCTCCCCACCCCAGACTCAGCCCCAGCCCTCACCCCCAAGCACCAGCTGCCCTCATAGTCCCGCAGCTCACAGGTCTGCTGCTGCATCCGTCACTTCCCCCCACCCTGGGGCTCATTCACCGGGGGGGCAGGTGGCTTGGAGCCATCGCCTCCCTGCAGAGCTTGCTCCCCCCTGACTCCAGCTGATTCAGCGGGTGGGGGTTGGCCCTAGGGACTGAGCCAGGGATGCTGGGATCCTTTCCACTGACACTGGATTGGGACCCTGGTTTGCAAAGCACGTCAGGAACCTCCTTCATTACGTGACTTGCCGCAGCATTTAGGAAGGTTCAGCTGAGATTGTGCTGGGCACCGCCCAGATCCCAGCCGAGATGAGGGCCCCGTCGGGCCAGGAGCCACCCAGACACAGAGTGAGAAGCAATCCCTGTACAAAGCACTCAGTGTCTAAACAGGCAAAGGGAGGATTCGCTGCCCCATTTTACAGATGGGAAATTGAGCACAGAGTGAGGTGAGTGATCCCAGGCTCACAGCAGCGTGACTCATGGCATCACCCCATGGGGCACCCCCCTGTGTGCAAAGATTAAAGTCTCTCAGGGCTGGCACACGAAGGCCCACATAATAGATCGGCTTTCTCCCCCCCCTTGCCCTTATGTTATCTCTCCATTTCCCTTATCTCCAGCTTTCCTTCTCCTTCCCTCCCTGTGTCCCTCACACTGCCTCTGCCGGTCCCAGGGCATCGCCTTGTGGCCTTCGACACACAGCGAATGAAAGTCCCTCTTTAGTATGTGTATCCCACATTACCTAGATGCCACAGAAGGTATCAGGGCTCCACCTAGACCCTAGCTGAGATCAGGGCCCATCGGGCCGGCACCGCCCAGAGCCCGGCCAAGATCAGGGCCCATTGTGCAGAGCTTTGCACAAGCGCATACTACACCCCAGCTGGCACTGATAGGGTTGCCAGGTGTCCCGTTTTGAACTGGACAGTCTGGTATTTGAGCTTTCTGTCCGGGAAACAAATTGAGAAAATACCGGACATTTCTATGTCTGGTATTTTCTAATTAAGTTGTTATTATTATCAGGAGTCTCTGGTACTGTACGTAGTTGCATGTCTACCAGCCAGGCAGTACACAACTATGCAGTTGAAAGGAGAGGGGCGGGGCTGGGGTGGGATGGAATCCCCGGGGCCAGACTCACCCATGCGCCCCGCCAGGACCGTGCGCAGGACAGTCAGCACCCCGGGATCTGTGTGCACCTGGGCTAGCCCCGCTCCCCACCGACCGGTTCCCCTCCTCCCCACTAGCTCTGTTCCCCCCGACCCCTCCCGGCCAGCCCTGCTTCCTGCTGGCCGGTTCCCCCCTACTCCGATCTCCTCTGGCTAGCCCCGCTCCCCTCCCGGCCGGTATTTTTTTTAAACCATCTGGTAACCCTAGGCACTGACATAACAAAATCAGGTGTAACTTACACTAGTGTCAGTTGCACGTGAGGCCATATGGCCACTGATGCCCTAATACAAGTCACCCAGCTGGCCACTGAAGCTTTATTCCGGAATGAGCGTCCTCGCACACACCCGCCCAAGTAACAAGAGGTGGTGTGAACTGAAACTGCTGTGGATACTTGGGCCACGCTTGGGTAGATCCACCAGGCTAATGGCAGTGGTTCTTGCCTTCATGTGGAAGGTTTAAATCCACGTCAGAGCTGCTCTGGGGAGAGCAGGGCGAACCCCAGGGCGAAAGCACCGATTTCTGTACAAGAGCCACACAGGTTCGATTTAGCTTCCGTCTGGCCCCATGAAAGCTGAGGTGACAGAAGCCTGGGTGAGGCAGAAATACATTTCAACATGGGCAGTTGCACCCCTTGAAATTTGCCCAGTTTTGCTGGGGCTCCAGGCCTTTGCAACGTCACTTCTATTGGGAGGAGAAAGGGATGCGACAATGCAGCCGCATCCTGGTCAGAACAGCAGCAGGCAGCTGCCTTGCGCAGAAATTCCCATGCCTGCCCCTCCATCAAGCCCTGTGCCCAAGAAACCATCCTTCCAGCAATCCACAGCCCAGAGAAAACACCACACCAGGCTCGGCTTAACTCTGGCCTGCCATGCTTTGGGCGGTAAGCCCCTGGTGTCTGCAGCTTTCTTGAGCCCGAAAAGGGGCTTCATTGCTCCTCCCATTGAGCCTGCAGCAGGGAGCTCAGCCCAGAGAGGCCTGTGATTGGCTTTGGATTAGAGAAGATTAGGTCTGGGACAGACTTTGGGAGATCATCTAGTCCAACCCCCTGCTCAGTGCAAGACCAACCCCAAACAAAGGGACTAGGACCTTTCAGCATGACACCCCTTAGGATAAAATGGAGCCACGTTTGCCTATAGATCTGAGTACAATCCTAGAATCCCAGGGCTGGAAGAGACCTCAGGAGTCAAGTCCAGCTCCCTGCCCAAAGCAAGACCAACCCCAATGCAATCATCCCAGCCAGGGCTTTGTCAAGCTGGGATTTAAACACCTCTAGGGATGGAGACTCCACCCCCTCCCTAGGGAACCCATCCCAGTGCTTCCCCACCCGCCTAGGGAAATGGCTTTTCCTAATCGCCAACCTAGACCTCGCCCACTGCAAGGTGAGACCATTGCTCCTTGTTCTGCCACCTGCCACCACTGAGAACAGCCTCTCTCCATCTTCTTTGGAACCTCCCTTCAGGGAGTTGAAGGCTGCTCTCAAATCCCCCCTCACTCTTCTCCTCTGCAGACTAAACAGACCCAAATCCTTCAGCCTCTCCTCACAGGTCGTATGCTCCAGCCCCCTAATCATTTTGGTTGCCCTCCGCTGGACCCTCTCCAATGCGTCCACCTCCCTTCTGTAGTGGGGGGCCCAGAACTGGACACAATACTCCAGATGTGGCCTCACCAGAGCCGAATAAAGGGGAATAATGACATCTCTGGATCTGCTGGCAATGCTCCTCTTAATGCAACCTAATATGCCATTCGCCTTCTTGGCTACAAGGGCACACTGTTGACTCATATCCAGCTTCTCATCCACTGTAACCCCCAAGTCCTTTTCTGCTGAACTGCTACTTAGCCAGTCAGTCCCCAGCCTGTAACAATGCTTGGGATTCTTCCCTCCCAAGTGCAGGACTCTGCACTTGTCCTTGTTGAACCTCATCAGATTTCTTTTAGCCCAATCCTTTAATGTGTCTAGGTCACGATGGACCCTATCCCTGCCCTCCAACGTATCTACCTCTCCCCCTAGCTTAGTGTCATCTGCAAACTTGCTGAGGGTGCAATCCATCCCCTCATCCAGGTCATTAATAAAGATGTTGAACAAAACCGGCCCTAGAACGGATCCTTGGGGCACTCCACTTGAAACCGACCGCCCACCTGACATCGAGCAATTGATCATTACCCGTTGGGCCCGGCCTTCCAGCCAACTTTCTATCCATCTTACAGGCCATTTATCCAATCCACATTCCCTTAACTTGCTGGCTAGAATATTGTGGGAGATCGTACCAAAAGCTTTGCTAAAGTCAAGGTAGATCACATCCACTGACTTCCCCGTGTCCACAGAGCCAGTTACCTCATCATAGAAGCTGATCAGATTGGTCAGGCAGGACTTGCCCTTGGTCGATCCATGTTGACTATTCCTGATCACTTTCCCCTCTTCCAAGTGCTTCAAAATAGGTTCCTTGAGGATTCCCTCCATGATTTTTCCAGGGACTGCGGTAAGGCTGACTCGTCTGTAGTTCCCTGGGGCTATGTCTAGACTGTAGGCTTCTTTTGGAAGAAGCTTTTTCGGAAGAGATCGTCTGAAAAAATTTCTTCCGAAAGAGAGTGTCCACACAGCAAAAGTGCATCGAAAAGTGATCTGCTTTTCTGAAAGATAGCGTCCACATTGAATGCATGCTCTCTTGTATGTAAGCTGTGATTGCTATGAACGGAGTGACCACGAGAGCACCTGTGCTTTTTCCTCTTTCCTCTTCTTTCAAAAGAACTCCCTCTTCCCCATCCACACACGCCTTTTTGTGAAAGAGCTCTTTCAGAAAAAGGCTTCTTCCTCGCAGAAAGAGGTTTACCCATGTCGGAAAAACCCCGCTGTTCTTTTGATTTTTTTTCGAAAAAACACGATTGCAGTGTGAATGTAAGTGACGTTTTTTCGGAAGAACTCTGCAGTGTAGACATACCCTGGATTGTCCTTCTTCCCTTTGTAAAAGATGGGCACTACATTTGTCTTTTTCCAGTCATCGGGGACCTCTCCCGAGCTCCACGAGTTTTCAAAGATAATGGCCGAAGGCTCTGCAATGACATTTGCCAACTCCCTCAGCACCCTTGGATGCATTAAATCCGGCCCCATGGATTTGTGTATGTCTAGCTTTTCTAAATAGTTCTTAACCTGTTCTTCCCCCACCAAAGGCTGCCCACCTCCTCCCCATACTGCGTTGCCTAGTGCAGTAGTCTGGGAGCTGACCTTGTCTGTGAAGACAGAGGCAAAGAAAGCAGAGTACTTCAGCTTTTTCAGTAGGCAAGGACAGAATTACTGTGGGAAAACCGATGCAGGGAGCAAATAAGAAATGACTGGCTCAAGTCTGCACGGGAAGGCTGTGGCAAAGGCAGAGGGGATTGATCCTGTGACACCTGCACCCCCATCCTGTACACTGACTAATGCTGACCAAGTTTCCTCTCTCAGCCGGGTGCCTGGGTTCAAATCCCTGACTCTGTTTTTCTTTCTTTTTGTTTGCCCAGGAAGCGAGGCTATGAAGTCATCGAGGTGAGTCTGAGCAGGAGGAGTGGGGGATGTGGGGCGAGGGGGGAAGGGGCATGATGGAGAAGCAGATCTTATGAGGAAGCTGCCTCCACTGAGGTTGGGGCCCAGAGAGGGGAGCCCCCCCCCCATCAAACTCTGCTCCCTACAGCTCCCCGTCGTGCTGCACTGGGGTTAGCACTGAGGTTCCCCCGGTTCGTCTGTGCCAGTCTCCTCGCTGCAGCACTGCTCAGAGCAATGTGAATCTGGCTGGAGGATGCTGACAGACAGCTGGGGGGAGCTCAGGTCAATGACCAGGCTGCCTGGACACCAGGGTGATGGGCTCCCGAGATGGAGCAGGCAGGAACCCGTCACCTCCCTCTGCGGAAGGGCTGAGGCTTTAAGTGCCCGTCTTTGTTTGCCAGAGCTGGGATCGGCCCCGTCTGTCAATAAGAACTGGTTTCAACTGACAGGCGCTGGCAAAGTCCACAGAGATAAGGCAAGAGTCATTACCGGCTGGCACCGGCAAGGATGAGCTAGCTGGAGCTGATCCAAGAAGGCGTCCAGGCAGGTGGGCGTGAAAGAGCCCGGCGCTTTGTTCGCTGGTGTGTGGCCGTTCCCCCTCCTCCCGGGGTGATGAATCATCCCAGCTTGCAGATAGCATGAAGGGCTCCTCCCTGCCACCAAAAGGCATCCACCTCTGGGGTGGGGCAGAGCAGCTGATGATAAAGGGATCACTTGCCCACACTTGGGTGCATTGACCCCTGGGGAGGGGCAGTTCCTCCCCCTGAGATGCAACCACTTCTGGGGAGGGATGCACTGCTTGCTTTGCCCACTCTGCTGCACTATTGCTCCACACTGGAGGTGAACCGGGTGCTAGAATGTCTGTGTGGCTTGGAGCCAGCTGGGTTGGCTACCGGGCAGTGCCCAGGCTGGTGGCAGGGGCCAAAGGCTGACAGTGAAAGGATGCTCTCAGGAGAGCGGGGAGGGAAGTTTTCTCCCCACAAATGCTGGTTTGTCCAAACGGAGAGGTACCTTGGGTAAGGGGCCTCGGGCCCAGGATGGCATTTCAGGTCAGGCCAGAGGCAGCAAGCAGCCAGCCGGGGAGATGGGGGTGTGATGCTGGCAGGCACGGCTCTGCAGTGTGACCTCCTGCACCCCTCTCCCCGGATCCTGTTTGAAATTGCGGGCACCAGAGAATCCGCCAGGCTAGTGCCCCTCCCTGTTCAAACTGCAGCCTCTGTGCCCCATCCGCAGGCGTCTGCTGTCACCTGCCAGCCTTACTGGGGCTCCCGTCCCTGCGTGGCCAGAGCTGGCTGAGAAATCCCTGCCCGAGGGCTCAGCATGTCAGTTCTCCAGCAGGCCAGCTGGGTGAAGCTGGAATCTCCCCGCAGAGCTTTGCCGAGCTGTCACTGGACCCAACAGCTAAAGCTGCTACTGAGGCACGGAACTGCACAGCTCCCTCCTTCAACACTGTCGTCCTTAGGCCCGCTCTGAACGTGAACAGCTCGGACCCGGGCGCATGTCTGTTCAGAGCCCCTCAGCCATTTATGGGCCCTAGCAGGCCTAGCACATCTACCACACTTCCCGGGGGCTGGGCTGGCCCATCTGGGCAGGTCTGAATATTCAAAGCCAGGGCTTAAGGCAAGTCTTTCCCTGCTCTCCCAGGCCGCTTTGCTTGGCTTTTATAAAGGAGTCCGAATCCACAAGCAGGTCCCTCGGTGTCTCACGCGACTGGGTGCACTCGGGTAGCTGCAGCTGCTTACAATTACAGAGCAGAGGGAGAAATAGAATAAATCTCCCCGCTTCTCATCCTACATCCCTTTTCTGGGGCAGGGATTGGGCCTCTCCGGCCCAGGGAAACACCTTTCTCTGCATTTCGTCCTGGTGAGGCTGGGGGATGTCGGGAGACCCTGAACGTTCTCGTGGGCCCCTCGGGCCCCCGGCCTCACGCTAGCCCCCTGCAGAGAAGGGTTTTAGTTTCCACTTTTCCTCCCCTCCCAGATTGACTTGACCAAGCCCCTCTGCGAGCAGGGCCCTTTTGACGTCATCATCCACAAACTCTCCGACCTGCTCCTAGAGGCTGATTACGACAGCCAGTCCCACCAGCTCATCCGCGACTTCCAGGTAAGGACGGCGGGCAGGTCGGCCGGGTCCATGGGGATCACTCATCTGACTTCTGGCCCCGCCCAGGCCATCCCTACCTTCCCCTCCAGAACTCTTGCTGCTACGGGAGCAGATTTTAAGAAATCCCGTCTTGATTTTTAAAATGGCCAGTGATTCCATATGCACCACAGCCACTGGTAGCTGTAACAAGGGCCAATTCCCCTGTTAGAAACAGACGCCCTAGTTCTAGTCTGAATTTTTCCAGCTTCAATTTCCAGCTACTGGGTCTTGTTAGACTGCCGAGCTTGGACAAATGTCTTGGGTTTGAATTGGGCTTATTTAGTCTGGAAAAGAGAAGACTGAGAGGGGACATGATAGCAGCTTCCAAGTGCCTAAAAGGGTGTGACAAGGAGGAGGGAGAAAAATTGTTCCCGTTGGCCTCTGAGGACAGGACAAGCAGCAATGGACTTAAACTGCAGCAAAGGAGGTTTAGGTTGGACATGAGGAAAAACTTCCTGCCTGTCAGGGGGTGTTAAACACTGGAATAAATTGCCTGGGGGGGTTGTGGAATCTCCATCCCTGGAGATACTAAAGAGCAGGTTGGACAGACACCTGCCAGGGACGGGCTAGATGGTGCTGGGTCCTGCCGTGGGGGCAGGGGACTGGACTCGATGACTCTCGCGGGCCCTGCCAGTTCCAGGATTCTAGGATTCTGCTCCCGATGTAGGTCCTAAGAGACAGCTCAAGCCAGGTTCTCTGGTAAGCGAAATGGACGGCGCTCTTGGAGTGTCACTGCCAGGCAGGGTTTCTCACCCTTCGATCATTCTCGTGACTCTCCTTGGCCCTTCTCCAATTCACCAACATCCTCCTCGCACAGTGGGTGTGTCGGGAGCCTCACGCAGGGTCCAGTTGGGGAGCGTGGCCTAGTGGTCACAGCCCCAATCCCGGACTGACAAGGGGACTGTGGAGAGAGGAACTCAGGCCGCCCCACTCCACCTGGCTCCAACCCCGGGCCCTTTGGGCTACCAGTAATCTGGCAAGCAAAGCCTCCCAGGGCCTTTCCTCATGGCCCTTCCCCAAGCCCCAGTAGGTCAGAGGCGGTTACCAATGTCCAAGGTCCACAGGGAACTTCCCTCTCCGGCTGTCTCTGGGCTGGGTCCCCCTTCCCTTGGGGGGGGCCCCTTCGGGCAGCTGCGTCACCTGCTCTGTGCGGCTGGTGTGGGGCGGCCGGGAACTGCTCATCTCCAGGTCTGTAATTCCTGCCTTATAATTCCTCCCGCCGACGGAGCATTTGCTTAGGGTTAGTGTGTGGGGTGAGGCTGGCAGAGCCCTGAATAATCCCATGTCGCCAGTGTGGGGTTTGTATGGCCCATCACAGGACACCAGCCCCAGACGCAGGATCCCAGCAGAGGTCCAACCCAGGCCAAACACAGGGGGAAATAAGCTCTTGAGAGACGCTTGAGTGTCCGGGGTGTAGGAGCACATGGTGTCTTTGTCTCCCACTGTAGCTCAGGATACAATGCTCCTTAGGCTCCATCGCCCGGACTGCTTGACGTGCCTCTTGGGCTCCGTCGCCCGGACTGCTTGACGTGCCTCTTGGGCTCCGTCGCCCGGACTGCTTGACGTGCCTCTTGGGCTCCGTCGCCCGGACTGCTTGACGTGCCTCTTGGGCTCCGTCGCCCGGACTGCTTGACGTGCCTCTTGGGCTCCGTTGCCCGGACTGCTTGACGTGCCTCTTGGGCTCCCTTGCCCGGACTGCTTGACATGCCTCTTGGGCTCCGTCGCCTGGACTGCTTCACAAAGCACTCAGATGCGTCTGAGTCTGGGCAGCACCTCCAGTGCCTCGTGAGCAGTGAGCGGATCAACACAACCCCCCCGATGGCTCCATCACTTTAACCCCCCCCCATCACCCCATGCTAATGTCAAATGTTGTCTTTAACCCTTCAGACCTATGTGGAAACCTACCCCAGCACCCTCCTCCTTGACCCATTGCCAGCTGTCTGCCCGCTCCTGGACCGCTTCGAATCCTATCGCCTCCTTCAGGGCCTTCAGGATCAAGGTAGGCGATGCTGGGTCCCTCTGGCTTTCTGTCCTCCAGCTGCAAGCGTCCCTGTCACTGACGGCAGCAGCTCCCTCATGTCCAGAAGGGGGCGCTGTCGGGCCAGCGAGGGAGGCAGGCCCTGAACCCAGCGCCTGAGGCCTGAGGGCCAGGCTAAGGAGAGGTGGCCACTGTGAAAGCATCGACCCTTGACCTGTTAGCAGGGCTGGGCCCATGGAGCAGCAGCAACGTGTGCACTGGGAGCCAGGGGTTCCAGCCCCATGGGCAGGGGGGAAGAGCCCTGGGGGGCAAATTTCCTTGGTCCCCTCCCTTATTTCCTCCCCCCTGCTCTGCAGACAACTGCATCTTCTCCCCACCCTACGTGGAGCTGCCCAGCGGGACAGGGCGTGACGCAGCGGCACGGATCCGGGAGCAGGACCTGCCCTTCCCCTTAAGTGAGTGACCCCAGTACCTCCTTAATACCCGGGGGGGCAGCCCCTGGGTGCTCAGTGCCACTGCTGAACCAGACCAGCGCAAGCCAATCAAAATGCCTCCCCCCCAACCCTGACACCCAGGAATTTGCTGTGCACCCGTCGTGCTGCGCTTGCAATGAGTTTCCAGGCCTTGAGTTTCACCAGTGCAATGAGTTTCCAGGCCTTGGTGCACCACCCTGCCGTGCTCAGCCAGGGCAAAGCAGGGCTGGAGGGGGGCAAACAGCCTGCTGCTGGCTTGTGGGCTTGTTCCTTTGGCTCAGTTAGTAGCCAGGCTCGCCCTTAGGCGATGTCTACACTGCAGGCTTCTTGCGCAAGAACTGTTTTGTGCAAGAGTGTGTCCACACGGCCATGTGCTTTTGTGCAAGAGCGTCCATGGCAGTGTGGACACTCTCTTGCGCAAGAAAGCTCCGATGGCCATTTTAGCCATAGGGGTTTCTTGTGCAAGAAACCCCTGTTGCCCGTCCACACTGCCTTCTTGCACAAAGGGCTTATTCCTTGTGGGGAGGGGAATAACTCTTGCACAAGAAGCCTTCTGTTCCGACGCTTTACTGTACAGTTACGTGTGCAAGAACACACATGCAGTGTTGACGCTCCGCAAGTTTTTGCGCAAGAACAGACATTCTTGCACAAAAAGCCTGCAGTGTAGACATAGCTTTAGGGTGTATGGGGCCCTAAGCAGTACTATGAAACTGGTGCCCCAATACCCGACACACCGGGGGGGGGTGTTTGTGATTTTATCACCTTCAGCCACACACCAGTGAAATAGTTCTAAAGCAAATTTTCAACTCAGGTCCTGCTGACTAGCAGAGTAAATCCAGAAACAGCCCATCTGTCCCTGGGCTTGGCCAATGTGAAACGGTTTCATTGCCACTCGAATGGCTCTGCCACAGTCTGGGGGTGCTGCTCACGGCTCTGCCAGGCTTGCTCACTCTTCAGTTAGCTAGACCCTCTCTGGAGGAAGCAGATCCACAGACCAGGCAGAGGACGAGGTGGGCGGGTGGACATTAAGACCCAGGGGTGCCCCAAATTTTCAGGTGCCCTACGCTGCTGCATGTCCTGCATATGGATAAGGACGGCCCTGGTAGGTGCAGCTTGTACGCCACAGGGATCTGGGTTCAAATCCTGGGGGGGGGGGGTCACCTTGGCGGGGCTCGTTCTTACATTTCCCCCTAAGGCAACTCTGGCCAAATAAACGGCAGAGTCAGGGCCTTATTGCCTGTGGTGCAAAGGGGGTACAGAGCGGGTGCCGGGTCACAGTGGACCGCAGGGCTGGGCTAGGGCTGGAGGGGCTGTGTGCAGGGCAAACCTGTGCTCTGGCTATTCTGTGTCCATACCCAGCCCTGAGGGCGAACAGGTCACAGCTGCCCCAGCCACTGGCTGGGGGAAGCACTGGGGGGGCTCAGCTTCAGTCACACCCCAGCAGCTCGGAAGGGAGGGATTTGAGTCAAAAGTTACATGTCCAGGAAGCCGCGATTGGCTCTTGTGTGGAGGGCTGGAACGAGGGGCAGGGCAATGTCATGTCATGCTCAGTTGTCTCCTCCTCTTCCTCCCTCAGTCTGCAAAACCCGGGTGGCTCACGGACCCCGCTCCCATGAGGTCAGTAGCAGCGTGTCCCAGAAGGTGCCTGGAAAGGGTCAGCTGTAGCTCCCTCCCACAGCAGCTAGCCCCTGTAGAGGATAATGGCCGATTACTGCTGCTTGCTAAGGGAATGGTTCTTTTAGCTCAAGCAGTGGAGGCCTGTATGGCAGCATGGGAGTTTGTGGGTTCAGATCCCACCACAATTGCGCGGGGGGAGGTCGGTATAAAAGCAATAGGAGACTTTGAGGTTGGGGGGGTCAGAAAAGAGGGGGAAGAGCCCTGTCAACCCACCAAGTGGCGGTGCCAGAGATCTGGGTGGGGTCAGCACAGGGGCCACTGGGAAGTTTCCCATTTCATTAGTTTTTGCCAGAAAATGTGGGTTTTCGAGCACACAAAACGTGTCTGCTTCCCACTGGAAAAATCCAACGTCCTCAGGAGAAAAAGAGCACACTGCTATTTGGAAATAGGGGTACTTCATGGGAGCTGCAACTGGGACCTTTCTTCCTTCTCCAGGCATGGAATTCAATCTCCCGGGGTACACCAGTGCACCAGGGGCGCTCTCCTTCAGCTACTTTGTGCCTCTTTTTCATTCTGTGGGTTAGCTCCCCAGGTGGACTACATCGCCCATGATGCACCACTGTGGCTCAGGAGGGGAGAGCTGGGTTCATCATGGGAGATGTAGTCCAGCTAGGACGCCCCACCTGTTGAAGTATGAGGCACCTGAACTACAATTCCCATGAGGCACCAGGACTGTATTTGAGCCCCTCCCAGTCTTTGTCCTGCAGCCCCAGGGGTGTGTCTGGGGAGACCATGCCTCCCTGCATGCTGTGGGGCCAGGCAGTGGCTCAGTACAGGGCACTGAGTGAGCCCAACACGGAGCATTGCATGCTGGGAGCTGTGCCCTCTCACAGGCCACACCTCTGGCTCCAGCTGTAATTGGCTGCTGGCAAGCTGCTATGGCAACCAGGGCTGGTGGGAGGCTAGAAGGGGTGGAGCTAAGGAAGCCCCTCCCCTTTTCTCCTCCCTCGAGAGAGGCCCCCTCTAGACAGGTCCCTGCCCATCCTCCGGCTCTTCTCTGCCCTCCCCGCCCCCCAGATGGTGCTGATCTTCAACGAGGAGGGGCTGGAGGAGGTGAGCGCCCCCTGCTTGCTGCAGAGCTTTGTCAGCCACGACGCCACCCTCTTCAAGGTCTTCGTGGTGGGCTCCGCCCACTTCGTGGTGCGCCGGCCGTCCCTGAGGAACTTCCTGCCGGGGCAGTCAGGTGTGTGGGGGCCCCGGGGCCTCTCCTCCTCCCGGGGTGGGAATTGACACTCTGGGGTCCTCCAGCCCTCAGGCTTGGTGGGGGAGCCGCTAGCGCCAGGCCTGGGGTGGAGGGTTCAGTGCCACCCGCTCCTGTCCTGCTAGAGAAACGGGGCAGAGCCCCAGCACACTCGTTGCATGGGTGGCAGTCCGGTTTGCTCCGCAGGGGGCTGGAGCCCAGCCATGCGACCTGGGGTGAAAAAGCCTTGGCGTCAGGGCTCCCTGCACGTGGGGCGCTTGTGCGGCCACTCCGGAGGGATTCCAGCGCCCCCAGCTAGGGCCTGGGTTTCGATTGGCAGAGCCGTGTGTAGGATTTAGGGGCCCTGCACAGCCCTACAAAGTGGTGCCCTGTGCTCAGCAGTGTGATTTTATAGCTTCAGCAGATTTTAAACCACCGCCTGTCGACTAGCACAGGCACGTCAGAGACTGACCGTCTGTGCCTGGGCTTGGCCAATGCCCATTAGCACTCCAATGGCTCTGTCACAGGCTCCGTGCGCTGCTCATGGCTCTGGCAGCCTTGGTGACTTGGGCGTTAACTAGACCCTCGCCCGAGGAAGCAGAGCTACAGAGCAGGGCGAGGAAGAGGCGGGTGGGAGCAGGAGACTCAGGGGGTGCCCCAAATTTTTGGGTGCCCTACACCACTGTGTATTCTGCATATGGGTAAGGACAGCTTCGGGTGCACATTCACACATGCCTTGGTGCACATAAAAAACTTATTCCGCACATGCCTGGGAAAGATTAGAGGGAACATTGGTTCATATGCCCTCACCCCTCAGAGTCAGAGCCAGGTCCTCAGCCAGGGTGAATTCTCCGTCGCCACACTGGGGGTCAAGGGAGGCCAGATTCCCCATCTGGGGGTCAACTCAACGGGCATCACTAGAGCCCAGTCAGCGACAGACTACACAGCTCTGAGCTGGTCACAACTGAGCCCAGAGTCTCTGGGCCCCTGTGCAGGAGAATCGCCCCAGCAAAGCCCCAGCTCACCTGAGCCGGACTCACGACCTCACTCTGTTCCTTACAGCCCGGAAAAGCATCTTCTTCAACAGCCACAGTGTCTCCAAGCCAGAGTCCTGCTCCCACCTGACTGCAGTAAGTAGGGGCGCGCAGATGACACTGGGAGGCTGCCAGCTGGGTCGCGGTGCCAGAGACAAGGCGGAGGGGAGTGAGCACAGCAGTCGGAGGGAGGATGGTGCGGGAGGGGGGAGCAAATCCATCCCACTCAACATGCAGCAGGAGAGAGCAATGCAGTAGCCCTGAGCGGAGAGGCCTGAAGTGGCACCCATCATTGGTGGCTGGGCACTTCCCCCCCAACCCCATGATCTCCTGCTGAGAGGGGACACAAAGGGACAGCCTCAAAGGAACCCTAGTGAAGGGAGCAGAGGCCGGGGAGGCCAAGCCTCCATCACGGCTCTTGGCTGATTGGGTTGAACCACTGGCCAGGGGCCAGTAGAACGCTCATGGCTGGTTCATAGCTAGGGGGTGCTGAGCTGCAGGGAGCGAGCCAGGGGCTCACTAGGGGGCGCTGAGCTGCAGGGAGTAGGGCCAGGGGCTCACTAGGGGGTGCTGAGCTGCAGGGAGCGAGCCAGGGGCTCACTAGGGGGCGCTGAGCTGCAGGGAGTAGGGCCAGGGGCTCACTAGGGGGCGCTGAGCTGCAGGGAGTAGGGCCAGGGGCTCACTAGGGGGCGCTGAGCTGCAGGGAGTAGGGCCAGGGGCTCACTAGGGGGCGCTGAGCTGCAGGGAGCGAGCCAGGGGCTCACTAGGGGGCGCTGAGCTGCAGGGAGTAGGGCCAGGGGCTCACTAGGGGGTGCTGTGCTACAGGGAGTAGGGCCAGGGGCTCACTAGGGGGTGCTGTGCTACAGGGAGTAGGGCCAGGGGCTCACTAGGGGGTGCTGAGCTGCAGGGAGCGAGCCAGGGGCTCACTAGGGGGCGCTGTGCTACAGGGAGTAGGGCCAGGGGCTCACTAGGGGGCGCTGTGCTACAGGGAGTAGGGCCAGGGGCTCACTAGGGGGCGCTGTGCTACAGGGAGTAGGGCCAGGGGCTCACCAGGGGGCGCTGAGCTGCAGGGAGCGAGCCAGGGGCTCACTAGGGGGCGCTGAGCTGCAGGGAGTGGGGCCAGGGGCTCACTAGGGGGCTGTGCTACAGGGAGGGGGCCAGGGGCTCACTAGGGGGCGCTGTGCTACAGGGAGTAGGGCCAGGGGCTCACTAGGGGGCGCTGTGCTACAGGGAGTAGGGCCAGGGGCTCACTAGGGGGCGCTGAGCTGCAGGGAGTGGGCCAGGGGCTCACTAGGGGGCGCTGTGCTACAGGGAGTAGGGCCAGGGGCTCACGAGGGGGCGCTGAACTGCAGGGAGCGAGCCAGGGGCTCACTAGGGGGCGCTGAGCTGCAGGGAGTAGGGCCAGGGGCTCACTAGGGGGCGCTGAGCTGCAGGGAGTGGGCCAGGGGCTCACTAGGGGGCGCTGGCTCAGGGAGTGGGCCAGGGGCTCACTAGGGGGCGCTGTGCAGGGAGCGAGCCAGGGGCTCACTAGGGGGCGCTGTGCTACAGGGAGTGGGCCAGGGGCTCACTAGGGGGCGCTGTGCTACAGGGAGTGGGCCAGGGGCTCACTAGGGGGCGCTGAGCTGCAGGGAGTGGGGCCAGGGGCTCACTAGGGGGCGCTGAGCTCAGGGAGGGGCCAGGGGCTCACTAGGGGGCGCTGTGCTACAGGGAGTAGGGCCAGGGGCTCACTAGGGGGCGCTGTGCTACAGGGAGTAGGGCCAGGGGCTCACGAGGGGGCGCTGAACTGCAGGGAGCGAGCCAGGGGCTCACTAGGGGGCGCTGAGCTGCAGGGAGTGGGGCCAGGGGCTCACTAGGGGGCGCTGTGCTACAGGGAGTAGGGCCAGGGGCTCACTAGGGGGCGCTGAGC
Source organism: Pelochelys cantorii (assembly GCA_032595735.1). Lineage (NCBI taxonomy): Eukaryota > Metazoa > Chordata > Testudines > Trionychidae > Pelochelys > Pelochelys cantorii. Next base: position 447,049 of record CM064358.1, on the reverse strand, counting down.
TGCAGGGAGTGGGGCCAGGGGCTCACTAGGGGGCTGTGCTACAGGGAGGGGGCCAGGGGCTCACTAAGGGGCGCTGTGCTACAGGGAGTAGGGCCAGGGGCTCACTAGGGGGCGCTGTGCTACAGGGAGTAGGGCCAGGGGCTCACGAGGGGGCGCTGAACTGCAGGGAGCGAGCCAGGGGCTCACTAGGGGGCGCTGAGCTGCAGGGAGTGGGGCCAGGGGCTCACTAGGGGGCGCTGAGCTGCAGGGAGCGAGCCAGGGGCTCACTAGGGGGCGCTGAGCTGCAGGGAGTGGTGCCAGGGGCTCACTAGGGGGCTGTGCTACAGGGAGGGGGCCAGGGGCTCACTAGGGGGCGCTGTGCTACAGGGAGGGGGCCAGGGGCTCACTAGGGGGCGCTGAGCTGCAGGGAGTGGTGCCAGGGGCTCACTAGGGGGCTGAGCTGCAGGGAGGGGGCCAGGGGCTCACTAGGGGGCGCTGAGCTGCAGGGAGTGGTGCCAGGGGCTCACTAGGGGGCGCTGAGCTGCAGGGAGCGAGCCAGGGGCTCACTAGGGGGCGCTGTGCTACAGGGAGTGGGGCCAGGGGCTCACTAGGGGGCGCTGTGCTACAGGGAGTAGGGCCAGGGGCTCACTAGGGGGCGCTGTGCTACAGGGAGTGGGGCCAGGGGCTCACTAGGGGGCGCTGTGCTACAGGGAGTAGGGCCAGGGGCTCACTAGGGGGCTGTGCTACAGGGAGTGGGGCCAGGGGCTCACTAGGGGGCGCTGAGCTGCAGGGAGCGAGCCAGGGGCTCACTAGGGGGCGCTGAGCTGCAGGGAGCGAGCCAGGGGCTCACTAGGGGGCGCTGTGCTACAGGGAGTGGGGCCAGGGGCTCACTAGGGGGCGCTGAGCTGCAGGGAGCGAGCCAGGGGCTCACTAGGGGGCGCTGTGCTACAGGGAGTGGGGCCAGGGGCTCACTAGGGGGCGCTGTGCTACAGGGAGTGGGGCCAGGGGCTCACTAGGGGGCGCTGTGCTACAGGGAGGGGGCCAGGGGCTCACTAGGGTGCTGTGCTACAGGGAGGGGGCAGGGGTCAGCGGGGGGCTGTGCTACAGGGAGTGGGGCCAGGGGCTCACTAGGGGGCTGTGCTACAGGGAGGGGGCCAGGGGCTCACTAGGGGGCGCTGTGCTACAGGGAGCGGGCCAGGGGCTCACTAGGGGGCTGTGCTACAGGGAGTGGGGCCAGGGGCTCACTAGGGGGCGCTGAGCTGCAGGGAGCGAGCCAGGGGCTCACTAGGGGGCTGTGCTACAGGGAGTGGGGCCAGGGGCTCAGCGGGGGGCTGTGCTACAGGGAGTGGGGCCAGGGGCACACTAGGGGGTGCTGTGCTACAGGGAGCGGGCCAGGGGCTCAGCGGGGGGGCTGTGCTACAGGGAGTGGGGCCAGGGGCTCACTAAGGGGCTGTGCTACAGGGAGTGGGGCCAGGGGCTCACTAGGGGGCTGTGCTACAGGGAGTGGGGCCAGGGGCTCACTAAGGGGCTGTGCTACAGGGAGAGGGGCCAGGGGCTCACTAGGGGGCTGTGCTACAGGGAGGGGGCCAGGGGCTTCTTTTTTATCCGTCCGAGCAGCAGGCACGTGTCCCTGTCCCAGACCCTTACTCCCTCAGCTTCATTCCTGGGAACGCCCCCGGGGGCCCTTCCCCGTGACTCCCCCAATCCCAAGCTGTGCTGTGCCCCTTTCTCAGCCAGATGATGTGATGCTGGAGCCCACCGCACTCTCCGACAGCGTTGTGTGCCGGGCCGTGCGGGGCCTGCGCACCAACCTGGGGCTCTCACTCTTTGGGGTGGATCTGATTGTGGACAAGCAGTCGGGGCGTTGTGCGGCCATAGACGTCAACACCTTCCCAGGTGAGCGGCTAGCAGTGGGGCAGGGGCCCAGGAGTGGGTGCTCTGCCCTCAGTCGATACAGGCTTCTGTCTCCCAGTGGTGCACCCGGGGGCACTGCACTGCAGGGAGTGGAAATGAGCAGGGTGCAACCGATGTTTCAACAGAGATTGCACAGAGAGGTGCAGCCACCTCTGGGATGGGGCAGAGCAGCTGTTTATACAGGGCTCCCCCACCCAGCACCAAGATGCAGCCACCTCTGGGGGTGGGGCAGGGCAGCTGTTTAACACGTGGGGTTTGGAAGAGGCCCGGGACAGCCTGGATGACTCTCTAGTGGCCTCCGCAGGTTACGAGGGTGTCCCGGAGTTCTTCTCAGCCCTCCTGAACCACATTGAGACGCTGCTGGAGAGCCACGCGCAGGCGGCCAGGGCCAGGGTGCTCATGGCTGAGTATTCCCTGCACCAGCGGGCGCTGCACCTGGACACAGCCCAAAGGAGCACCCACGACACCGACCCGAGGGCCCCTTGGATGGCCAATTCCCTTGAGGCCCCAGGGGAGAGCAGCTTCTTCACCTTTGCCATCCAGCCTGCCGTGCTCTCCCAGCACTGAGGGGCACTGTGCTTGCCTGGCTTCCCGAGGGGCCAGGGACACACTGGGTGTCCAAAAGAGCAGGAGGGATGTTGCCAATCTCCGCAGGGAACATTCCCAAGCAGCCAGCAGCCAGACCCAGCAGGATCTCCCTGGCGCCCATCACCACCCCGTGAGCTCAGAGCACTGGGCCTTATCCTGTGGCATCCTCGGCTCCTGCAGTCTGGACCAGCCAGTCAGTCCACACAGCGCAGTCCCTCACCTACCAGCTTGGACCAGGCCAGCGCCCCGGCCCATACAACCTAGTATTGCACCTCGCTTTCTGCATGGACCTGCTCAGTTCTGGTCCATATCATGCAGAGCTGAACCGCCCTGCTTGGACCCGACCAGCTCACCAGCGCATAGCGTCCAGTACCGCACCACATTGCTTGGCCCAGCTCAGAGCACTGGTAGCTCATCAGCGCAGACACCACAGGGCCGTATAGCCCTGCCTCTTCGCCTCCAGCTCTAGGTAGCCCTTGGCCCCATAATGCACTGCCTCAGGGAGGACTGGCTGTCCTGGACTGACCCCAGGCCAGCAGCAAGGGGGCAAGGCTGCGGTAGCCTCCAACCTCCAGCCCCCCTCCCCCCGGTTCATTCTAAACACACAAAGGGGTTGGCACGCCTGGGGGGGGGGGGCCACAGGAGCTTGGTGGCCATGCCCATTCCAGCACCGGTGTAAGGACGTGGCGCTCTTGATCATACTGCATGGTGGGGCGGAGGGACTGGGAACAGCTGAGCCCCCCCCCCCCCCCCCGTGTCAGATTCTCCTCCCTAGAGTGAGTCTCAGCACTGAATAGTGGCTGCTTCTGGTTCCCAGCACTCCCCACCCTGGGTCTCCTGGCCTGGGCCTTGGGCTATGGGTGGCTCAGCCTCCCGGAGGGGGCTCTGCACAGTGGCATCTGAAAGGACAGATGCTGAGTGGGGGGACGTTTTCTTGCAGGGGGAGGGGGACAAAGCTGCCCTGTGAAGCTTCAAGGCCAAAAAAAAATATTAAGATTTATTTTTTAAAAAAATGGAGCATCCCGACTGTGATGTCACCAGCCAGAGTTTCTCGCAGAGACCTTCCTTCCTCCAGCTCACGCTGAATCCCTGGTTGCTGGCTGCCAGCGAGTTTTATAGAGGGATGCCCTACCCACAATCCTTTGCTGGGAAGGGATGCCTTCCCTAGTCTCTGGGCAACTGACAGCCCATCTGGCCAATCAGCTCTCTTTTCCTCAGGCCCAGCGCTACAAATCTCCATCACAGCCTGTCATGTTCTCAGTTTGGTTGATCCACTTTGGAAGTGATGCAGTGAAACCAGAACAAGGTATTCTTAGTCCAGATGCAGTGTGTCTACTCGCGGAATTAAGCAGGTTAATTAATTACTCCACTTTAATTTCACACCATCGCAGCACCAGGAATAAGATTCAGGTGTAGCCAAGCAACCAACCTCCACCACTGCAGCCAAGCAGCCCAGATCTAGCTGTCACGGACCCAGCCAGGAGCGATGTAAAGGTTTCCTGGTGCGTTTCCCACCACAGCGCTGTGCCCTGCGGAGAACCTCGCCTTGCCGCCTCGCGCAAGGAGGGCACGCCCTTTCCCAGCCAACACTTATTGCTGGCAAAAAATGCAGATTCAGTAACCCCAAAACATCTGGAGAATCTGTACCCATTTTGCCCAAGTATTTTGACTGGGAAAAAAAATTGACCTGCCTCCTTTTGCAACAAAACATCTCAGTGCCTCGGGTTTTTCCCTTGGGAAAATGCAAACCATTACAAACATTCAAAATCCAAACATTCCCTTCAGCCCAAAACGCCTTCTTAGGAGGGCTTTTGAATTTTCTGACAGTTTTGAAAATAGGGTGTTTTTTTACCCAAATGATGTTTAACATTTAGAATTGCCATCGAACCGAAACAAATCATGCTGCTCTCTCTGAAACGTGCTGTGTCAATGGCGAAGCCTTCAAAACGTGAAGTCCCCTGGCTCCCCCCCCCCACATGTTTGTGAGGGGCCAGGCTCCACTTCCTCAGGCCCCCCCAGAAACCTTGATGGCTACACTTTGGTAGGATATATTATGGGAATAAAAGCAGAGGTGATTGGAGGCAGGGGGGGAATGCCCCCTGCCATATGCCCTTTGCAGGATCAAGACCAATGCCTGGAGGCAACGCACACAACACACACACAGGAGGCCAAGTGGTGCAGAGACTGGTTTTCACCTTGCTTTATTGTGCCACAACCATTGGGGTTAAAAAAAACCAAATGATCCCCCCACCCAACACCTGAGAGACCAGGTCACCGAGCGGCTACAGGCATCAGCAACTCTGCCTCAGCCACTGGGGAGGGGAAGGGAGGCCCCCCGCTTGAATGGGTAGCACGGGTGCAGAGGGAGGAGAAATCAGCAAAAACTCAAGTGTGAAAGCCTGAGATGCCAGGCGTGGGAGGATGTGGGCCCCTGAGGGGCCAGGCCTGCGGGAGCTCATTGTAGGAATGAAGCCAGGGAACGCAGACACACTTTGTGTTACTCCTGGAGAGCGAGGGTGTGTGTGTGTGTTAACCAGTGCTTTGTGTTACCCCTGGAGAGGGGGTGGTGTGTGTGTGCGACCTTTGCAGCCGTCTCTATGTGCCCTGTGTCTGACACGAGGGGCTTGTGTGTGCGCGTGTGGCCCCTGGCTCACAGCAGGGCTGTGTCTGGTTTGTCCCCCTCCAGACAGGCTTAGGATCTGCCTGCAGGTGGCCAAGCTCCCACGGGGAAGGCTGGCGCTGAGGGGGGGTCCCCTTGCAGCACGTGGGCTGGGTTCTGCAGGGATCACCCTCATCCTCTCCCCCTTCTGCCACCCCTTGAGGGCTCCCAGCTCAGAGCAGAACATCAGGGGCACCATGGGGACAGCCCAGCCCATGGGCCGGGGCAAGAGACCTCGTGTTCCCTGCCGCTCTAGCCCCTGCAGGGAGTCACGAGCCAGGAGCGGCGCTGGGGGCTGCAGAGAGGTGGGTTCCTGGCACTAGCCTAAGATCACCCCCAAAGAGCCTCTTGGGGGGGCGCTGGGTTGGAAGTGCCGGGGGGGGGGGGGGGAATCCAGCGCCCTGCCCGGGCTGACGGGTGGGAACGAGGCATGGAGCCCTGGGCCAAGCGTCCATGGCCTCCAGCCTGGGGCTACTGCGGCTGCTCCCTGCTATCTCCCCTCCACCTCTGTCCCTCCCCCCAGGCCTGTGGGTCCAGCTGCAGGGCAGAGGGGGCATAGGGGGCGGCAGAGCTGACCCCGAGCCCAAAGCACGGTGGGGCTGGGAAGCCGAGGGCTGGGGAGAGGGCCCCTCCCACGCTGAGGTCACAGTCGGGGGGCAGGTGGGCCCTTCTTTCCAGCCCCCTTTGGGCCCAGGGGCCTGCTCCATTAACGCCTCCCTGGGGGGCAGAGAGCAGCCCCACCCCGCCGCTCTTCGCCCTGCACCAGACCCCTGGGGGCAGTTCTCAGCAGCCATGCTCACCCCATCTCACCCTGCAGAGGTGCAGTGGTTGAGACCCAGGGCACCCCGCGGTCTCTTGCCCGCCCTTGCTCTGGGGGGAGGGGGCAGCTTATTGCCTGGTCGTGCTGGATCCCTGCGCTGCTGGGGGCGGACGGGGGCGAGGGGAGGGCGGTAGAAAAGCACAAGCCGAGCTCCGAGGCTTGGTTAACAGTCCGCAGCCGGGGCAGGGCGAGGAAGGATATACACAGAGACAGCACAAGTGGGGGTGCCCCGAGGGGGCTCTTAAAGGGGCAGCCGCCCCTTTGTCCCCCTCACCGGCTCCCTAAGAGGGCCGGAGGTCACCCCCTCCGCAGCTCCCGCAGCTTCTCCACCACCTTCTTCAGTGTGTGCTCGATCTCTGCCAGCACCACTGGCTCCTGCTCCTGGAGGGGGAGAGCACAAGGGGCCGTGAGGATGGGCCCAGGGTCATTACATCCAAGCCTGGGGGTTACCCACCCTCGCCCCTCCCTGGGCCCCCGCAGAACCTCCCCACCTGCCCCGCTCTGAGGGGTTGGGGTCAAGGAGCAAGGGGCCCCGCCCCCGGACACGTGGAATCTGGTTCCTCTCTGCCTGGTCGGCCCTGCACTCCCTCTGCAGCTGGGGCCCCGGCACCTTTGCTCAGGGCACTCCAAGGGGAACTCAGCAGCTGGCCCCGGCTCAGCGTGGAGCAGCGGCTCCCCTACCCGCCGGTGGCCTTCGTCCCTGGGCTACTAGCCAGGCTGGAGGGGGAGCCCCTTGAATCTGACCACAGGAGTCACTCCTGGGCCCCTGGCAAAACTCTGAGCCGCAGTGGCTGGGACCTCCGGGCGCTCCAAGGTGGGAGCTGGGGCTATGGCAGTGGGAGGCTTTTCCATGGCCTCAATGGCTGTTTACACCCATGGCTTGCAGCTGCTCAGTGATCCGGGGGCGAGGGGGAGCCCATGGAAAAGCACAAGAGCTAACCTTGTCCTTAGCCTCCCTCTCTTCCTCCTCCTCTTCCTCCTCCTCCTCTTCCTGGTGGCCATGGTGCTTGCCCTTCAGAGACCCCTCAGCTTCGTGGTGTCTCTTCTCCAGCTCCCAACTGGGCGGCTCCTCGCCCCCCTGCCACAGCAGCCTGTCCCCATGGAGGCGGCTCCGCGAGTCGGAGATTTTCATGCCCTTCTCCTCTGCCTCGAACTGAGCCGTCTCCTCGTCACTGGCCTTCTCCACCATCCGCTTGGGCGGGCTGCCCTTCCGCTGGGCTGGGCCCGAGCGCTTATCCTCCTCCTCCTCCTCCTCTTCTTCTTCTTCCTCCTCCTCCCAGGCCTCTCGCCCACCGTGGTGCTGACCTGTGGGGTGGTACGTCCACTCCTCCTCCAAACTGTCCTCCGTGCTGACATGCCGCTTGGCTGGCGGCCCCGTTTTCTTACGGGCCCCGGGGCCCCGGGTCTCCCTCGCCTTTGGCGCCGCCCGCCTCGCCTCCTCGTGCCCCCTCTTCCTTTCCTCCTCCTCCTCCTCCTCCTCGCCCTCCGCCAGCTCCTGGGCGCTACCCGCCCCGTGCGAGACTTTCTCCTCCTTCACCTTCTCCTCAACCCGCTCCATCTTCTCGTACTCCTCCCGGGCCTCGCCCTCCTGCTCCCGCTCCTCCTGCACCGTCTCATCCCGCTTCCTCAGTGCATCCCCCGCGGGGCCCTCCTCCCTCTGGTGCCAGGCGCCGCGGCTGGGGGGGCGGGCAGCATTCTCTGGGGGCAGGGAGGGGAACAGTGAGGGCGGGGTGCTGTGCCCATCGCGGGGCAGTCCCAAGGGGATGAGGGGGACACAGGTCGTGAGGCCCCTGCCCACAGGCCGCCTGTGCAGCCTGGCCCTCCATCGGCTGGGTGCCCCAGCTCTGCCCCTGCCCCACACCTACCCTTAGCGTCTCTGCTCCGAGCCTCAGCTTGGGCGCCAGTGAGAGGCATGTGGGATCCTATGCCCTGATCCCGCCTGGCACCCCCCTGAGGCTGGATGAAACGGGCATTCCCCTCCAGGGGGCTTGCTTCACTCTGGCCCCAAGGTGGGGGAGAGCTGGCATGGGGGGGGCACAGACCTTTCTCCTCTAGGGGGCGCCAGGTGTGCTCCAGACCCAGGGCAGGGACTGGCTGACTTGGGGGTGGGGAAATGAGGCCTTTTTCCTCTAGGGGCACCAGCTCCAATCCAACCCAAGGTGGGGGGCTGGGTGCTCGGGGGGCAGGCAGTGGGACATGGGGGCTTTCCCCTCTAGGGGCTGCCCTACAAATCAGAGCCAAGCTGGCAACAGAGCCAGGAACAGGACCCAGGTGTCCGGTCTCCCGTTCACATGGGGAGGGAGGGATGGGCTCCCGGTACCTTCATGTACCAGCTCCCTCAGCTCCTTCAGCAGGTAATGGTGATGCAGCATGGCCAGGACCCTCTCGTCTGGAAAAGACAACAGGTAAACCCCCCCTCGGGACTTGTGCCACATTGGTGCCCACGTTCAACTTGTGCCGTGGTGCCCACGTGCAAACCACCTGCCAGGCCATGGGCAAGGAGCGAGCAGCTGCCCGGTGCTCTCGTAGCTCTGTACAATCGTCTTCTGCAGTGGGGCAGGGAATTCCCAGGGGGAGATGAACTGAGTGAATTAAGGTGGGGCCGGGGCCTCTCCGTGGTAGGGGCTGTATGCATGTTAGATGCAATGCCGGCCCCTGATGACAACCAGAGACCCCTCGCTCTCCTGTGACCTGGGCCCCGCATGGTCCCCAGTGTCACAGCAGCCTCGGGGCTGCTCTAATGCACGCTGCCCCCTACAGGCCCTGGCTGGCAGGGAACAGCCACAGGGCAGTGCGCTCTGGGCATGCCCCTCATCTGCCCCCTATGGGTCCTGGGGGGTGGAGAACAGCCACAGGGCAGTGCGCTCTGGGCATGCCCGTCATCTGCCCCCTATGGGTCCTGGGGGGTGGAGAACAGCCACAGGGCAGTGTGCTCTGGGCATGCCCCTCATCTGCCCCCTATGGGTCCTGGGGGGGCAGGGAACAGCCACAGGGCAGTGCGCTCTGGCCACACCCCCAATCCACCCCTTACACCAGTCACACATTTGCTAAGGGGAGAATGGCCTGGCCCCATTTCCCCACCCCTCTCCCCCAGGCCTCTGGATGCTCCCAGGGCAGCCCCATGAGAGCAACCGGGGCTGCCGTCTCGCTCTGTCCCACCGCAGACAGTCTGGGTCCTGGCTGAGCTGGGGGTTTGGATCCCGAGCGAGGGCTGCCCCCACAGGCACTCACCTTCCTTCAGGACCTTCAGGCAGTCGCTGGCGACCGGAACCGGGCTGGGCTTTGACAGGGTGTCAGCCAGCACGTCCGTGATGCACTGGATAACCTGGCCAAGGGAGAGGTGATAGGAGTGAGTTTGCTCTCCCAGTGACAACACCAAGCAGCCCCTCCCATCTTCGGGGGCCTGTCAGCTTCTGGCCGTAACAAATGTGGGTCATGTTTTCCAGAGCCAGATGCCTGCCTCAGTTTCCCTGCCCAGGGAGCGCCTCTGGGCATGAAGGGCTGGTAGAACCGTCCCCTGCTCTGTTGTGGCTGGAATCAGACCACTAAAGCCGGCAATGGACAGGATCCCACACAGGCGGGTGGAGAAGCTGGAAGGTAACACTGACAGCCAAGAGACCGACCCAACCCCGCTCAGCAGGGAAGCAGAGAGTGGCAGTGGGAAAGAACGGCCAGGAAAGCACAGACCCTGGGAAGCCGAGATGGAGGAAACCCTGAGAAGGCAAAAATCCCAAAGCTTTTTAGGGGCAGCCCCTGGTGCATCATGAGGAGACCAGGATGCTGGAGGGGCATGAAAGCATACAGTTCCCACGAGGCATTGCAGGGGCTCAGCTCAGCATCAACCCACAACAATCTGATTTCTGCCAACACTAGTCTTTTCCCATGGAGAATTGCGATTGACCGGAAACCCCATTTCCAACGGGAAACCGCTAAGCAGCCCAAGTCCTTTCACTGTTGGCAGGGCCGTGTGGCATCCTTATGCTACATCACAAAAGAAGCAGCCGACACTATGGCTCTCATTCATATTAATCCCTCACACTTGCCAAGGAAACCCTTTCCAAAGGAGGGCAGGACCTTGTATGGGGGAAACTGAGGCACACAGCTGGGCCATGGCTTCCTCAAGAAGAGGCCCCGAATCTGCTCCCTCCAATGTGCCCTACCCCAGACCATGCTGTTTCTTACTGACACTCGCACCGGCGGGTACATCTACACAGCAGCGTTATTCTGGAATAACATAGTGCGCATCTACACTACAAGCCATTATTTCGAAATAACATCGAGCTGGAGGAGTTCTTACTCCAACTCCTGTAACCCTCACTTCACAAGGAGGAAGGGAAGTCGAAGGAAGAGTGTTCTTCCTTCACCTTCCTGCTGTGTAGACAGCACCAAAAGCTGAATTAAGCTACAGGCCATCCTCTAAGTCCAAGATAAACTCCAAAAAACTTGGACTTAGCAAAACAACGTAGTGGGGGAGTTTTTTCCCCCGTGGCTGACTTCCCTTTGCACAAATTGTTTTGGGTTTTTTTTGGCATGACTCAAGAGTGGGGAATGTGAGGACTCTTAACGCATCAGCTCCCACAAGCATTCAGTGTGGAACAGAAGTACACCGGGGGTGACATAGTGGGGAGGCCCTGTATTTTGACTTCAACTATGCAACTGACGTAGCTGAAGTTGAGTAGCTTAATTCAACTTTAGCCCTGTTGTGTAGACCTGCTGAATGCTGCAGGGGAAATGAATGAGCAAGCCTCGGGGGGAGAACTGTTTTTCGTTATCCTCACCTTTTTTATAACAGCCCTTCCCATAACTTATTGGGAGACTTCTCAGGTCCCCTCTGGGCCTTCCTGGGTCAAGAACTAAGCAGGCCCTTTTCATCCTAGGCCAGTTTTCAGTCCACACAAAAGCCTGCACAGCTGTAGGGGAAAGCCTGGAAAACGTGACTCTTACCAGGTTCCAGAGCAGCAGGCAAATCAGAGGAGCTGAAAATTTTGTTTAAAAAAGCTCATGATTATTAAGACAAATCTCACGACTTTTTAATGTTTGATGCTGGTGACACCATAAATAGACAGATACCCAGAGAGGCCCCCTGGTTCTCCCCACTGAACCATGCTGGGCTGGTTTTACCCCTATTTAGCCCCTTTTGGCTTCTTGCTCCTTTCAGGGGACATATTTGGTCTGGTCTACTTAATTCCCTCCTGGCTTTTGTTTTGTTTTTACCTTTTCATCTTCCTCCGAGAGCTGGGTGGACAATGGCAGAGAATGGGCTACAGAATAAAAGAGAAGAGGTGATTTATTGTTACATGCGCTCATTGGTCAGCAATGCAGGTGCTAGAATACTGCCTCTCCACCACTTCTATGGCATTTCCATCAGGAGGGGTGTAGCCGTAGCTCTTAGAGGCCCTAGTTAGGATCGGGGCTGCACAACCCCAGAGTAAGAGACAGCCCCTGCACCCCAAGATCATGGTCTAAACAGACAACTCAAAGAAAGCATTGTGCTGCCATTTCCACATGGAGACACTCAGGCGCAGAGACAATAATTTGTTCAAGATCACACAGGTGTTCTCTGGGGGAGGAGGAGTGTGCCCAGCCGATTAGAGCAGGAGGTGGAACACAGGGAATCAGGACACCTGGGTTCCATTTCCAGCTCGGCCACTGACTTGCTGGATGACCTTTGGCCAAGTGGCCGCCCTGCCCTGTGCCTCAGTTTCCCCACCTGTTGAACAAAGCAATGCAAGTTGCTCAGCCTTGAGAACTGGGCATGAAAAGTGCCATGTATACACAAAGCTTCTATCATATCACTGATCACATGTATTAGGGAAGTGCCTGGCAGCCCTATGGTGCTTAATGCTGCTCAGACCCAGAGAGAAGAAAGAGCTCATGGGCTCCATCGCCAATAGGTGGGAGGGGAAACGGAGGCAGCCCCAGTTTGGTTTACAAAGGGCAGCACCTGTTCACACTGCAGCTGGGACAAAGACTTCTCCCAGCTGTGCATCCTTCCCCCTGCACCAGCCCCTGCTGCTCCCCCCTGCCTGGCTTCATAGCCCCTGCACGAATCATGGCCTTAGGATTCGGTGCATCATGGCAGCACCTAGCCCCAAACCTAGATCATCCCGACGGGCTGCACAGACCCCCCTGTCCCCAAGGCCAGAGTGAGAGACAGTCTCTGCCCCGAAGAGCTTGCAAGCTAAACAGACACAAAAAAAGGAAACTGAGGCACGGAGCAGTCATGTGACTAGCTCCAAGCGCCTGGAGCAGAGTCCAGTCCCCCTGGCTGGCAGGCGAGTGACCCTGCATTGGGGTCCTTCTACACAGCCAGACGAAGGCACAGGGTAGCTCCCGCCAGTCATGCAGGTCCCCTTCTTGGCAGCTTGTGACCTGAGCCCGGCACTGGGGGGGCGGAGGGGGTGGGGGGAATTGGTCCCTCCTTGAAAGGGGGGGGGGAAGAAATCTCTTCCTAGTGGGAGCAAATGTTCCTAGGGCTCTAGCTGAGGCCGCCTGCGGCCCTTGGGGTGGGGGTGGGGCACCTGTGCCTCCAGGGGTTGCTCCCTCACCGCTGACATGGGGCCCCTGAGGAGCAGCAGGGCAGCTGGTGATACTGGCTAATTGCACCCACTACCGAGATGCAGCCACCTCTGGGCCGGGCGCAGCAGCTGTTTCCACGGGGATCTCTCACCACAACTGAGAAGCAAAGACTAATGACTCTGGCCAGGCGCCTCCTAGCTTCCAGCTCCCCCCCCCCCCCGGGGCACTGCCACTCGCCCCCTCCCCCGAATAGCGCCCCCCACGGCTGCAGAAGGGCCCATTGCTCCGGCCAGGCTAGGCTGCAGCGGGACGCAGGAGCCTTATACAAGGCTGGTTTGTAAGGGCCGGAGGCAGAGCCGCCGTGGCAACCCCCCACCCCTCCCCCAGACTCCTGGGCCAACCTGGCTCCCAAATCCGGGCTTTGCGCCTGGAGGTCTGGGCCCGGCTCTGGGGCAAACGGGGCAGGCAGGGGAGCCAGGGAAGGCCTCTGCCTTTCCCGAGGCACTGGCCGGCGGGGCGGCCGCTGGGGCGGACCGAGGGGACTCGGGTCAATCTGTCCCCTGCCCCAGTGCTCAGCGCCTCTGTCCAATGAGCCGGGTGGGGGATTCCTTGGCCCCCGCCAGGGCCGCCCACAGACACGCGCCGGCTGCACGTACACACGCGTGTCACACGCCCCCACGCTGCTCAGACCCGGGCGCTGGGACACTGGGGGGAGGGAGGGAGGAGGCTGAGAGCCTTTGAACTCACCTGTCACCCGGGCCCGGGAAGGAAGCCGCCCCCCAGCCCCTGCCCCGCGAGTGGATTTGCGCCCCCAGCAGAAGGGGCCCGCACGCGCTGGATGCACACGCGGGTGCGCGCCAGATCCCTGCGCGCACAGGGCTTTGAGCGCGCAATCCCCCCCCTGCGCTCCGGCGACACCCCCACCACTGGCCAGGCTGTGGGGCAAAATCCCGCTGCCTCGCTGGAGAGCAGCCCCCCCCCCCCGCCTGGTCCGGGTTTGCCGGACACCGGCAGCCGAACGGCGGATTCCCAGCGCCGCGGGACCCAGGCAGCAGCGGCTCTGCGGGGCTTTGGCGCAGCCTCCCCTGGCCCGGCCGGCTGCTGTCTCGGGTACTGAAACCCGCAGCACCCTGCGCAAGGCGCCCCGGCGGCTGGGACCGGGGCCGGGTAGGACCGAGGCCCCGGGGCCCCGCAGACCTCGGCGGCAAGGGGCGCTCGGGCAGGGTCCGTCGGTGCCAAGCGCAGCCCCGAGGGGGTTCGAGGGCAGCTCGGTTCTGGGCTCGCCGGCCGGCTCCGCGGGGCGCTTACCGGGCCAGCAGCCCAGGAGCAGCAGCCAGAGGCCGAGGGCCAGCATCGTGAGGGCGGCTGCCGGGACGCTGCCTCCGCGCCGGGCGGGACGAGGAAAAGCGCCGGAGTCCCCCGGGTGCAGCCTTCGCAGGGCCCGAGCGCCCTTGCCTCTGCCTCTGCCGCGGGGCCGCCCGGCGGGATTTTAAACGGGAGGCAGCGAAGGAAGTGATGTCAGCTCCGAGGGGGCGGGAACCCCCAGCCCCACCCCCCAGATGCTCCCCCCCGCCACAGACCCACTCTCCGCCCCAACCACAGACACCTCCCACCCCAGATTCCCCCACCCGCTACAGACCCACCCCCAGCCCCAGATTCCCCCTAGCTTCACCCCCCCTCCACAGCCACAGAATCCCCCTCCCCCCCGCACTGGATCCAGGCCAGAAAGCCCTGCCCCGCCACCCCCCTCCCCTGCCCCGGGGCAGCTCAAGGTCTGGGCGGGCCAGATACTGAACTGTCACAGGTGTCAATCATGAGTGACTCGGGGAACATGTCGGGATTACACCCAGATCCGCATCGAGGTCCGCCCCAGTGACTCCCAACTTCTCCAGACACTCGTATCCCCACCCTGTGCCCCCCCAGCTCCCCGCCTGCCCACAGAACAGGGCCTAACCCAGCCCAGGGAGCACATGGCCTGGCCTGTTTGCCTGTAACTGCAGAGCAAAGGGATTGAACAGGGGTGAAAGAATCCTAGAATACTAGGACTGGAAGGGACCTCCAGAGGTCATCGAGTCCAGTCCCCTGCCCTCACGGCAGGACCCAGCACTGTCTAGACCATCCCTAGACATTTATCCAACCTGCTCTTAAATATCTCCAGAGATGGAGATTCCACAACCTCCCTGGACAATTTATTCCAGTGTTTGACTACCCTGACAGGAATTTTTTCCTGATGTCCAACCTAAACCTCCCTTGCTGCAGTTTAAGCCCATTGCTTCTTGTTCTATCTTCAGAGGCCAGGAAGAACAAGTTTTCTCCCTCCTCCTTATGACACCCTTTCAGATACCTGAAAACTGCTATCATGTCCCCCCTCAATCTTCTCTTTTCCAAACTAAACAAACCCACTTCTTTCAGTCTTCCTTCATAGGTCATGTTCTCTAGACCTTTAATCATTCTTGTTGCTCTTCTCTGGACTTTCTCCAATTTCTCCACATCTTTCTTGAAATGTGGTGCCCAGAACTGGACACACTACTCCAACTGAGGCCTAACCAGTGCAGAGTAGAGCGGAAGAATGACTTCTCATGTCTTGCTCACAACACACCTGTTAATGCATCCTAGAATCATGTTTGCTTTTTTTACAACAGCATCACACTGTTGATATTTAGCTTGTGGTCCACTATAACCCCTAGATCCCTTTCTGCCATACTCCTTCCTAGACAGTCGCTTCCCATTCTGAGTGGCTGTGTCTAGACTGGCTGCTTGAAGCTGCACAAGAACACTGACGATCTAATGTATGATTGTCAGTGTTCTTGCGCAAATACTATGATGCTCCTGTTCAGGAAAAAGCCCTCTTGCACAAATGTATTTGCACAAGAGGACCAGTGTAGACAGGGGAGGACTGTTTTGCGCAAAAAAGCCCCGATGGCAAAAATGGTGATCGGGGCTTTCTTGCACAAAACCGCGCAAAAGCGTCCATGCCGATTTAGACGCTCTGTTCCGCAAATGCTTTGAACAGAAAAACTTTTCCGCTAAAAGTATATGCGGAAAATCATGCCAGTCTAGACGCAGCCTATGTGTGAAACTGATTGTTCCTTCCTAAGTGGGGTACTTTGCATTTGTCTTTATTAAACTTCATCCTGTTTACCTCAGACCATTTCTCCAATTTGTCCAGATCCTTTTGAATTATGACCCTATCCTCCAAAGCAGCTGCAAGCCCTCCAAGCTTGGTATCATCCTCAGACTTAATACGTGTACTCTGTATGCTGATATCTAAATTGTTGATGAAGATATTGAACAGAACCGGTCCCAAAACAGACCCCTGCGGAACCCCACTTGTTATACCCTTCCAGCAGGATTGTGAACCATTAATAACTACTCTCTGGGAATGGTTATCCAGCCAGTTATGCACCCACCTTATAGTAGCCCCATCTAAGTTGTATTTGCCTAATTTATTGATAAGAATATCATGTGAGACCATATGAAATGCCTTACTAAAGTCTAGGTATACCACATCCACCACTTCTCCCTTATCCACAAGACTTGTTATCCTATCAAAGGAAGCTATCAGATTGGTTTGACGTGATTTGTTCTTTACAAATCCATGCTGGCTGTTCCCTATCACCTTATTATCTTACAAGTGTTTGCAGATGATTTCCTTAATTACTTGCTCCATTATCATCCCTGGCACAGAAAGGAACTGGCCTATTGCAACCCGACCTCTGCTGGCTCTTTAACTCGCTCCCTGCCAGCTCTTGCCAGCTGCCCCACAGGGCGCCCACTTCCTTTGCCTCTGGCCTGGGAATTGGCGCTTCCCTGTGTATGACGCTGTGTAGACAAGGCACTGTCTGTACAGTCAGCCCCAGTGCCTGACATTCCACAGCGAGGTCCTGGGTCATCCCCCTCTAGTGTGACACCTGCTGGGCTAGACAAGGCGCTGTCTGTACAACCAGACCCAGCACCTGACATTCCACAGCCTAGTCCTGGGTCACCCCCCCCCCCACAGTGTGACATCCACTGGGCTAGACAAGGCGCTGTCTGTACAACCAGACCCAGCACCTGACATTCCACAGCCTAGTCCTGGGTCGCCCCCCCCCCCACAGTGTGACATCCACTGGGCTAGACAAGGCGCTGTCTGTACAACCAGACCCAGCACCTGACATTCCACAGCCTAGTCCTGGGTCGCCCCCCCCCCCCACAGTGTGACATCCACTGGGCTAGACAAGGCGCTGTCTGTACAACCAGACCCAGCGCCTGACATTCCACAGCCCAGTCCTGGGTCGCCCCCCCCCCCACAGTGTGACATCCACTGGGCTAGACAAGGCGCTGTCTGTACAACCAGACCCAGCACCTGACATTCCACAGCCTAGTCCTGGGTCGCCCCCCCCCCCCCTCAGTGTGACACCCACTGGGCTAGACAAGGCGCTGTCTGTACAACCAGACCCAGCGCCTGACATTCCACAGCCCAGTCCTGGGTCGCCCCCCCCCCCACAGTGTGACATCCACTGGGCTAGACAAGGCGCTGTCTGTACAACCAGACCCAGCGCCTGACATTCCACAGCCCAGTCCTGGGTCACCCCCCCCCCACAGTGTGACATCCACTGGGCTAGACAAGGCGCTGTCTGTACAACCAGACCCAGCGCCTGACATTCCACAGCCCAGTCCTGGGTCGCCCCCCCCCCCCCAGTGTGACATCCACTGGGCTAGACAAGGTGCTGTCTGTACAACCAGACCCAGCACCTGACATTCCACAGCCCAGTCCTGGGTCACCCC
Organism: Pelochelys cantorii; assembly: GCA_032595735.1. Taxonomy (NCBI): domain Eukaryota; kingdom Metazoa; phylum Chordata; order Testudines; family Trionychidae; genus Pelochelys; species Pelochelys cantorii. The sequence continues at coordinate 429,803 of CM064358.1, read as the reverse complement.
CCCCCCCACAGTGTGACATCCACTGGGCTAGACAAGGCGCTGTCTGTACAACCAGACCCAGCACCTGACATTCCACAGCCTAGTCCTGGGTCGCCCCCCCCCCCACAGTGTGACATCCACTGGGCTAGACAAGGCGCTGTCTGTACAACCAGACCCAGCACCTGACATTCCACAGCCTAGTCCTGGGTCGCCCCCCCCCCCTCAGTGTGACACCACTGGGCTAGACAAGGCGCTGTCTGTACAACCAGACCCAGCGCCTGACATTCCACAGCCCAGTCCTGGGTCGCCCCCCCCCCCACAGTGTGACATCCACTGGGCTAGACAAGGTGCTGTCTGTACAACCAGACCCAGCGTCTGACATTCCACAGCCCAGTCCTGGGTCGCCCCCCCCCCCCCAGTGTGACATCCACTGGGCTAGACAAGGCGCTGTCTGTACAACCAGACCCAGCACCTGACATTCCACAGCCCAGTCCTGGGTCGCCCCCCCCCCCCCAGTGTGACATCCACTGGGCTAGACAAGGCGCTGTCTGTACAACCAGACCCAGCACCTGACATTCCACAGCCCAGTCCTGGGTCGCCCCCCCCCCCAGTGTGACATCCACTGGGCTAGACAAGGCGCTGTCTGTACAACCAGACCCAGCACCTGACATTCCACAGCCCAGTCCTGGGTCGCCCCCCCCCCACAGTGTGACATCCACTGGGCTAGACAAGGCGCTGTCTGTACAACCAGACCCAGCACCTGACATTCCACAGCCTAGTCCTGGGTCGCCCCCCCCCCCACAGTGTGACATCCACTGGGCTAGACAAGGCGCTGTCTGTACAACCAGACCCAGCGCCTGACATTCCACAGCCTCAGTCCTGGGTCGCCCCCCCCCCCACAGTGTGACATCCACTGGGCTAGACAAGGCTGCTGTCTGTACAACCAGACCCAGCGTCTGACATTCCACAGCCCAGTCCTGGGTCGCCCCCCCCCCCCAGTGTGACATCCACTGGGCTAGACAAGGTGCTGTCTGTACAACCAGACCCAGCACCTGACATTCCACAGCCCAGTCCTGGGTCACCCCCCCCCCACAGTGTGACATCCACTGGGCTAGACAAGGTCGCTGTCTGTACAACCAGACCCAGCGCCTGACATTCCACAGCCCAGTCCTGGGTCGCCCCCCCCCCCACAGTGTGACATCCACTGGGCTAGACAAGGCGCTGTCTGTACAACCAGACCCAGCGCCTGACATTCCACAGCCCAGTCCTGGGTCGCCCCCCCCCCCCAGTGTGACATCCACTGGGCTAGACAAGGTGCTGTCTGTACAACCAGACCCAGCACCTGACATTCCACAGCCCAGTCCTGGGTCACCCCCCCCCCCCACAGTGTGACATCCACTGGGCTAGACAAGGCGCTGTCTGTACAACCAGACCCAGTGCCTGACATTCCACAGCCCAGTCCTGGGTCGCCCCCCCCCCCCGAGTGTGACAGCCACTGGGCTAGACAAGGCGCTGTCTGTACAACCAGACCCAACGCCTGACATTCCACAGCCAGGTCCTGGGTTGCCCCCCCCCAGTGTGACACCCACTGGGCTAGACAAGGTGCTGTCTGTAGAGTCAGACCCAGAGCCTGACATTCCACAGCCCAGTCCTGGGTCGCCCTCCCCCCCGCTCAGTGTGACACCCACTGGGCTAGACAAGGCGCTGTCTGTACAACCAGACCCAGCGCCTGACATTCCACAGCCCAGTCCTGGGTCGCCCTCCCCCCCACAGTGTGACATCCACTGGGCTAGACAAGGTGCTGTCTGTACAACCAGACCCAGCGTCTGACATTCCACAGCCTAGTCCTGGGTCGCCCCCCCCCCCAGTGTGACATCCACTGGGCTAGACAAGGCGCTGTCTGTACAACCAGACCCAGCGCCTGACATTCCACAGCCCAGTCCTGGGTCGCCCCCCCCCCCCCAGTGTGACATCCACTGGGCTAGACAAGGCGCTGTCTGTACAACCAGACCCAGAGCCTGACATTCCACAGCCCAGTCCTGGGTCGCCCCCCCCCCCAGTGTGACACCCACTGGGCTAGACAAGGCGCTGTCTGTACAACCAGACCCAGCGCCTGACATTCCACAGCCCAGTCCTGGGTCGCCCCCCCCCCCCCGAGTGTGACATCCACTGGGCTAGACAAGGCGCTGTCTGTACAACCAGACCCAGCACCTGACATTCCACAGCTCAGTCCTGGGTCACCCCCCCCCCCAGTGTGACACCCACTGGGCTAGACAAGGCGCTGTCTGTACAACCGGACCCAGCACCTGACATTCCACAGCTCAGTCCTGGGTCACCCCCCCCAGTGTGATACCCGCTGGGCTAGACAAGGCGCTGTCTATACAAGGGCCCTGACACAGAGCTAGAGCTTTCCATGGAGCCTGGTGAGGAGCGACTCTGTGACGTAGTGGGGGGGCTGTCTGCTCTGTGACCCGGGGTCCCCCTGCGCTGTGATGGGAGATTCTCACTGACTCTCCCAAATGTGCATTAACCCAGACACCCAGGCTCAGCCTCCCAGGGAAAGACAAAGGAAGGAGGGTGGAGACCAGCACCTGGCTGAGGGGCAGGGCTGGAAGAGAGGTTTTAGTTTCTGTCTGGTATCATGGAGGAAGCACCCTAAGCAACAGGCTGGGATTTAGGGGCCCAGTCTCCCCGCTCTCAAGGGGGGGCTGAGGCATCCTAGGCCTGTCCTGTAACCAGATTACATCTGTGCTGTGCTGTATCCTGGAGAAGCAATAAACTCCCTCTATTCTACTGGCTGGTGGAGTCTGTTCCTGCCACTACAGGGGTGCAGGAGGCAGGGAACCCCGACGCGCTGCCACAGACTCCCTCCCACATGAGGCCCTGTGTGAGACCCACCAGCCTACACTGCACATGGTGTCTGTGGCCTCAACAGGGATTCGGTGCTTCCAGGCCAGCCCGCGACCATCCCACCTGGGGTTACACTGGTTATGCCCAGGGCTTGCTGGGAGGGAGGTTGGGTGCAGTGCATAAGGTACCTGCCTGCCTCTGGAGCTGGAGCTAGAGATTGAGGGTTTGAGCCTGCCCCTAGACCACCCCCCCCCCTTGGCAATAGATGGACCTGGCACCCTTGGGACAAAGGAAGGCTAAGGGGGGCCCAGAATGTGGGGAGGGTGAGGTGGTGGTGCAGTAGGTAAGGTGTGAGTGTGAGAGATCCTGGTGGCAGGCCTGCAATGTGAGCTGCATCCAATAGGGCTGGGACCCCCATGCCAGAGCAGACTGTGAAGAACTTCAAAAAGATCTCACCAAACTAAGTGATTGGGCAACAAAACAGCAAATGAAATGTAATGTGGATAAATGTCAAGTAATGCACCTTGGAAAAATAACCCCAACTATACGTATAATACGATGGGGGCTAATTTAGCTACAACTAATCAGGAAAGAGAGCTTGGAGTCATTGTAGATAGTTTGCTGAAGACGTCCATGCAGTGGCAGTAAGAAAAGCAAACAGGATGTTAGGAACCCTTAAAAAAGGGTTGGAGAATACCTTACTGCCCTTATATAAAACCATGGTACACCCACATCTTGAATACTATGTACAGATGTGGTCTCCTCATCCCAAAAAAGATATACTGGCATTAGAAAAGGTTCAGAGAAGGGCAACTAAAACAATTAGGGGTTTGGAACGGGTCTCATATGAGGAGAGATTAAAGAGACTGAGACTTTTCAGCTTGGAAAAGAGGAGACTAAGAGGAGATATGATAGAGGTCTATAAAATCACAAGTGGTGTGGAGAAAGTGAATAAGGAAAAGGTATTTACTTGTTCCCATAATATAAGAACTAGGGGCCACCAAATGAAATTAATGGGCAGCAGGTTTAAAACAAATAAAAGGAAGTTCTTCACACAGCACATAGTCAATCTGTGGAACTCCTTGCCTGAGGAGGTTGTGAAGGCTAGGACTGTAACAGGGTTTAAAAGAGAACTAGATAAATTCATGGAGGTTAAGTCCATGAATGGCTATTAGCCAGTATGGGTAAGGAATGGTGTCCCTAGCCTCTGTTTGTCAGAGGGTGGAGATGGATGGCAGGGGAGAGATCACTTGATCATTACCTGTTCAATTCTCTCCCTCTGGGACACCTGGCAGTGGCCACTGTCAGCAGACAAGACACGGGGTTGGGTGGACCTTTTGTCTGACCCAGTATGGCCATTCTTATGCCAGTGAGAGTCAGGCGCTGATCCAGCCCCCAGAAGGATCCTAGGAGTTGTGCCGGAGTCAGTCTGATCTTTGTGTGGATAGAAGCAGGGTTTGGCCTCAAACCGGAGCCAGACCCTGCGCTGAGTGCCGCATGCGGATCCCCTGAAGGGCCAGCCGAGCACCCACCGAGTTTGTCACCTCACTGGGCACTGGGAGGCGGCGAAGCTTCAGCAGCTGCTTCCCGGAAAAAGGAAGGATGCTGGAGGGGGAAGGCAGCAAAAGGAGCCTCACACAATCGCAGTTCATTACTGCATCAGCCACGACCTCCCTGGGGCTGGTGGGCAAGTCGCTTCATCACCGTGTCTGAGCTGCCTGCTCTGCGATGTGGGGATATATCGCCTGGGGGACGGATAAAATCCATGACATGAGGAGCGTGACCACACTAAGCAAAAAGGAGCATGTAGGAAGATGGGGAAACTGAGGCAGCGAGCATTTGTGAAGCCTGAAACACCTGTTGTGGGAGAAGACTCCCCAGAGACAGGAGATCCAGCAGAGATCCTTGGCTTCTACACAGCCCCTGTCTCACAGCACTTTGCAATAGAGAGACGGGCCAGACAGGCACATGCCCAAGCAGGGCAGCTATCAAACCCAGCTCACCTGTTGGTTGCTTGGTCATGCTGCCTCCCCATAACTAGTCTGAGCACTGGAGGTCAATGTTCCCCCTAATCTTTCCCATCCATGTGCAGAATAATTTTGTTAGGTGCATCAAGGCATGTGTGAATGTGTACCACCAGCAGAAACAAAAACCTCTGGCTGTGGGCACTCTGCTAATCAGCTAGCCAGCCACTGGAATTGCTCCTGCGTGGTTGCACACGCCCCGGCTTACAGCTGGGAACCCTGCTGGAGACCCCACTGACGGGAAGGTTCACCCACGGCTCACCCACAGCTGGGCCAAGACAGGCAGCAGCCAGTGCATCCTGACCACATCAAATCCCACCCCCCGCCCAGTGGAGGTGTCCAGCAAACAGCTGTCAGGGATAGGCCAGGTTTACCTGGTGCTGACGTGAAAAGTAAGGCTGTATTTTTCACTTGAGGGAGTGGGGTCTAATGGGTAGAGCAGGGGAGCCAGGAATCCTGGGTTCTCTTCTGACAAAATCACTGACTCATTGTGTGAGCATAGGCCGGTCCCCTTGTGTGCTCCCATGCCTCAGTTTCCCCAGCTTAAAACAGGAGAAGATGAAGGCTCCCTCCCCGCTAAAGCCTGCCTGAGATTTCATTAACCAAGCGAAGGGCTGTGACCGGCGAGTGCTGTGTACGAAGCGGGGGCGAAGGTGGTCTCCAGCTCTGGTGAAACTCACACGAGGCATAAAACTACGACAGGTAGGCGTTTGGCTTGTCTCAGGGAACACGTTCAAGCCCAGCCAGGGACACCTGGGGAAGGAAAATTTCTCCCCCTCCTGTAATGACGTCAATGTCTCAGGTCACTGGCCCTGCTGCCCATTTAAATCCGTCCCACGAACCAGGCACCTCCTTGCAAAAACCTGGCTCCAGCTCATCTTTTTTTAAATGTCATTCCTATAACAACCCTCTTGTTTCTGCAGCCAAAGCTGGGCCAGACCCCCTCCCCCAGTGTGAATCGGCATCACGCCGCTGTCCTGATTCGCAGCCATGGCTGCTCTGGGGCAGTCAGGCTGAATGCGGGCAAGGGTGATCCTCATCTCCCTGCCTGCTCCAACTGCCCTCCAGCCAGGACAGAAACGTCCCCAGGGCCTAGCTCTGGCGAGCAGAAGGGGCTGGGGGCACCTAGAACAAAGCAGGGCCCGGCCCTAGCCCCTGCGGCCATAAGGAAGTACAAATGCTTTCAGGCTGCAGGGATACGGCTCATTGCCCCAGCACTAGAATGCAGTCACCTCTGGGGCGGGGGGGGGGAAGCATGGCAGCTGCAGCTTGGGGGACCATTCAGCTGGCTCAAGGAGGAGCTACCCAAGGCCTCACAGCAATGCTACACAAACACCTTCACCCAGGGCCAGACTAATGCCGCTGCCAGAATGGGGAGGGAGACATTGAGGCCGCAACGGCGTCCAACCCCGCTGGGAAGAGTTGGGTGACGCTCCTGCTGGCCATCCCCCCGGAGCCGTACGCCAGGGGGGTCTGGCCCCTCAGTCAGCACCGACCCCGCCCGCCTCATTACGAAGTAGAGCTGAGCAAAGGAGCGAGGCGTCCGGCTGGGGCCCAACCCCAAAGACATCTGGAAAAAAAAGCCGGTTGGCTCCCGCCCAAAAGGGCTGTTTCCTTTTTGCTTTTTCACTGCCAAATTCAACCCCAACTTGCAAATGGCTGCAAGGCCTGACAAGCGCCCCTCGTGGGGACAAGGACCCAGCCCCAGTGCTCACTTGAGTGGCCCCGGCTGGCGCGGGGGCTGCTCCTCCTTGCACTCATGCGGAGGGAGGATCCCTGGCTAAGCATCTGCTACTGCTCCACCCCAGAGGTGGCTGCATCTCAGCAGCACAGAGCAGTTCTGTACAATCATGAAGGGCCAGCTCCTGCCCCGCAGTATCCAGTACCCGCCCCCTGGATGAGCCCTGGCCTGCACCAGTCCCTCTGGACCCTAGAATAACTGCAACCTGCGGCTGTCGCCTCCCTAACCGTGGCAGGGTTAAGCAGTGACCCCATAAGGGCAGAACCTGTTGCAATTGCAGATTTAATGGGCCTCACAACCTCATTCCCTTGATCAGTAGCTCAGGGCACCCCTGCCCCACCTTGGCAGCTGCCCTAACCAGGCACAGCATTAGCAAGTGTGGGTGCCCCTCCCATCCTGCCCCCCTGCAGTAAGAACAGGGACAGAGCAGGGCACATGGATCCCCTTCTCCTTCCCCAGAGCAGGGGCAGGTGCCAGGGCAAACCTCCCCACCCCACAGCCTGTCCCCTGCTTGGCTGCCTCAGTCCCAGGGGGACTTGGGCCTCTGCTGCAGCTGCTGGTGAGAACGGCTGCCACGGCGGCTCCGGCTCTGCGTAGGGCAGCTCAAGCAGGGAACCAGGCTGAGACCGGGAAACTCATCGCATGTTTGGACTGAAGGGCTGGCTGCTGGAAACGTGCTGCAGCCAGCACCAGCAGGAGGCAGATGAGAACCAGCAGCCCGTGGAGCCAAAGGTCTGCCCCGCTTCAGCCAGCCGCTCTGCCAGGCCTGGCTAGGGGGCACAGCAGGAATGAGTCTCACCAGGAGCCTCCAAAGGCCTTCAAACCGACTCTCTCCTCCCCAGGGAGAAAACAGCTCCCTGCCTCCTGCCAGGGCTGGCTCCAGGCAGCGCAGTCTAGTAGTGGAGGGGTCATGGCATTCCCGGGCCACCTCCGGCCCAGCTGGGGGCTGCAGACCAGGGAGCAGGAAGGGCCAGTCTTGTGAGCGAGTGGGCTGAGCTGCATCCGGTGAGGTAAGAGGGTCCTGGCCCCGGCAGCGGCCACGTCCAGTCTCAGCCGCCCTGGTGTGCCGCGGAGCTGCCCGAGAAGAACCCAGGGGTGCCTCCGCTGCGGCCGGGAGAGACACCCAGGGCTGGTCCCCGTTACAGTGGCTCCCGGCTGGCGGCACAGCCCCCACCAGGCTGGTTGGGCCCGATGTATCTCAACGGGGCATAGCTGGGTTTGGTGATGACTTCTGTGCCCAGGAACGGCTGCAGGATCGTGGGGACCCGGACGCTGCCATCCTGGGGGGGTGGAGCAGGGCAGGGTTAAGATTCAGCATGGGGGGAGGGAGAATCCACCCCCCACCCTAAACAGAGCTGCCTGGGCAGGTGGATTCTGCCTCCCTCCCAAAAATCTTGGCTCTCGGGTCAAGGGGAATCTACTCTGGAATGGGCCCCCCCCCCATGTTGAGCCCCCCCCATCCCAGATTTTCTGCATGGCTCCCCAGCTCACAGAGGAGGGTGGGGAGGAATTTTCCCTCCAGCTTGGCAGGGGTCTGAGGATTTCCCTCCCCCACACCCCACCTTCCTCTGTTGCATGGAGCATGGTCAGCTCTCCCCGCAGATTCCCTGCCAGGGCAGGGGCATTGGGGGCCCCTCGCTCTCAGGACAAAGGCTTTGGGCTGCCCACGCCACGGGTGCACTGCAGAGATCTCTGGGTAACAACACAGGCTGTTGGGCTGGCCCCACACTGGAACTGGGAAAACACATGTTAGGGTCAGCCCCAGCCTGGCTCCGTTTCAGGGGGGAGGGGGGAGTCTCCCCACCTCTATTGCCAACTAGGGTATAGAACCCAACCTGCCCCAGCTCTGCCTGGGCCATGTGCCCCCCGCCCCAGCTGGATGCTAGTGGGGAGAGCTGCCCTGAGTGCCAGGAGGTGCCCAGCCTAGATGCCACATGCTGGGCCGTTGGTGCAGCTCCCTGCCTGCTCGGGCACATGGCTACAGACAGGAGCGCACCTTGAGCTGGTTGGACTCCAGCAAAGCGATCAGCACCCGCGGGACGGCACAGGCCGTGCCGTTGACCTGGGAAGAAGAACAGAGTGAAGGCAGGGAGGGGGTTTAATCCCCCCGCATCCCCTCCCCAGCCAGCGAGCTGCTTCTGGCTCCGTAGCCATGGGAATCGACCCGGCCTGTTCGCCCCAAGGTAGGCGGGTTTATTCGTGCGCTGATTTCCCTCTGCACAGTCCAACCCGACAGACAGAGGGACGCTGGCCCGTGTGGGGGGCGGGTGTGTGCGCGTGTGGCCCATTTCCCCACCAGCCGGGCTTGGGAGGCCAGGCACTCACCGTGTGTGCGTAGCGGAGCTGCCGCGTCTGGTCATAGTACATGATGTTTAGGCGCCGGCTCTGGTAGTCGGTGCAGTTGGAGGCACTGGAGATCTGGGGAAGTGAGATGGGGCTGTGTGGTAGGAGGCGGCTTGGGGGGGATGGCAGTCACGTGACCTACCAAAGGCCTTCCTTTGTCCCCACATCCAGACCCACCCCCACTCCACTCCTCTGCCTCCCCAGGTCAGACAAATGGTCTGGCCCCGCTCCCCCACTCCGCACAGATGGGCCCCCTATTTCATCCCCCCTAGGGCTACTGCAAATGCCCCCTCCGTGGCTATCCACACCCACGCCCTGATGCACGAGGGTGAAAGGCTGCTGTGGCTGGGATCCTGAGCTAAGAAACCCAAAGCACTTGGGGCAGCAGGAGATGCCGTCCCTTAGCCCCAGAACAAGCCACTCCCTTGGCACCTGGCTTCCCCCCATGCCCATCGCTCCAACTGGCAGCGCTCACCTCACCGTACTTGCCCCTGCCGGGCATCCAGGCTTCGATGTCGTATTTCCGGTAGGCGGGCAGCCCGAGCTCCTGGCTGGGCATATCCAGGACCCTGCCAGAGAGATCGATCAGGCAGGCAGCAGGCGGCACAGACCGATCCCAACCCTTGGGGCTGCTGACGCCACTTCCCCAGCTGAGCAGCCCTGGCTGCCAAGGCGGGCAGAGAGGTAACCCTGGGGGGTGCCCCCGCCTCACAGCTCCCCTTTGACAAGGGCCCAGAGACCCCCGCCCGTCTCACTTGTAGTGCAGCCCCAGCGCGGAGAAGATCTCCTTCTGCAGGGCAAGGAACTCCTCCAGCAGGGCGGTGCTCTCCTGCCCGCTCTCCGTTGCCGTCACCCCGAACATCTCCACCTGCGGGGCGGAGAATGGGCACGTCAGGCAGGAGGAGCCACGTGCCCTGGTACCGGGGGCCGCCCGACAGGCCTTTGATTGGGGGAGGAGCCAGCTCTCCGAGGCTGGCACCTCGAACCTCTCCAGCAGGGGGACGTTCCGACCACAGGACTCTCCCGGCTGGTGCAGACGATGCAGGTTCTGGTCCCGGTCCCGCCCTGGGGAGGAGGCACCGGCGGGTGGCTCCTTGATCGGGTCAGCGGCTAGGAGTCAACGGAGCATCTCAAACAGCTCCCAAGGCGGACACGACCCACCCGCCCCCGGCCAGTAGCTGGAGCAGCCGAGAGGTGCATCCAGCAAGGAACGAAGCACCTCGCTGCTACCCCACCCCTCCAATCAGCAGAGAGGGGGCAGCTCTGGCCCCTGGAGGGGGGTGCAGTGGTTGGGGAGAACCAGGACTCCTGGGTTCTACTCTCCACTCCGCTGCCCCTGTTCCTGCTCTCCCTGAGAGCAAGGACAACGCTCTTACCTTGGTGAACTGATGGACCCTGTACAGCCCCCAGGGCTCCTTGCCAGTGTCCGTCTCGGTTCTGTAGCACGTGCTGGAGCACACGGTCCTGCCAGAGGGGAAGGGACAGAACAGGCATGGAACTAAACCCGCTGCTCCAGCCCTCTGCACGGGGGGCAGGGAGTGGAACCCCGCAGCTGCCATGGAGGTCGGCACCACTAACCCTGCTGGGCAGAAAGGGGAAAGTACAGACTTGGCTCAACTGCACTCACCAAGCCAGGAACGCAGCCACAGGGCCCCGCAGGGCAGGCTGGGGAGGAGACTTGCTTGGGAGGCAGGACTCAGGGGCTATTTCTGGCTCTGGCAGGGGAGTGGTGTCTAGTGGTTACAGGGTGGAAGGGGGTCCCGAGGGAGTCAGGATTCCTGGGTTCTATTCCACCCCCTTGCAAAATTCAAGACTTTTTGCACAGTGAGCCCAAAGCCCTGGCAGGAAACCGGCGACACCAGAGGGCCAGAGAGACGGAGGAGGGGCAATTCTGGAGGAGACAGCCGCCAGGGTGAGGTACATGGGGCACACGCCCACGATGGCAAGGACTGCGGGGAAGACGACTCTTGCACTAAGCAAGGGGAGTTGCATGGGGGGGGTTAAAAGGACAGAGCTGAGCAGAGAGGGGGATCAGGGACGAAGAAGCCGATGGAGAAAAACAAACCAAAGGGGGCCAGGGGACGGCTGTTACCTGACAGGCATGTCCTTCAAATTCACAGCGTGATCCATGAAGTAGCCTGGAAAAGGCGAGTGGGGTCCCAGTGAGGGCCGCAGAAGAGGGTGATGCCTTGGCAGCCTCCTTGGGCTGGGCACGCCGGAACAGTGGAGAGCAAGTCCCCTGCACTGGGGGAATCCCTCAGCAGCCAGCTGCATCCTGGCATCCGCGAGGCTGCCGCAGCAGGGACCAGACAGCACTAAGCGAGCGCCTTGGGCAGGTGGCTCCGTGGCCAATTGCGGCTCCCGGAGTGGGCAGAGGAACCCGGGCCACTGATGCCCAGGCTGCCCGCTGGCTGGAGAAAACCCACCAGGCCTGCGGGGACACAAGCCTGCGCAGCAGCCAGGCCCAAGGGGGTGGTGTCTGTCCCTGAGGCAAGCCCAGCTGGCCTAGCTAGCGCACATGGCGTTGAGGGCTCGGGGAACAAGCTGCTTAAGTGTTTCTCAGGGCAGCTCCCCAGCTAACAACTGAAACCCGAGTGTCCCCAGGCCTGGGTCTGGTCCCTTCTCTTCTGCGCAGCTCCCTCCTCCTGCCTGCACCGGCCCGGCGTGGGGACTGGCCCCGGCTGCCGCCCCAGCCTGTCCCGCCTGCACCGGCCCGGCGTGGGGACTGGCCCCGGCTGCCGCCCCAGCCAGTCCCGTGTGCCTCTGTCTGCCCGCTCCAGCCAGGCCTTTAAAGGGCTCTCACGCAGGGCCCTGGCATGGGGCAGGGTGCAGCACGTGCAGGAACAGAGGGCGAGCCAGGTGAGCGATCCCCGCAGGTGCTGAGTGCACATGGGCCTCGGCTCTGCGGCCAGGCGGCTGTGCTGGGGCAGGGTGCGTTTGGGCATTGCCCAGGCAAGCCAAGGACAGACACGGCTGGCGGATCCTGCCTCACCTGCCACGCCCACCTCGGAGGTGCCAGCCAGGCACAGGTCCTCGAAGCGGGAGGGGTCGATGTTGTACACTGGGGAGGGGCTGGTGTTGGGCTGCATGCCGCAGCCTTCCTGGGGGCAGAGGCAGCAGAGCCCTGGTTACCTCATGGCGCCCTATTCCCCGGCATGGCCCCCCAGCTCCACCAAGGCTCTCCCAGGCCCAAGAGGCCACCCCATCACCGTGCACCTGCCTCCCTCCGTCATCCCAACTTCAAGGCACCAAGAGGCACTTGGAAACTTGGTGGGGTCACTCGACCGATGGGCTTGCGGCTAGTGGGAGACATCGGGGTGTAGGGGCCGCAAGGTACCGGGACAGAGTGGGCAGCTCCCTGGGGCACTCCAGGGACACAGGGAGGAGCAAGCAGGTGGGGAGTGGGCCATGGTGGGGATACAGCGCTTGAGGGACATCAGGCCAGGTGCACCTGATGAGCTGGGGGCAACAAGGGCCACGGCCCCACTGGGAACACAGAGCTGGGGCTCATGAGCCAGCGTCACTGGGACCTGGAGCACGTGGGCAGAGGGGCTGGGCACCGGCTGGGTCAAGGCAGCTGGGCTCTGTGGCCAGTGGAGACAGGGAGCAGATGTTCCAGGGCTCCACCCCCGGGCACTTACAAACACAGCTCCTCGCAGCAGGTCAGGAACTGCCATCGGGATGAAGCCCTAGGCGGGGAGAGAGAAGACCCAACAGGCCAGCGCTCAGCAGTGGCCCCTCCTGCCAGCATGACCTGCGAGGCCTGGGGGGCAGAGCAGACGGGGCTCCCTGGCCCCATTTAGGGGTCAAATACTAGGGGCACCAGGAGGGGGCCCGAGACCCACCAACTGCTGCTGAACAGTTACCGATGCCACTGGCTGGGCACGCACCCGCATGTCAGGGCTGAAACCTCCATGCTGGGTCCCTGACACCCCTCGGCCACGTGCCAGTCGGTGGCAGCATCTGGAGCAGAACCAGGAGTCTTAACCCCCTGCCCCCCACAGCTCTGACCTCTGGACCCCTCCACCTCCCCTTTCACAGCTGGAAACAGAACCCAGATCTGGCTCTCTGCTCTAACCACTGGATTCCACTACCGGCCGGGATCAGAGCGCAGGAACCCCACCCTGTTCTAAGCCTAGAAATGCACCCCCCCCACACACACAGCTGGCAGCAGAACCCAGGATTCCTGACACCAGCCACCACTCCGCACCCAAAGTTGGGGAGAGCGCCCGGGCGGCTCGCACCCTGCTCTCACCACTAGATCGTGCTGCCCCATGCTAGGGATGTAAGGGCTTACCGGCATGCTTACCGGGGTAACCAGTTAAGTGGCAGCCCGGCCCGAGCAGCCCCACCCGCGGATCCGGGTGAACCCATTAAGCAGAGCATGTAACCGGTTAGCTCTCTAAAGGGGATTTTGCCTCCCTGCCCCGTGGCGCGCGGCCGTACCTGTTTCACCAGCTTGCTGAGGGTGAACTGCACGAGGGCCTGCTGCAGCAGCGCTCCGGCCCCACGCAGGTAATAGGAGCGGTGGCCTGAGATGTGGGAGAGGCGCCTGCATGGGGAGAGGGAGGGCGAGACTCTCAAGCACGGGGGGCTGCTCCCCGAAGGGTACGCAGTGGGCACATCACTCACTGGAACCCAGCTCTGGGCTAACTCCCTGTGCCATTGTGGCCACCTCACTGCATCGCCCCGTGCCTCAGTTTCCCCAGCTGCATCTCAGCACCATCCTACCTCACCGGGGGTTCGTGAGGCACTCCAGAGAATCAATCACGATTCAAGGGTGTTGAAGGGAAGGGCCAGGAGAGCGGCTAAAGGACTGGAAACCCTGCCTTAGGGCAACAATCTATGCAGCTTAACAGAGGTTTGGTGCAGCTTGGCCAGTCGGTAGGCGCCTCTGTGGGGAGCACATTTACTAGCGGGCTCTTTCATTGAGCTTAGAAAGGCCTAACGGGAGGTAGCAGCTAGAAGGTGACGCTAGACAAATTCAGAGAGGCAATAAGGTGCAAATTTACCAGCGAGGGGAATTAATCACTGGAACAATTGACTGGGGGGGGGGGCAATTTTTCAGTTGAGTGCGGAGGCTTTGCGAAGAGTTTTGTGTTGGGTTAGAACGGAGGCCAGACGAGATAATCCCAGTGGTGCCTTCTGAAGAGGAATCAGAGGAATCTAGGAAGACACGAGGGGCGATGGAATTGAGATGCACACGGTTAAGGGATAAAAGGATTCACACCATCAGCCATTGCTCCATGGCAGTGCCGAGAACGGGGGGTACAGGAAATCCGGCCTTGTGGGGTCTGCTCTGCACATGCACCCCAGTTAGGGAAGTCTTTCAGGAGTCATTCCCCTGCCGCCAGCCTTCCTGTAATCACAGGAGCATTTGGAAGAGGGAGTAAAATTGACTGAGCCAGATGGTTTCGGCCGCCCCAGCCCCGTGATGCCTGCAGGGATGTGGAGAAAGGAACCTTTTTCCATGACAAGCCATCGCCCACACCGGAGGGCAGCGGGGGAGTGGGGAGGCACGCCTGATGTCGGAAAACGCCCGAGGCCCACAGCCAGACAGCAGGGAGAAGAAAAGGCAGCACACGCACCATTTACAGCCCTTCCATTCTGCAGCAGGCTAGGGGCAGCACAATCAGCTAATGGGCACGGAGAGCGGCAGCTGGTCTGCCGCTCACCCCCTCAGGTCTCCAGAAACAGCAGGTGGCTGATCCTTTTACTGCCACCTCTGACACTGGCGACAAAGCGACACGCCTGTCGAATCATGCCCAGAAGGCCAGGCAGGTCCCCTCCCCGCTTTGATGTGGTTAGGGCGGGGGACTGGGTATCAGGGTTCCTGGGTTCTAGTCTCGGTCTAGCTTCTGGATCCCTCAGACATCTCAGTCAAGTCACCGCCTCGCTCTGTGCCTCAGTTTCCCCACCTGGGACGTAGCAAGAAGCAGCCGCCCCAGCTGCTCAAGGGCACGGTTTCTAGAAGGGCTGATTCAGGGCTATGAAAGTCAAGATCCCTGCCATTTCAGAGAGCAGGGAACAGAGAGAGATGAAGGGACTGGCTCACAACCCACACAGTGGTGCAGAGCCAGAGCCAGAAACTGAAACAGGGTATCCTGAGTCCCCACCCCATTCCCTGGCTCTAACCACTAGATCCCACGCCCCTCCCAAAGCCAGGTACAGAACCCAGGAGTCACGGCTCCCTTCACTAGACCGTCCAGAAACATGTCAGCTGGTAGCTGCTGGCCCCAGCCCAGCTGGATCAGATTACACTTAACAGTGTTAACCACCAAAAAGGCCAGAGGTAGGTTCCCATGAACCAGTGCCTGACAGCCACCCTCTGGGAGGCACCCTGCGGGCTGGCCCAGGCCCCCAGGGAGCTGAAGTCACCAGCTGCTACAGGCCGGGCTGGAGACTCATGTTCCCTGTGAACAGGGGGCCACGTAACACACGTGGCCTAGGGGGCTGCATGTGGGCATGAAAGCTCCAGACCCGTGGCTGGTTGGAGCTGCCAGGGCAGCACCGTGCTCAGTGGCACTCCCCCGGTGTGTAGCTGGCCAAAGACGCAGGTCATTGACCAGGTCTGTGTCTTTTCCCACCCGGCTGCCTCCTGGGGGCTGCAGCATTCTGCCTGGAAGCAGCTGACTTGCTCCCCCAGCAGCCATCTGCCACCAGGCCAGCGAGCTTGTGGCTCTCCCTGTGCACCGCACACAAGAGGTAAGACGGCTCTGCCTGACAGTGGGCGACATTTATGCGTGATCGGTGGCTTCTGGGAGCCGCCTCGTCTCAGCTGCTAGAGACACATCCCCCCGCTCAGTGCAGGGCTAAACCAAACAGCAGCCCCCCCGCTCAATGCAGGGCTGATCCAATCAACAGGCCCCTGTCCCCAGACTCCAGCACCCCGGGTCGGGCTCTAGCAGTGGTGGCCCATCAATACAGGTGAACTAGGTGGTCGCCTAGGGCGCCAATAAACGGCCGTTGAGGGCTTTGGAGGCGGGGGCGCCGATCGTGCGCTTCGCCTGGGGTGTCAGTTGCTGGCAGCTCGTCTAGGGCCGCTCCTGGGCTCTAGCGAACAGTCTCTGAAGCGAACGGTGTCCGGAGCCATCTGACCCAGCAGCTAGTCCCTCCCTGCCCGGAGATTTAGCCCGGAACATCCCCACCCAAACGCCAGGCTTGTCAACAAGGGGCTGCCGTAGCTCTCGCTGTGCCAGTCGATTACCCTGCTGCAGCCCAACCTATCTATTGGCCCAGGCAGCTCAGCCCTACGATTCAAACGAGGGATGTAAAACCCTATTTAATTGGTTAACCCATTAAACGTGCTGTGAAGCGATCAAAGGGGGTGGGGGGAGTGAGTGGAGGGACCCTGCTTTGGGGGAAGGAGGGGTTAATTCGTCTCCCATGTGTCCCCATTTGGGGCAGTGGAGGGGGGGGGGGGAGGGGAGAAGATGCATCAAGATCACTTTCCTGGCTTTGCTCCCCGCCAAATTTAAGGGAACTCTGTAGCATGGAATGTGGAGGGACCAGAGGCTGTTCTCAGGCAAGCCTTGCTATCCGATTTCAACAGGAAATTCAGGGTACCGGAGCCCTGATTCCAAACCCTTTGCCCCTTGTCTTACTTCTGTCTGATGATATCCAGCTCCTCTCCGATTTCCAGATGCCCCTTCACTCTAAAATCAAAAGCTGAAACAAAAGTTGAAAGTCACAACATGTCCTAAGCAGCACATTGCAGCTCCATGGGATCCTTCCCCACCCAGAACTCCACAGACCTTGTACTCGGCAGGGGCATCGACTGATTGTCCTGGGGGCAGAAGGGGGAGCACATGAAGTCTCCTCCCACCACCAGGAGCATGGGCACCTAGGGTGAACCTCGGGGGGGAGGGAGGGGAGAAAGTGCTCCCCCACCCAAAGACCAATCATGGTCTGTGGGTGAGGAGAGGGAAGTATCCTGGCCCCGCCCTTCCACTTGAGGCCCTGCCCCTTCCGGTGTGGCCTGGGACCACTTCAAAAATTTCTCAAGTGGCCCCTGGTAAAGAGTAATTGCCCACACCCAGCTTATGGGAACAACGCCTGGTTCCCCCCCCCCCCCCATCTCCAAGGCAGCTTTGGAGAAGGCAGACAGGGCCTGCGCATCCCTTGTCCCACTGCCTGCTGAAATCAACGACCATCTTTCCGCTGACTTCGAGGTACCAGCTCCCTGCTAACCCCCACCCCGCCAATCAGCAGGGGCTCAGCCCATGGCTTTCCTTGGGCTCGATGGCAATTTGATTGTGGGGCAAAACCCAAGCTACCTGGAGGCCAGATCCCCCAGCTAGACATGGCAGCCAGCTGTGGATGGTCTTTGCAGCCAGCACACGCAATGCCCCCCACCGAGAATCTGTCCATTACCTGGTTTCTCTCCCACAACCTCCAGCACCCTCGCCTGGCTCTCATCACCAATGGGCTGGAAGAAGGAAAGGTCAAAGGTCACCGTACTGCCTGAAAGGCTGAAGAAAGGCACCCTCGAAAACTGACACAGCAAGCCCCAGCTTTACTTGGATCGGTCTCCCTCCGACCTGGCCTCAGGACACAGTGCCCCCTCGCGGAACAACTGAATTTCCTGTGGGAGTTCGACCCCAAGTCCCACAGTTCTAAGGGCAGTGCGAGAAAAATCCCACAAGGCTGGGTGTGCAGCAGCAAAATGCTTCCCCACAGGGCAGCACACCCATCAGCATGGGGAGCAGATCTAGCCGGGTGCACAGGCAGTGTGGGCACACCCCTTTGGGTCAGTCAGCCCCGCGTTATCAGCTTTTCCACAACAGGCGAGCCCTAAGCATGAGTGGCTGGGCCCCCGCTCCGCCCTGTTTTCCCCTCCCGGCTTTGGGCAGAGACCAGACTCCCTGATCTGCCTCTCCAGTGTCTGTGGATGAGCAGAATTGGTTAAAGGTGGGGAGCTGGGCCCAAATCAATACATCTAATAGGAGGGGGAGCAGGGTCTAGTGGTTAGAGCTACCCATACACCACACCCTTAGAAACAGCATCAGGCCAGGATACTGTAAGAAGGGCCGGGTGCTACGCAAGAGGCAGCACTCCCTTTAGACAGCGTATGGAGGGGAGATGGGCAGCTAGACAAATGAAATGTTAAGGCCAGAACAAAGGCCCATTAGATCATCTAGTCTGACCCTATCCCCCTCTTTCTAACTGGACTTGCTCTGGCTTTAACTTCCCAGCCGCTGTTTTCATGAGCAGAGAATTCTCCCACATGTGGCCTTTTGCTCCCTGGGAAGGTACTTAGACCCAGTAACCTAGTCATCTCTTGATCTTCCCTTTGGTACAGTGAATACACTTGCGTCTCTTACAGCCCTGGGATCCCTTTGGTGGCTCTTCTCTGCACTCAGAGCAGCTGTTTACGTCAAAGCCCCAGGACAGACTTGGCTGAAATAAGGGGAGAGTCCCATATAGACACGTAACACCCAGGAGATTAAATCCACACAGACAGACCCTTAGCTCAACCTAGCTCTCGTCTGGGTTTATATAGTTTTCTATCATAAATTGAGCCTCCCAGTATCTTGAGTGACTGCTGGGCACCCGCATAGCAACCCTCTGTCCCGTGACGTGGCAGCCCCCCCTTACCACATCAGGGTGTGTCCAATTAGGCAGCTTCAGAGCCTTCAGATAGTATTTTTCATCCAGTTCCACCTCTTCCCGGTACAGGGAGTTGAGCTGGTGCCGTATTTCCCGACCCTGGCCCCGCAGTGCGTGGTAATCGGGAAGCTGTTTGGGGGGCAGGTGAGCACAGAGTAAGGAGTCTTGGGCAGATCCAGGGTTAAAAAGGAGCTGGCTTGGTATGCCATGGAGTCCCAGGACCATGTTCTAGGCTGCACTTTGTGGTTCACTACCCAAGTGCCTCTGAGGATTACAAGGCCTTCCAAACAACTTGTATCCTGCAAGCTGAACTACAGCTTTTTTCCCCCCCCCCGCCACTGCCTCCTTCAACTGCAAACCTTGCAGTATCGTCAACCACCACTAGGAGGAGGTAACATCGGCTCCTTTGGAGAAAATCTACCTAATCACTCTTTAAAAGATCTCCAGGTGGCTGTCTTGTCACAAACCAATTCTACAAGCCAAATACACAGAGAGGCATTGGAATTACAGTTCATCCACAAATTCAATTCTCACACTTCAGTCGAGATAATGGATGGCTGGGACATTATCAACCTAACATACAAGCTACGTCTACACTGCAAGGTTTTTGCACAAAAACCTGCAGAGCGTCCACACCTCAGATGAGCTCTTGTGCAATTAAATGGGCAGTTAAACGGCAGAACAGAGGCTTTTTCCACCGTAGGTAAACCTCCTTTTCTGAGGCATAACTGCTTTTAGCGCTACAGCTGCTGCGCAAGAAGGCAAGTGTGGATGCACAAGAAACCCCTATGGAAAAAAGCACTGGTGCTCTGATGGCCATTCTGTGAATGGCCATCAGAGCTTTCTTGTGCAAGAGCGTCCAGCAGTGTGGGCACTCTTGCGCAAAAGCACATGGCTTTTGCGATGTGCTTTGAGGTGTGGACGTGCTCTTGTGCAAGAAGTTTTTGCGCAAAACCTCTAGCACAAAAGACTTCTTGCACAAGAAGCCTGTAGTGTAGACGTAGTCTCAATGAAGGTGCCAACAGCTCTTTGTCTGTGTAGATTCTTGCGTTAGTACCCTTCTCATCTATTGCTATCCTATGATCCTTATCTGCTTCTTTTAACGATCCAATCTTTAGGTGCTTATAGACTACCTGCTCTGCCTACTTGTTTTTCCCTTTGATATTTTCATACCCTCTGCTCCTTGTTTCCTGCCCCCCCTTCTTTTTTTTTCTCCTTCCCTCTTTTCCCTTCTCCCCTATTTATTTTGGGTCTGCACATCCTAAACTCAAAGCTCCGATCATCTGAAGAAGTGGGCTGTGCCCACGAAAGCTCATGATACCATCTACATGTTTTGTTAGTCTATAAAGTGCTACCAGACCGTTTGTTGTTTATTAAGTTTATCCTGTACAGACTAACTCGGCTACCCCCTGAAGCAGCAGCTGTGTTAGTCTGTAACTATAAAAAACAATGAGCAGTCCTGGAGCACCTTAGAGATGATCACATTTATTAGGTTGTGAGCTTTTGGGGACAAAACCCACCCCATCAGATGAGTTGGAGTGGAAACAACAGGATTTGGGGTAAATAGAACAGCAAAGAAAGTTACCCGTCAGTTGTAGGACTAGCGTTAATCAAGCTAATTAACTGCCCCCCTCCCAGCCTGTTGCACTCTGCTTCACCGCAGCCCAGGCTGCTCCACTCCCCATCCTTGCAGTGCAGCACAGAGGGCTGGGAGATAGGCGATGGGGCAGAGCAGAGGCACTGCAACTCCAGCCACTGTGGCGAGTGCAGCGGGGGGGAAAGGGGCAACCCCTGCTGCTGTCCCACACCAGGCTACCCCCGGCTTGTGACACTCAGGGGAGGGGGTTTCAGGCAAGAGGTACAATGAAGCAGGGAGTGGGCAGAACAGGGGTGGAGCTTGGGGAAAGGGGTGGATTGGAGGAGGGTGGGCAAAGCAAAGGCAGAAAGGGGTGGGACTTCCCCCAACCCCACACCTGGGACACAGGGGGTTGCCCCAGGCTGTCCAAGGGATGGCCCTGCACTTAATGATTCCTTCTGCTCCCAGATGGTTACATTAGCAAAATCTGGCTCTTACCGACTGCAGTGTACTCTCATCCTGGGTTTCCTAGGAGGAAGAAAAGAACAACAGGAGGGAGTAAGAGTTATTTCCTTGCTGACGATTTGGCCTAGAGAAAATAAAACCAGAGGTTCCTGGAACGTATGAAAACGAGAAACCTCACAGCTCCCCCACATCTCCTCTCTTATGGGATCAGACTGTCAAACCGAGCATCTATGATGAGAGAAAATTACAGTGCCTATTAGAAGCCTCAAGCAGTCGGGGTGTATGTGTGTAAATATGGAAAGATTGTTTGGCACACTGGAGCTGTTTGGAAGCATGGGGGAAGCAAGCAGCCTGTAGTGCAGCAGCAAATCTCATCCCAGGGCCTGGGAGTAAATCAGCAATGCACCTGATTCTCTGCCAACTTATCTCAATTTTATACCAGTGTAACTTCACCCACTTCCATGTGGTCACCCCAGTTTTGCACCTGTGTGAGGGGAGAATCAGGCCCAAAGTCAGCTGGCTGCCCAATTTTTCAAACACCCACACGAGTGAAATGGATCTAAAAGTAACACAAAACCTGTCAGGGTTGGACTAGAAACCAGCGGCTGGCAGGACTCATCAGCCATGCTGGGCAAGGGATGAGCCAGAAGGAAAAAATCCCAAACAAAATACGCACAAGCGGCACTTTGAGTAAAGCAGAAACCCCACAAGCAGCAAGTGGATTAAAAAACGACATTTAAAAATCAAAGTTGTACATTTTGAGCTGCCATAGCAACCCATGAGGCCCTGCAGTGGCATGCTGAAAGATGTACCCACTGAAGTCAACGGGAGTTTTGCCAATAGGAGTTGGCCCCGGTTCCAGTCCTTTGCTTTCTGGCAAAATGCACGCGACAGACACTCTCTGAGTACAGTTCACCCAGCACTAAACCAAAGCTGGTATCTCTAGAGCAATCAGCAACCAGGAAACAGTGATGGGAGGGGGAATGAGCTATGACTCCCGCATGGGGGTTTTAGCCTTCAGTTTCTGATCTGCAGATAAGACCAGAACAACCCACTATCCCATGTGGAATGGGAATGATAAAGGTTCTCGTCAACTTCTGGATCCAGGCTCTAGATCCAGGGAGCTCCGAACCGGATGTTTGGTTCACTCTCCTGTCCCCTCTGGCTACAGGAGTGGTCCAGGATGATTGCCAAGGTCCCTTCCAGTTCTATGTGTCTATGATTCTACACACACAGGCACCTTATCAAAGGGGTCAGAAGTCATTCATGATCGTGAATAGATGGCAGTTTTCTGCTGATTCATCCCAGGCACGTTAAGCAAGGGTCTACTGAATAAGATGTTCAAGTTCTTTCCATTAGGGATGCTTCTCAGATAAATTCTGCAGTGTGTGTGTGTGTATTTTTATTTTGGGGGGGGGGTAGGGTGGGTGCCGCTGTGTAGACTCACCACGAGATATTTCACTTGACTGGAGACTTCCTCTTTCTTAGCTTCGAGTTTTTCAATCTCCTCCCACACAGTCTCCAGTCTCTTCCATGTGCAAAGCTGGCAGGGATGGCAAACAGTGGCATGAGTGCTCATAGCTGGGCTTTCTTTAAGAGTCGCTCCTCCGAACACTACAAAGCAGCAGATCACTGTCTCTCTCTTCTCCCTAACTCCCTCTTTCCCTCCCATTTTCAAAGTAGCCCTTTGGCTCTGAATCTAACCCTTCAACTTTATCACCTAACCTTACCCCCTTCCCTCCCAAATCCACCCATACACTACCCCTCTTACAGCTTCTCCTTACCATGCCTTGGTCTGTCTCCATCACTCACACACATCTGCTCAGACCTTGAGCCAAGCAGCACAAATAGCAACAGGGAAAATTACAAGGGCTGCGGTTCAGAATCCTGTCACCAGCAGTGACTGAGATCAGAACATGGTCAGGATCACGCTTTTGCTCGAAGGAGTTGAACCCACATTCTCCCTATTAGGTAGAGGCTGATCTGAAAAAATGGAACCACCACACCCAGTAGGGGCCAGGGACAATGGCAGCACCCAAGAGGGAAAGCCAGTACCATTCACTTCAGTAGCCTCTCCCCATTCCTCCCTTCCCCATAGGCCCCCCAACCCCAGCTCTCTAGGCCCCACTTAATTTCCCATAAACCAGGGATGTAAATGGTTAACTAGTAAACATCACCCCCTTGCTGGGTGATGCTTAACAATTACAATTAACTGCGCAGGGGGCTACCCCAGCCCAGCTGACCCCATTTAAGCAGTTAATCTGTGAAACATAAGGTTTAACCAGTTAACTGATTAGACAGGATTTTACATCCCTACCATAAACGCATCCACCCCTCTAGAATCCCCCATCAGATTTCCCTTTAGGCCTCTCCTCTTCAGTGCTGCCCCATAAACTTCCCAATCCTCCATAGCCCCCATCCATTTCCACACAAGCCTCACTATACCCCTGGCCTCTCCGTACACATCCCTGCCCCACAGCCCTCTCCTCTCCTCTCCTCAAGGCCCCTCTTCCCTCTAGCACCCACCCCAACCACCTACGTAGCCCTGGCCAAGGTGCTCATTTCCTCTGGCCCCTCCCTTACTCCAAAGCCCCGCCCCCTTTACGCTAGGCATCACCCCCTGCGCACAAGCCCCGCCCCCGCTCACGATCTCGCGCAGGTCTCGGGGCCCCAGCGGCCCCTTGCGGTTCTGCAGGTCCCGCTCCGCCTGCTCGGGCCGGGCGCTCAGCGCCGCCATGTCCAGGCGGGGCCGCGCGCTGTTCCCCTCCCGCACGTGCTCGTACAGCCGGCTCCTCCCCGCCGCCCCCGAACTGCTCTGCCTCTGCCTCTGCCACCGGCCCGCGCCGGGCGGCACCGCCAGCGCCCGCCACGCCGGGACCCGCCGCAGCGCCCGCCCCAACGCCATGGGCGCCGCCATGTTAGCCGGTCATGTGATACGCTCGCCCCGCCTACTTTTCCCGCGCGCTCCTGCCAATCGCCGCGAGCCCCAGGCACGAGGCGGGAAGGGCCAATCGGAGCAGAGAACCCGCCCCACCCCTAAAGCTGGTCACTAAGGCGGGAGCCAGCTGGTTGCCATAGGGACGGGAGGGCTCCTCCCCTCGCTACCCTACAACCCCACAGCGGACCCCCTCCTCCATCCAGGGGCACTGGCATGGGGGCAGGGACGGCCCCAGGCAGCCCCCCCCCCTACATAGCACCCGCCATGTCTCCTCCCTCTCCCCCCCCCCAGCAACACCTCCCTGACTCCCCCAGGTGAAACACCACCCCCAACCCATGACTCCCCCAGTGTGACCCTTCCTCAGAGCCCTCCCATGTCCCACCCTCTGAGGAACACCCCAGGATACCTCCTTCAGAAAAAACCACCCCCCATGCTCCCACACTGCGTGACTCCTCTGGAGACCACTAATCAGAGACCCTTGGTACTCTTGCACAGTTTCCCTCTGTATAGCAGCCTGATCAACGCTCCTCTCTCAGAGGCAGAGACACCCCTGGCCCCCAAGCCCGAGAAACCCCCTCATGCCCCCTGGGAACAGAGCCCTTGCTCAGAACACACCCTGTCTCTTGGAGAGGAGTTAGAATTTAATGAGTGTGATGTGTGTGTAAAGACATCACAACAGTACAGAGCAAGGAGTAATGTCTTTGCAGGATATCTGCAGTGATACAAACAGCAGTGATTAAAACTCCTGTCCCACAAAGCTCTCAAGTCATGACACCTCTCAGCATGGAGGTGCTTATTTCTTCTTCTGAACATGGGCACAGTCGTATTTCCCACGCACGATTTTGAGCTTCACCCCAGGCAAGTCCTGCGTCCTTCCGCCTTCCACCAACACAATACTGTGCTCCTGCAAGTTGTGACCTTCTCCGGGAATGAAGCAGACCACTTCCTTGCCGTTGCTGAGCCGCACCCGGGCACACTTTCTGTTGGCAGAGTTGGGCTTCTTGGGCTTGCGAATCATGGTCTTCAAGACCACTCCCTTGAGCTGGGGGTTGCCACAGGTGGGGCCAAGTTTGGGTGGGGGAAACTTTGGTTTGCCCTTACAGTGCATCTGGTTGAGGGTTGCCATGGTGCGGGTTTCCAGCTGGCCCAAACATGGGGTTAATGGCCATCTCCCTGGTACAAGGGCATGAGGAAAAGCATTGATACCTACAGAGAAGAGGAGTTTCATTAATCACCACTTGAGAACAATCCAACAACTCCATGCTGACTCCCCTTTCTGTACCAATGGTCCATCTACTGCTGTTGGAGACCAGAACAATGCTCTATCTAGAATAATCCCTAGCACTTTAGATCTCAAGGTGCTTTACAAAAGAGGGAAGCATCATCACCCCCATTTTACAGATGGGGAAACAGAGGCACAGGGAGGGGCAGCAACTTGCCCAAGATCACTCTGCAGGACTGGGACAGAGCCAGAAATAGAATCCAGGTCTCCCAAGTTCAGCTCCAGTGTGCTATCCATTATGGATTATGTCTCATGCTGCTCTGGGTCCATCTAGCATCAGATATTTTTCTTATTAATCCATTATCCCACCTCCTGCCCCACTAAACAGGCCTCTGGTATCCAGGCTCACCACAGTGCTTCAGAGAAAGACATAAACCCCTGCCCAATTAATCAATCAGTGCAAACCCAGAATTATTTCTTCCTGTTCCCCACCTGGCTGTTCCTGGAGCAACTAAAATGACAAGAGATTTAGAATGGTGTTTTTCAGCGACTAGTTCCTGAATCAGCATCAGTCCCTAGGATCTCCCTGACACAGTTTAGGAAGGCAGCAAGCCAGTCCCTGTTATCAAGAACTGGGCATGTTTAGTCCGGAGAAGAGAAGACTGAGGGAGAACAGGATAACAGTCTTCAAATAAATGCATCTGACGAAGTGGGTTGTACCCCAAAAGCTTATGCCCAAATAAATCTGTTAAGTCTCTAAGAGGCCATAGGACTCTTTGTTGAGTCTTCAAATATGTACAACGTTATAATAAAGAGGACTGATCAATTGTTCTCCATTTCCACTAAGGGAAGATATGAAGCAATGGGTTGTTTCAGCAAGGGAGATTGTGGTTAAATATTAAGAATTTTCTAACGACAAGCATGGTGACATACCAGAACAGGGGACAAAGCAAGGTTATGGTAACCCCATCATTGTGTAACCTGTTCTTTAAATCCTCCAAACACCTGGAGAGTTATTCCTGCCTCAGCATAAGCAGAAAGGGTAGATGACCCTTCCAGCCTGATATTTCTGTTGAGGACAGGGGAGCAGTATAGTTGCTAAAAGCCCTTTTTGCACCAAAAAGCAATACAGAGCAACACTGCAGAATGAATCAGACTCAAAGCAATGAAAAGAAACAGATACATACTCCATCTCAAAGGTGATGCCAGCAACTTCAGGAAACCACTGCACGACATCCTCTGCATTAAAAACTCACCAAAGCCCTAGAGACCATGAATACAAGTCACCTGGAAGAAAGGAAGTTAGGAAGTTAATATTTCAGAGAGGAGAGTGCTTATGGCATTGGTAACTGACTACAGAGCTTGTCACTTTAAAATCACTAGCCCAGAAGAAAAGGGAGTGAGTTGTGACTGTCAGACAAGGGGTTGTTGCTGTATGTGACATGAGTCTGGCAAAGTTTTTGCCCACTTTCTAGGCAGAATTATGTGCCCAAGTTACAAAGCTACCACTGCAGCTGGCCTTAAATCTCAGAAGAGAGGCCAAGCACTGAACACAGTCACAGATCTACATCCCTAGAACAGATTCCTGCAGATTTGGGGTGAGGCCTGGGTAAGGGTCTCAGGGTGCACAGAAGGCTTAGCCTGTCCTCCACCTATGTGGGAACACAGTTGGCCCACCGGGGCTGGGAGGTGACAGAGGTTTAGAAAAATGGGGGTGAGCAAGGGGCGTGCGTGGGACTGTTCAGCAGGACAGATCAGTAGCTGGGGGTATGAATCCCATCCATCCCTCCAGCAACTGAAAGGGGAAGAGCAGGGCAGGAACCAGATCGGGAGGAAGAGGGTCCCCCGCATCCACAGAGGAGCCGCCGGGGGGAAGGGGGGAGACTGGGCTTCAGGAATGTCTGTGCCCCCCGAGGAGCAGGGGGCGGGGCCAGGGCGCCTAGGCGGGGGAGGGGGTTTCCCCAGGGGCTTCTCGGGGGGAGCGCAGCCCCCTCGCGCTCCCCACTCCGCACTGACCTCACTCCGCAGCCGCCATCTTGCCCTGCCCCCCACGAGCCGCCCGGCGCACTAGGCCCCGCCCCCCGCTCTCAGATTGGCTATGACCGAGCTCCCTCTCGGTTGGCCGCCCGTGAGCTCCGCCCTTGGGGTGGTGCCGCCGCCTCTGATTGGTCCCCGCTGGGCTCGCTCGCACGGGCAGGCCGGATGCTGCTGTCACTCGGGGCGCCTCAAGAGGCGGGGCCCGACGGGAAGGCGCCAGGGTCATTCCGCGCCAGTCACAGCCCTGACTACAACGCCAGAGGGAGTGGGCGGGGCGGGGCCTGGGAGCCAGGACGACTGGGTTCGCTCAGGGCTCGGGGCGGGGCCAGTGGTCGGGGGCGGGGCCAAGGCCCCGGGTTCTCTCCCCACTGCTGCTGCAGTTCCCTGGCGCGTCCCATTGGGGGCTGGTTGGGAGCCAGGGACCCTACCCCGCCCCCCCCCCCGGCTGCCAAGGCAGCTGTGGGCCTCTCGCCCAGGTGCCCCCCAGCAGCCCCATCGTTGCCCCACTGGAGCCTGGCCCCGCAGGGGGTCCGGGGCACCCCCCAGCCCTGCCCCGACGCCGCGCCCAGCTCAGGGCCTCGCGCAGCTGCACGGCTTCCCGCGCTGGCCCCGCAGGGGGTCTGGGGCACCCCCCAGCCCTGCCCCGACGCCGCGCCCAGCTCAGGGCCTCGCGCAGCTGCACGGCTTCCCGCGCTGGCCCCGCAGGGGGTCTGGGGCACCCCCCAGCCCTGCCCCGACGCCGCGCCCAGCTCAGGGCCTCGCGCAGCTGCACGGCTTCCCGCGCTGGCCCCGCAGGGGGTCTGGGGCACCCCCCAGCCCTGCCCCGACGCCGCGCCCAGCTCAGGGCCTCGCGCAGCTGCACGGCTTCCCGCGCTGGCCCCGCAGGGGGTCTGGGGCACCCCCCAGCCCTGCCCCGACGCCGCGCCCAGCTCAGGGCCTCGCGCAGCTGCACGGCTTCCCGCGCTGGCCCCGCAGGGGGTCTGGGGCACCCCCCAGCCCTGCCCCGACGCCGCGCCCAGCTCAGGGCCTCGCGCAGCTGCACGGCTTCCCGCGCTGGCCCCGCAGGGGGTCTGGGGCACCCCCCAGCCCTGCCCCGACGCCGCGCCCAGCTCAGGGCCTCGCGCAGCTGCACGGCTTCCCGCGCTGGCCCCGCAGGGGGTCTGGGGCACCCCCCAGCCCTGCCCCGACGCCGCGCCCAGCTCAGGGCCTCGCGCAGCTGCACGGCTTCCCGCGCTGGCCCCGCAGGGGGTCTGGGGCACCCCCCAGCCCTGCCCCGACGCCGCGCCCAGCTCAGGGCCTCGCGCAGCTGCACGGCTTCCCGCGCTGGCCCCGCAGGGGGTCTGGGGCACCCCCCAGCCCTGCCCCGACGCCGCGCCCAGCTCAGGGCCTCGCGCAGCTGCACGGCTTCCCGCGCTGGCCCCGCAGGGGGTCTGGGGCACCCCCCAGCCCTGCCCCGACGCCGCGCCCAGCTCAGGGCCTCGCGCAGCTGCACGGCTTCCCGCGCTGGCCCCGCAGGGGGTCTGGGGCACCCCCCAGCCCTGCCCCGACGCCGCGCCCAGCTCACGGCCTCGCGCAGCTGCACGGCTTCCCGCGCTGGCCCCGCAGGGGGTCTGGGGCACCCCCCAGCCCTGCCCCGACGCCGCGCCCAGCTCAGGGCCTTGCGCAGCTGCACGGCTTCCCGCGCTGGCCTCGCAGGGGGTCTGGGGCACCCCCCAGCCCTGCCCCGACGCCGCGCCCAGCTCAGGGCCTTGCGCAGCTGCACGGCTTCCCGCGCTGGCCCCGCAGGGTGTCTGGGGCACCCCCCAGCCCTGCCCGGACGCCGCGCCCAGCTCACGGCCTCGCACAGCTGCACGGCTTCCCATGCGCCTCGCACGCTGGCCCCGCAGGGTGTCTGGGGCACCCCCCAGCCCTGCCCGGACGCCGCGCCCAGCTCACGGCCTCGCACAGCTGCACGGCTTCCCACGCGCCTCGCACGCTGGCCCCGCAGGGTGTCTGGGGCACCCCCCAGCCCTGCCCGGACGCCGCGCCCAGCTCAGGGCCTCGCACAGCTGCACGGCTTCCCACGCGCTTCCCACGCTGGCCCCGCAGGGGGTCTGGGGCACCCCCCAGCCCTGCCCCGATGCCGCGCCCAGCTCAGGGCCTTGCACAGCTGCACGGCTTCCCACGCACCTCGCACGCTGGCCCCGCAGGGTGTCCGGGGCATCCCCCAGCCCTGCCCCGACGCCGCGCCCAGCTCAGGGCCTCGTGCAGCTGCACGGCTTCCCACGCGCCTCGCACGCTGGCCCCGCAGGGGGTCTGGGGCACCCCCCAGCCCTGCCCCGACGCCGCGCCCAGCTCAGGGCCTCGCGCAGCTGCACGGCTTCCCGCGCGCCTCGCACGCTGGCCCCGCAGGGTGTCTGGGGCACCCCCCAGCCCTGCCCCGACGCCGCGCCCAGCTCAGGGCCTTGCACAGCTGCACGGCTTCCCACGCGCCTCGCACGCTGGCCCCGCAGGGGGTCTGGGGCACCCCCCAGCCCTGCCCCGACGCCGCGCCCAGCTCACGGCCTTGCACAGCTGCACGGCTTCCCGCGCGCCTCGCACGCTGGCCCCGCAGGGTGTCCGGGGCACCCCCCAGCCCTGCCCCGACGCCGCGCCCAGCTCACGGCCTTGCACAGCTGCACGGCTTCCCACGCGCCTCGCACGCTGGCCCCGCAGGGTGTCTGGGGCACCCCCCAGCCCTGCCCCGACGCCGCGCCCAGCTCAGGGCCTTGCACAGCTGCACGGCTTCCCGCGCTGGCCCCGCAGGGGGTCTGGGGCACCCCCCAGCCCTGCCCCGACGCCGCGCCCAGCTCAGGGCCTTGCACAGCTGCACGGCTTCCCACGCGCCTCGCACGCTGGTCCCGCAGGGTGTCCGGGGCAGCCCCCAGCCCTGCCCGGACGCCGCGCCCAGCTCACGGCCTCGCACAGCTGCACGGCTTCCCACGCGCCTCGCACGCTGGCCCCGCAGGGGGTCTGGGGCACCCCCCAGCCCTGCCCCGACGCCGCGCCCAGCTCAGGGCCTTGCACAGCTGCACGGCTTCCCACGCTGGCCCCGCAGGGTGTCTGGGGCACCCCCCAGCCCTGCCCCGACGCCGCGCCCAGCTCAGGGCCTTGCACAGCTGCACGGCTTCCCACGCGCCTCGCATGCTGGCCCCGCAGGGTGTCTGGGGCACCCCCCAGCCCTGCCCCGACGCCGCGCCCAGCTCAGGGCCTTGCACAGCTGCACGGCTTCCCACGCGCCTCGCACGCTGGCCCCGCAGGGTGTCTGGGGCACCCCCCAGCCCTGCCCGGACGCCGCGCCCAGCTCAGGGCCTCGCACAGCTGCACGGCTTCCCATGCGCCTCGCACGCTGGCCCCGCAGGGTGTCTGGGGCACCCCCCAGCCCTGCCCGGACGCCGCGCCCAGCTCACGGCCTTGCACAGCTGCACGGCTTCCCACGCGCCTCGCACGCTGGCCCCGCAGGGGGTCTGGGGCACCCCCCAGCCCTGCCCCGACGCCGCGCCCAGCTCAGGGCCTCGCACAGCTGCACGGCTTCCCACGCGCCTCGCACGCTGGCCCCGCAGGGTGTCTGGGGCACCCCCCAGCCCTGCCCGGACGCCGCGCCCAGCTCAGGGCCTCGCACAGCTGCACGGCTTCCCATGCGCCTCGCACGCTGGCCCCGCAGGGTGTCTGGGGCACCCCCCAGCCCTGCCCGGACGCCGCGCCCAGCTCACGGCCTCGCACAGCTGCACGGCTTCCCACGCGCCTCGCACGCTGGCCCCGCAGGGTGTCTGGGGCACCCCCCAGCCCTGCCCGGACGCCGCGCCCAGCTCAGGGCCTCGCACAGCTGCACGGCTTCCCACGCGCTTCCCACGCTGGCCCCGCAGGGGGTCTGGGGCACCCCCCAGCCCTGCCCCGATGCCGCGCCCAGCTCAGGGCCTTGCACAGCTGCACGGCTTCCCACGCACCTCGCACGCTGGCCCCGCAGGGTGTCCGGGGCATCCCCCAGCCCTGCCCCGACGCCGCGCCCAGCTCAGGGCCTCGTGCAGCTGCACGGCTTCCCACGCGCCTCGCACGCTGGCCCCGCAGGGGGTCTGGGGCACCCCCCAGCCCTGCCCCGACGCCGCGCCCAGCTCAGGGCCTCGCGCAGCTGCACGGCTTCCCGCGCGCCTCGCACGCTGGCCCCGCAGGGTGTCTGGGGCACCCCCCAGCCCTGCCCCGACGCCGCGCCCAGCTCAGGGCCTTGCACAGCTGCACGGCTTCCCACGCACCTCGCACGCTGGCCCCGCAGGGTGTCCGGGGCATCCCCCAGCCCTGCCCCGACGCCGCGCCCAGCTCAGGGCCTCGTGCAGCTGCACGGCTTCCCACGCGCCTCGCACGCTGGCCCCGCAGGGGGTCTGGGGCACCCCCCAGCCCTGCCCCGACGCCGCGCCCAGCTCAGGGCCTCGCGCAGCTGCACGGCTTCCCGCGCGCCTCGCACGTTGGCCCCGCAGGGTGTCTGGGGCACCCCCCAGCCCTGCCCCGACGCCGCGCCCAGCTCAGGGCCTTGCACAGCTGCACGGCTTCCCACGCGCCTCGCACGCTGGCCCCGCAGGGGGTCTGGGGCACCCCCCAGCCCTGCCCGGACGCCGCGCCCAGCTCAGGGCCTCGCACAGCTGCACGGCTTCCCACGCGCTTCCCACGCTGGCCCCGCAGGGGGTCTGGGGCACCCCCCAGCCCTGCCCCGATGCCGCGCCCAGCTCAGGGCCTTGCACAGCTGCACGGCTTCCCACGCACCTCGCACGCTGGCCCCGCAGGGTGTCCGGGGCATCCCCCAGCCCTGCCCCGACGCCGCGCCCAGCTCAGGGCCTCGTGCAGCTGCACGGCTTCCCACGCGCCTCGCACGCTGGCCCCGCAGGGGGTCTGGGGCACCCCCCAGCCCTGCCCCGACGCCGCGCCCAGCTCAGGGCCTCGCGCAGCTGCACGGCTTCCCGCGCGCCTCGCACGCTGGCCCCGCAGGGTGTCTGGGGCACCCCCCAGCCCTGCCCCGACGCCGCGCCCAGCTCAGGGCCTTGCACAGCTGCACGGCTTCCCACGCGCCTCGCACGCTGGCCCCGCAGGGGGTCTGGGGCACCCCCCAGCCCTGCCCGGACGCCGCGCCCAGCTCAGGGCCTTGCACAGCTGCACGGCTTCCCACGCGCCTCGCACGCTGGCCCCGCAGGGTGTCCGGGGCACCCCCCAGCCCTGCCCGGACGCCGCGCCCAGCTCAGGGCCTCGCACAGCTGCACGGCTTCCCACGCGCCTCGCACGCTGGCCCCGCAGGGGGTCTGGGGCACCCCCCAGCCCTGCCCCGACGCCGCGCCCAGCTCAGGGCCTCGCACAGCTGCACGGCTTCCCACGCGCCTCGCACGCTGGCCCCGCAGGGGGTCTGGGGCACCCCCCAGCCCTGCCCGGACGCCGCGCCCAGCTCACGGCCTCGCACAGCTGCACGGCTTCCCACGCGCCTCGCACGCTGGCCCCGCAGGGTGTCCGGGGCACCCCCCAGCCCTGCCCGGACGCCGCGCCCAGCTCAGGGCCTTGCACAGCTGCACGGCTTCCCACGCGCCTCGCACGCTGGCCCCGCAGGGGGTCTGGGGCACCCCCCAGCCCTGCCCCGACGCCGCGCCCAGCTCAGGGCCTCGCACAGCTGCACGGCTTCCCACGCGCCTCGCACGCTGGCCCCGCAGGGGGTCTGGGGCACCTCCCAGCCCTGCCCGGACGCCGCGCCCAGCTCAGGGCCTCGCACAGCTGCACGGCTTCCCACGCGCCTCGCACGCTGGCCCCGCAGGGGGTCTGGGGCACCTCCCAGCCCTGCCCGGACGCCGCGCCCAGCTCACGGCCTCGCACAGCTGCACGGCTTCCCACGCGCCTCGCACGCTGGCCCCGCAGGGTGTCTGGGGCACCCCCCAGCCCTGCCCCGACGCCGCGCCCAGCTCAGGGCCTCGCGCAGCTGCACGGCTTCCCACGCGCCTCGCACGCTGGCCCCGCAGGGGGTCTGGGGCACCCCCCAGCCCTGCCCCGACGCCGCGCCCAGCTCAGGGCCTTGCGCAGCTGCACGGCTTCCCACGCGCCTCGCACGCTGGCCCCGCAGGGTGTCTGGGGCACCCCCCAGCCCTGCCCGGACACCGCGCCCAGCTCAGGGCCTTGCGCAGCTGCACGGCTTCCCACGCGCCTCGCACGCTGGCCCCGCAGGGTGTCTGGGGCACCCCCCAGCCCTGCCCCGACGCCGCGCCCAGCTCAGGGCCTCGCGCAGCTGCACGGCTTCCCACGCGCCTCGCACGCTGGCCCCGCAGGGGGTCTGGGGCACCCCCCAGCCCTGCCCCGACGCCGCGCCCAGCTCAGGGCCTCGCGCAGCTGCACGGTTTCCCGCGCGCCTCGCACGCTGGCCCCGCAGGGTGTCTGGGGCACCCCCCAGCCCTGCCCGGACGCCGCGCCCAGCTCACGGCCTCGCGCAGCTGCACGGCTTCCCGCGCGCCTCGCGCGCTGGCCCCGCAGGGTGTCTGGGGCACCCCCCAGCCCTGCCCGGACGCAGCGCCCAGCTCACGGCCTCGCGCAGCTGCACGGCTTCCCACGCGCCTCGCGCGCTGGCCCCGCAGGAGTGTCTGGGGCACCCCCCAGCCCTGCCCGGACGCAGCGCCCAGCTCACGGCCTCGCGCAGCTGCACGGCTTCCCACGCGCCTCACGCGCTGGCCCCTCAGGGGTGTCTGGGGCACCCCCCAGCCCTGCCCAGACGCAGCGCCCAGCTCACGGCCTCGCGCAGCTGCACGGCTTCCCACACGCCTCGCACGCTGGCCCCGCAGGGTGTCTGGGGCACCCCCCAGCCCTGCCCGGACGCCGCGCCCAGCTCAGGGCCTCGCACAGCTGCACGGCTTCCCACGCGCTTCCCACGCTGGCCCCGCAGGGGGTCTGGGGCACCCCCCAGCCCTGCCCCGATGCCGCGCCCAGCTCAGGGCCTTGCACAGCTGCACGGCTTCCCACGCACCTCGCACGCTGGCCCCGCAGGGTGTCCGGGGCATCCCCCAGCCCTGCCCCGACGCCGCGCCCAGCTCAGGGCCTCGTGCAGCTGCACGGCTTCCCACGCGCCTCGCACGCTGGCCCCGCAGGGGGTCTGGGGCACCCCCCAGCCCTGCCCCGACGCCGCGCCCAGCTCAGGGCCTCGCGCAGCTGCACGGCTTCCCGCGCGCCTCGCACGCTGGCCCCGCAGGGTGTCTGGGGCACCCCCCAGCCCTGCCCCGACGCCGCGCCCAGCTCAGGGCCTTGCACAGCTGCACGGCTTCCCACGCGCCTCGCACGCTGGCCCCGCAGGGGGTCTGGGGCACCCCCCAGCCCTGCCCGGACGCCGCGCCCAGCTCAGGGCCTCGCACAGCTGCACGGCTTCCCACGCGCCTCGCACGCTGGCCCCGCAGGGTGTCCGGGGCACCCCCCAGCCCTGCCCGGACGCCGCGCCCAGCTCAGGGCCTCGCACAGCTGCACGGCTTCCCACGCGCCTCGCACGCTGGCCCCGCAGGGGGTCTGGGGCACCCCCCAGCCCTGCCCCGACGCCGCGCCCAGCTCAGGGCCTCGCACAGCTGCACGGCTTCCCACGCGCCTCGCACGCTGGCCCCGCAGGGGGTCTGGGGCACCCCCCAGCCCTGCCCGGACGCCGCGCCCAGCTCACGGCCTCGCACAGCTGCACGGCTTCCCACGCGCCTCGCGCGCTGGCCCCGCAGGAGTGTCTGGGGCACCCCCCAGCCCTGCCCGGACGCAGCGCCCAGCTCACGGCCTCGCGCAGCTGCACGGCTTCCCACGCGCCTCACGCGCTGGCCCCTCAGGGGTGTCTGGGGCACCCCCCAGCCCTGCCCAGACGCAGCGCCCAGCTCACGGCCTCGCGCAGCTGCACGGCTTCCCACACGCCTCGCGCGCTGGCCCCTCAGGGGTGTCTGGGGCACCCCCCAGCCCTGCCCGGACGCCGCGCCCAGCTCACGGCCTCACGCAGCTGCACGGCTTCCCACGCGCCTCACGCGCTGGCCCCTCAGGGGTGTCTGGGGCACCCCCCAGCCCTGCCCGGACGCAGCACCCAGCTCACGGCCTTGCACAGCTGCAGCGCCTCGTGCACTGGCCCTGCAATACAATATCAGACCCTGCCCTGTCCCCTCCTGCCGGCATGCCAGCTCTGGGATCGGGTGAAAGGACAGAGCCCTTCCCCTACAGCCCCCACATGGCACCACTGCATCACCACCCCACCCCACTGCCAACCCCCAGCCTCTCAGCCCAGCCACTGCCTCCTGCTCTCTCAGCTGTGCCTGGTCCCCACCTTTCCTCCTCTGGCTGAAAGGAGACTCAGGACGTGCTCAGAATCTGGGCAGGAAGCAGGGGCCTCTCACTCTCAAACCAGCTGAGCTGTGAAAGTAGCCACACCACCTGCTGTTGAGAAAATCACTTTATTTTTCATATGTCCGGCACGCAGG
This sequence comes from Pelochelys cantorii, assembly GCA_032595735.1. Lineage (NCBI taxonomy): Eukaryota > Metazoa > Chordata > Testudines > Trionychidae > Pelochelys > Pelochelys cantorii. Next base: position 394,557 of record CM064358.1, on the reverse strand, counting down.
GATTCCATTTCAGAGCAAAACCCCATGAAACTGTCCAGTTAATACATTCGCTGGCCCCTCTTTTCTGGACCAGCTCAAAACTTCCAAGCCCTTTTATTCATAAAGCAACTCAGGCAAACAGGAAGCCAGTTAGCTCTCTTGGTGACTCTCAGATTTCAGCCCAGGCCAGGGCACCTTTCAAACAGTAACAACCTTGGCCAATGTGCACCATCCATCTCAGCTCTCTCAGCACCAAGGGAAGGGCTGGAAGTTGCTCCAGGCCAGACTGAATCGCTACCATGGTTCCCTACTTGTTCTCTCTGGTGCTGATCGGGCCTCAGTCCATTGGTGTCACCAGGTCTCACTCTTCACTTGCTCGTTTAAGCCATAAGTGAATCACAGTCTCTGACGACAAGGCGGAGGGCAGAGTTGGGGCTGTTTTTGAGGCAGGTCAATGAGAAGACACCAGATTCCCAGTGTCTGCAATGCCCACTGGCTTTATTGGGATCGGAGTTCACTGAGACCAGACCTCAAGGTTATATGCTCCCCACAAACTCCCTGAACACTCAGCAAGCTGTTCTTTGTGTGTGTCTAAGGGCTGCCCCAGGTGGTGCTCCAGTGAGTGTCGCACTGCCCAACACCTGCGGAAGTGGCATTCTGATCCCCCCTGCCCCAGAACCATGTGATCTAATTAGCTGGCTCTCCTGCCTGGGAACCGGGATTTACATCAGCTAGGCAGCACCACTAGCACCAGTTTTTCCATTAACAGAGCACACAGCAGACTGCTAGCCTACAACCCTGCAGCTTCCCAGAGGAAACATGGCAGAGAAGATTGGAAAATCCCTCCACTTGGTGGTCAAAAATAAAACCCCCCAAACCAGCCCCAAGGAACTAGTGTTCGTGTTTACCCTTTCGTGCTCTGCCAACAATCCCAAAGCCTCCCAAACAGTGGCACAAGCCCAACATTTTCCATCTTTAAAGTCTTCTTGTTTCCGTCATGAGTGGGGAGGTTTACACTGACTGAAATCAGCTGCTAGGAAGCTAAAGATTCACCAAGGCTCCTGCCTGTCCTGCGCAGGACCAGGCTAGCCAGAAAGACAGGACCAGAAAAGCTCCTCAGGTAAAGGGGCGTGTCAATGTCCAGGAGATGGATCCCTCCCATTTGTTCTAGGATGGGAGAGGAGCTCAGAGGCAAACGGAGAGCGTCATTCTGGTTCGAGTGAGAGATTTATGGAGCGGCACTCCTGGTTCTCATCGGAGCTTCACCATGACCATGGAGTTGGTGATCCGGGCACCATACTGCCCTGCCCAGAACTGAGTGTCTGTCCCTCTGTGGAAGAAATGCACATACCGGACTCCAGTGCCATACTGACTGAACGTGTGGGACACCTGGGAGGGAAGGTAAAGGAACACAAAATGATCTCTGGACCACAGGCACTGACATTCTTATTTCCCTGTGGGCGCACCACCCTGCTCCACCCCAGAACCATGCTCCCTCTGCCCGTTAAGTGTCCCTTTGTAAACTTGGTTTATCCCCCTTTTCAATCGATGTGGTAAGATTCTAGGGTGGTCACACTACAAGCCTAGAGGGGCTGCTGAGTCAGCATGTAGTGACGTTAACGGGTCCAAGCTGGGGCGAGAGATTTTTTTTTTGCTTGGAATTCACAGTTTTTAAGTCTTGGCACTATTTTGTGTTTGTTTGTTTTAAACACACCCAGTTTTACAAGTTATGCCACATAAGTTAAGTTAAGCCCAGGCTTTCAGCCACTACTAATTAATAATCAGTTCCTCCCTCTTTTCAGTCGTGAATCTCCAAGCACTTTACAGTGCAGCTTGATATCATTATGCCCCTTTCAGAGGGAAACTGAGGCACAGGGAAGAGAAGTGACTTGACCAAAGCCAACCCACTGGCTGAGCCAGTTCTAGAACTCTGGTGGCCCTGGAATGTCCCCGGACAGCTGGTTCACCTGCTGATACTGCTGGTCATTCCACTGTGGTATGAGATCGGGGCTGGCCTGGAACTCAGCAATGACAGTTCTTTGGTTGGCAGCCAGGAGCTTCACGCAGAGGGAGTATTTACAGCCACAGTCTTCCCGGGCGCCCCACCTGCGGGACAGGAGCAGATGATGGGAAACAAAGAACCTTGGGGGGCAGCAGAAGGGAGATGGAACATGACCCCTAAAACATATCACGGAACAGGAATCTTGGGCAAGTACACACCCAAATCCAACCACAGCTTTTTGGTCCCCATCTGTCAGCGGATGGCACCAACCTCTTCAACATCCCCTTCTGCTAGTCTCATCTGCCAGCAACTTCAGGGAAGCCCCTCTGCTATGCTAGCCAGCATGCCAACAAAGTCCAAAACCGGGTGCCACCTTCTCATTGACATGCATTCCACAACAGCCCCTGACCGATAGCTGGGTGGGAGAAACTCCCAGTTACAAATGCAACCTCCCCCACCCCTGGAATAAGGGCACAGGTGTCTCCCAGCTCACATCTCTGGGTCCTCCAAGGGGACCTCCAGTAAAACAAACAGATGAAGCAAGGTTCAACAGGCTTGATATTTTTAAGGCCTAAATAAAACAAACCCAAACAAAACCAAAGCCTTTGATTTGGGGCACAGGTGGCTTCTATAACCAGAAATAAAGGAAATCGCTGAGGTTTTATTTTTGGCTTGGGAAAGCTGCAGCAAAGACACAAACCCATTTCTTTCTGTAGGTCACCATTAAAGCTGCATGTGCCAGGGAGAGGAGGCTGAAACTTACCAATCAGAGATGTAGATTTCTGGCTGGTAGGTATCCAGCAGTTCTGCCCACAATCCCTCCCTCAGAAGATCTACGAGCTGCGATTTCTCACACCACCTATGGAGGGGAAAAGGAAACTCTGATGAGGTAGGGCTATAGCACCTACCTGTGACCAGGCCCACACTGCATTGTGTGTGGCACAGATCCTGCAAACGCCAGGGGAAGAAAAGGGTCTGAGCAGACAAGTGTTAAAAGCCAGTTGTGGTTTTAGTGTGTTGGCAGGGCACTATGAACTCCAGGAAATGAGAGTTACAGCCCCAAAGAGGTCACAGTGCAGACAGGGTGGACAAAGGGTGGAAGGGGAAACTGTGGCACAGAGAAGTGGGTTGTTCAGAGTCACGCAGCAGAGTGAGGAACAGAGGTCGGAGTTTGAACCCCTGGGCACTCCCCTAGTACAGCCCTCTCTGTAGGCAGGCAAAGCTGTCATAAGGCATGATTTGAACCCACACGGTCAGCTCTCCCACAGTGAACAATGTTCTGGAGTTGGCTGGGGCAGCTGGAAATCAGGGCAAATCAGCAGTGCAGAGAAGGCCCGAGAGGGACACCATTCCCAGTTCCCCCCGCCTGACCATTGGGGCAATACTGTCAGCGTGTCATAATGACACACAGGCAGCAGAGAGTCAAGGCCTGCAAATCCGGAGTGACTCCAGATTTACTTAGACTACGTCCCCAGCTGGAACCCTTTGCCAGTATAAGAATCCAGCATACTCTGCTAGCAAATTGCTCCCAGCGTTGGAGGCGGCTATGTTGGCACAGTCGCACGCTGTCCTGGTAGAATAAAGCCACCCGCCCACTCTGGGGGCTTCTGCTAGCACTGCTCTCTTCACACTGCTGGACCGACGGATCTGTACTGGTCCGGCCTGTTGTGTAGCGCCTGCCTAAATCCAGAGCTATTTCAGATTTATCGGTGTGTACATATGTGTGTGACAATATGGTACAAAGTGCAGAGCAGGGCAGGTGGCATCTCTGGGTCTCACTTAGGCTGGATCAATCCAGAGTGACTCCGGGTACGTGCGAGAGCAGGAACAGACTGGCCTTTGAAGCACAGGCAGAGCTCAGCAGCACAAGGGCACTTGGAGGCAAACAGGAAGGCAGAGGGCTCCCACTCACTGGAAGGATGAGACGAAGCAGGTCTGAGCCGGGGCCCCCTCGACCGGACAGCGGTTCTCTTCCACCTTCCAGCCATTGCCCCCGTGCTGGACCTGCCAGTGACTGAACTGATCTGTGGGAAGAGGATGTGTCAGGAGAGGGGGGAAGTGTGGCGGGCCCTGGGGATGACCCCCTGGGGCACCCCAGTTCCGGGGGGGGGGGGGGAGAATGGGGTGAATGTGGCTTTCAAAAAGAAACAGGGAGAGAAATAAATATCTGGGGGTAGCTGGGGGAGGGGGACTTGCCCCCCTTTCCTGAGATCCCACCCCTCCCCATGCCAGACCCCGATACCTTTTATGCCCAGTGTCCTCTCAGCACCCCCTCCTGACCAGTGCTAATTTTCTCCCCTGCTCCATCCCCCACTGTCCCTGCTGTCCCTCCCCCATGCTCCCCATTAACTTCCTGCCCTCCCAGTGCTCTTCCACTTGGCCCCCTCCTCCCACATCCTCTCAGTCCTGGGCTGGGGAGCAGCTAGGGTTGCCAGATGGTTTAACCAAAAATACCGAAACACCCCCCCCCACCCCCCAGGGAAATACCAGGGAAAAAATTCTGTTGAAGGGGAAAAAAAAGGGGGAGACCACAGTTGTTGAGGGGGGGAAAAAAAGGGTTGCACCTTTAAATGACCCTGCCCTCCCCAGAACTGTCCCCGCTGGGCTTCTGTCCGAGGGAAACAGGAAATACTGGACATTTTACATGTCTGGTATTTTCTTTCTTTTAACTGGACGGAGGACACAAATACCAGACTATCCAGGTGAATACTGGACACCTGGCAACCCTAGCGGGCAGCTGGCACTAGCCACTGTTGGGAGACAGGACGCTGGGCTAGAAGGACCTTTGGTCTGACCCAGTGGGGCCATTCTTAAGGTGACCTACACCCTGCCCAGGCCTCTCCACACCCCTCCCTTCCTCAGCATCCCCTGCCCCCTTCCTTCTCACCACTCCCTCCCATGCTGCCCCTTGGGCTCCCCATCTCATCCCCTCGCCTCTGCCCGCCCCCCGACTCCCTCTTCCCCGAACCCCCCTTCCCCCCCTTCTGCCTCTTCTCCCAACCCCCATTTCCTCCCCCCGCCCCTTCCCCCAACCCCCATTTCCTCCCCCCGCCCCCTTCCCCAACCCCCCTTCCGCCTCTTCCCCTCCCCATTTCCTCCCCCCGCCCCCTTCCCCCAACCCCCATTCCTCCCCCCTTCTCCCTCCTCGCTGGCCCCTTCCCCCAACCCCCTTCCCTCCCCCCCTTCCGCCTCTTCCCCCCCCATTTCCTCCCCCCGCCCCCTTCCCGCCTCTTCCCCCCCATTTCCTCCCCCCCGCCCCCTTCCGCCTCTTCCCCCCCCCCATTTCCTCCCCCCCGCCCCCCCCTTCCCCGCCTCTTCCCCCCCCCCCCCATTTCCTCCCCCCGCCCCCTTCCGCCTCTTCCCCCCCCCATTTCCTCCCCCCCGCCCCCTTCCGCCTCTTCCCCCCCCATTTCCCTCCCCCCGCCCCCTTCCGCCTCTTCCCCCCCCATTTCCTCCCCCCGCCCCCTTCCGCCTCTTCCCCCCCCCATTTCCTCCCCCCGCCCCCTTCCGCCTCTTCCCCCCCCATTTCCTCCCCCCGCCCCCTTCCGCCTCTTCCCCTCCCCCCCCATTTCCTCCCCCCGCCCCCTTCCGCCTCTTCCCCCCCCATTTCCTCCCCCCCGCCCCCTTCCGCCTCTTCCCCCCCCATTTCCTCCCCCCCGCCCCCTTCCGCCTCTTCCCCCCCCCATTTCCTCCCCCCGCCCCCTTCCGCCTCTTCCCCCCCCCATTTCCTCCCCCCCGCCCCCTTCCGCCTCTTCCCCCCCCATTTCCTCCCCCCGCCCCCTTCCGCCTCTTCCCCCCCCATTTCCTCCCCCCGCCCCCTTCTGCCTCTTCCCCCCCCCATTTCCTCCCCCCGCCCCCTTCTGCCTCTTCCCCCCCCCATTTCCTCCCCCCCGCCCCCTTCTGCCTCTTCCCCCCCCCATTTCCTCCCCCCGCCCCCTTCTGCCCTTCCCCCCCCATTTCCTCCCCCCGCCCCCTTCTGCCTCTTCCCCCCCCCATTTCCTCCCCCCGCCCCCTTCTGCCTCTTCCCCCCCCCATTTCCTCCCCCCCCCCCCCCCTTCTGCCTCTTCCCCCCCCCTTTCCTCCCCCCCCCCCTTCTGCCTCTTCCCCCCCCCATTTCCTCCCCCCGCCCCCCCCCTTCCCCTTCCCCCCCCCTTTCCTCCCCCCGCCCCCTTCCCTCCCCCCCCCCCTTTCCTCCCCCCCCCCCCTTCCTCCCCCCCCCCCTCCTCCCCCCCCCCTCCCCCCCCCCCCTTCCCCCCCCCCTTCCCCTTCCCCCCCCCCCCCCCCCCCCCCCCCCTTCTGCCTCTTCCCCCCCCTTTCCTCCCCCCCCCCCCTTCCTCCCCCTTCTGCCTTTCCCCCCCCATTTCCCCCCCCCCCCCCCTTCTGCCTCTTCCCCCCCCCCATTTCCTCCCCCCGCCCCCTTCTGCCTCTTCCCCCCCCCATTTCCTCCCCCCCCCCCTTCTGCCTCTTCCCCCCCCCCTTTCCTCCCCCCGCCCCCTTCTGCCTCTTCCCCCCCCCATTTCCTCCCCCCGCCCCCTTCTCCCTTCCCCCCCCTTTCCTCCCCCCCCCCCTTCTCCTCTTCCCCCCCCCTTTCCTCCCCCCGCCCCCTTCTGCCTCTTCCCCCCCCCTTTCCTCCCCCCGCCCCCTTCCCTCCCCCCCCCCCCCCCCATTTCCTCCCCCCGCCCCCTTCTGCCTCTTCCCCCCCCATTTCCTCCCCCCCCCCCTTCTGCCTCTTCCCCCCCCCATTTCCTCCCCCCGCCCCCTTCTGCCTCTTCCCCCCCCCATTTCCTCCCCCCGCCCCCTTCTGCCTCTTCCCCCCCCCATTTCCTCCCCCCGCCCCCTTCTGCCTCTTCCCCCCCCTTTCCTCCCCCCGCCCCCTTCTGCCTCTTCCCCCCCCATTTCCTCCCCCCGCCCCCTTCTCCCTTCCCCCCCCCTTTCCTCCCCCCGCCCCCTTCTCCCCCTTCCCCCCCCCCCCTTTCCTCCCCCCGCCCCCTTCCCTCCCCCCCCCCTTTCCTCCCCCCCCCCCTTTCCTCCCCCCCCCCTTTCCTCCCCCCCCCCTTCTGCCTCTTCCCCCCCCCTTTCCCCCCCCCCCCCCCCCCCCCCCCTTTCCTCCCCCCCCCTTCTGCCTCTTCCCCCCCCCCTTTCCTCCCCCCGCCCCCTTCTGCCTCTTCCCCCCCCCATTTCCTCCCCCCGCCCCCTTCTCCCCTTCCCCCCCCATTTCCTCCCCCCGCCCCCTTCTGCCTCTTCCCCCCCCTTTCCTCCCCCCGCCCCCTTCTGCCTCTTCCCCCCCCTTTCCTCCCCCCCCCCCCCTTCTGCCTCTTCCCCCCCTTTCCTCCCCCCCCCCCCCCCTTTCTGCCTCTTCCCCCCCCATTTCCTCCCCCCGCCCCCTTCTGCCTCTTCCCCCCCCATTTCCTCCCCCCGCCCCCTTCCTCCCCCCCCCTTTCCCCCCCGCCCCCTTTCTTCCCCCCCCCATTTCCTCCCCCCGCCCCCTTCTGCCTCTTCCCCCCCCATTTCCTCCCCCCGCCCCCTTCTGCCTCTTCCCCCCCATTTCCTCCCCCCGCCCCCTTCTGCCTCTTCCCCCCCCCATTTCCCCTCCCCCCGCCCCCTTCTGCCTCTTCCCCCCCCCCATTTCCTCCCCCCGCCCCCCCCCCCCTTTTCTGCCTCTTCCCCCCCCATTTCCTCCCCCCGCCCCCTTCTGCCTCTTCCCCCCCCATTTCCTCCCCCCGCCCCCTTCTGCCTCTTCCCCCCCCCATTTCCTCCCCCCGCCCCCTTCCTCCCCCCTTCCCCCCCTTTGCCTCTTCCCCCCCCATTTCCTCCCCCCGCCCCCTTCTGCCTCTTCCCCCCCATTTCCTCCCCCCGCCCCCTTTCCTCCCCCCCCCTTTCCCCCCCCCCTTTGCCTCTTCCCCCCCCCTTTTCCTCCCCCCCCCCCCCCCCCCTTCCCCCCCTTTCCCCCCCCCCCCCTTCTGCCTCTTCCCCCCCCTTTCCTCCCCCCCCCCCTTCCTCCCCCCTTTCCCCCCCCCTTTCCTCCCCCCCCCTTTCCTCCCCCCCCCCCTTCCTCCCCCCCCTTTCCTGCCCCCTTCCCCCCCCCCCCCCCATTTCCCCCCCCCCCCCCCCCCCTTCCTCCCCCCCCCTTTCCTGCCCCCTTCTTCCCCCCCCCATTTCCTCCCCCCGCCCCCTTCTGCCTCTTCCCCCCCTTTCCTCCCCCCGCCCCCTTCCTCCCCCCTTCTGCCTCTTCCCCCCCCATTTCCTCCCCCGCCCCCTTCTGCCTCTTCCCCCCCATTTCCTCCCCCCGCCCCCTTCTGCCTCTTCCCCCCCCATTTCCTCCCCCCGCCCCCTTCTGCCTCTTCCCCCCCATTTCCTCCCCCCGCCCCCTTCTGCCCTTCCCCCCCCCCATTTCCTCCCCCCCCCCCCCTTCTGCCTCTTCCCCCCCCCATTTCCTCCCCCCGCCCCCTTCTGCCTCTTCCCCCCCCATTCCTCCCCCCCCCCCTTCTGCCTCTTCCCCCCCCATTTCCTCCCCCCCCCCCTTCCTCCCCCCTTCTGCCTCTTCCCCCCCCATTTCCTCCCCCCCCCCCCTTCTGCCTCTTCCCCCCCCATTTCCTCCCCCCGCCCCCTTCCTCCCCCCCCTTTCCCTTTCCCCCCCCCCCTTTCCTCCCCCCCCCCTTCCTCCCCCCTTCTGCCTCTTCCCCCCCCCTTTCCTCCCCCCGCCCCCTTCCTCCCCCCTTTCCTTTCCCCCCCCCCTTTCCTCCCCCCCCCCCTTCCCCCCCCTTCTGCCTCTTCCCCCCCCCCATTTCCTCCCCCCGCCCCCTTCCTCCCCCCCCCCTTTCCCCCCCCCTTTCCCCCCCCCCCTTCTCCCCCCTTCTCCTCTTCCCCCCCCCCATTTCCTCCCCCCGCCCCCTTCCTCCCCCCTTTCCTCCCCCCCCCTTTCCTCCCCCCCCCCCTTCCCCCCCCTTCTGCCTCTTCCCCCCCCCTTTCCTCCCCCCGCCCCCTTCCTCCCCCCCTTCTGCCTCTTCCCCCCCCCATTTCCCCCCCCCGCCCCCTTCCCCTTTCCCCCCCATTTCCTCCCCCCCCCCCTCTTCCCCCCCCCCATTTCCTCCCCCCGCCCCCTTCTGCCTCTTCCCCCCCATTTCCCCCCCCGCCCCCTTCTGCCTCTTCCCCCCCCCATTTCCTCCCCCCGCCCCCTTCTGCCTCTTCCCCCCCATTTCCTCCCCCCGCCCCCTTCCTCCCCCTTCTGCCTCTTCCCCCCCCCCATTTCCTCCCCCCGCCCCCTTCCCCCTTTCCTCCCCCCCCCCCTTTCCCCCCCCCCCTTTTCCTCCCCCTTCTCCTCTTCCCCCCCATTTCCTCCCCCCCCCTTCTGCCTCTTCCCCCCCCCCCCCCCCCCCCCATTTCCTCCCCCCCCCCCCCCTCTTCCCCCCTTCTCCCTCCTCGCCGGCCCCCGGCCCACCCGCGCCGCAGGGGTTGCGCAGCAGGTTGCGGCCGAAGGGCTCCCGCAGGCACAGGCGGCTCCAGCGCGGCGGGGGGCAGAGGCGGGCGGCCGCCAGCGCGGCCCGCATGCCCGGCAGCCGCTCGCCCTGCAGCCGCCAGACCGTGGGCCCGTCGATGAGGTCCCGCCAGCGCCGGCAGACCAGGCGGCAGCGGGTCACCAGGGCGCGGCCCGGCACCCAGCTCAGGATCAGGGCCAGCAGCTCGTCCGGCAGCGGCTCCAGGACCGGCGCCGCCCGGCCCCCCGCCTGCCCCATGCCCGGCCGGCTGGGCCCCGCCAGCGGCCGCGCATGTGACCCCGGCCCCGCCTGGGCTGCCGCCATGACATAGCTCCGCATTCTCCGCCCCACTCCCGTTTATACGGGTGCAAAGCCAACTCCGGGTTGTCTCCGCTCCCCCCCTTTCACGGCTTCAGAACGAGCACCGACTTCTGCCCCCTCTCCCCGCCCGCTTTGTTTACACGGGTGCAAAGCGAGCACCGGATCCCCCCCGCAAGCCAGGCTGCGGGAACACCTGTAGCCGGCCTGGTCCCCGCCCCGCTGGCCCTGCCGCTCCTCCCCCCGTACACGCTTCCTAGCCACCCCAATCCCTCCTCGCGCCTCCCCCCCCGCTGTGCACCCGCAGACACGAGAGCGCTTGGGGGGGCTGCGAAAGAAACCGGTGCTCGCCTTCCACCCGTGTAAACGAGAGCGGGGGGAGAGAAAGACCCCAGGCGTCCTGCCGCCCCTGCCCCGGCGCCGGGCCGCGCTTCCTGCGGGCTGACGCCCTTCCCCCGCGGGGGCCGCAGAGCGAGGTAATCGCGGGCCTGGGGACCCCGGCGGGTGGCTGTGGGAGGAGCCGGGGCTTCCAGCTCCGGAGAAGGCCAGGAGGGTCCTGTGGTTAGAGCAGCCGAGGCTGGGAGCCAGGGGTGCTAGCCCCAGCTCTGGGAGGGCAGTGGGGTCTAATGGTTGGGGGCACTGCTGGGAGCAGCTCTGGAAGGGGAGCGGGGTCTAGACTGCACATGTCTTGAGTCAGGGCCCAGCTTCTGGGCTGGGTTCTGTTCCTTGCTGTCCCAGACTCCTCCGGGGACTTTGGGCAAGTCCCTTCTGCCATGCTGTGCCTCAGTTTACAGGCTTGCGAAAAGGAGGCAAATGACACCAACCTACCTCCAGCCGCCTTGGCTGGGAGCATCCAGGGAGGGCCTGATGCTGTCCTCAGCAAACAGCCGCTGCCCCCTAAGGGGTAGAAAGCTCCCAAAGCTCGAAATAGAACCCAGAAGTCCTGACTCCACCCCCTCCCGCTCTTACCGCTAGACTCCCCTGCCTTCCCAGCACTGGGAACAGAATCCAGGAGCTCTCCCATCCCCGCTCTGACCAGTGCTCCACCACCGTCTTGTGACCTGCTCTAACATTGCGACACTGGCCTTGGGACAACCCGGCTGGTCAGGCCAAGCAGGCATTTCCGCCTCTCTGTGCCTGTCCCCTCCTACGTGCACCCCCCAACCCGGCTCTGGCCCTGGGGCTTCTCCACCAGCTGATTTCTTGTGCCACCCTCCTGGGCCTTGCTTAGTTCTCCCGGCATCCTGTGGCTCCGGGAGCTGGGGCTTTAACCCCCCCCCCCATGCCATGTGAGCTGGCAAGAGGCTGCATTCGCGCACCGGAGAGGGGCTGGAAATGATGCCTCTGCCACTCTAATGCCCCTGGGGAAGCAGCAAGGGAGGCGGGCTTTCCCATGGCCCTGGAGTGGCTGCCCTCGGCATGCCATGAGTTTGGTGGGTTCTCAGCCTGGACCCTCGTTTGTGGCAGGTCCATGTGATGGAAGAGGACAGAGGAGTGTGGACGCGGAGAGTCGGACAGGGATGCCTGTTTACCTAACCTGCCACTGTGCCAGGGCAGGGGGCATTGGTACCTCCCTGGCACTGCCTGAGCCCCTAATTAATTGGGGTTCAAGGCAGAGCTGGGGGGCAGGACGGCTGGTGCGGGCGGCAGCTTGCGTAACAGGGCACGTCTCTTTGTCTGCTTCAGCCTTGCTCTGGGGTGTCCTCAGAGCAGCTGGGGTGGGGAAGCTGTTGTCAGCCTGGGGCTCGTGATGGGAGGGGGAATTTAGTTGCTGTCCCATGGCCCTTGGCACAAGGACCCCATCTCCCTTCTGCCAGGGCACCCTGACCCCTCCTCAACAGACTGTACCCCCTGGCGCCTCTTTGTGCGGATGCGGGGGCTGGGGATTCAGGCACCCGGGGGCTGAAATGCAGCTGCCTCTGAGGTGGAATGTTTCGGATATCTACAGGCATCCATCATAAAGGAGGTGTTTGTCCACTGCAGACAGAGCCCCAATAACCCTGTTCCTACCCCCGGTCAGGGACAGGGACTTTCATGGTAAGCTACCCCAGGACCTCCCCCTAGCTCCCTGCCACTTAGAACACCCCCAGACCTAGCGCCCTCATGCTTGTACTCAGTGGCGGCCCATCAATACAGGCGAACTAGGCGGTCGCCGAGGGCGCCAAGATAAACGGCCATTGAGGGCTTTGGAGGCGGGGGCGCCGATCGCGCGCTTCGCCTGGGGCGCCAGGTGCCGGCAGCTCGTCTAGGGCCGCTCCTGCTTGTACTCCCAGACCTCTTCAGAGCTTCCCTGTAAGCTTCCCTCAATGCCACATCAGAGCTGGCTGTCCTGGAACCCCCCCACCCAGCCGCCCACTGGAGCCCCTCCTGGGAAAGCTCCCCATGACCCCACACCCAGCCCCCCATCAGAGACCCCCCCAGGACAGTTGCCCCATGACCCCGCCCCCAGTCCCCCATCAGAGACCCTGCCCCCAAGACAGTTGCCCTATGACCCTGCCCCCCATCAGAGACCTCCCTCCAGGACAGTTGCCCCATGACCCCGCACCCAGTCCCCCATCAGAGACCCCCCAGGACAGTTGCCCTATGACCCTGCCCCCATCAGAGACCCCCCCCAGGACAGTTGCCCCATGACCCCGCCCCCAGTCCCCCATCAGAGACCCTGCCCCCAAGACAGTTGCCCTATGACCCTGCCCCCCATCAGAGACCCCCCCCAGGACAGTTGCCCCATGACCCCGCACCCAGTCCCCCATCAGAGACCCCCCAGGACAGTTCCCCCATATCCCTGCTCCCACCCCCCATCAGAGACCCCCAAGGCTCAGCTACTCATAACCTGCTCCCAGCCCCCCAGGATCTGGCCCCCAGGACTCTGTGAATTCTGCCCCCCAGGAGCTGCCTGGCTGCTGCTGACTCGACGCTGACTCAGGACAGCAGGAGGAACTTCCCCCTTCCCAGGCCAGTGGCGCAGGGCTTTCATTTCCCATCCGGCCCCGTGCTGCTGGGAGAGTGGGACGAGGATGGGGCTGCTTGGCTGGCTCTCCCTGGGGCTCCCCTGGGTGCTGTGCCAGGGTACCGGCCACTTCCAGCCCCAGCAAGTGCATCTCTCCTACCCAGGTGAGGCAACCGGGGCTCTGTCTCCCACCTGCGGATCCAGGCAGGGGGTGCCGGGAGCAGGCTAAGGGGGGAGCCGCTTCCATTGGGTAACTGGTGTTTATTTCTCTGGGCTTGGGGTCAGGACTGCTGGGTTCTGTCGCCCAGCTTGGGGGCAGGGGGAGCTGGGACTCCTAGGTTCTGTTCCTAGATCTGGGTGGGCAGTGGGGGATAGTGGTTAGAGGTAGGGGGCTGGGAGCCGGGACTCCTAGGTTCTGTTCCTAGATCTGGGTGGGCAGTGGGGGATAGTGGTTAGAGGTAGGGGGCAGGGGGAGCTGGGACTCCTAGGTTCTGTTCCTAGATCTGGGTGGGCAGTGGGGGATAGTGGTTAGAGGTAGGGGGCTGGGAGCCGGGACTCCTAAGTTCTGTTCCTAGATCTGGGTGGGCAGTGGGGGATAGTGGTTAGAGGTAGGGGGCTGGGAGCCGGGACTCCTAAGTTCTGTTCCTAGATCTGGGTGGGCAGTGGGGGATAGTGATTAGAGGTAGGGGGCTGGGAGCCGGGACTCCTAGGTTCTGTTCCTAGATCTGGGTGGGCAGTGGGGGATAGTGGTTAGAGGTAGGGGGCGGGAGGGAGCTGGGACTCCTAAGTTCTGTTCCTAGATCTGGGTGGGCAGTGGGGGATAGTGGTTAGAGGTAGGGGGCGGGGGGGAGCTGGGACTCCTAAGTTCTGTTCCTAGATCTGGGTGGGCAGTGGGGGATAGTGGTTAGAGGTAGGGGGCTGGGAGCCGGGACTCCTAGGTTCTGTTCCTAGATCTGGGTGGGCAGTGGGGGATAGTGGTTAGAGGTAGGGGGCGGGAGGGAGCTGGGACTCCTAAGTTCTGTTCCTAGATCTGGGTGGGCAGTGGGGGATAGTGGTTAGAGGTAGGGGGCTGGGAGCCGGGACTCCTAGGTTCTGTTCCTAGATCTGGGTGGGCAGTGGGGGATAGTGATTAGAGGTAGGGGGCTGGGAGCCGGGACTCCTAGGTTCTGTTCCTAGATCTGGGTGGGCAGTGGGGGATAGTGGTTAGAGGTAGGGGGCGGGAGGGAGCTGGGACTCCTAAGTTCTGTTCCTAGATCTGGGTGGGCAGTGGGGGATAGTGGTTAGAGGTAGGGGGCGGGAGGGAGCTGGGACTCCTAAGTTCTGTTCCTAGATCTGGGTGGGCAGTGGGGGATAGTGATTAGAGGTAGGGGGCGGGAGGGAGCGGGACTCCTAAGTTCTGTTCCTAGATCTGGGTGGGCAGTGGGGGATAGTGATTAGAGGTAGGGGGCTGGGAGCCGGGACTCCTAGGTTCTGTTCCTAGATCTGGGTGGGCAGTGGGGGATAGTGATTAGAGGTAGGGGGCTGGGAGCCGGGACTCCTAGGTTCTGTTCCTAGATCTGGGTGGGCAGTGGGGGATAGTGGTTAGAGGTAGGGGGCGGGAGGGAGCTGGGACTCCTAAGTTCTGTTCCTAGATCTGGGTGGGCAGTGGGGGATAGTGGTTAGAGGTAGGGGGCTGGGAGCTGGGACTCCTAGGTTCTGTTCCTAGATCTGGGTGGGCAGTGGGGGATAGTGATTAGAGGTAGGGGGCTGGGAGCCGGGACTCCTAGGTTCTGTTCCTAGATCTGGGTGGGCAGTGGGGGATAGTGATTAGAGGTAGGGGGCTGGGAGCCGGGACTCCTAGGTTCTGTTCCTAGATCTGGGTGGGCAGTGGGGGATAGTGGTTAGAGGTAGGGGGCTGGGAGCCGGGACTCCTTGGTTCTGTTCCCAAGTCAGGCAGTGAGCCCTTTGTGACCCTTCTCGCCGTGCTTCAGTTCCGGGGCACTGGTGAAATGGGGGAACGCTGACTCAGTTTTCCTGGTGGATCCAGCTCTTTGGAAACGGGTCTGGCTCCAGGGCTGACCAGGGGCCCATCCGTGGCCGGCCAGAGCCAGCGGAGGATGCTGGGTGGGGTGGGGGTAGGAGTGGATGGAGCTGGCTGCGTGTGGAATTGGCCCTGTAGCTCCTAGGTGGGGCTGCTGGGGAGCAGCGCAGGAACTCTGGGGCGGGCTGGGGCTCCACACACTCACTGGGCTGTTCGCCCCCCGGCAGGTGATCCCACCACCATGATGGTCACCTGGACGACCTTCTCCCCGGCCAGCTCCATCGTGGAGTTCGGCCCGGAGCCGGGCGGGGCCTTCACCACCTCTGCCAAGGGCCAGGCCAGCCGGTTCGTGGATGGCGGGTGGCTGCACCGCAGCATGTTCATTCACCGGGTCACGCTGCGGGGCCTGGTGCCCGGGCAGCGCTACGGTGAGTGGGCAGGACCATGGCTCCCCTCCCGGCAGGCGCCAGACGCTCCCCGGCACCCCGGCACTGGTGGGGGATGGCGAGCCCAGAGCACGGCTAAGAACGGGCGGCCTGTGGACAGGGCACAGCAGAGCTGCGCCCCAAGGGGGGGGCTCCCAGACACACGTGTGCAGCCCTGCCTCGCGCATGTGCACGCTGATAGGTGGGGCACGTTGCCATGCGCACGCACACACTGCCACGTGCACTGGGCACACACCCCATCCCCAGGGCAAATCTGTGAGCAGTCAGTCTGGTCCATGTGCTCACCTGTGGGTTCACACAGCCCCAGCTGTGCAAACTGCTCTCTGGGCAATTAGGCATGAACACACAGAGCAGGGTGCAGCGCCTCCAGCAGGGGGCAGTAGGGATGCATGTCACACACACACACACACACACACACACACACACACACTCTCTCTCTCTCTCTCTCTCTCTCTCTCTCTCTCTCTCTCTCTCTCTCCTGTCTATCCCCCCCCCCCCACTTCCGAAAAAACTTCTTCCGGAAGAGCGTGTCCGCACAGCAGAAGCGCATCGAAAAAGTGATCTGCTTTTTCGACACATAGCGTCCACACTGAATGGACGCTCTCTCACATGTAAGCTGCAATTACTATGGACGGAGTAGCCACCAGGGCACCTGTGCTCTGTCCTCTTCTTCTGGAGGAACGCCCTCTTCCCCACCACGCCTGCCTTTTTGCAGAAGAGCTCTTTTGGAAAAAGGCTTCTTCCTTGTAGAAAGAGGGTTACCGATGTGGGAAAAACCCCTCTGCTCTTTCGAGTTTTGGTGGAAAGAATGCAATTGCAGTGTGGACGTAAATGACGTTTTTTCAGAAGAAACTCTGTAGTGTAGACATGGCCCAGGGGCACACACACAAGGGCTCAACCCCTTCAGCAGGGGGCAGCAGGGGGACGCACACGCACACACAGGCTCAGCACCTCCAGAAGGGGGACAGAGAGAGACACACACACACACTCACACGTAGGGCTGTCCCCTGCCCTGAGTCTCTCCTTGCTCTGCCCCTGCAGCCTATCGCTGCGGGAGCCCGCAGGGCTGGAGCCAGCCCTACAGCTTCCGGGCTCTGCAGAACGGCACCGACTGGAGCCCGCGTCTCGCTGTCTTCGGGGACATGGGCAACATCAACCCGCAGTCGCTGCCTCGGCTGCAGGGCGACACGCAGCAGGGGATGTACGACGCAGTGCTGCACGTAGGTTCGTGTCTCATCTCTCCCTGGCCTGGGAGTGGGGCTGGAGGGGCTCGGGCAGGCCCAGCCAAAGCGTGTGTGGGGCCTAAGGCAGCACGCTGAGCCGCGTGGCTCCCAGCTGGGTGGGCGGGGCTGGGTAGCGCAGGGCCCTGGGTGCGTGGAGCCACGGGGAGGGCCCCTGGGTGTGCGGAGCCGTGGGGGGGGCCTTGGGTGTGCAGGGGGGGGCCCTAGGTATGCGGAGCCGTGGGGGGGGGCCCTGGGTGCGCGGAACCGCGGGGGGGGGGAGGCCCAGGGTGCATGGAGTTGCGGGGGGGGCCCTGGGTGCGCGGAGCCGTGGGGGGGAGGCCCTGGGTGCATGGAGCTGCGGGGGGGGGGTCCTGGGTGCGCGGAGCTGTGGGGGGGGGGCCCTGAGTGCATGGAGCCGGGGGGGGGGCGGCCCTGGGTGCGCGGGGCCCAAGGCGACCACCTCGCTCACCTTGCCCAAAGGCCGGGCCTGGGCTCAGGGGCAGGGAATGCAACACGGGGCCCTTTCCCTCTGGGGGCACCAGCTCCAATCCAGCCCCAGGGTGGGACTGGCTTGCTCAAGGGGGTGGGGAATGGGGCAGGAGCCTGTCCCCTCCAGCGGACGCCAGCTCTCAGCCCATCCCAGGGCAGGAACTGGCTGGTTCAGAGGGGCCGGGAATGGGGCAGGGGCCTGTCCCCTGTAGGGGGCGCTGCCTCTGATCCCGTCCGTGTCAGGAGTGACCAGTTGGCCACTGGTGCCCCCAGGGTCGAACTCACAGGGTCTGTGTCCAGCTCTAAGGGATTCAGGGGCATCAGGCTAGCTCTGTCCCCTGAAAGGGGGGGTGACTCCCAGTCTGGGTAGAATCCCCCCCAGGCCGTCCCCTCCCCCAGGGCAGAGCGGCTGAGTCACTGTGACCCTCTTGTCTTTCCCAGGTGATTTTGCCTACGACATGGACCAGGTAAATTGGGCAGCCACGCTGCCTCCCCTTCTCCTCCGGCTGCAGCCTGCCCCCCCGCGTCCTGGCACCACTGGCTGGCCTCTCTTTGGCCAGGGCTGGCAGGGCTCCCCCACGGGTCTCTAGCAGAGGAAATGCTCACTGCCCCTCCTCTGCGTACAAGCCCCTCACACATGCATTTGCTCTCCCACCCAAGCCTACCTGCTCACCTGAGTGTGGCTCTGCCCTGCTCTGGGCACCTCTGCCCGGGCTGCAGAACTTGTGCAGGAGGCTGGTACTCTGAGCCCCGGGGCTGTGGGCTGTGCCAGGGATCTGCATAGCCTGGCAAGGGAATTGAAGCCATGTCGGTTGGCCCCGTCAACACCCGCTGCTCATCCGTGCCCTGGCGGCCGTGTGTGGCATTTGTGCGTGGATCTGCTCACACCCTTCTGTGCACGTGGCCATGGGTACATACAGCCCCAGGCATGTAAATGTGCTGTGAGGACGTGGCATTTCCCCACGCTGGGCGCTTGCCCCCCAGCTGATGCGTCTCTCTGGGGTTCAGGGTAACGCCCTGGTTGGAGACGCCTTCATGCGCAAGATCGAGCCTGTGGCCGCATCGGCGCCGTACATGACCTGCCCCGGGAACCACGAAGAGAAATAGTGAGTGGGGGGTGGATCTCGTGCAAGGCACTTTGCATGTGAGAGCTGGCTGGCTCTGCCCTTCCTCACCTACGTCACCTCCCAGCTCTCTCCCCTTGCCCACCCCACATGCTGCCCTCGGATCCCCTCCAGCCTTGGCCACTGGCTTCTCGCCAAGGGCATGGTGGTCCATGCTTGGACAGCGTCCCCTGGTGGACACACCCAGGATGTGCCACGCAGGGGATTGATGGGTCTCCACTGGCCTGGCGGAGCATAGGGGAGGGGATGTTGTTGCCCTAGGAGCGTCTCAGCCAGTGTTTGGGGGCCGGGGGGAGAGGTGGCTGTGTGGCAGAGCCCAAGGCGTCTCCATCTGCTTCCAGGGGAGGGACTTGAGACTGAATTAGGGATGCTTGAGCTGCCAGGCTGGGAATTAGGAAGGGGAGGGGTAACCCCCACACACCCCTGCTGTGGCCCCCCTCATTGTTCTTCCCTCCTCCAGCAACTTCTCCAACTACCGTGCCCGTTTCAGCATGCCTGGGAATACCGAGGGCCTTTGGTACAGGTGAGCACCCCACCTCCCCACCAGGGGGCAGCACTCCGGCAATGGGATGGGTCTCACCCTGGCCCTACAGCTGGCAAGGGGACTCTCTGGGCCTGGCCATCCTTGGCTAGCATGGGGGAGGCGGTCAGAAGGCACCTGGGTTCTATCCCTGGTTCTGGGAGGAGGGTTCTAGTGGTTAGAGCAGGGAAACTGGGAGTGAGGACTCCTGGGTTCTCTTTCCAGCCCTGGAAGGGGAGGAGAGTCTAGTGGTTAGAGCTGGGAGGGAGCTGGGTGCTAGGACTCCTGGGTTGTGCTACTGACTCAGTGTGAGTGTTGAGGGGCATGCTGCTTGGCCATCCCGTGCTTCAGTTTCCCTCATCGTAGCACCGAGCTCCTTCCCTCCCCCAGTATGATTCTGCTTCTTGGCCCCCAGCTGGGACATTGGACCTGCCCACATCATCTCCTTCTCCACGGAGGTGTATTTCTACCTGCAGTATGGCCGCCAGCTCGTCCCTGAGCAGTACCAGTGGCTGGAGCGAGACTTGCAGGTAGATCCGCCCCCCCCCCCCCGCCTGGCAGCCCCGCTGCTCGGGCCGGCTCGCTCACAAGCTCTCCCCTTTCCTGGCAGGAGGCCTCGCAGCCGGAGCAGCGCCGGCAGCGCCCCTGGATCATCACCATGGGGCACCGGCCCATGTACTGCTCCAACAACGACCACGATGACTGCACAGAGCACGAGAGCATCGTGAGTGGGGCCGAGGCTGCCGGGGCAGAGGAGCATGCTTTTGCTTCCAGTCAGGGGGGAGCGGAGGGGATCCCTAGACTGATCCAGCGAGGCCGCTCCAGGAGGCAGGGGGCAGACTTACTGGAGAGCTTTAAGCTGAGAGTTTGGGGTAACCCACCACCCTCCCTAGTTGCTAATTCCCCCCCCTTTTTTCCCTCAGATTCGCCGAGGGCTCCAACACCAGTACGGCCTGGAGGACCTGTTCTATAAATACGGTACCTGCTACCCCTCGCTCCGCCGGGGGAACCCAGGGAGCTCCCTACAGGCTGGTGCTGGGGCTATAACCCGGAGCCCCGCGGGACGGGGGTGGCAGCACCGAGGCAGATCCCCGAGCCATGTGGGAAGCCAACTGGCTGGCCCAGGCATCCAAGAGCTCGCAGCTGCCCCTGCCTGGTTTTTACCTCGCGTTCCCAGCCTCCCCCACCCAACTCGCTCCCAGCTGGGCTCGCGCCCCCTCTGCAGGGGGATCCCAGGGAAGCGTGGGCTTCTCCCTTCCGGGATAGTGCCGGGGTGGCTGCCTGCCGGGGCGCTGGGTGCAGTGCAGAGGGAGGGGAGAAACCGGCCAGACACGTCCTACGGGAGAACCGGCTCTGGGGGTGCTGAGCTGTGTGCTGTGGGGGCTCACGCCACCCCGGAAGGGCTTGTCAGCTTCTGCCCTGTGCTCCTCGGAGAGCCCTGCCACCAGCAGCTGGCCTGGGTTGTGATGCAAAGAGACGCTGACGACCCCGAGTCTCCCCTCACGAGCCCAGCCCCTCTCCTGGGATGCTCCAGGACACCAGTGACAGCCCCCGCCGCTGCAGGGTTTATTTAGGCCACTTTCTCCCTGCAGCCTGTTCCCAGGGATTTCAGTCCCTGGCACCTTTCTCAGCTCTGGCCTCGCAAGTCCCCGGTGCCCCAGAGGCCTTCTGCTTCTTCTCTCCCAGAGTGGGGTGTGTCTGTTTCCAGCCCCACGCAGGGTTCCTGGGGTCACAGGCACCAGACCCCACCCCAGCGCATTCTGCCTCTTAAGCAGCTTCCCCCCCACCCGCTCCTTCAGCTTGATGGCTTTTCATTGCCCTCCCAGCTCTGCCTGGCTCACTTGGCAAGTTGGGTGGCGCAGGCCCCTCTAGGGCAGGCTGGGCTTGGGTGCTCGCTGGTGGATCTGCTCCTCACGCCTCTCCCTGCCCGTCGCTCTGTCGCCCAGCGGGGATGGTAGGCAAGACCATATGAGCGCTTGCACCCACCTTGTAGAGAGGGGCAGGGGGGTGGGGTGAGTATTCCTTGGCCCACCTCCTGCTCGAGCTCCCCAGCACCCGGGAACGTGGGCTGTGCCGAAGGGGGATTGTGTTTGCCCTGTTCCCTTTGTTAGGGTGCATGTGAGTTCTACTGTCCTGTGGTAGGTTACCCTGTGGGTGTGCCTCAGTTTCCCTGGGCACTGCACCAGTAGCAGGATGGGAATTTCCGTGTGAGCTTTTCCCCCGCACACACAAGGGCTGATGCTTTCTGTAACCTGAGCCTGGGAGGGGGGCGACCAGGTGACACCTTTTGCCCTGGAAGCTGGACAGAGGAAGGGGGTGGGCTGGTTGCAGGGCTGGGACCAGGCTGCTAGGGGTGGGGGAGTCTTGCTGGCTTGGGGGGCAGGGCCCTGGCTGGGCTGTACTGGCTGCTGCTGGTCCCTCTGCTGACAGGTCTGTGCTACGTTGTGTCCCTGGGAACCAAGAACCCTTCTGTTCTCCCTGCCGGCTGAGAGTCCCGTCTGGCTGCGGATGGGGGGCAGGGCCCAGTGACTTCCTGCCCCTTGGTGACACCCCCAATCCCTTAAAGGGCTGCTCCCCCAGCAACAGAGCCCCATGGCAGAGCACACCGAAGCCCGCGGTCCTGCCAGGGGGCTAAGACCCAGTGGGCCAGTTCCTGACCAACGCTTCCTTCTCTTCCCCAGGTGTGGATCTAGAGCTGTGGGCCCACGAACACTCCTACGAGAGGCTGTGGCCAGTCTACAATTATCAGGTGACTCCCAGCTGGGGGAGTGGGGTTCCTGCGGGGTCGCTGTCCTGCCTGAAAGCTGAGTCTGACCAGCCTCTTCCCGCTGCAGGTCTACAACGGCAGTGCCAGCTCGCCCTACACCAGCCCCCGAGCACCCGTGCATATCATCACCGGCTCTGCCGTAAGTGACAGCGGGGGCCATGCACCACGGGCCGAGTCTAGCTCCTGTGTTCCCGCGTCTTCTCCCCTTGCAGCCAGCAGGGAAACCTGCCACGGCGGCGCTAGGGCTGGGCCGTCTCTGCGCGCGGTTTAAGGGCCTGGGCCTGTTAAGCACCAAACAACTCCTGGGAGGGGCAGAGTGCCCTCAGACTCCATTGAAATTCGGTGCCGGGGGTGGGCACTTCCAGGATTGGGGCCCAAGTTAGGTGCTTGTTAGGGTGTTAGTTTAAGGGCAAGGGGATGAGGAGAGGAGCTGGGCCTGATCCTGCCCTAGGACAGTCCCGCTTTGTGAAGATGGGGCAAGATGGTGCCCCAGATGCCCAGGGGATGGATGGAGGGATCAGTAGAGGAGGCATAAAGCTGCAGAGTTGAGATTATAACAGTCGCTAGCTCTTCTCTGATCCCACCCCTCTCTTTGCGCAGCTGGGGAAACTGAGGCACGGCATTGGGCAGTGACATGCCCAAGGGTACTCGGTTTTCCATCCAATGCTCTATCTGCTAGAGCACAGGGGGCAGGAGGGAGGGATAGCTGGGCAGTGGGGATGGGACAGAGGCTGTGGGAGGTGGGATTTGGCTGGAAACTTCCCCTGTTGGGAGAGACCACCTAGTGTTGTAGCCCCGTCCCTCCCACGCCTGCTCATGCCATGGGCTTTGTCCCTCTGGCCCCCGCAGGGCTGTAAGGAGAGGCTGGACCCTTTCGTCCCCCATCCGCGGGAGTGGAGCGCCCTACGCATTGAGGACTACGGCTACACACGTCTGCACATCGTCAACCGCACCCACATCTGGCTGGAGCAAGTGTCGGATGACCAGGTACAGCATGGCCGGCGAAAGGAGCCCCCAGGTCAGGGGTGGGCAAAAGGGCCTCCGTGGGGTGGATCTGGCCCTCCAAGCAAGCTGATCCAGCCTGTAGAGGCCCTGCCGCTCCCTCGCCCTCGGGCCAATCAGGGCTTGGGGCAAGGGGAGTACGTAAAGTCTCCTCCTGCCCTGCTGCTCAGGTGACTGTAAGCGTGGCGCTTCCTTGCAGGGCGGAGGCAGGGAGCGAGAGACTTCACGTGCTCCCCCTCCCCAGGCCTGAGTGACCTGGGGGCAGCAAGGGGGAACACGTGAAGTCTCCTCCCACCGCCAGGGGCAGGGGTGCCTAGAGGGAACCGCCAGCTGTTCAGAACAGCTGGCAGTTCTCTTGGGGTGGGGGTAGGGCAAAGACTGTGTGCCCTCCCCTACCCCCAGACCAATCGGGGCCTGTGGGTGGGGAAGCACGGAAGAGTCCTGGCCCTGCCCCTTCCACCTGAGGCTCTTCCCCTTCCAGGGCAGCTCGGGGCTACTTTAAACACCCTTGAAGTGGCCCCCAGTCGAAAATTATTGCCCACCCTGTCCTGCCCCCAAGCCATCCCTCTGCAGGCTAGTTCAATGGGCATTGGACCCAGCGCAGGCGTGTCTGGGCACTGGGCTTTAACTACTCCCCTTCCAGGGCCAAGAATAGAACCCAGGAGTCCTGGCTCCCAGCCCCTGCCATTCTACCCACTAGACCTCACGCTCCTCCCAGGGCTAGGAATAGAACCCAGAGCTATGTCTACACTCGCGGCTTCTTGCGCCAGAAGTATGCAAATGAGGCTAAGCATGGAATATCGCCGAGCCTCATTTGCATACCTAATGAGCCACCATTTTGCAGAAGAGGCTCTTGCGCCAGAAGGAGCTGTCTACACTGTCTCTTCTTGCGCAAGGAAACCCCTCTTGCGCAATGCTGTTATTCCTGAAAATAATCGGCGTAACGGCATTGCGAAAGAGAGGCCTTCTTGCTCAAGAAGGGGCAGTGTAGACAGCTCCTTCTGGCGCAAGAGCCTCTTCTGCAAAATGGCGGCTCATTAGGTATGCAAATGAGGCTCCGCGATATTCCACGCTAAGCCTCATTTGTATATTTCTCGTGCAAGAAGCCGCGAGTGTAGACATAGCCCAGGAGTCCTAACTTCTAGCCCCTCTGCTGTGACCACTGAATTCTGCTCCCTGCCCACAGTCAGAGGCAGAACCCAGGAGTCCTGACTTCTACCCCTCCCCACTGCCATTCTGCCCACTACACTCCCCTCCCCTCCCAGTATTAGGCATAAATCCAAACCACTCCTGGCCTGCGTAGCTGCGTTTTGCTAAGCAAGGGCGTTTGCTTCGTTAGAAATGCAATCGTCAACTTCATCTGAATCCTTAATTGGTGCTTCAGATGAAGGGGCCTTGGGAGGGGATGGGGATCTCCAGGATGTGGGACTGGTGGAGGGGAAGCCGCTCTAGAGATCTTCATGCCACTGGGGATGTATTGGCATCCCACTCGGCCACCAGTGTGAACTCGGCCCCTTTGTTGTTCCAGTCCATCCCTCTGTCCCTGTTCCCGGCATGTATCTGGCTCACCACAGAGCCTGCCTGGGTGCTGAGCCGTGGGGCAGCGTCCCCTAGAGCCGCTCCTGAAACTGAGGCCTGCTTTTGTCCTTCAGGATGGGAAAGTCGTGGATGGGATCTGGGTCATCAAGGACTTGCACGGTCCTGAAGCTTGGCATTAGCCGGCCCACAGACACGCAGCCGTGAGCTGAGCAGAGGGATTGCAGCCCCCTGAAACCCCAAGGTCCCGCTTCTCAGGCTGGAATCAGAACTGCTTACCGCGCTACAAACGAATCTGGTTCTGTCTAAAGGCTCTGATGTACGGCACTAGAAGGACACACCTTCCCCTGAAGCTGGGGAAAACCTGCTGTTTGGTTTTTATAACGATGAAAAGCCCTTTCGTGTACCTGACCATTTCAGAGCACTGTATACAGGGGGGCTGTGTCTGTGTATTCCCAGGTTCCAGGTGGGGAAACTGAGGCACTGAGAAAAGAAGAAATCAAAATCCTAGATTTAGGGGGTCTTGATTTCTAGTCTTCCCTGCTTTAATCACTAGGCCCCATTCCCCTGTCTGGCCCAGGACTAGAACCCAGGCGTCTTGATGCCCAGTCTTTTCTTCTTGCCACTGGCCCGTTCTGCCTCTTACGAAATAGCCCCATCTATCTAAAAGGTTCTCCCGGCATTGCCTGGCGCATCGCTACTGATAACCCTGTCACTGCTGGAGCCTTGTGGGGGGAGGGGGATCTGGGATCGGATGATTTTCTTGCCTTATCTTTTTTTTTTTTCCTGCATGAGCCAAGACTTGTCCCAGGGTTTCTCCCCTCCTGCTGGTCCCTGTCATGTAGTAAGCCCTACGTGGAGCTGATGGTACTAGATTTGCCTTTTGACATTGAACAAGAGTGGCCCAGCTGAAGTTGGTGATGGTTCTTTGGGGTCAGACCCCTGTATGTGGGGCGGGGGGGGGAGGCAGCATCTGGCCCATGGTACATCCCTGGTGTTTTTTGTGTGGCCTCTGATGATGCTTTGTGCTACACACTGGATCTTTTGCACTGATGCTTGGGAAATTAATTAAACAAAATCAGCCTCAAAAGGTATGTGGTGCCCATCTCCTGCGGACACCGCTGGATTGCCTTTGGGGCCTTGACTGCCTGTACCTTGGCAGAATAAAAGCAAATGCATAACTGCCAGGTCTTCAGAATACCAGGGTGTTGTTTGCCCATATCTGGCTGAGGGATGTGAAGAGGCGAGAACTGTGAATGTAAAAGTGTAACTGGTTGGTTGGTTACCTGGTAAGTATTATCCTTACCAGGTGATGCTTACCAGTAACTGGTTAACCGGCAACCTAGCTGGACTGTAGCATCCTCCCTCCCCTTCCCCTTCCCCCCTGTGCCTGTGGGCTGTTCCAGGCTGGCTGGACCCGCTGTGTTGCACTGTGGGTGGGGGCCTGCTCCATGATTAACCGGTTAACCATCGTGTTTAACCGGTTAACTTTGTAATTGTCAGTTTACATCCTTAGTGAGAACACTGGCTCCCAGGCTCAAATCTCGTGCCTGGGCGGTACAGAAGGAATCTCGATAAATTCCATGTAAGTGACCATTTGTTTGTCACTGATGCTCAGTGAAATCACAGCTTGAAATTCTTTAGCTAGGTTTCAGCTTTGCCCCTCTGCAGGGTTCCCAATTTCCTCTCCTCACTTGGAGCTTGCTCATTAGCACAGATCCCATGGAAATATGATGCACAGGGAGTCAGTCCAGGAGTTCTAGAGCTTTTGGTTGGGTTTTGGCAGGGCTGGAAACTCTCCTGCTACAGATCATGAGCTGACCTCTGACTATAGGGGTCAGGAGGGGACTTCCCCGGGGGGGAAGGTGACTCCATTAAGCTGTCCACTGGGTGGGGAAAGGTCTCTTGCATCCCTCCTCTGAACCAGCTGGGAGAGGCAGAACTCTGGGTTAGGGAGGGCTCCGTGCTCCCAGCCGGCCTCTGTTCCCAGCAGCTTTGGAGATGGGCTGGGATTTGCCAAAGGTGCACAGAGCTGGCTGGGGGGCTGCTGATCCCTGCTGCTGGGAGGAGTGTCCAAGGGCTGCGGTGCTGAACCTGTGCCCCACCTGCCCTAAGCTGTGTTGGCAACCCCTCCCCAGGGCCCCTGGGGGTTGGGGGATGTGGAGCTCGATATGGGACTGGGGGAGGGGAGAGCAGGGCTGAAAAATGTGCCCCCCTTCCTGAAAGCTCTGTGGATTGGCCCCTCTAGCCCAGGCATCACAATAACCCTAAACACATGAGATAGTTTGGATACCTGCTGACCCCCTGCACACCACAGGCCTATGAGCAGTGAGCCTGGTACTGGGCCGAATGAGGCATGGTGCCCCCCCCGCCCCCCAGGCTGCGATGCCAGCACCATTGCTAATTATGCCGTGATGGAGGGTGCTACCCCAGCCACTGCTCTAAGGAGAAACCCAGGCATCCGGTCTCCCAGGCATCTCACCAGCACTCACGCCAGCTGCTGGCAGAGATCTGCTGCAGCTGCAATGTCTCTGCTGCTGAGCAGCTCACCGCGATCTCCCCGAGCCCAGGAAATTCCTCTGCCAAGTCCCCAGACTTTGAATGGGCAGGAGCACAGGTTAGCAGAGAGCCGGCCCATGCACACCTAGGCGGTTTTATTCATCAGCTTTCTCTTGCTGTGCAGTGTGCCTGGTGGGGGTGTGGGGTGGAGGAGCGATTTCCCCATAATAGTGTTACTTTCTCAGCTCTTTTTGGCCTGCGATCTAAGAGCACTTGTGGGGGGGAGGGGTATAATTTACTCCCGTCCCCCCCAAATCCCACTCTCATTTTGCTGATGGGGAAAGTGAAGCACAAAGTGGGGAAGTGATGTGCTCCAACAAGGCAGCAGCAGAGAGGGGCATGGTACCCAGGTGTCCCGTGTTACTCACCCTGACTTGTAGCACCCTTTCTAACTACTGGACTTCACTGCCTCCTAGAGAGAAGACTAGAACCCAGGAATTTTAATCCCCAGTTTTCCCATGCTCTAACAGCTAGGCCCTACTCCTCTCCCAGAGCTGGGCTCAGAACCCAGGAGTTCTGGCTTTCCCCTGCTCTAACCACTAGGCATTTTGCAGCTCAGCTTTTTTGTAGTCCTGTCAGTGCTTCAAGGCTGGGGAATGTGTTGTGGGAATCCACAATAGACTGATTAACCTTTCAACAGTACAAAGGAATAAAAAAACACTAAATATCGGACTGATGCCGAACCATTAAAATTCTATTCCTGCTCGCCACACAGATTGTAGGCCTGTATAACTGTAATAGGGTGTGTGCACGTGTGTGTGTGTGTGAAATATGACTGGGATCTAAGTGCCTGAGACTGGTATAGCATATTTCCCATCCCCTACTATAGAGGGACAGCTGTCAAGCACCTTTATCCTGGTATAAGGTTTGTACTGCTTTGACCAGACTAGGACAAGGCCCCAGTCTCTCGTTCGATTATTTATTTGTATTAAGGGACCATCCAAGCACCCCAGTTGAGACCCAGGACCAGTGTTCCCTCTAATCTTTTCCATCCATGTGCGAAACAGATTGTTTTATGTGCACCGAGGCATGTGTGAATGTGCACCACCAATAGAAATGAAACCTAGCTGTGGGCGCTCTGCTCATCAGCTGGGTGGCGTTTGAATCTCTGCTGCACTCGCGGCAGGACCCAGCACCATCTAATCATCCCTGATAGATGTTTGTTTAAACTGTTCTTAAATATCTCCAGTGATGGAGATTCCACAATCTCCCTGGGCAATTTATACCAGTGCTTAACCACCCTGAGAGTTAGGAAATTTTTCCTAATGTCCAACCTAAACCTCCCTTGCTGCAGTTTAAGCCCATTGCTTTTTGTCATAATAACATAAGAACGGCCATACTGGGTCAGACCAAAGGTCCATCTAGCTCAGTGTTCTGTCTGCCGACAGTGGCCAGTGCCACATGCCTCAGAGAAAGTGAACACAACACATAATCATCAGGTGATCCCTCCCCTGTCATCCATTTCCAGACAAATAGAGGCTAGGGACACCATTCCTACCCATCCTGGCTAATAGTCATTAGTTAATAACCTCCATGAATTTATCTAGCTCTTTTTTGAACTGTGTTAAAGTCCTAGATTTCACAACATCATCTGGCGAGGAGTTCCACAGGTTGACTGTGCACTGCATGAAGAAAAACTTCCTTTTGTTTGTTTTAAACCCGCTACCTATTAATTTCATTTGGTGACCCCTTAGTTCTTATGGGAACAAGTAAATAACTTTTCCTTATTCACTTTTTCCATACCAGTCATGATTTTATTACCTCTATCATATCCCCCCTTAAAGTCTCCTCTTTTCTAAGCCGAAAAGTCCAAATCTTTTTAATCTCTTTTCATATGGGACCCGTTCCAAACCCCTAATAATTTTTGTTACCCTTTTCTGAACCTTTTCCAATGCCAATGTATCTTTTTTGAGATGAGGCGACCACATTTGTACACAGTATTCAAGATATGGGTGTTCCATGGTTTTATGGAGAGGCAAGAAGATATTTTCTGTCTTATTCTCTATCCCTTTTTTAATGACTCCTAACATTGTTTGCTTTTTTGCCTGCCGCTGCACACTGAGTGAACGTTTTCAGAGAACTATCCACAATGACGCCAAGATCTCTCTCTTGAGTAGCTGTAGCTAAATTAGTCCGCATCATTGTCCTATCATCAGACGTCAAGGAGAACAATTTTTCTCCCTCCTTCTTGTGACACCCTTTTAGGTACTTGCAAACTGCTATCCTGTCCCCTCTCAGTCTTCTCTTTTTGAGGCTAAACAAACCCAGTTATTTCAGTCTTCCCTCATAGCTCGTGTTTTCTAGGTCTTCAGTCGTTTATGTTGCTCTTCTCTGGACCCTCTCCAGTTTCTCCACGTTTCCTGAAACATGGTGCCCAGAACTGGATCCTGTTCTCCAACGGAGGCCTGGTCAGCGCGGAGCAGAAGAATGACGTCTCCTGTCTGGCTCGCAACGCTCCCGCTAACGCCTCGCAGAGTGAGGGGGGCTTTGCAGCCGTGTCCTGCTGCGGCGTTGCATTGCCAAGGGGATGGCGCCGTGGCCGTGGCCGTGGCCAGAGTCCAGCGCAGCCCACGGTGGCCGCCCAGAGTGGCTGGATGACATCATGCCTCTTTGGGATGACCTCAAAGCACCAGGCCATGGGCTCTTGTGACATCATTGTGGTGCCATGGCAACACCACGTGCTCAGAATGGTGGCAGTGCTCTCCCAGCCGTCTGGGCCCCCCGCCCTTTTCCCGGGCTGGCCGTACTCTCCTCGGAATGCGGTGACGTCCCCTTTAAGATAAGACCCTCCCTCTTCCTTCTCCCGTCCACCAGCCAATCAGGACGCGCAAACCCGCGCGCCGCTCTTCTCCTCGCTCCAGCCCCCAGTAGGCAGCGGCCGGCAAGTGGCGTGGGCTCTGGCCAATCAGAAGTGGAGAGGGGAGGCGGGGCGGGTTCGCCTCCGCCCGCTCAAGGGGCGGTGCCAGTTGCTGGGGGAACGCGCCCTCGCGGGGACGGAGGGGGCTGTGCCCGGATGTGGCCGGGTCCTAATATGGTGGCGGTGGCTGCGGCGGTGGAGTGAGCGCGAGCCCGCCCCGCCCCTCCCGGGCAGGTAAGCGCGGGGGAGGGGCGTTCGGGTTTGGGGGTGAAAGGGGAGGGGCGTGGTCGGGGGGGGATATGGGGGCACGGGAGGGCAGTGGGGGGGGCCGGCTGGGGGCACTGAGGGGGTGGGCGGAGGGAGGGAGGGAGAGCTGAGCTGTTGAAGGCATGGGGCTGTGGGGAGGATGTGGGTTGGGATGGGTGGGGGAGGGGCATAGTTGGGGGATGTGGGTGGGGGGGGATGTGGGGGCATGGGAGGGGAGGGGGGGCCGGCTGGGGGCACTGAGGGGGTGGGCGGATGGAGGGAGGGAGGGAGAGCTGAGCTGTTGAAGGCATGGGGCTGTGGGGAGGATGTGGGTTGGGATGGGTGGGGGAGGGGCATAGTTGGGGGATGTGGGTGGGGGGGGATGTGGGGGCATGGGAGGGGAGGGGGGGCCGGCTGGGGGCACTGAGGGGGTGGGCGGAGGGAGGGAGGGAGGGAGAGCTGAGCTGTTGAAGGCATGGGGCTGTGGGGAGGATGTGGGTTGGGATGGGTGGGGGAGGGGCATAGTTGGGGGATGTGGGTGGGGGGGGATGTGGGGGCATGGGAGGGGAGGGGGGGCCGGCTGGGGGCACTGAGGGGGTGGGCGGATGGAGGGAGGGAGAGCTGAGCTGTTGAAGGCATGGGGCTGTGGGGAGGGGAGGGGAGGGGAGGGGGGGGGCCGGCTGGGGGCACTGAGGGGGTGGGCGGAGGGAGGGAGGGAGGGAGAGCTGAGCTGTTGAAGGCATGGGGCTGTGGGGAGGATGTGGGTTGGGATGGGTGGGGGAGGGGCATAGTTGGGGGATGTGGGTGGGGGGGGATGTGGGGGCATGGGAGGGGAGGGGGGGCCGGCTGGGGGCACTGAGGGGGTGGGCGGATGGAGGGAGGGAGGGAGAGCTGAGCTGTTGAAGGCATGGGGCTGTGGGGAGGATGTGGGTTGGGATGGGTGGGGGAGGGGCATAGTTGGGGGATGTGGGTGGGGGGGGATGTGGGGGCATGGGAGGGGAGGGGGGGCCGGCTGGGGGCACTGAGGGGGTGGGCGGAGGGAGGGAGGGAGGGAGAGCTGAGCTGTTGAAGGCATGGGGCTGTGGGGAGGATGTGGGTTGGGATGGGTGGGGGAGGGGCATAGTTGGGGGATGTGGGTGGGGGGGGATGTGGGGGCATGGGAGGGGAGGGGGGGCCGGCTGGGGGCACTGAGGGGGTGGGCGGATGGAGGGAGGGAGAGCTGAGCTGTTGAAGGCACGCGGAGCCCTTGAAGGCATGGGGCTGTGGGGAGGATGTGGGTTGGGATGGGTGGGGGAGGGACATAGTTGGGGGGATGTGGGGGGAGGGGTGTGGGGGCTATATGGGTTGGGATGGGTGGGGGAGGGCACGTGAGATGAATGGGGTGGGGGCACAAGAGGAGAGTGGAGAGGAGGTTGAGGTATGGGAGGGGAGGAGGTGTGCGGGGTGGGGGGATTGAGGGCTGTGGAGGGGGAGCTGAGGAGTTGGAGGCACGGGGAGCCCTTGGTGGCATGGGGCTCGGAGGTGGGAGCTGTGTGTCTGAGTCGTGCAAATCTGGATGGTGTTCACACATCAGCGGGAGATGCCCATTTTTGTATCCATGTAGGGCTGTGTGTGGGGGAGTTGGGTGCATGTGATGGGAGGGGAAAGCTGGGGTAGAGGGGGCTCCGGAGGTGAGAAGAGGTAAGTGTGGGGGTTACTGAAGGGATAAATGAGGTGACTGGGTATTGGAAAGGGCTGTATGTGTGAGTGGCTGGGCAGTGTTGAGGTACTTGGGGCAGGGGTCGTGAAAGGTTGTAGGGGTGGAAATCTAGAGATCAGGGTGCAGGTCAGTGGCAGAGATGCCCCTGGGTGCTCTGATGGTGGGTGAGCTAGCAAAGCTCAGGGGAGGCTGGAGGGTGTTGGTAGGTTGGATTGGGGGGGAGGAATGTCAGGACTCTGGTATGTAATATGCTGATGCAAGGGGTGTGCAGGAATGATACACAACATCATACCAAATACTTACACCAATCATATAGCATCTATAGTCGCCACTGCTGCTTGTGTGGCAGGGAACTGCAGAGAAACCCCTTGTGCTTGTGCAGTACCCTTAGGCTCTCAAAACGCTTAGAGTTGGGTAAGAATTCCCTCATCTGCCGAGATGCAGTGACTGCTCTGTGTGCTGGGTTTGCTGTTGCTCTGATCCCCAGACAACATGTAGTGAGTACAGTACTTTAAAGTACCCTCTGCAGCTTTGCATATTCCACGCCATCGCTAGATTTCCCAATGCAGTCAGACCTCACCTAGCTGAATGAGTAGAGGGAGATGTGGAAAAGAATACACGAGGGATTGTGCTGTTGAGGTGTTACCCAAAATTCCCATCTACCAGAAACAAAGTAACCAAGGTCCCAACAAAATGAGTGTTATTTGCCCTGAAAGGTTAGGCTGGCGTTTTCCCTAGTGGGGAAAATTCAAACAGGGAGAATAGGTAAAATGGGACTGTTACTGCTACAGGGCTACAGAAACATTCTAGTATGAAACCTTCCAAGCCCCCACATGGCTTGCTGGAGTGTTTTTGTACAAATTGGCCCTTTTCCTCTGTTTGATAACTGTGGTGTGTGTGACAGTCTCTGGGAACAGCTGTCTCTGTTAGGTGATTCTAAGCTTCAGTTAATGTGAGTGGAGACACTACTAATTGCTTGCAAGTGTAAATTAAAAGTGAAGTAAGATTCGGCCTGCAAACACTGGAGGTATTTTTATTTAGGAAATATATAGACATTAGTGCCCTAGGCAGGGTAACCGAGGGAGAGAGCTTAACTTTTCCTGTGTAGACCCATTGATCAGCAGATGTGCTCTTGGCTACTTCTGCCATCACTGTTGCTTTTTGTGATTAATTTGTCAGAGTGAACAGTATCCTGGTTTGTAACTCAGTCCATGCTGATAACTAATGCACATCTCTGGCCGGCAGGTGCTACTGCAGACTGAGCATGCTTTGGTGTAGCAATTACAGCCACATGATGGTGGGATTGAGATGGGATCCAGCTGTTCATGCTAGTGCCACATAGTTCTTGCAGTTAGAACAAGCAGATCATAAGAACATGTTAATTGGTTGCTTTACTATAGCATCCATTTTTTGTAAATATTTATATTTTTAATACTAAGTCTGAGCACTTTCATTGCCTTTCTCATGCTCAAGGAGCTTTGTAAATCCCAACTCCTTTGGAAGGGAGTGGTTTATGTAAATTGATGGTTGAGTTGAATCATGGAGAGCTTAAGGCTTTTATTTTCCACAGGGACCTTTGGTTTTGGGTGTCCAATGAGAGATGCTTTGGGCTGGATTTCCAGAGATGGTGGGTTCTATGGGAGCTGTGAATATTCAGTGTCTGAAACTGGGTACTCAAAATTGAGTTTGTCACCAACATTGTACAGCAGGACATTAGAAAGCCTTATCTCCCGACTCCGTCCTCTGGCCACTATCTTATGTTATCTCTCAAATACATCCAGTGCCAGGGAAAGGTGCTGCGTTGACAGCCATGGATGCAGAGCTTCCCCTCTTTATCCTGGGACAATACAGACAGCAGCAGGGTAAGCTTTCTCTTCTGCCCGCATGCCACAGCCCTGATCTGATGGCTAAAGCCCTGGAGATCTGCGGCTGTCTGTATCCATGGTGGCAAATGCAGTTGTTTTGTTTACAACTTGCTTACAATCTGCTGAGATTGAAGAATGTCAAAGGTTAACTGGTGGGAGCTAGAGCAGCTCCTCGCCTGCTGTGGGCCGGGGCTGCTCATCTTTAACCAGTTAACCCATATGTGGGATTTTGCATCCCTACCGAAATTACCAGCCATGCAGGTAGCTGGTGCCAGCTCTGGTGGCAGATCTTATCAGATGGGACCCACTTGTTGATTTAAATTTATTACCAGCTGACAGTGGCTGTACTGGGGTTAAGCTGATTACTGAGGCTAAGTCTAAGCTGGCACTTTACTGTGCTGTAACTTTCTGGCTCAGAGGTGTGAAAACACACCCCTGCGAGCTCCCTGAACGCAGCAAGTTACAGCACTGTAAAGCGCCAGTGTGAACCATGCTACGGTGCTGGGAGCTGTGCTCCTGGTGCTGTTAGCTACTTGCTCCTCTTGCAGGAGTTGTTTCTGTAGACAGCTGGGAGAGCCCTCCTCCAGCGCTCATGCCATGGCCACACTTTCAGTTTTAAAGCACTGCCATGGCTGTGCTTAAAACTTTTAAGTATAAATGAAGCCTTATAGAGAAGCAGATGCTCTTGATCCCATTTTTCAGCTTCTGATGCCCAGATCCACAAAGGAGACTTCCATTGGAAGTTAACCTATGGCAGTCTGGGCCTGCATTACGTTTCAGCAGGGAAGGGCTATAGCAAAGCTTGAAAAACTGG
This sequence comes from Pelochelys cantorii, assembly GCA_032595735.1. Classification (NCBI taxonomy): domain Eukaryota; kingdom Metazoa; phylum Chordata; order Testudines; family Trionychidae; genus Pelochelys; species Pelochelys cantorii. The sequence continues at coordinate 360,669 of CM064358.1, read as the reverse complement.
GATTACTGCAATTTCAAGGGGGCAAAAAGGTGGAGCTTAGCAAAAATCAGCAAGATGCTCTCCAGGGTTTGCAAGTTGGCATAGGCAGCATCAGTCAAGCACAGGGCATTTGAAAATATTTGTTGGAAAATAACTAGCTGTAGAGGGTGACTTACGGAAGAGACAAATGACCTCAGTAGCTTTGAAAAACACTTTTAATACAAAAGCCTCAAAGAGACTCAGAAGCCGCCAAGGAATTAGTCACTTATTGCCAGTAAAAACATTAACTAATCCTGGCTCCCCTTTTTAAGGAAAGCACTTTCCTTTCTGATAAAGGAATAAACCTGTTAGCTGAGTATATTGATTGTCCTTTGCATCTTGCAAATCTGATTGGGGAAAGTTTTCTTGAAACCATGAATAACTTGAATGGATAGATAGAAACATGTGAAGCATGCAAAAAACCCCATGAGACTTAGATTTCATGATGGCTGGGTATGTGGCTGGAATAATATCCATTTTTAAGTAACATGACACACCATAGAACTGTCCCAAGGTTTGGATGTATCTGATTCTGAAATTGCATGCCAAGATGTCCTCTCATGGCTGTTTCATTCAGTAGCTCCTTACAGGGTAGAAATAAATCCTCTTTAGGGAAGTGTCATTCAAAAAGCCTTGTGTGAGGTGGAGTTGTAGCTGTGTTGGTCCCAGGATATTAGACACGGTGGGTCTCTTATCTCTTATTAGACCAACTTCTGTTGGGGAACGAGAGACAAACTTGTGAACCACACAGACCAACAGAAATTGGTTCAGTGTCTTTCATTCAGAAAACCTTGTCAGTTAGCAAAACTGTCACTCCTGTAATCGCAAGTCAAAAGAGTTGAGTCTCTAGAAAATATCTGGGCATTAGAATGTTGTTGTTCATGTTTGGTACCTAAAGACCAATGATGGGAGCTCCATCTGCTAGCCATGATGTAAATACTGTATTAGACAGTCCTTGCCCCCAAAGAGCTTATAGTGTAAATTAGGGATGCGAAGGGTTAAGAAGTTAACTGGTGGGGCTGGAGCAGCTCCATGCCTGCCAGGAGTAGGGGGTTGTTTTAGTCTTGCAGGGGGCCTGCCATGAACAGGGACAGGTAGAGGTGGAAGGGGGAGCATTCCCGCTCAGTGGCTGGTGGGCAGAGCAGCCCCCTACTGGCCCCATTTAATTGATTAACTGGCTAAACAATTAAACAGGATTTTACATCTCTAGTGTAAATAGACAAGACAGACACAGGGTGAGGGAAGGTGTATATAACAAGCAGAGTGAACAATGTTAGGGGAGTAGAAAATGCTGTTTTCTCATGGCCTGCATTCACAGGGGCAGAAAGGAGCCCTGAGACATGCTTGTGACGGACCCCCCCCTCCCCCCATGGTTTATGTAATGGACTCATGGACATGAATATACATAAGTCAAAAGTGGTTTGAGCGAATTATTTCATGTAACCCATCGATCTTCATGTCATGATGTGCTGGTTCTGTTTATCTTACTTTGGTGTGTGTGTGTGTGTGTGTGTGTAAAATTAGACACATGTAGTGGGGAATACTTTTGTAAGTTTCAAATGTGTGAATGGGAGACATGGAGTGTGTTACCTGCAACTTCTAGATGAGCCACTGTTAAACAATCTTTTGTCCTTAAGTCCAAGCAGTGGTTGGTAGGGAGTGGCCTCAACTCCTTAACAAAAGGAATAGGAAAGGAGAGGCCTGGGTCTTTTGGTTGGGCGGCACCTGAAGGAAGGGGCCAGGGACCCCAGAGTGTGGAAGAAAGCCCTGGTTTGGAGGGGCAGCTGGAAAAGAGGTTTTAGGGTGAGTTTGATTAAGTTTGTACTGAGGTTTCAATGTAGAATTAGTCAAAGGTTTTGTTTCTTTTCATTTGTAACCTACTTTGCTCTGCCTACTTTCACTTATTACCACTTAAATCCTACTGCTTCAACTTAGAAAATAAAAATGGTTTTATTATCAAACCCAGCGTAAGCAATTGTTACCTGGTGGGGCAACCAGTGTGCATGTTCCCCCCTTCATTGTTAAAGGGGGCTTACCTAATTCTTTGGGGTTTGATCCCATCTGGGGAGTGCTCTCTCAGGAGGCTGGGCCCTAAACTGCACTCTCCTTGGACCTGAAGTGGTTCAGTGACTGTACTGCTTCTCGGTGGGGGCAGGGACCTCAGCTCGGGGCCTTGGCTGGGGGAGACCAAAGGAGCTGGCCCAGCAGGACCGGGCAGTGAGGAGCCCCAGAGAGCAGGAAGGCGAGTGGCAGTGGCCATGTCAGCACCCCAGGAGGCACCCCGAGGGGTCGTCTGTGACTGCACCCTGTCACAATGCTATTTTAACCGGAGAAGGAATTGTAGGGTAGGACCAACTAAACAAGGTGACTGAGGGCAATGTATTAATTGAAAGGAATGGTGGCTTTCAAGCCATAGCAAGGACAGGAGGATTTGAATGCTTGGGTTCTAGTCCAAGTTCTTTCTGGGAGTGTGGTCTAGTAGTTGGAGCAAGTGAGTCTGAATTGGAATGACTGGGTTCTGTTTTTGGTTCTGCTAATGAATGAGTTTGACTGCGGGCATGCATTAGAAAAAACATTCACTCTTCCCCTTTCTACAAAATGGGGATAGTTCTTACACCCTACTATGGTGCTGTAAGTTACCACTTTTGATGTACTTTGTGGCTTTTATCTGACGCAAGCCAGGCACCGGTAAAGTTACATTTAAAAAAAAAAAAGTTCTGCCCAAGAAGAGTTGGAGGGTCAACCAGCAAAGGCTTGCTGTTGGGTTTGTAACTGGTCAACTGAGCCATTTTAAAAAAATGGAGTTTGACAGAATTTGATTGGTTGTCTCTGCCTAATGTATCACCAATGATCGGCAGCTCTGAAGGAGTTCTGCAGTATCTAGGTAGAGTTAAGGGATGCTAGGAGAAGTCCTGGGGCCTGTGGTACGTACGCAGGTCAGACTAGATGATCCCTTTTGCTCTGTAATTTATGGATCAAGCCGGGGGGAGAGGGGGGTGTTGTACACCTAGCCATGTGCTTCCTTGCATTTGTTTGCGGTCTCTTCTTGAATGTTAGTTTCATGCTTGTCTTAAGTTTGCCCTCATACCACCACTCCCTCCCCTGATTTAAAAAGTAAAGTTGGTTTCATTTGTTGAAAGCAGGATTATGATGGTAACAAACTCAAATATATGATCATTAACTAGCAATGGGCAAGTTAGGCTAATGAGTGGGCTGCATGAATAGCCCTCTTTCATCTCAGTAGGCTGCAGGATTGTTATAACCAAGATGGTCTCCCTGGGTAGAGTAGCTTTGCTCACTGCACTTTGTGCCTAGAATTTGAAAAGATGTGCCGATTGAACCCAAGCAGCGCTTTGAATGCAGAGGGAGCACACCACTTACAGTCAGTGTTGTGTGCAATCAGCACGCACCTCACTCCACCAGCCCTTGCTTGACATGCATGTACTTTTGTAATACCGCTAGGAGGAAAAACTACATGGACAGAAACCAGTGCAATTTGGCAACCCTGCGCATGGGCAACAGTAAACAAAATGTCTCCTTGGCCACACACAGAACCCTGACAGGTTGCTCACTGCTGTCATAAACTAGGGTTGTTAAAATGTGTGTAACTATGGAACCGCTGAAAATGTCAGCAGTTACACGTGGGACAGCATGTGCGCATGGGGAGCCGGCTTTTAAGCCTGCTCTCCGCGCGTACCAGGAGCCTTCGTGTATCCATGAACCTTATCCGATGAGCCCAGGCTCATCAGTTAACTGTGTACATGGTTACACTTTCACATCCCTATGAGAAACCATTGCCTAAATTTATGCTGCTGCTCGCTTTTGTGTTTGGCAGGAAACCAACCACTGGAGGCAGGTCCCAGGGAAGATAGCAGTGAGATTTATGATCAGTGTCCACTTGCATTACACTTTACTTCCATTGAGTGGAAATGCACGCTCTTCTCTCTCCCCTCCCCCCCCGCCATGTTTGTTCCAGCACCCAGATGTTTGTCAGATACTAGTATTTTGTTTGCATGTGTTTGGATGAAGATTGTTTTTGTTAACGCTTATCAATTCCACCAGAAGGAAACTCTTAAAAATAAATAAAAAATCACTAGGCTTTCACTCCATAGGTGGTCCTGTTTCATTCCTTACTACTGCTTTGTGGAACTGCTGATTTACATGGCTGGCGGACCTCATGATTTTGCAGTTTGTTTGCAGGTGTGTCTCCAATGACTAGATGGTGCAACATTTTCTTTTATGCTTGCCTGTTGAAGAGTGCTCTGGCTTTCTTCTTGTTCAAGGTCTTTAGCCGCTTGTCTCATCTCTTCTTTCCTGCCAGGATACATGCAAACTTAAAAGCGTAGATTTTGAGGTCACAGTGGTCCCTTCTGTGATCTATGTTATGCAGGAGATCACACTGGAAAATAATCAGAACATCACTCTGTGATTCTGGTGTCTTAATACTCTAATTTGACTACAAGCTGTTGTATCTGTCTTTCTCAGTATTGACATAAAGACTCTCCAGTGACAGAGAATGTACTGCATCCTTTGGTAATTTGTTCTGGTGGCTAGTCTCCGCTAATGTTAATTTAAAAAAAAATCCAGTTTGAATTCTGCTGATTTCAGTTTCTAGCTGTTGGCTGCTCTTGCACCTTTGCTGGATTAAAAAGCCTAGTATCTGATATCTTCTCCCCACATAGGTTCTTGTAGACTAGGGTCAAGTTACTGCTTAAACCTCTCACTGATTTTCCTTTCCCTTCCCTTCCAGTTGTTTTTCAGTGGTAACTAATGAGGGGAATTGCTGCTTTCTCAGTCAGTCACGTGAGGGTGAAGGAGCCCTCCCAGCACTCAACACTGTGCTTATCACATTGGTTTGTTTTTAATAGTAAAACAAGATTCCTAGACACCCTGATGTTTGTTTAGTAATAGTAAATTTATCTGGTGTTGATCAGGCCCTTTGGGGTGGAGGGTGCAGGAGTCAGGGTTACAGGAGTGAGGAGGGGTTCTGAGCAGGGGACTCTGTGTGTGTGTGTGTAGCAGGTGCTTCCACCCCCCCCCCCCCATAGCAGGGCTATCAGCTCTTCCCCTTCCTGTTCCTGTCAGGGAGCGAGAGCAAAGTACACAGCTTGTCTGCCCCCTGCACCCAGAGTGAGCAATGAACTGTGCACTTACCCTTCATCAGGGAGCATTGGGAAACAGCCAGCAATGTCCCTGTAGGAATCTGGGGAGCGGGAGCTTCAGTGCCCCCCCCCCCCATGCCCTCCCTGAAGGGCACCTGGGTGGAGGAGGCTCAGGGTTGGGGCAGTCCCAGATGGATGGGGGGAAGGTGCCCCCCCACGAGCCCTTTTCACTCAATTTGCCTGCTGATTCTGTCTCTTCTGTGTGGCTTTATGAGAAGCAATCCTATTCTTGGAACATCCCATTTTCCTGGCACAACCAAACCCTGACCTTGCTCTTAAGTTATGATCAGAGAGAGCTGGTTACCAAATTTGGTGGTCTTCGCACTTACCATTAAGGAGGAGTTCTTGAACAGACACTCGCTCTCTCAAATATATAGGTGAAGGTAATAATCAGAGAGGAATTAGCCCTATCTCACCTCACTGCTGAAACCATAGAGTGCTTTATGACCAAATAGACCTTGTTCTGGTGCCCTAAACAGCTGAAGGCCAAGACCTGAGAGAGCTAGGTGAGAGGAATTAGCTGACGTGAACTTGTGCACAAGTCGACTTATAAAGGGGGAGAGGTGGCTCTCAGAGGTGTATGGTCATCAGACTAGAGCAGTGGTCTCCAACCTTTTTACACCCAAGATCACTTTTTAAATGACAGACCAAGCCAAGATCTACTGCCCCGCCCCTTCCTTGAAGCCCCCTCCTCTCTATTCTCTTCCTCTCCGTCACTTGCTGTCCCCAGTCCTTATACTGCTGCTTTTTTATTTTTTTTCAATTCTTCTGTAGGAAGAGGTTTTTCCAACATTTGGCCTGTCTAGATTGGACCAAATGTCAGAAAAATCCCTTCTTTTGGAAGCCCCCTTATTCCTCATGGAAAGAGGAATATAGGGGTGACCGAAAGAGCCTGTTTGCTCTTCCACTAAAAAAAGCGGAAGAACAAACGCATCCCTGGATGCAGAAGAGTGTTTCTGGGATATCTCCAGAATCCTGAAAAACTCCTGCAGTCTAGCCGTACCCTCGCTGGGTTGAGACAGGATGTGTAGGCTCTGGAGTGGGAATAAGGGATTTGGGTGTGGGAAGCGGTGAGAGGTGCAAGCTCTGTGAGGAAATCTGGATGCAGGAGGAGGTGGAGAAGAGGACGCTGGCTCGGGGAGGGGGCTCCACGCTGGGCAGTATTGGGGTACTAAGCAAGCCACAGGCTTGTGTATGTGAGGGTGCAGGAGTTTGGGTTGGGGTGTGTGAGGGGCTCAGGGCAGGGGGTTCCAGTGTATGATAGGCTCAGATCTAGGGTCTGGGGGAAGGGGGAGTGCAGGAGTGGTTGTGGCCAGATGGGGGCTTGGCCCCAATTGGGGGTTTGTTGGCCAGGCTTCATTTTTAAATAAAATACTGTCAAACACACAAAGTTTCTGCATTGTCTTTATTTATGAGAAGGGCAGGGAACCTGTCTTGAGTCAGGGGTCACTGACCCACAGAAAAATCAGTTGGGAGCAGGGGACATGTACTGGGGAAGGGTGCTAGTGGGTGCTGGGGCAGGGAACAGAGTGCCAGTGGGGGCAGGGTTCTGCGGCTAGGGACAGAGAAGAGGGAACAGGGTGCCGAGAGGGCAGGGGACAAGTTTCTGCAGCAGGGGACAGGGTGCCAGTGGGGACAGAGTTCTGTGGCTGGGTGCAGGGGAGAGGAATCAGGGTGCCAGGGGGGCAAGTTTCTGCAGAGGGGGGCACAGGTTTCTGCAGAAGGGGGGCAGGGGGACAGTTCTGTGGCTGGGGGCAGGGGAGAGGGAACAGGGGGGCAGGAGGCAGGGGACAAGGTTCGGGGGCAGAGGAGAGGGAACAGGGTTCGGGGGGCAGGGAGTCCGTTATACCAGCCTCGGAGCAAAGCCTCTGTTGGGTGCTCCCTCTGGGGCTGACCCCACAGAGGAAGGAAGCCCCATCGCGCGCCTCCGCCGCGCGCCTCCGCCGGACCTGACTCTCCCCTGCCCACCCGGCAGAGCAGAGAAGCCCGTGCACGCGACCCCTTGGGGCTTACACCCCCCCCCCCCCGCTGCGTGCCCCCTCCGGGCCTGACTCCCCCATCCTGCAGAGAAGGGAAGTCCCAGCGCGTGCCTCTGGGGACTTACCTGGTAAGTTCCCGGAACCCCAGGAGCTGGGGCAAGGAAGCAGCTAGCGCATTTCCGGAACCCCCAGAAGTTACACACAGCTGTAGGACTTCCGTCCACCACGCGGGAAGCTGCCACTACCTCCATTGTTGCTCGAGGTAGGTAGTGGGGCTTCTTGGGGGTGGGGAGAAATGGGGGGCCCAGAACGCCTCGCGATCAACTGGTCGAGGTCTCGGGATCGACCAGTTTATCGCGATTGACTGGTTGGTGACCACGGGACTAGAGGCTTCCGCTGGCCTCGGAATGTATGAATCTGCTGCAGGCTGAGTCTCTGGTGCGCACACAGATGGTGTGCAATAATTGATCCCCTGCATTGGGTGTCACTCTGGGCTCCTAATGAAAACTAACTTAAGCCCTGAAGCAGGAGGCTTGATAGCTCTTAAATTCATTAGCATTAATGGTGAGTGCAGAATGCATATGTATATGCCTAATGCTTCCCTGTGAATTCCAAGGGAAGGGTTGTTTCCTTGTTTGTTTTTTCCCCTCCTCTTCAGATGAATAATTTAGGAGTAGGTGGGTGGCACAGCAGGGTGGAGTTGGACAAGGAAGTTTATTTTTACATTGCAATCAGGAACTGTTTTCTGAAGAGCCTTCTGTTGTCTATTGTCAGCTCTTGAAGAACAATCTCTTCTCCCAATTTCCACTTCTTTGTTTGAGAGAGGTGTCAGTTATGTGCACCACGTGGATTTATGCCTGGATGTGTCCAGAACAGTGGTATTTTTCTGCACCCTCAGATGCATCTTCCTACTTACAGAGAATTTGGCAGCCTCAGTCACCCTCCTTCAGGGTTTCGATTTTGGGTTGGCTTCTTTCTTTCTTCTTTCTGCCCGCCCGCCCGATCATTGCTCTAGCTTGGCTCAAAGTGCTGATCTTGCTGTGCTGTTTCATGCTCCATCTTAGTATCTTTCCTCTTTATTAGAAGCCATAATTCTTTATGTGGTTGCTGTGGAGTTGAGGAACTTCCTGGCTGTGCTGCATAATTATAAGATTTCTTGTGTTGCCAATCTCTGGTCAGCCTGCCTAGAAAGGAAGAAGTTAAACTTGATTCCCGTTGAATGAAGACCTAGGAGTGTAAGGGCTCTCCTGGATCGTGTAGTATCCTGTTCATAAGCTTCTCAAGGATGCTATTTCTGTACTTCAGTTTTATCTGTGCATGTAATTTGGGCACATGACTTTGGCTCTGATCTTGAAAGCAGCTTTGCTTCTTTAACTTCCACTGAGGTCAGGGAGTGGCAGCTACTTCACACCCCTGAAGCCCAGGATTCACTGAGCAGAGCGAGAGGGTAAAAATTCTAGAGCCCTGCCTACACCTCCACTTTCTCCATCGCCATTACTGGTGCACTGGTGGCTGCATGAAGAATTCTAGCTTTCCCTGGTGTAAACAAGGTCTTAGCTACATGCTCTAATTCTGCAGTGAGACGAGCAAGGGGTTGCTGGGTATTACTTCACTGCAGAGTTAGTGCATGTCAGCTGTACGTGCGTTGGCTTAGTGAGAGTGAGAGCAGCTGCTCTCAATTTCACAGTCTGCCCCTACTGTGTCAGCTCTTGCTTCTGCAGTGCTGGCCCTTGGACCCAGGTCCCCTCCTGGGCCTTAGCCAGATCTAGTTTAAAACAGGACTCAAGTCGAGCCAGAGACGTCTGTGCATGGATGAGGGTTAGCTTAGGGTTACATGTTGTAGTGAAGACAAGTCCTGTGGGCCTGTGGAAAGCTGAAGGAGCGAGCGAGCTAGGGCTGGGCTCTGCAATTCTGGGGACTGCAGTTCTGATGCAAGCTTCATAATTGATGCACATTAGGGAGTCTTGCCAACCCTCACTCGAGCCCACAAAACCAGAGATGCCTGTGAGCTCTGGGAGGCTGTGCTACTGAAACTGAATCTCCCAGGAACAGCTTCTCTTTTAACCGAAGTCATCTTATTATTTTTGTTTGGTGGGTGTGCTAGAAGCTTCATCTCCACTGTGCCCGGCAAGGTGTGTTCAAACTGCCTTGGCTGTTGGATCAGTTACACCAGGGCAGGGCTGTGCCTAAGGGGTCATGGGACCTGGGGCACGTCCCTCAGCCCAGAACAATCCCCTGCTGCTCCACCCCTGCAGTGTGCTCCCCCTCCTCCCGCCAGAGAGATGTGACTGGGGGTCTGGCACAGAGTGGCAGCAGGGGTTGTGTCCCCACAAGCAGAGCACCCTGGTCTGCTGAACTCCGCTCCCCCTAGCCTGCATTGCTCTGCTTCCCAGTGCTCTGGTGCGTGCTTGGGGCCGGGTCCCCCGCAATATTCCTTCAACTCTTTTTTTTCTATCCATGTGCAGATTTTTTTTTTTCATCCATGTGCGGAATAAATTGTTGATGTGCACCAAGGCATGTGAGACTGTGCACTGCCAGTAGAAACAAAACCTTGCTGTGGGCACTCTGCTAATCAGCTGGGCAGCACTGGAATCTCTCCTGCGCAGCCGCACAAGCAAGCAGTTTACAGGCAACACAGGCTTCAGGTACTCCACCAAGTTGCCCTGGGCCTGCAGGCTAAGATCAATACGAGGAACCGTCCCATCCATAGGATGGTAGGGATGACCGCCATGGGGGCTCCCCCAAAGCGCAGGGCCTAGGGCAGCCGCCCCAAACTGTCCTATTGATGGGACGGCTCTGCATCAAGGTCATAAGCTTATGGGCTGCTGCAGGGGTTGTAATGAAAACGGTGAGTCCTGTTTCTGAATGAGCTGCTTTTCCGAAGGCCTTTATGGCTCAATAAAACATCCCGAGAATGCTGTGGTGCTTCTGGAGATCTTTGTGCGGCTGCATCTTTTTTTATTTAATAAAAGCTGATTTCTCTTGAGCCTGGGAAAGCACTGGAGGGGGAATTGCAAACAGTATTCTGAATTGAGCTGTGGCAGGCATGGAGCATTTCAAAGCCAGCTTTATATGGCCCAGGTGCAGGCTGCAGTGCAAAGCCATTTTCTCCGCCAGAGCAGTGTTTCTCTAGGGAGTTGCTATTGCCAAGAATTAGGCAATTGTTAAAATGGAAGCTGTGCGGTTAGCTCCGCTCTCTTTCCCTAGGCTTCATGGAAATCATCCATTCAGAAGGGTCAGGTGCTTTTGGAAACAAATAGCAGTCTGGCCCGAATGATGCCAGGTAAGGCAGGATCATCTGTTAGTGCAGGTCAGAGTGCCCCATCCATGCTTCATGGGTTTGGGGTGAATCTCTTTGGTGAATTTTTACCACCCCCCCAAAGTGACAGATTTCCTCTTCAGTGGCTGCTACATTCTTTCTGCAGCTTTGAGCCAAATCCTTCAGAACTCTCACAAGACTAATTCAGCATTTGAGTGAGTTTTGAGGTCTGTTTTCAGGTGGCTGTCACAGGTGGACACTGTAGAAATGCTGCCTGCTGCCTTTCAAGTCTCTCCTGAACACAGTAGTGGGGATTTGACTCTGTCATGCTTCAGTAGCAGCCTCACCCTGTTGACTTTGTCAGTACAGCTTGCTTGGTAGCTTTTGTTTTTTTTTGTAGGAATCCCCAGGTTCTCACGTAGCTTTCACATGCTGGCAAGGTGTGTTCTGACTCCTCTTGTTAATGGCAGAGGTCAGGGAGTAGTATCTAATCCCTAGTACTGCTAAAAGGATTATTTTTGGGGGCACAGTGGTGTAAGGAGAAAATTGAGGTCCCCTTGCTAGACTGGGAAACTGGGCAGAAACACGAGTTCAGTGCTTTGGCTTGTCGCCTCTGCTTTCTGCTCCTCTGACTTCGATTTACGCTGCAAGTCACTGTGGGGGGAGCCTGGCGGCAGCAGCTGACTTCGATTTACGCTGCAAGTCACTTCACTCTTCTGTGCTCTGGCTTCCCCCCTTTTGTAAAGTCTGTAATTCCTCGGCCATCCGGGACGTGGCATCGCTAATTAATGTGTGCAATGCACAAAGGAAACTTGTAGCTAAAGTGCTGTGGAAGGGCAGTGTAGTAATTACAATCAGTTAAACTTAGAAAAAGCAAAACTAGAGGGAACTATCATGCCAACAAAGTCCAGTCCTACAATGGCTGCTCTGCCCTTAACTCACCCTGCTAAACTCTCCCTTGGAAGGCAGTTCTAATTGCGACGTGGGCTGCAGTCAGTAGGAATGGTGTCAGTCTTAAAGGCTGAATGTCCCCACCTTTTTGTTTTGGTCTGATCCAGACTGACTGATATTGCTTAAAATGCTGCATTGGTGCATCTGCAGCTCTTTAATGAAGCCGCTCTCCTGTTGGCTGAGTAACTGCCCTGTGGGACGGTGGATTAACTGTCAGCACGGGGGAAAGGCAAGGTAGGTTGGTATTGCTGTTGCTCAGAGGCATGAATTTTCCATGGACCGGTGTGATGTAGTTCTAGGATATAGGTCTGGTACATCCCTGTGAATAAGTTGGCCTCATGACCTGTGCGGGGTAAGTACCGTGCACAGGGGTCACTTGTTGCCGATTGTTCAGTCTCTGTGTTCTGCTTTTGGTAACTAATGGTTAGCAGACTTCCCAGAAGCATGGGCAGCGAGTTCCATGGGCCCTTAGTGCCTGGGCACCAGGAATATGCTTGGCCCAAGCTCCACCAAAGTTCAGGGCCAGGTCTCTTCCTTAGCCCCGCCCGCCTCTGCCATATGTCCCCCAGCACAACTTGCCACCCCCTGGATGATTGGAAACACCCTGAAGGATCTGCCAGCCCTGCTGGCAGCACAGCTGAGCTAGAGCAGCTTTCTGCCACCTGCTCTCCTATGGCTGCTGGCATGTGTATCCCTGTGGCCCTGTGGAGGGGGGTTTTCTCAGTGAAGTGCCCTAGCTGCTGGGAGCAGCACACAGATGTCCTGCCCCCTAAGGCTGCAGGGATGGTGCTGGCCAGAGCCGGTCTTAGGGGCAGGCGAGCTGGGTGGTTGCCTGGGGCTGCCATTTTCAAGGGGTTGCCGACAGAGCCAGTCTTAGGGGCGGGCTGCGACCGCATTTTGGCCTGATCTGCTAAATCCTCCGTGTTCCCCCCCCCCCCCATGGTTTCCCTGGTTACTCCCTGAACTTTTTTTTTTTTTTTTTTTTTTTGCTTGACAAATCTTTGTCTGGCGTGTGGGGTGTTGTGTGTGGTTTGTGGGTGTTTTATTTTTAAACACTTAACCCTATGGGTGAGCCGGGCAGTTGTCTGGGGCTGCCAATTGGTTAGGACTGGCCCTGCTGCCCAGCAAAGGATTGTGGGTGGGGAATCCCTCTGGCATCTAGCAGCCAGGGATTCAGGGTGAGCTGGAGGAAAGAAGGTCTCTAAGAGGAACTCTGGCCGGTGATATCACATTCGGGAAGCTCCATGGTTGTGTGTGTGTAGCTGGTGGTTTTTTTTTTTTTTTTTTTTTTTAAATAAATCTTGATTTGATTTTATTTTTTTTGCCTTGATGCCTGGGGCCGCCATTTTCAAGGGGTCGCCGACAGAGCCGGTCTTAGGAGCGGGCTGTGACTGCATTTTGGCTTGACCTCCTGAAACCTCCCTGCAGGTTTCCCTGGTTATTCTCTGACCAATTTTTTTCTGGTATCTTTAACCATCTGGCAACCCTACGGGCGAGCCGAGTGGTCACCTGGGGCCACCAGTTGGTTAGGACCGGCCCTGGTGCTGGCAGCTGCATGGAGCGAGCAGCAGGAAGCTGCTTTAGCTCTGCTGCACTGCAAGCAGTGGGGGCAGGGCTCTTGGGGTGTTTAAATCGCTCTGGGCATGGCAGCTGGGCTTGGGGGACACACTGTGGGGGGAGCCTGGCGGCAGCAGGTGAATAACAGTGCTCAGAAACCCCGCCCCTCCAGGAGCCACAGATAGTTAAACCCCTCTTTCTGCATCCCTTTATACACTCCACTCCCTCCTGGCCAGCACCCCTTCCTGCATCCCAATCCCCCACCTCCATCCCAGAGCCTGCACTTTAGACCCCTCCTCACTCAACACCCCTCTCCTCCAAACATCACCCTTTCTGCCCCTTCATTCCTCCCAGGGCATTGGGCAGGTGGGGGACGGGGTGTGCCCTCTGGGTATCCTGGGCACCATCACAATTTTTTGCGAGCCTGCTGCCCTGCACTGATGCCCTTAAGGAGGGGTTTCAGTGAATGTGGGGCTTGCTAGAGCGAGTGGGGGTGCAAAGTGGTCTGGCAGGAGGACGCAAAGGATGCACGTGGTGGGAAGGCTGGACTGGAGCGAAGAGGCTAAGTGTTGAAATCGGCAGGTGGGGAGCGGCACTGGCTGCCCCAAGGAGTAGTGGGAGGCTGACTTTGTGTAATCCTAGAAAAGGGCACTGAATGGGGCAGACACCTGCGGAGCACTTTGATAGCCAAGTGCTTCCAGAAGTGGAGTAAGTCTCCCCCTGTTCTTCGGAAAGGAAGAATGAGACCCCGACGGGCAGTAATTCTCCCAAGCTCACCCAGGGAGCTTGGGCCCAGAGCTCTGCACAGTGGGGTCCTGGCCCAAGCCTGGGGTGTCTCGGTGCTACCGTAATACATCTAATAGCCAAGATGGCGGTATAACCCAGGAGTTCATTTCTCCATCTGTCCAAAGGTGTCACAGGAAGACAGCTTGTACCCACCATATTTTGTAAAATAACGTAGAGTCAGAGGCCAACTGACTGGGGAGGAGGGCATTGGGGTGTACAAAGAGAGGCTTGAATAATGACTGTTTTCTAATGTAGATTAGCAGTGGTGTAATGAGAAACACAGTGCTTTGAGTCTATCCAACCTGCTCACCTCCTGCCTTCCCTGTGCGCACAATTAGATAGTGCGAATAAGCTATAATTTTAGTAAGTGATGTAAAGGGCTAATTAAAGGTTTTACTTGGCTAATCAGCTTGCAGTTTAATTAGCACCAAATGGTAATGACTGGCTGAAACATAAATTGACTTCTCGGCTGCTACTAGCTTGTTACATTATCTTTAAGCGCCTGAGGCGCATGGGCTGCATGCATAGATGAGGCCCCATGCAGGCATGCTACTCCCTCAAGGCTCCGTCACATCACGGGGGCTCCCTTTGCACTGGGGAAACTGCAGAGGGTGCGTCAGCTGTTCTAAGAGAATGGGTTTTAAATAGGTCTGGCTCATCTTGACAGAGTGCCATGTTCAGGGAGTGATGAAAACTGGGTGTTCGTCTGTAGCATTTTGGATTGTGGAGTTTACAGGCCGATTTCTGGATGTGCTGTGTATGAACCCACCCCAGGGGACCTAAACTTGCCTTTTTGTGAAATGGGTTTGGGTCTCCACCCTGTTCCTGCTGGATGGGTGTGTGCATGTTGTATAAACAACCATTGACACACGTCCTCTCTCACAGCAGGGACTGGGGGTGGGTCTAGAATCAAATGGCTGGATGTTGGGAGAGACCAAATGCCCTTTTCACCCACTGTGCTGGTGAACAGTTGGGGGGTGAGGAACCTCCATTTCATTACATTTATGTGCCCTGCCCTCCAAATCCATTCATTGGCTCTTCCCTTCTACATCAAACAGACATACTCTTTGTCCGTACTTAAAATTCTTGGGGATCCAGAGCTCTCTTCCTATCTGACCCTGCTATCCCATTGCAAGGTGGATTGTCAGTTTTGGTCACTGGATTCTTTGGTGTTTGTTTTTGTGGTAGGCTGCCCTTTATGCAGGGGAAAGCTCCTAATCAAAATCCATAAAGCCACTGCTGAAATGTATCCAGGGAAGTGCAGCTTCGTGAAAGCAAGGCAGGTTGCAAGTTGTGATTGTGTTTACTGATTTGGCTAAGAATTGTGCACATCCGCATTCCCATTGACGTATCTAGACAGGTGGGGAGTTTGAAGGAACAAGAGGTGGTGTGGACACACCCAAAGGGGATTGCAAAGGGTGTTGCTGAGGGCTGCATTTAGGGTTGGATAATTCAGTGGTTAGGATTTAGAAGACTTTGGGTTCAATTCTTTGCTCTGCCATAGATTCCCCATGTGACCTTGGGCAAGTCACTTAATCTCTCTGTACCTCTGTTTCCCATTTACAGCAGTTCCTTACCTCAGTGGGGTGTTGAGGATCAATACATTAAAGATTGAGGTTAACTGAATTGATACCACCTCCGAATTTTACTTTTTTTGGGGGGCGGCGGGTTTAGTTGCTGTTATCCTGCTACGAGAGAGGGTTTGAATGGGGGAGTGTAAAGCCCTTCTCTCTCCCTATCCTGCTACTTTGTGATATTGGAATCTCTGCTACACCAGGGTAAGGGCTGGGGGAAAGCTGACTGCTACTGAGGTGAAATAGCTGGAGATGCTTGTCAGACCTTCTTGCATTCTTTGCATGCCTGCCTTCCCCACCCTTCTTCATCCCTGCTATCCTGCCTCAGTGGAAACCTTGGCAGCAGAAAGGAAAAGCCAGCCTTTCAGTCAAGTCCAGCCACTGCATGCTGGACCCTGGGGGACTCAGTCTTTGTGAAGTTGTTAGTCACTGTCTCTCCTGTGTGCTAAGGAGCCAAGCTGGTTTTATGGCGTTTCTTTGTTTGAAGTTTGGACTCCTGGTTTCTAGGTGGCTGAATCTCCTCCTGAGATGGTCACAAGTGCGTGGCCTCTAGGGAGTGGTAAAAGTGCTTGTTCTGCTTTCCTAACCTCGCCTTTCGATGGTCTGTGCAACTGCGCTTTGAAACCCAGCTCTGTGCATGGAGGATGTTGTGTGCTCTGGCATCTGTGCAACACATGCTGGGTTGGGTAGAATAGCACCACGTCCTTCATGTGCTGCTGTAAATAAGTTTCTTGCTGCTCTGTTGTTGGCAGGTTCCTTAATGTGACATTAATAAGGAGTATGGCCTTTGCTGAATACTTAGATTTCCAGGGGCCTTGCACCAAAGTAATTTGCCCCTCTGCATTCCCCTTCTATCACAGAAGTTTTCTCCAAATAGGAGCAGTTTCCCCATTACACTACTTGTTAAAGTTCCCTTTTGAACCAAACACAAGGGCAAGCCTGATATCCATCAGAGATGAATTTGACCTTGAGATTCCAGCTGTCGGTAGGAAAGGGAATGCCTCTCACTCTTGAGCACATAAGTTGATTATTTATACAGTATTAGAAGATTTACCTGGCTTTGCTTGGGTCCTTACCTCAAATCAGTTTTGTCTTTCTTCATTTTAAATCATTGCTCTGGGGTGGGGCTGGGGATTAGGGGTCCAGGGTGCAGGCTGCCCCAGGGAGAGGGGGCAACCCAGCCGTCTTGTCACTGCAGCAGTTTAGGATCAGGTGAGCAGTGCCTCTCCATAGCTGCTGCAGCGGGCACAACCGGGGAGGGGAGAGCATGTCCCTCAACTGTGGGACAGACAGACACACAAGCTTTCTGAAATAGCTGCCCCTTTCTCTACTCCTGCCCCCTCTGGCCCAATAGGATTATAGCTGTCCCTTTCTACATGTCTGGCCCCTTGCTCCCCTCCTGTGGTCATTACACTGCATAACTGTCCCTGCTAGCAGACCCCTCCCTTGCCATTTTATGAGAAACAGTCTCATTCCAGACACTCCATTGTCCTGTCCCAACCAAACTGTGACCTTGGCTTAAGTTCTAAGAGGAAGCTGCATACCAAATTGAGTGGTCCTAGCTCTTCCCATTAAGAGAAGTTCTTTGGACAAACAGACTCTCAGATGGACAGATGCACATTTCTAAAATATATAGCAAGATTCCCTGTTAGGGGCTCTGACTCAGTAGAATTCATGCCGCCTAGCCCTAGAAATTCCACTGTCCCACAGCAACACCCAGAACAATGCGATGGTTTGGAACTGGAAATGTAATGTTACACTGGGTCTGTGAGGCTTCTGTTCTCCATTTATTATAGCCAGGGCAGTGGCTAGAGCAGTAGGAAAGCAAATTAGATTATCAGTTGTGCAAATCAGATGGGCTAATCTGTGTGGTGGGTTATGTGTGTGTTTAGTAAATGCTCCCTCATAAGAGCTGGTGCTGACTGGCTTGGTATGTGAGTACCAGGGATGTATAATTAGAATTGGTAAAGGGTGCTGGATTGATAGTGGCAGACAGAATCCCTATTTCTACCCAGTACTAGCCTTGGAAGAATAATGCTTTTTGATCCAAGAAGATGCTCGAAGCATTATATGGTTGGAAGACTAAACCCTGTTTACTAGTGGGGAAACTGAGTCACGGAGCAGAGCCGTGACCTACCAGGGTTACACAGTGGAGCCAGACACCCTGATTCCCAGTCCTATGGCTTCTACTCCTTCCTCTTCAAACCCTGGAGCATCCCTGACTAATCTGTTGCAACTTTTGCTTTGGAGAAACGTGTGTGCTCACACATGGAGAAATGACTTGTTCAGTGTCCCCCCCCCCCCCCCCCACCTCCCTTTTTCTCGTCTCGTTCAATGACAGTTGTGTGGGTGGGAACCAAAATAACCTCTTTGAACTTGTTTCACTGGTTTCATGCCAAATGATGACTGAGGCTGCCATGGATCTTTTTTTTTTAATGAAGAATTTGGATCCTTTTGTATGTGTGCCAACAGATCTGTAGCAGTACGTTATGGGCTTGATGAATGCCAATAATAGTAAAGGCTGTGAAAGTGTCACCATCTTATCTCTTAAGAGAAGCCTGAGGTTTTGTGTTTTCTCTGCTACAAATATTTCATCTGGTGATGATAAAAACATTGCTTGTCTTATAAAATCACCCAAAGATGATTCCTTTTCAAAAAAAGAAATCTTAGCAAAATTGCTTCTTTGTCTCCTATGACAGTCTCTCTTGTTGTGGATCATTGTGGTGTTCGTTATAAACCGCAGCAGGTAGTAATAGCTCTTACATAATGCTTTTCATCAGTAGACCTCAAAGGCAAGAGCCAAGATGTTAAGCATGTAGTGATACTGGAGCGTTCAGCATGCGATGCCAGGTAGGGAGGGGACTGGAAGCTTACTCTTGCACTCTGTTTCAAACGTACCCAGTGGGCAATGTCTACGCTGGAGATGGAGCTGTACTTCCCCACGTGGGCACACCTACCCTTGCTGGCTCTGATTGTGATAGTGTGATTAAAAATAGGAATGTAGCCTTGACGGAGTGAGAAGAATCCTGTCCCAGGCAGCTGCCATCCAAGACCCTAGGTACAATCTAACTCCTTCCACTGTTTGTGCCACCATGGCTCTGCTGCTATTTTGCGGTATGCTGGCTCAAATCCAAACTAGCACAGGCTTGCCTGCCCATGCTTGAAAAGCATACCTGGATCCAAAAAGACTTGGAAAAGCTCATGGAGGATAGGTCTGTGTATGGATGCTAGCCAGGGTGACTATGCTGTCACTGCCAGATGCTGGGAGTGGGCGACAAGGGAGGGCAGGCTTGGTAATTGCCCTGTTCTCTTCATTTCCCCCTCAATACTGAGTCACGGCAGCATTTGAAGACCACTGGTGTAGGACATACATTCCAAGGTGCTGTGGAAGGGCAAAATTGTGTGTTCAGGTTGGAGGATATTTGTGTGGTTAGCATGTGTGTAACTGGTTAACTGTAGGCATGCCTGATTCCTGTGCCCCCTTGATGCTTCCCTGACATAAGCCACTGCTGGCTTGCCTGATGTTGCTAGATACAGATTCCAGTGGCACTGCATGTCGAACGCAGTGCAGGAAGCCGCACTTCATTAGCGCATTCCCTTGCACCAAAACCTCTGAATGCTTTGAATCCAAAATGCTCCATGGGAGACCTTGACAAGTGCAGCATCTGACTGAATTGCTTTGACCGTGCTTCAGCTTCTCTGCTCCTACTGTGAGAGTGGGCTGGATAGTGATCATGTGGGAGAAGAGCTGGAGGAGAGTAAATCAGGATGGTGCTTTGAGTCTGGTTTGAAAAAGAGAGAGCTGGAGGAAGGCTCTTGCCTTTCTGCAGGAAGTGACTGTGTTTTGTATCCCAAGTCAGTTCACTTTAACTCTGTATTTATGGGCAGTGATCTGCTGTCATGGCTTATTGAGTCCCAGCTTGCACTAGGACCTAGGGATGTAAGCGACTAGTTGACTATCTGATAAGCATAGTCGACTAGTGATGTGACTAGTTGCTTCCTCCCCCCTTGCTGCATCTATTAGAGGCAGCAAGGGGGGGGGGGAGTAGGCGCTGGTGCTAGGGGGAGCTCGCTTAAAAGTTCCCCCCAGCACCATCTCCGTGGGGGGCAGGGAAGGTAGAGGCACAGCAAGAAACAGTGCGAGCGGGGACTGCAGCCATCTCTGCTCCTGCCACTTCTGCTGTGATTCTGCTTTTACAGACTAATTGAATAGTCGATGGAAATCCCATTGACCATTCGATTGATTAACCTAATTTAACATCCCTACTAGGACCTGAAGTCGGTATAATTACGTTGCTCAGATGAGTGAAAAGCCAACACCATTAAACCAACCTAACCCCTGGTGTAAACCCTCCCGTTGGCATAAGTTGTGGCCTCACTGAAGCAGCTGTAGCTGTGCTGCTGTTGCAAGGCCTGAGGTCCCTCAAGGGAAATGTTTCCAGCACAGATCTGGTGGAGTCAGTGAAGCAGACCTACAAGGAGCCAGTTCTAGACAACAGGGGATGCAGAGCAGGTGGCTCGTGTGGCAGCCTGGTGGGAGTACATGCTGGGAGCATAGAGGGAGCAAGGATGGCTGTAAAGAACTTAGCCGTGGAGGAGAGTTTGGAGCCAGTCTGTGGAGGACTTTAATTACAGAGATCAGCTCTTTAACTGGATCCTAAGCAGTGTTCTTTCTAAGCTGAACACATGGGCAGCCGCCCAGGAGAGATTCAAATGCTGTCTAGCTGATTAGCAGAGCACCCACAGCCAGCGGCATGTATTTCTACTAGTGGTGCACGTAGTAAAACTTATTATGTACATGGAGAGAAACAATTAGAGAGTCCTGCTCCTGAGATAATTGGGAGGATTATGGGGGGGGGGGCAGCATTTAAGGATAATGGCTTATGGGGATAGGTTGATGCTTTTGGAATACATGTGAGAAGGCTAGCAACAGTCTTTGGGCATGCCAGAGTCTGGAGAGTGGAAAGCTTTGGAGAAGGGAGTGAATTAGATGTTTAGGATAATGGCTCTCATGTCTAGCTTAGCACAGTGAGCCCCCGAGCCAGCTGGCTTCCAGGTGCTGACTTGTAAATGTAGAAAAAGAAAAGGCACCGGTGAGTCCAGAAGCGAAGCTATCCTCAGAGTTTGCTTCAGCAGCAATGAGTCCAGGCCCTGGTGTCTGCATGGGGACCATGCTCTGATACCAATGTGGGGGCATCTTTAGGATTTAAAGAGGTGCCACTAAGCAGACTTGTAGATGGGGAAGAAAGGGGGTTCTTTCTAGACTGGCATTTGAAGGAGTGTTGGAGTCAGTGGACAATTGGTCTGGTGTGGCAGACGATTCTGGCTACGGATGTTCATACTCGCCTACAGCAGTAGCTTTTTGGGGAGACTGGTGCCCTGCGGTTTTACATCATGTTAAGCACCAGTATATGCTTGCAACGTATTGAGGCTAGCAGTTTCCCTCTGAATAATTGAGAGTCCTGCATTGCTGAATCTTCCAGCCTCGTTAAATGGGAAATAGAGGGTCAGAGTCTAATCTCTCACTGGTATCAATGTGGTCCTTTTCTGTAGAATGGCTTTGATTTACAGCACTCTAAGTGAGGGCCGAGTTTGCTCCGCAAAGGCATAGACGGGACAATAGAAGTAAAGTGCGCTTCTGCTGAAGAATACGGAAGAGCAGGCTTTTTTTAGAAACGCACAAGCATTTAAAAGTACAGTCTGCTGACGGATTACATTAAGATCATCATTACAACAAATTTGCCTTTGAGGCTGCTGGGAGAGTAGGATTGATTATGCATAAATGAAAGGGCCTTTGATTCAATTTGTGATTTCTTCCTCCCTCCCTCCTCAGTTTCAGTTGCCTGTGGTAGTTTCCAGGGTGACATGACCGCTCATCATGGATGTGCAGGCACTTTGGTTTTTCCTTTGTTGGTGTCTCTTTGAATGAAATTTGTAGCACTTAAAGAAAAGGCTGGCTCTAGAAATAATCAGCTACAATATATCCCTTCCTCCACAGCCATCTAGAACCGTAGTGTCCAACATACTGGCCACCTATGGGTATTTGGCCAGTTGAGTGTGGCTAGTTCACTACATCATTAGCCACTATTGTGGCTACTGCTTCAGAACTGGTTGAACACCACGGATCTAGAAGAATGAGAAGCCCAGCCATTTTGCACTGGGGAAGGCTTGGTTTTTCATTTGGGAGGGAGCTGGAGGGCTTTCTCCTGGCTCAGCTGCTGGAAGTGACAGTTTACGTGTACTTGTACTTGTAGCTACAAACCACAGATGGGTGCGACGCACCAGGGTTCTGAAGATGTTTCTACTCTAGAGAGTTTACAGTTCAGTGATAGATTTTTTTTTTTTTAAGGGAGGGAAGTGCTGAGATCACCTTATTTCACTTCTTGCCCAGCAGAAGCTGTAGAACCTCCAAATAATTCCTGCCTCAAGCTCCCAATTTTGGGTGAAGCTAGAGTACAGCTTTTGGAAAGACATCTGGCCTTGATTTTAAAGACTCCAAGGCTATGTCTACACTGCCTTTTTTTTTTTTTTTTTTTTTTTTTTTGCTTATCTTTTTCTGCTTGTTTTTTCAGAAGAGGCTTTTCTGGCATTTGGCCCGTCTACATGGGGCCAAATGTCAGAGAGATCTTTCGGAACATCCCTTATTCCTCATAAAATGAGGAATACGGGGATGCCAAAAGAATGCGTCCACTTTTTTTGGAAACTGTTCCGAAAAAGCAGATGTGTTCCCTGGATGTGGCAGAGTTTTTCTGGGATACCTCTGTATCCTGGAAAAACTCTGCAGTCTAGACATAACCCAAGGGTTTGGGTTCCCCATCACATCCCTAGGCAAGTTGTTCCAGTGGTTAATTACCCAGACTATTAAATTCCACCTTCGTTCTCTTATTTAAAGCTATTGATTTAAGGAGTTTTAACAAGTTTGCAAATCCTTGCCATGTAAATATAAGGAACAAAACCATCATTACACCAGTTAGTTCTGTTTAAAGAGACATTCAGGAACACAGTCATCAGGTTCTTCTGGGTTTTACTCCTGTCATAACACATCATTTTTACAACACCTCTCATTTCTAGTGATGTTTGTTAGATTGAGTGAAATGTCTGTACACACATCCAGCAGACCAGGTGTGTCTGTCAAATGTTAGTATTCAAAGAAGTTGGACAGGTGCAGTGTTTTCTGGGGGTTTTGTGTGCAGGCAAATGTATTTTATCAGAATGTTGAAGTAAAGGTGATCAAATACCTGCCCTATGTCTGTTTTGTTCAATTTTGTTTTTTTCAGATCTGAATTATCCAGCTCAATTTTTGACCACTGGATCTAATTCTGTTTTTTCTGCTAGACTGAGAGCTATTGGAAACATCTTTTCTTGATAGGTACACGTGCAACTGTCATCAAGGCTGTTCTTTTCCTCAGAGATGAACTAAATAGACTGAGCCTCTCCTGATAACACCTGTTTTTTCAGGCCTTAAATTATCCTTATAGCTCTCTTCAGAACAAAAATTTGAACCGGTCCAGGTGTTGGCAAGCTGTAGGTGGCTTGTCAGGATGTCTGGGGCAGAGCAGAGGTTTGAATCCAGGTCATTTTGGTTGTATTTGTTGAGATTCAGTGCTGATGGAAACCAATGCAGATTTAGGAACTTGACCCCCGTTAGGCACCCAAGCATGAAAACACAGCCTCTTGTAAATACTGGTCTGTTTCCAAAAGTGCCTATCACTGTGCCTATAAGCTGAGCGCTTGTGCAGCCACACAGGCAAGACTTAAGTGCCGTGCAGCTGATTAGCAGAGTGCCCACAGCCAGGTTTTTGTTTCTCCTGGTAGTACACATAACAATTTATTCTGCACATGGATGGAAAAGATTAGGCAACAATGTTCCCTTTAGTGTCTTTGAACTCTTCCATTTTTGGGACTCCAACTTGAAATGCTATAAAGGGTCTGGACTGTCAGAAAATTTTCCTACCCTCTAAAACTTGTGCACCTTTGACACCTCAAGTTGGATGGCCAAAACCTTAAAGCTTCTGAAATCACTGATCCCTTTTTGGAAAAAGTCTTGGATAGGGATGTGAAAGGATAACCAGTAAGCATTACCCTATCAGGGAATGCTTACTGGTTCAAGTTAACCATTACTCAGTGATTAATGAGTCTATCCTGTCCTTAGTCTCCCTCCTGCTTCTAATGTAGTTGTGGAATGTTTTCTTGTTACCTCGTATGTTTCTTCTAGTTTTGAGTTTGTTTTATGCCTTGGCCATTCTAATTTTGCCCCTACATACCTGTTTGTTTATATTCATCCTTTTATAATTTGACCTACCTTCCACTTTTTGTAGAACTCATTCATATATATAAAAACAGCTTGGAATGCAAAACTCAACAACATTGATACTGATAGTGTCCATCTTGTACAGGAGTGGGCAATAATTTTTTCCCGGGGCCACTTCAGAAATTTCTGAAGTGGCTTCAGGCCACGCTGGAAGGGGCAGGGCCAGGATGCATCTGGGTTCCCCACCCCCAGACCATGATTGGTCTGGGGATGGGGGAGCACCTTTGCCTGCCCATCCCCCCTCTTCACCCTAGGTGCCCATGCCCCTGTCTGGGAGGAGACTTCCCACGCTCCCCTGCCCCCAGGCCAATCAGTGTGGGGGCAGGGGAACGTGTGACGCCTCCTCCAGCCCTGCCAGGAGTGCGTGGTGCTTTTAAGCTCTGCGTTCTGCTCACAGGGTGGAAACAGAGTGGAGGAAACTTTGCACACTCCCCCACCCCAGGCCCTGATTGGCCTGGGGGCGGGGGAGTGTGTGAAGCCTCCTCCAGCCCTGTCAGGAGCACCTGGCATTTTCAAGTGCCATGTGCCCCTGGCAGGGTGGAGGAAACTTTGTGTGCTTTCCCCCACCCCCAGGCCCTAATTGGCCTGGGGGTGGGGGAGTGGCAGGGCCTTTGTGGGCCAGATCCGGCCCGAGGAGGCCCTTTTGCCCACCCCTGTTCTTGTACCTTATTTCAGCCTAGCAACATTTACAATGCTGGCACAAAATCTACTTGCGTCCTCTTACAAGGATGAAGAAACCCCCAAATATTACTTACTCCATTGAAGCGAGGAAGTGGAATTTTGCAAGATTGCTTGTGTGTGTGTATCTGGGGGGGGGGGGAGGAAAAGCTAATATAAATACTACAGCTGGATATTTCAAAAATGTATCTTGGGGAGCCAAAGTAGAAGTAATTGGAGCTTGCGCTTAAGGGTGTGGAAGGAATCTTTTCACCTCACTGTGATATTGTCAAAAGTGATTTTAAGAAACAGGCTAAATATCAGGCAAGATTTTCTGGGAGATGAGCCATGGTTGGACTGCAGAGTAGTTTCCTTAGGGGAAGTAGCTGAAGCCCAAGACACAGCTCTCAGGTGAGTACTGGAAAATGAAAGGCAGTGCTGCTTTAGTCCCTAGGTGAATAGGAGGAAGTTACTGAGTAACATCTCACCCCTCTCAAGCTCATGAATTGATCAGGTATGTTAAAGCTTTTATTTTTTTACCACGATGTGTTATCCAGTGGCTAGGATTTGATAGCCCAATTGCAAAGCCTCTATTCTTTGCACACTTTAACCCCCCTTCCTTTCCCCTCCCCCCCCGCCCCCCAAAATCTTGCACACATGAAC
The DNA here is from genome assembly GCA_032595735.1 of Pelochelys cantorii. Classification (NCBI taxonomy): domain Eukaryota; kingdom Metazoa; phylum Chordata; order Testudines; family Trionychidae; genus Pelochelys; species Pelochelys cantorii. The sequence continues at coordinate 335,752 of CM064358.1, read as the reverse complement.
ACATGCACACTCTGCTGGTCTAGCTGTTGCTTATGAAATGGCTGATTCTTCCCTGAATAGTGTCCCTGTAGGTGTGCCACTGCAGGTTCCCTTGCTCCTCTCAAGCGCTTGATCAGAGCATTGTCCATTAGCGTCACCTGTTTGACCCGTGCATGTTCCCGGTGCAGCCACTGCTGGCAGTTCTTTCCTTACCCCCCTCTGCTCAAGACTGAGCTGTGCAGTGCCCGCCTTGAGGAGACCGCTGCTAGCTATTTTGTATTCCTTAACTACAGCTGTTGGGATTAATTAGTAGTGTCGCTGTAGTTTACAGCTAGCATTTACATAGTGGGGCCTGTTTTCCTCCTCTTTTCCCCTTGGAACCCTGGCAGGAGATGCTTAGCTTGCCAAGTTTCAAAGGCTGCCTCTCCTCCCAAGAGGCTATGCCTATGAGCAGTATCCAGTGCCTGGGGGAGTCCTATGTCTCTCAGAAGGGCAGCTTCTGCCTGGCCCTCAAGTCTAGGGCTAGAAAGAACAAGGAGATGGATGATGGTGCGTTCCTTTTGGTCGGCCGCCACACCCACCCAGCTCTTTCTGGAAAGAGCCAGTGTGCCTAGCGGGACGGGACAGGTTTCCCTTCAGAAAGGGAGATTGCTGGAGACTTCAGAGAGGACTTCCCAAAAGGAGTAGCATGGACTTTCAATTTAAGGTATCTACCCTGAAAAAGTGCAGATCCCCTGTGAGATCTGTGGTCTCTGCAACCGCAGCCTCTTGGCTCGGTGCCATTGAATCGATGCAGAACCAGAAAGCCCTGAACTCGAGGGAGTGACTTGGCTCTGACAGGACTGTGGTGTTCAGGACAGCGAGCACAGGTACCTGGTGGTACCGGCTGGCACAGTCCTGACATTGGTACCTGCCCACTGCATGCATACAGGCCTGAGTGCCAGACTCCATCAGTGCCTACATCATTAGGCCTGCCCACCAGCAGTGGCACAGTCTGCTTCAGCTACTGTGTTCTCCACCACCCTGTTTCTCTCCTCAGTACTGCAGGAGTTTGGATACACAAGGGACCTGCCCATAAAGGACAAGCCAGAATCCTTGTTCTTTATGGGGGCTGAGCCTTTTTAGGGATGGAGGCGTCAGTCTCCAGACTACTGCTGTATTATGGCATCCTTGAAGAATAAGGTCTCCATGGCCACACCCAAAATTCTTAACTAAGGTTCTCTGTGTTCATTTACTGGTGGTTTGCCCCCCAAAAACGGCTTAATTCTCTGCACAAAACCTGCTTTCATACCCTGGATTGTAGAATGGTGCAGCCTTCTACTTGGGTAGGACCAACCAACCTTGAAAGTCCGCTAGGCTGTTCATCTCCCTTGTGGATAGATCCAGTGTGCCCAGGGTCTCTGGCCAGGCTATAGAGAAGGGAGGTCTGGTGTGCTGTCACTTGTCCCGAGGCTGCAGCCAATCTGCCCCTCCCCCCCTTCCCCAAAGTGGGTAGTGCATTCTGAGACACATCCACAGCATTGCTTAAGAACGTAGCAGTGTCTGAGATGTTGGGCTGCTGCCCAGGTTGATCTAGACACTTTGGACACACTACACGTTGGGTGATGCTGCCAGATCTGATGTGGCACTTGGAACAGCAGCACTATCTTCAGGTCTGGGCTCAGTTCCAAAGCTCCCTCTGGTGAGAGAGCATGGAAGTCCCCTGCCCTGCATGGATTACTCACAGGGCTGGCACTCAGTCAAAGAGGTTACTCACCTTGTGCCATAACTGCAGTTCTTGGAGTTGTCTTCCTATGGCTGCTCCACTACATGCTTTGCCCTCCCCCCCCCCCGCCCCCACACATGGTTCTCTGTGGGCTTGTGAGTTGAGAAGGAACTGAGTGGTTTGCCTGCTTGCTGCTGCATCCTTCGTATCTGTCAGGTATGGGCGCAATCCGCGTGAGCAGTCACAACAGAAGAGGGTCTGCAGGGTGTACACACCTGAACTAGAGTACTCATAAGGATGCACATCTTGAAGAACCATAGTTACTGCACAAACTGAGTAACCTGTTCTTTGCGGGTTTGGCAGTCACGTCTCTGTGCATATCTCTTGTGTTAAAAAACTACTCTGACCCTACAGTGCTTTTCTAATGCAGTCACCAGACACACAGCACTCCAATCATTTTCTCTCAAATCACACCCTCTAGGGTAGTTGATGCTGTTTTTCTATTATGTCTGTCTAAGGATCTCAAAGTTTATTACAAATAGCAGCCCTCTGAAGTAGGATGAATATGGCTCTGTTTTATACAGCAGGAAACCAAAAAATACAGAGGTCTGAGTAGTGGTAGAACCAGGACCTAGGACTTGAAGTCCTTTGCCTCTTCTAGCCCTGTTTAAATGTTGAGTGATCCCGTGGCAAACACTGCCAGCGTGTGGGCATGAGGTTAGATGTAAATGGGGAAAGGTGATATGAGGTCAGGCCTCTACTGCCATATGCCGTGGTATAACTTACGTCACTCAGGGTGTAAATAAACCCCCCCTGAGCAATGTAAGTTACACCAATCTCAGTGCGAGTGCAGACAGCGCTTCTCCTGCCAACAAAGCTACTGTCCCTCATGAAGGTGGATTTGTGGTGTGGCTAAGAGAGCTCTTGTCTTCATCACATGTGCTGCCCCAGTGCAACTGCACCACTGTAGCACTTCTAGTGTGGCCTAGCCCTAAATCAGTAGGAAGGGTTTCCTCTATGGAAACTTGTCTACTACATGCTCTAGGAGGCCCAGCTGCCTTGCTTAGTCATTCTTCAGCCTTAATTGAGGGTGATGACTTAATGGCAGGTTTCCACACCTGAGTTTCTCTGTTCTTTGGCCTCTTTTGGTATCTCCCCTCTTGTGCTGAGTGACTGGGGAAGAGGCAGGGCCAGCGTGAGAACAGGTTTCCCCACACTGAGGCAATGTCCTTGGTGTGCATGAGAGTCACTTGTGAAATCTGTACTCCCCAGAGGAGGGAGCAGCACACACTCACTGGGTCTCCAGGGGAGAATGAGCTGTGTTCAGGAAAGCTGAGTAAGCTTTATACCTGCTGTTCACTGCCATGATTGTACTGGGGATTCACAACAAGAAATATGACATTGTGGTTCTCTGGAAGCTCAGGAAGATCTAACAGCTCCTCCTGTCTGTACACAGAGCTCAGTGCTTCAGAAAGCAGCATGGGAGAAATATAACTGGGTGTTAATGCAAAGCAGTATAGGAAGGGGCTTGCGCATCTTCTGAGAGCGAGAAGCTTAGTTATCTAGGAGGGCAGGAGGCTGTAGTAGATGATCGTTGCTCACAGAGAGGAATGTGGGAATAGCAGCCCAGGAAGCAACAGGGCAGTGAAATGTAGATGACCCCCAAATAAAGCTCTCAATTAGTAAGCCGTGGGGCAGTGACAGTTTTTCACAGCACTGCCTTGCTCTTTGCTGTCAGTCTGTGGTTTGCCAGGGCTAATGAGCCTAAGGAAGCTTCGCGTTTGTCGCTGTTGAGAGATTTTTCCCTTTCATGAGAGGTTTGAAAGTGCATGCCAATATCCAGTCTCTCGCAGTACCCTCCTCTATTCCTTTTCTCCAGTGGATGCACTTGTATCCGCGTGAAAGGGGTTCGGCTGTACTAGAATGGGGACTTGGATGCTGATATAACTGTATCCACCCTCTGTGGCCTTTTCCAGTAGAGCTGTCAGTAAAATCGCCCTCTCTCTTTCTTAGCTCTGCTCATGAAATTAATCAGCACAGACCATGCATCATTATGGAGTTGGGAAGGCAGCACTACACTGTCCATAGGGGAAACTGAGGCACAAATAAGGGTTGCAATGATTCAGGAACAGAGCTTGGACGGGAACCTGGAAATTCCTGATGCCCTGCCCATCCCATCTCTCAACATTCACTTCTCCCCATATCAAAGGAGACCAAGTCCTGAGCCTAAATGAATGGATTGTCCTTTTTTGTTGTTTTAAACCCCACAAATCCTCCAGAAGTCATTTTCCCTTTAGCTTTGTCACTAGATTTGCTGTTTCTGGCGGCTGATTAAGCAACTTTTTAAAAATACATCCCCAGGTCTGCACGCGTCTTTGCAGGGAGCATGCTTCTCTCTCTGCAGGCCCCAGCTTGTTGAATTCAGCAAGTGCAAGCGTATTTCCAACATTCCTGGGGCACAAACAATGCCATTAATGTCTCCTCATGCGAGACCGATAACTTCTTGAGTCAGGGTCCTAGTCTCACTTGGGACCACGGGGCTGTCTAGCAGGGATGGGAAATACGCAGCCCATGGGCTAGATGCGTTTTGCCAGGGTTAGCCGCTGGTGGGATGCCAGACACTATTTACCTGCATGTCTGCAAGTACAGCTGCTTGCAGCTCCCATTGGCTGCAGATCGCTGTTCCCGGACAATGGGGACTGAGAAGCAGCACTGGATTGGGACACCAGTGGAGGCTGGGGGGGCAGGCTGGAGTTGGTGCTGGGGGGGGGGGGTCAGCTTAAAAGCCAGTTCCATCCAGCACCGGCTCTGTGGTACTGCCTGCCCCCTCCTGCGTGTAATTGTGTAACTGCTAAAATTTGATGTGGTTACATGCTATCTAATGTCCCTAGTCCACGTGGCACTTCTGTCACTCATGACTGGCAAGTTACACAAGTGCAGGGTAGGCATAGCTTAAGACAGCACCTGCATGTGCTATGTTGCAGCACAGTAAGAATGAATTCTCCAATCTCTGTATTGTTTTGGACTGACGGTTCTGATTTGCAAAATTCAGTGTTAGTGTTTGAGAGTAAAGGGGACTCTGGCTAATATAGTTGTAGGACACTGGACTTGGTCTGTTCTCTCCCTGGCTTTACCTCCTTTTGACCAGGGACTGGGCACTGAGTTGGTGGTTCCTCCCCCATCCCTTGTTTAGAGGGCAAGGTTTCAGGAAGTCTCTCTCTCAGGGTGTGTCTAAACTGCTGCTATGGGGTGTGACTGCAGCTCCTGGAGACATGCTGAGTTGGCTTCCAGCTAGCGAGCTCTGGGTGCTGGTAGCAACCGGGCTGCAGCAGCATGGCCTTCAGCGTGGGCTGGGCTCCTGAACTGTGGTGGATTGGCTCCGCTTCCTGGCCATGGTACTTGAGCTAACTAAATCCCGCCAATTGGCCTAGCTCATGGTAAAGCAGCTGCACTGTTGCGCTGCCTGGGGTGTGGCACTGAGATTCCTGGGGACCCACCCTAGGCTTCTTTGCCCCACAGTTAGTGGAGATGCTGTTTCTTTCCAGCTGAACAGTGGGAGAACTTGTCTGTCCTTTCTGGGCATGCAGGGGAATGGAGGGAAGGCATTGAAGGGTTAGCAGCACTTGGGTGGAGCTAGTCTGCATCCACACTGCAGAGCCGTTATAGTTTTAGCCTCCATCTTCTAGACCAGTGGTTCTCAACTGTGGGCCTTATGGCTCCCCGGGGCCATGCCCTACCTCTAGGGGGCCACATGGAAAAAACAGAACATTAGGTAAATTATGTACCTTTTTTTCCAACTAACAGCGGCTATGAGGGGGGCCACAGAGGTAAACGAGGCTCAGAAGGGGGCCATGGGCAAAAAAAGGTTGAGAAACACTGTTCTAGAAGGCCAACCAGTTGGGATTGAAAATAACATTGCAGTCACCTGAAGGGTGGGGGTGGTGGTGAGTTAGGGACAACACTAGTTACAGCCCCAATTATCTTCACAGCAGAGTTAAACCTTCCGGTGTGCCTCTAGGTTCTACCACCACACCTAGTAATAAATAAACGGCAAGGGGCCATCTCATGAGATAACGAAGAACAGAAATATTGTATATTGTCTCTGGGACTGTTTTCAGAATACTTTAGGATCACTAGCAAATCTAGGACTTTGCAGTTGTGTGTCTGTTTTAACTAAGTTGGGAAGCTTCAGGCGGTAGCAGATTTAGTCTGTACAGGATAAACTTAAAAAACAACAAATGGTCTGGTAGCACTTTACAGACTAACAAAACATGTAGATGGTATCATGAGCTTTCGTGGGCAATGGCTAAGTTCATGAACTAAGTTCATCAGTCTTTAAAATTTATGGGATATGAATACTTCTCGTGGTGTGCCGTTATCTTTCTGTGAATGAGTTAATGGGTATTTACTAGACTTCACTCTGGATGCTGGATGGATTGCAGGTTGTTGTCAACCAGAAAGAGCAGTCTGTAGTGATTTTGTTTTCTTTGTAGCAGCTTTTGAAGCCTCCATGAACTGGATTTTGTGCAATCACTGCTTGTTGTATTGACATAACAGAAAGGACTTTCCAAGAGGGCAAAGTAGTGAGGTACCTTCTATGTCACTTTGTATTTCTTTTAGTGGTAGCTTGAGAGAGAGAGAGAGAGAGAGAGAGAGAGAGAGAGAGAGAGAGAAAAGCATAGAAATATACATTTTTTTGGAAGGAAGGAAAATAAATCATGTGATGTGGGTTTAAGAATACCTGGTTCCTGCAGACTTGGCTGCCTCTGCCATTGTGTGTTCTGATGGATGTACTGTCAGGCTCTTAGCGTTAACAGCATGTTTAGCTCAAGGCAGTTGCTTTGAATAATTGCCTTGCAAAAAGTGGTCAGCTTTATCTCCAGTGCAGTTCTACAGATGCACTCTCCTGCTGTCCCTTCTGTTCCTTTCGGGGTATTACTCAGTATTTAAAACAAGAAATCCTATTCCTAGTGTACAGTCCTGCCGCTTGCATGTCTTTATTTTCTTGTCTGTAGTTGGAGGCTGTCTACACTGGAAAGATTTGGCCATGAAGTACTGCCAACATTCATAAGTCACCAAATCATGTTTATTCTGCCATCCTTTGTTGACCTATGATGGCCATATTGTTAGCTCCCCCATTGACAGAAAGAGCAAAGCAATGTGGATATGCATCCCATAGTGCCTGAAGTCACCATTGGTCACTAGGCACTGTGGGAACATGCTAGGTATTTTGGGAATGTGAAAAACTTCCCATCAGCCACCTCTTTGCTTCCCAGTCCTTTTCGGGTTTCTGTCTGTCTTTCGCACCATTTGAATAACCATTTGAAAAGGGAGGGGGAAACTATGCTTCCCCTTCCGATTATACCTGTAACTTGTCCCAGGCAGTATGGTCTGGTGGCCAGCTCAGGGCCCTATCAGTGGCAGCGTGGTCCACTGCTAGCTTGGCAGGGAATCCCACCACAACACACCAAGCACCTGGGGTACAACTCCCCACCTTGGGCTACTTCCTACCTGTCTCTTCTATGTAGTCTTCCCTATCTGTTCCTTCAGCCTGGGGGCTTCAGTTCCCTGCTGACTGGGGGGAAAAAAAATTACCGACTCTGAAAATGAGTGTGTGGGTGTATAGGGGGGTTGCTGTGAAAAGAATTCTGCATGTGTTAATAGGGAGACCTTTGGTTCTGTTCGTGCTGCACCTTGGTAAGACACTTCAGCACCTCGGTTTGGTCTTCTATGAGCTTTAGCATGTGCTCAGTGGCTTCTGTTCTGACATTCACCTCCGTGACCCTCCTTCCCACCCTTTCCTCTGTTTGAAGCATTGGAGGCTGCAAAACATCCTTGACCAGGTCTTCCCTTGTCCTCCAAGGTTTTTTCCTTAGTTGATGGAGTCTGTGCCTGACTCCTCTGCTGTGGTAAAGTAACCATTACCAATAGAGTGACTGTACTGTTCCTGATAGTGAAATATTCCTCTAACATGCATGTTGCTAAACAACAAAACTGGCCACTTTTCTTGTTACCCTAGAAGCAAACACAGATGTCTCCAGATGCTCTGATCATGGTGAGTGTTAAAAGTGGCGGGGAGGGTAGGAGGATTGTGTCCCTTTCTTCTGAGAACCTCATCAGAGGGGTCAATTATGGTGGTGGTTTTGGGCTAGCCACCCAAGTATGTACCTTGGGCCTTGGAAGAGTTGCACTTGGGTGACAAGCCTATGCCGCTGCAGCCATGCTGTTATTGTTAGTGCTTCTCTTACGTCTACCTGACCTGGGAATTACAACTCCCAGTTGCAGTATAGATGTACCTTCACCGACATGGACATGTGCTAAGAATAGGCCCAAACCACCTGTTCCCTTCATGTCTGCCTATGCACAGCCATTACATTGCGACAACTTCTAGTCCCCTCTAATCCCTGGTGCATTTGATTTGGAACAGAAGCTGGGAATGGCTGACGGATTGGATAGCATGATGATGGCCTGGTCTGTTCCTTCCCCCTCAGATACCTGGCCTCTGTCAGCAGACGGGACACTGGGCTAGATGGGCCAATGGTCTGACTCAGCCTGGCCGTTCTTATGCTCTGATATCAGAAGGCTCCATGTCCCCTTGATTGCCAGACACTTCTTGGTCCCTGCTTGGACAGTGCCAGCAACCTGCTTAAAATACACGTGCTTTTTTGGAGCATTCCGAGACTGCCAGAGCATAAGTACCTCCTTATCGCAAAGATAACGTCTTCAGACGTCCCTGGCATTTACGTCTCTGGGGCTCAACAAGTCATGCAAGATTATATTGGCTCATAGTGCGGGGTTTCCTTCTCAGAGTGCAGGAGGTTTGATATTTTTCTCTTTTTCATTTTGAAAATGTTTCTTGAATTCCACATCTTTCCAGTGTGATTCTGGGAATGCTTCTAAGTAGCAGTTTTTATCAGTCCAATGGTGGCGTGGCTATTGATGGATCGAAAGATATTATGAGAGAAAATAAATAAGAGGAAAATTTAGCACAAATGGGAAGGGAACTTCCAAATTGAAGGACAATTAACATGCTGAAATGCATGTTCTTCATTTTAAAAAGAGTCTGTTTTTTTTTTTTTTTAAACATAAAAAGGTTCCGGCCTTCTAGGTGATAAGTTCTCCATGTTGTTGTCTAGTATCCAAAGTGAGTTTCATTTTTAGTTTTTATCAAAAGCAGTTGTCTAATTCAAGCTGCCTTGCAAGTGTTGAATTTTTGTTGTGCCGGGACTGGAGCACCACTTATACACAGCTGAATAAGACTTTTTTCACATTTGTATTGAAACATTCCTGCAATGTTTGCTGTTCAGGATTTCCTTAGAGTTCATTTTGTGCTGATAAGACCTCTGTGCTTACTACTCCCCCACCCCCTCTTCTGGGCTTTCTAATGCATTTGAGGGAGGGTGAGGAGCTGAAAACTTGAACTCTGGCATGTTGCAGTCATTCTCTCAGATGGCTTTAGCGACATGCATGGCTTGTACGGATGCACACAATGAATTTGAGGTGCTAAAAATGTCCAGGTTTTGTTTACAGGATACACCAGCCAGTTGGGCCAATCCAGGAGCATTTCCTATTTGAGCTAACCTTAAAAAAAAAAAAAAAAACACACAACCCTGAAAATGGACACAGACCTCCAAAGGCTGAAAGACTTACATGTAGTGACACATCTGGCAGGGACAACTCAAATAGCCTCAGCCTCCCCCTCCCTCCCAAGGAGATGGAAACACAGGGTACTCCTTGCCTCATGGGACAGGACAATTGGCAGACTGTGCTGTTCTTGGTTTACTTCCTGTGTGCCGAGAACAGATGGGCACACAAGCTTTAGACAACTGTGAGATTCAAGGCCAAGTATTGTGGCAGGTTTATGAAGTCTGGGCTCTGTTTCCTGGTTTGGGAGGGGGGTTAAATTACCTCATTGGTAATCCGGCCTACATTTTCATTTCGGTATCTTAATCTTGGGTTCCATTTTTCTTTTAAGATCATATGCTAAAAATCTGTGTAAAGCCTTAAGGCTGTGTTTACACTCAGCTATACCTGCCCAGCCCACTGGCATAGATGCAGTTTATACTGACGCATATTTTCATGCAGGTATAAGTTAACTGTGTCTACACTAGGACAATTGTCCGTGTGGCTTTATCAGTAAAGGAATGCATACCTAACTGACAGCTGTGCCAGCAAAACTTTGAAGTGTAGACTAGATCAAAGGGGAATTTTAACCCACCAAGGAAAGAAATAAATGTTTTTAAATGCAGAGGCTTCCAAACCAAGCTGCATGGAGAAACTGACTGTGGGATTCCTGGGAGTAGAATTGCCTAGTTGATAGAACAGAGAAGTGGGCTGAGCTGTAGTCCTGGCTCCCCCACTGATTTGCTAGGTGACCGTGGGTTCGTCACTTACCCTTTCTATGTGTCCGTTTCCCCATCTGTAAAATGAAGATGGGACTTGGCTCCCTTGGAAAGCACTGAGAGCTATGCCTTAAAAGCGCTACAAAAAGATCGAGGTGGCAGTGGTCTCCCTTACACCTGCTCAAGTTCAAAGAAACAAAGCAAACCCAAAAGTGCAATCAACATCCTTCCAAGGAAGCAAGACGGGTGTCCATGGAATTATCTCGCTATATCCCTACTGCTAACCGCCCAGGCATTCAAACATGGAGGCTCTGGGTTAAACCATTGAGTGAAGGAAGTTTCTCTGTGCTTTCTGGTGTTGAGATCTCTGCGGGTTGGGGTTTTCAAGCTTTTCACCTTAACTCTGAGGGCCACTTGCTTGCTTCTCCCCTCCATCCCCCTCTAATGAAAGCTGGGATGCTTAGGGCACTGACTGCTCCAAGAGATGGGGCATTGAGGGAAAAATGCATAAAGTCACATCAGCAGCTTGGGAACCTCTTGCTCTGATTCACCCTGGGGCTTCCAGGTTTTGTCCCCAGAGTATGCTCTGATGCCTTAGGGCAGTGGTCACCAACCAGTAGATCTTGGAGCCTCTGATAGGTGATCTTGACTGGTTTGGCCAAGAGACTATCAAGTGCAGCACTTCAGCTGTCCCTCCCCCCACTGCTGTACATCTCCCACCCTTTGCCTTGGAGCTGTTTCCCTCTCCTACCCTGTATCCTATATCCACAGAACGGGGATGGGGGACATAACAGGGTTTGGGATGGAGGGAGTTTGCTGGCTTCTTTTGAGAGTGGTGCAGGGAGGGCCAGGGTAGGGGTGAGCCTGCCTTTAGCCACCTGTGGTAAGCAGTGTCTAGCTGGAGCCTGCATCCTGAATCTCTGTCGTGTACCTCCTCCTGCACCCCAAACTCTTGTCCTAGCCCTGAGCTCTCCTAGCCCCAAATTCCCTTACAGAGCCTTACCCTGAACCCCCTCCTGCACCCCAACCCCTGCCCCAGGCTCAGCTCAGAGCCCTTCTCACACTCAAAGCCTGCGCCCCAACCCTCTGCTTCTGCCTGATGAAAGGGGGGGAGGGAGGATGGAGCGAGCAGGGGCAGGGCCTTGGAGAAGGGGCATGAAGGAAGGGGGGCAAAGGTATTTGGGTTGGAGGTAGATCCTGGATTGCACTTAAATTCAAAAAGTGATCTCATCCTTTAAAAGGTTGGAGACCACTGCCTTAGGGCACAGAATAAGTAGTACCAATGAATACTTAGACCACATTGCTGTTGCGTGGCTCCGTGTCCCTTTCTCTCAGACATCTAAAATGCCTCTCTGGGTGTGAGGAGGTTTTCATGACCAGTGCTAGTCAAATCTCTTGAGATCAGATTTAACTGGTAGGTCCTTTGGCTTTTCTGTTTTGTGAGCCAACTGTTGCGGGAAGGGGGTGTCAGCTAGTGACAGCTGTCGGGCAAGCTGCGGGTGGGGGGACCCTGCCAGCGTTCCCTGGAGGAGTGCAGTGGTTTCACACTGGCACTACATTGGGTTGCCCTTATTCTCTCTCTCCCCTCCCTCCCTCCCCCTCTTTGGATCTTGATCCACCCGCTGGAGCACTTGACTGGCTGCTTTGTTTCAAACATGGCTGTTTCATTGGCTGCAGGCTCAAATCTTCTTGCCTTCTTGCTCCACTTCTTGCTGGCATTGGTCTTTAACCCTTGCCTGTCCCAATCCAGCAGGCAGTGTGCTGTTGCTCTCCTGATTTCTGACTTTGCTGGCTGCTAGATGTGGCTGTGCTTTCAGTCCCAGATGTTAGCTCAGTAGCCGGAGGTCCGTTCGCTGCATGGTAAAATGACTGCAGTTACTGCCTGCAACATGAAGGTTGTCAAGGACTGAGATGGGGTGGGACTTGTGGTGTTTTCTGCTCCGTTGAAAGGAGAGTTTCCAGTTTTGAAAGGTGGCTGGGACTGTGGGGTGCTCTTGGGATTGGAATTTGTCTGCCTTTCCATGCTGGTTCCTTGTGTTAATGCTGCCCCAGCTCTCTGATTTCTGCCTTGGGCTCTGTTGCTGGCAGCCTAGTGAAGTGTAACTGCAAGATGATGAAGGGAAGACAAGTCCGGGTTTCATTGTGTGGATTACAGGCGCTCACTCCTGGAGCTGAAAGGCGCTTGGTTTGTGTTGCTATGGTGAGCTGCCCATTCCTCTCCTGATAAGAGGGGCTGGGATAGAGGAAAGTGAGAGGGGGGGGGGGTGATGGGCAGGACAAAATATCCTGTTGTTAAAGCCCTATTCCAAAGGCTGTGTGCACAGATGATATCATGTAAGTCTGTGCCTGGATAAGGGGCAGGGAGTGGTAAAAGCAGCTATTGTGGCTTGTGTTTAAAAAGTCTCCTCAGGTAAGTGGGGAGATCTGCCATTGGGGGGCGTGGGGCGGAGGGTCAGGTCACACCCAAGTCCTCCCACTTGGGCAGTGCAAAGTGACTTGTCCCTTACAGCAGTAGCAGTGGCTCTCAAAGCAAGGGCTGCGCATTATGTCGAAGCAGTTTGCAAAAGATTTAAGACGAAAAAAACCAAAATGAGAGAGAATGTGTGGACAGCTGATTTCCAGAGGGTCTGCACCTCCCTTTGAAACGTGTGGAGGCTACTGCCATATGGGGATTGTTCAGCAGTTTGTCTCCGGGGAACTCTGTCTGCAGCAGCAGGGCCGCCACTTGGGTGGGTGCCTGGGGTTGAAAAGGTGGCGTAAGGAGCAGGTCCTGATTGACTTGTTCCTCCACCTCCTGTGGTGATGGGTGTGCTGTGAAATCCATAAAGTTGGTCTAGTAAAAGATATTACCTCATCCACCTCCTCTCTCACAAATCGGAACACATACAACCCCCGAGGTCTAGCAGAGAAAACAGTCCCAGCTGCTCCTTCCCTGGCCTCTGCTCCCAATGCGGCTGGCTTGCTGAGAACTGGGCGGCGCTGTGGGCCCCCCCCACACCCTTATTCCCAGTGTAGACCAATTAGCATTGTGGGGGGAGGCGCTTTAGCATTCCCAACGTCAGACATCTGGGTCTCGCTGAAACTGACGGCATGTGAGCCGAGGAGGGAGCAGCTGAGTTAGCAACCAAACCACCAGCCTCCTTTCTCTACCAAGGAGCAGCTCAAAGGAGGAAATCTACTGTCTTCTGGAAGGGGAAGAGGAATTGTTTTTATCAGCTTTCGCTCCCCCATGTTTTTCCTGCACTCTGAGTGAGGGAACTTCCTGACTCTTCCCACTGCCCCCCCTCCCCACCTCCCATCCCCCCACCCCCGGACTGGCAGAAAGCAGAAGGATGGTGAAGGTGAGTGGTTTGCTGCCTTCTGGCTTTATGATGAGTTCAACACAGGGCGTATTTCAGAAGGGAGAGTGTACTCCAACTCTCTTGCCTTACTGGGCCGGTGGAGGGTGTGTGGGTGTGCTGTTTCAGAAGCTTGGCAAACCAAGAAGAGTGTACTCCAAAGGCAGGAGAAATGGACACCTGTTAGCAAGCTGGCTTTTGGCAGCTGGGCAGACTTCTTTGAGGGCCACTTTACAAAAGCAGCATAGCATTTTTATATCTGTGCTTTTTTTCTGGCTAACCTAGTTCCTCTCAGCCTTGTCGGGGTGTGGGTGGGAGTTCCATTTTGTTCCATGCTAAAGTTTAAAAAAAAAAAAAAAAACAAAAACCCACAAACTTCTCCACCTCACGGCTGTCAAAATCTAAGCTGCTCATAGTTCCCCCTTCCCGCTCAACAGCAGGGGCAAAATGAGCTGATCGCTCCATACAGGGCAAGGGTTTGAACTTTAACCCAGTATCTACACACACAATTCAGTTTCAGTCTGGCTGCCACCTGTGTTTAGGTTGATTTTTGTATAGGAAGTATTGTTAGTGAGCCTGAGTCAGTGACATGAGGGAAAAAATTGACCTCTCTTGTAATCGAATTTTTTTTTTTAAGTGGATGTCACGAAACAGCCTATCAAATTGAGTTGTGTGATCATTGGGATCAATCGAGGAGAGGAGGTTTGTGAGTGAAATGTTTTGGAAGTGTTGGGTGCTGTCAGAGCACCTTAAAACATGTTTCTCCCACAGACTTGGACTGATGAATCTGTAAAAAAGAAGCTTTGTGATACTTGGATGAAAGAGACTGTAAATAACCAAAGTGTAGTTACCTTTGTTTTGAGACCCTTATTTTTTCTCATTACTCTCCAGAAAAATTAAATTACTTGTCTTTTTTTTGCCTACAGCATAACCGTTTAAATGCCGTTGAACTTAAGTAGACTGATATTTGGAGTGAAAATTCCAGGAGCAAACTCAAGACAACTGGGCAGATCTTTCATACCAGACTCCTTTTATGATTATTAAATATATGAAGTTGCTGAACAGGAAAATGGTCGCAATGCTGTGGTTTGCCCTGATTTACCTTGCTGTTCTGTAAAGAAATAACTTTCCTTTCTGAACATGCTTTTAAAATGGAAGGTTGGTGAGACTGAGAAGCGGGTGGCCTGTTTGAATTGCCGTCCCAGTTTTACTCTGGGGACAGCTGGCTTACAGAATTGATTGGCTGCTTGAGGACTTTATAAAGGATCCTGAGTCTTTAAAGTAACCCTCAATTTTTAGTGACAGCTGTGCAAGGACTTGGTCGCCAGGACTCTTGGACAGCTGCACTGATGTGTTCAAGGGGTAGAGTTGAATTTTTGATATCCGTGACCCCTTGCTCTTAAAGCACTTTGAGATGTCCTGATGAAAAGTGCTTTGCAAAGGAGGTTGGTATCATTATCCCCCTGTTACAGAGGGGGAAACTGAGGCTGTGATAGGTGACGGGACTTGCCCCGCATCATCCAGCACTCCAGTGAATACTGAGATTAGAGCTCAGGTCCCCAGAATGCCAGTCAAATGTGCTGCCTTCTAGGGCATGCTAATAAGGCAGCATCTTGTATATTTTCCTCTCCATCTTTTGATAGAAGGGGGTGTGTGGTGGGGAGGTGGTATGTGCCTCTCCTATTACTGACTGTTTTTATTTGGCTAGGATTTTAGTGATCCTGCTGTGTCCTTGCTAGTCTAACACACACACGTGCACGACAGAAACTTACAAAAGGGTTCCCACCAGTGTAGCTGAGATGGTGGAGAGCTTATTGCAGGCAGGGCTCTGGAGGCCAAGCCTGGTTTCTGGCATTCGCAGGTTAACTCAAACTGGCTCTGGCCAATAGAGCTTTGGCTACTGTAAGGCACCTTCTGTCTGTTGTTGCTTCAGCTGAGCTGATACTACGCATGGCAGGGTGTCTTGGTAAGCTCCCTGGGGCAGCAACTGTACAGAATGTGCTGCAATGGAGCCCTGGTCCATGCTTGTCTCCTAGGTGTTACCACGATACCAACAACTCATTTCCACGGCCTCCAGAACCAGCAGTGTCAGCCATGGTAAACTGAGTTCACCCACTTCTCAGTGGGAGCCGTGTGAGTTAGTTGAGCTTAACTTACCCCCTGTCCGTAGAACTGCTACGCCCCTGAGCTCAGATGTTCTTTGCAGAAAACAGAATGTGCTTCAAGACAAAGGCAAGTGTGCAAATGGCATCACTCAGGGCTTTTTCGGGGTGGGGTGAGGCTGACTTACTCTGACCAGTGTGCCTAAGTCAGGATAAGGCAGATCTGTTTGTGGAGCTCCATGCTTCAAACCCCACAGCAGCCTGCTTCCCGGATATATGGAAGAACCCAGCTTTTGGCAACCCATTGGTTTTCTTGCAGTCAGACTCTCTCCTCTTCATTGTATTACTTTTGTATGTGAAGGTGGCGCTAGGAGTTGCCAGGGTTTAATTCCTGGGTGTATGCTGGCAGGAAGGAGTGATCTGCTGTGTTTTGTTTATCCATGGCTGGGAAAAGTGTTGGTTAATGGCTGACTAATTAAACGAGGCAGAGAGATAAAGGGAATGTGACCTGGGTTAGGACTGCAGGCTGTGGAATGTGTCACTCTAACTGGAGCACAATTTGGTGTGGAGCTGCAAGAGGGGAACAGCAAGGGGAATGTTGCAGGGGAGGGGAAGGGTTAGACCAGCTGGGCAAAATGATCATGAAAATTCAGCAGCCAAGATCCAAAACCTGCTTCTTAAATGGAAGGATGGCAAAGCTAGTCCTTGCTGCTTCGAAAAATCGCCCTGAGTTGTAGATTGCTTCCTCCTAGCCTTGGAATGTAGGGTTTAAACAGCCACCCGTTGTAGCTTCCTTCTGGAGAAGGGACTTGAGGTGCCCCCCCAGCCTTCTCTGCTCCTGCCCACCAAAGTCCACTCACCTCCCAGAGCAGGAGCTAGAAGAACCCAGGAGTCCCGTGGCAATGGGATTTGCCTCATATAATTTCTAAAGCAAAACCTTTTAGGGAAAAAAACCCATAAGGTAGTGTTGCAGGATTAATTTCTATGCTGAGATGGAATAATTGGATGGCAGTATTTTATCTTGTAGCTCTTACCAGCCCTGCATAAGGCTTGGAGGGGGTGTTGCCAATATACTAATATCTCTCTCGTGCGTGTGCGTGTGCGTGCGCGCGCATGCGGGCAAAATACATCTGGTGTAAAGACCCATGTGCTTCCTGAGAAGCAGGCATAAGCCAAACCCTAGCCCAGCACTTTTCAAAATAGTCTCACAACAGGGTAGTGAATTCCTGCCTTTTTCTTTGATAAGGCTCAGTCCTGCAATGTGCTGAACCTCCATCTCCTGTAGGACCCATTCAGTCCCCACCTTTCCGACTGAGGTATTGTGCTGCTGGCTGCAGGTTTCTGCTGGGACAAAAAGGAGAAACTTGACTCACTGGGGAACAAAGATCCTAGCAAGAAACTTTCTTGGGGCAGTGAAAAGAGGGCGTGAGGTGATTACCATCCCCTGGGAGGCTTGTGACACTGAGTCATTACCTGGAAGTGGGGTGAAGCTCTTTTCCTGGATGATACAAAAAGCTGGCCATCACAACAGTGTGACTAATAGGGATTAGGGAGGCATAGTTGTGGGCATTGAGGCTTTTTACTAGTGGTTAGCTCAGGTGAATGCAGGCAGCAGGGGGCCATTAGTCCAGGTTTCCCTGAGTCAGCAAATCAGGTAGGCGACAGCAGCGGTGCTTGGCCAGCTCTGTGGATGCTGGTTCTCTGCAAAGAGAATGACTCCTGAGCATGAGGGCTGGGGGGCTCAGTTAAATGTGTGGTGTTCTAATCGGCCAGAAGGTCATTGTGACAATCAAGGCATTGGAGGCTGTTTTCATTCATCCTTAATTATGCCTATTGTGGTAGAGCCTAAGCACAAGCCAAGATGGGGACCCTCGTGCTTGGTAGCGTGGTACAGAGTAGTAGGCTGTCCCTTCCCTAAGGAGCTTACAGGCTAAGGACGGAGCAGCATTTGCTGCTCAGAAGAAACTGGATGGAGATGGGGTGTCCGTGTGGGGAAAGATGTTCCCCGCACTCCACAAATACCCAACTTGCTCTGTGCTTCAGGAGTACCAGATGGCTTTGGGCTTCTTTATAGGATGTGCTGGGGGGAAGGGAAATCTCACAGGCTGGGAAAGAGGGTCTCTCCAGGTGCCTGAAATACACAAGCAGCTGAAGAACATCTGAGATCGGCTGGATGCCTTCCCACTTCATGTGGGAGCTGAGCAGACTGCAGGGGGAGCAAGCTACAGTAACTGAGGTCTATGATCACAGCTGGTAAACACGTGAGGTCTCTAGCACCTGGGAGGATACTTCTGCCTTCCCCTGTATTCTTGCCCCTCACCCCTCCACTTGCAATCTCATCAGTCACCTTGTGAATCCAGGTCTCCTGTCCCAAAGGAGCCGTTGGGTGGCTTGGTCTTTGTGCTGGAAGTGAAAGAGAGGCCTTTCTCCTTTTGTGCTCACTACTTGCTGAAAATGCCACTGGACCTGCGCAGGGAACACGCTTGAGAGCATAGGACTCAGGTTAGGAGATCTGTGTATTGTGTATGCCCACGGGAACCCATTAACTGGTTAAATGTAATGTTTATTTGATTAATTTATTAAACAGGATTTTATATTCCTAATGCAAATGGGAGTAATACCCGTTGGGCCTCCCTTGTCCAGCACCCTTGACCTGAGTGGTCCTGAATGAGGGAGTTTGCTGGACCAGAGGAGGTCAGCCTCAGGCTCTCCTGGGGCTTCCCTCTGAGTCACTGATCTGGCCAGTGCTCTGCCCCGGGCCCACTGGCAGGGCTCCCTGCCCCTGGCTGCACTCTGGCTGGACTCCTGGCCGGTGGGGCTCCCTGCCCCAGTCACTGGCCCTGCTCCAGCTCCCGGCCTCGAGGCCACTGAGCTCCCAGCCATTGATGTCTGTGACTGGGATTCTTTGGTCCATCAACATCCGTGGTCCTCCTGTCCCAGAGAGGTTCAACCTATACTTGTCTCAGCAGCCCCTGGGTTAGGCATTAATGGTTTAAGTATATAAAGCTCTTTGAGATCCTCTGACCAGGCTGCCATACAAGTGCTGAGTACCACTTAATCCCTGTGTGAATTCAAACATAACAACCCCCTGCCATTTTATTAGGGCATGGGGGGGGTTGCTTCATTTCCTCTTCTAAACTAGTGTGTAAACTGCTGTGTGCTGTGCAGCTGCTGCCACATTCCACCCAAGAGGTGGCTGCATTTCAGTGTTGTGGTGTATTATATGGCAGTGTTTCTCAACCTTTTTTTATAAAGTACCCCTTTAAAAAAGTACCCCCCAATACCTACTTTTCAGACACACACCCTTTTTTTTTCTTCCTACCATTGCAATACGCTTGTTTAAACAACTTAATCGTAGCCAGGCAGGCAACAGAATTTTTGGGTGTAAAAAGTACAAAAATAATAAAGTGCTGTAAAACTTAAAACAAATTCCGTTTTCTCCAAATGTCAGTTGTTGACGTACCCTCAGACTTATTTCGAGTACCCCAAGGGTATGCATACCACTAGTTGAGAAACACTGTTATATGGGACTGAGATGAACTAGAATGCCTGTTTTGTATGGCAGTGCTTTTTATCTTGTTACCTTACTCCTTTTGTTGTGGGACTGGAAAAGCTGCCAGGGAAACTTGCAGAAGCAGATCCCAGAGGGAGCTTGGTAAGGTTAAGTGCTGGAATTCAAGAGCCCTGTGGGTGGGATCTCTGACTCCTGGCCTGGGAGGAGCAAGTAGGCAGGCCAGCTGGTTGGTGCTGGAATGCTCCTAACACATGCAATTCAATCTTGGAATGGGGGAAGGAAGGTTCCTGCCAACCAACCAACCAACTGACTTCTGTGGAAGGAGGTGCAAGGAGGCAGGGAGGAGGAGTTGGAGTCAGAGTCTAAGAGTAATAAATAAGGAGCATCTGTGTTTGCAGTTGCCACACAGCCTCCTGCACTATACCAGTAGAGATGAAGTCCCAGGAAGAAATGGCATGTAAGTTTCTTTTGAATGCCTCTTTGCCTTTCCCCTGTTACGTTAGTCTTCTGCCAGCAAGACTCAAAGCTTGTCCTTAGATTTCAAGGGTGGGATTTCTGTGTCATGTATTTTCACCTGCATGTTTCTTTTAATGGATCTCGGGCCCTTGTAAGTAGCACAGGTTAATGCTCTGTGATCCTTACGGATGGCCTCATGTTTCAGAGGAGCTTGCTCTGCCTACACCTCGGTCAAAGGCCTGATATCCAAGTGGTGTATCTCTGGTGGCCAAACCTGTTCCAGTTAGCCGAGGTACCTAGGGAATGAGATGTGGAGAGCTCCAAACAAGTGAGGGAAACAAAAATGCTTCTGCAGTACAGTCAGGCACATTGCATTCCTGGGATGTGACCAAGTTTAAGCTTCTCTCAGTATAGTGGAAAAAGAACTGGTGGGACAGGGTGCAGTCTGATCACCTCTCTATGGCAAGCACTTTGTTGGAAGATGCTGTAATATGGGGAGAATTTTTTGGTGATGCTCTGTCAGCCTCCAGAGTCTGACTAGGCTCCGTCCATCTCCTGTGCTTTTGTGCTGTACTTGGAGAGGTTGCATATCTTCTCCAGTTAGCAGACATGAAGAATTTGATGTGCCTTTCCAGACCTGCCAATGTCTGGGTGGGCGAAAGAAGAATGTGGCCATTGTATGTCAGAATCCGTCTCCGATGGTTTCTCATTTAGTACTTTAAGAAACCGATAATTTAGAACAAAAACCAACCAAATGGGGAGTAGTCTGAAATGCTGAGCTTCCTTTTCTTTTTCATCATCTGTTTCCATGTTCTTGATCTTTTCAGAACTGTTTCAGCTGCGTTGGCTGCTTTTGTCAACAAGCTGGTCTTTGTTTTCCCATCAGGCACCAGAGGCAGCAACAGGGTTGGAACTACTTTGGTGCTGCATATGGGCAGAAATCTTGCCCTCAGACTTCTGCTGGCATGATGATATGTAGGGATTATCTCTGTTAGTTGCCCTGCTGATGTAAACCTAGTCTTCACACAGCCAGGGTAACCTGAAGGGTGGCTATAGGCGAGTGAGTGTTCTGCAAAGGTACCGACAGAAAAGGGTGGAAGGCATCTTTTTGCTTTTTTGGTGTTTAAAATCCACGACTGGCTTTAAAAATTAAGTCTTCACGTTCATATTTTGCCATTTTGGCGTTGGGTGAATTAAACGTGTGTATCAATCTGCAGATTTTTCCAGTGCTGTCCCTTAGGATTCCAGGTCCTAGTGCTGGGAATTTTACCCAGGAGTGGGCATCAGTCTTGCACTTGATATCGCGGGAGCAGCGTCGGGGTAGTAAGCGCAGTGCACTGCACACCCGTCACATCCGGGGAGAAGCCTCCACCAATCAGCTTAATACATCCTGTCTGTGGAATTGTTGGGACCAATAGGCAGCGTAGGGATTGCTGCTATTTCTGTCTCAACTGGGGGGGGGGGGGTCTCATTAGCTGTGGGGACTCTCCTGGGTAAAGAACATCTTGAACTGCTGACCTACAAATCCAGAGCAGGTCTGGAGTGACATGCAGCCAGATTGTTCACTGGCGTATGTGAGCTGGAAGCCCTCGCTGGCACCTGGGCACCCTCATTCTTGGCAGGCTTGGCACAGAGGTCATGGGGGTGGAAATCCTCTGTCACCTAGTCCTTCCAGGTCAGAGGGGAAGCTGGCCAGGCTCCTGCCTGGATTGTCCTGTTGTGTGGATTAGGAGGACTCTGTGTTTTGTGCAATGCAATTCATTTTAATCCATGGCTGGGTGCCTTCATGCCGCACTCACCTGCATAATACTAAGAACCACGAGCAGCCCTGGGGCAACGTAGAGACTCACAAATATATTAGATCAGGCGCTTTCGTCAGGTGAGAAGTGGGTTTTACCCACCAGAGCTCGTGCCCTGATGTATTTTGCAAGCTCCACGTTGCTGCCTCTATTAGTGAGAGAGTCTCACTCCTGAGCCCCCGTCGTCAGGGTGACCTAGCCCCAGGGTGCAGGCAGCTAGAGCAGTGGGAACATTCTTCCATCAGCCCAGCGGCCATTCCTTAGGGAGGTGGGTTGGCTGTTGTGACTGAGAAATCCCATCTATTGCTGTAGAAAGCATCGGCACTAGGCTGCCCATAGCGCTGATGTGGCCTCAGTTTCCAGAAGCTTCCATGTTGCATCTTTACTAGCACTAAATTTGTAGGGCCTGGTCCTCTCTTGAGCCTGGCTAGTACCTGGATGCAAATCAGCTGGGAACCCCCGCTGGTGCTGTAGTTAGCCCTTCTTTACAATGTTTCTCCTTGGTTTATCCATCCCCCTGCCCTCTGCGAGGATTCCTTTTGAGTCAGAGAATTTACTTGCAGGAGTAAAGTTTGCATGAGAGCCCTAAATAGCTCATCAGTTCAGAGAGACCGAGAAACCCTGTGGGCACCTTGGAGACTAACAAATATCTTGGATCATGAGCTTTTGTGGGTAAAACCCACTTAATCAGATGAATTCAGAAGGTGTTTCATGCAATTCCGCTGCTCGGCCAATACAGTAAACCCTGTTTGTGTGTTAAAGATGCAAATCCACACATACTCCTGGTGCCTCATAATTGAGAATCTGTTTTATGTTCCCTGTTAATCCCTGACCTCTCTCAGCTAAGGAAGAAGGCTGTGCTCACCCACTGCTGCTTTGAGGAAGCCAGGATGTTTGCAGACACCTTCTGGGTTCCTTAATGCACTCAGCTGATAGTTCACCAGAGTCAGGTTACATGAGGGAGAAATGAGGCTCTGGCTGTTTCCTAAGGAGGTGTTGGTTTTCTCTTGCTTTGCCCCTTCCCCCCATTACAAATTTTGACTCAACATCTGGTTTTTGAGTTTTAGCTTTTCATTCATTCATAAGTGGAAACGCTTCTTGGCTCATTCACGCTGAGGACGACTTAACTTGTCTCTTAGTAATGTGCATGATTTGACTCTGAGGATTTTGGGGTAGAATGAGATTGACAAGTGCCTACATCACAGTGTGTCTGAGAAGCTTGGTAAAAGGGGTTGCTGCAGATGCTTGCTTACTCCGGGCCCACCAGCTGATGTTGCCAACCAGCTGCATTTAATAACATTGTATTATGGGGTTGGCCTGGATGAGCCAGCTGTTGAGTTGTCAGCTGTCGTGTAGCTTTCCTCTGCTGCTCTTCTGACTTGGGACTGTGGGTTTTGACTCTTTCAATGAAGTAGACTTACTGTGCATTCATATGATGGTCCATGTCAGCTCAAAGATGAGCGGGTGACTGTCACGCTACCAGCGCTGCCTATAACAGTGGAGTTGCTACGAGCTGAAGCTTGTCAGTGACCAGCTATTTTCTTGTCCAACAAAGCCGGCTAGTGTAGAGAAGGTTAGTTTACAAGGGCTGTGCATTTACCAGCGGCTCAAAGTTTCCTTTCAGCCGTTGAAACAGGTTGTTATACCAAGGGTTTCTTTCTTGTCCGTTCTGTTGGCTTGTTAGCTCCTCAAGGCATCATGGTTTTATCCTGTACAGGGTCAAAGTCACAGTTGGTACTTTAACAAAGGCGAGTTTGGAAAAGAGGTTGATACCCAACCCCTCTGTCAGCAACATCTACTGCATGTTTGGGAGAGTGTGTCTGTCTGTGTGTTCAAGAACTCCTCCTAAATGGGAAGAGCTAGGACCATCAAATGCAGGATGCAGCTTCCTCTTATTCTAACTTAAGCCAAGGTCAGGGTTTGGTTGTGCCAGGACAATGGGATGTGCTTGGAAGAGGATTGCTTCTCAGAAAACCACACAGAAAAGAGACCATCACCAGGCAGGCAAAATGGGCTGGCTGGGGGCACCTACCCTAGCCCCAAGCCTTCAACTCCCCAGGTGCTTTTGAGGGAGGGCGGGGGGCTGAAGCTCCCTCCTGTTTATAGGGGAACATTGCTGGTGGTTCCCCTTCATCAGAGAGCGAAAGGAAAGGGCACAGTTTGCCGCATTCCTCACTCTAGCTGGGGAGCGCAGATGAACCTGGACGTGCAGCCCTGCCCCAGCTGTGGCCGCTGGAGCTGCAGTGGCCATGGAAAGACTCTTCTCACCTGGCCCAGGCTGCTGAGGTGAGAGGGCTCTTTCCCCGGGGCATCTTCATACTGAACCTCTCATCCCCAGCCTACCCCAGAGCATGATTCAAATGAAGCATGTAAGGGTAAGGCCCCTATCAACTCAGGGGAAGTCTTCTACTTATCAGTCACAAGGGAGGTCTCTGTCTCTCTCGTGCTCACTTTCATCTCTTTGCTCCAGAGAGCCCTATAACTCATTTGGTTGGATTTCCTTTCCCCCCAGATACAGCTTGTCTGGTCCGAAGGAAGGAAGGGGTTGGGTAGATGGGAGGGCGGTGCTTGTCAGTATCATATGGGATGGACAAACCCTTCACCTTCTATGTGCTGGTTTCTGGTAGATTTCTTTAAGGAGTGGTTTGCTTTGATCTGTTGCTGGGCAGGACTAAAGCTATATCTTATTTTTAAAGGACACAGTTGCTTAATGATGTAAACAGACCTTTAGTGTTCCCTGGCTTTGTTTATACCAGAAAAAATACATTTGGGTCCACCCCATGGCCAGATTTCCTGTGTAATGGCCAGTCCAGAGCACAGCAGCTCTAAGCCCTGTGTAAAACGCTCTCGAGTCGGCTTTGTACCTTGCTTAGTGGAGTTCCTGCAGTCCCAGTAACAGACCATCCAGTGTCAAAGTCCTGGTCTGAGTCTGTAGTCAAAAACACTACTTGGCAGTCTGACACTCACTCTGTTTTAAAAATTCTGCCTTCTCCTCACATAAAGGGGATTATTGGCGCTTTGATTTCTGCCTGAGAGCAACAAAACTGCATAGAAGTACAAATGCTTTGTACTTCGCTAACGCCAGATGGGATCTAGTGTCCCTCTTGAAGCTGGGACTGCTGGGCACCACTGTTTTGATCCCAGCTGGGGTAGGGGAGCCCCTTTATTCTTTCAGAGGTAGAAAAACTGGGGTTCATGCAGCAAATACAGGGACATAGGCCTTGAAGGAATCCTCCTGCATCCTCACATCTTGTCCCTGCTATGGCAGGCCACTCTGCGACTACCCCATTCATAAACTTATCAAGTACCAGCTTAGAACAAGTTTGGTGGGTTGCATATCCCTCCCTCCTCTCCCCCGCCCCCCGCAAACTGTGGCAAGGTCATTCCAGAGCCTTCCTCTTCTGATGGCTAGAGACCACTTTCTCCAGCTACCCTTGCTCCCTGGCTAGTTTATCCCCCTCTGTTCCTGTGCCAGCATCCTCCCATGACTTCAGCAGCTTTTCTCTCTCCTGGGTTTTACCTCTCCCGGCACAGAGTTAGCATGCTCAGATCCACACTCTGCTTGCATTTGGCTGATCTACGCAAACCAAGCTCTTTCATTCCTCTGCTCATCCCGGTAGGCAGTCTCTGCTCCTGGGTGAGTTTGGAGGGCAGGGAGGTGAACAAATCATTCCTGGTGCTTGTGCGTGAGCATGAACCATCCCACTGCAGCATCCTGCCTGTGTGTAGGAGATTTTCCTGCGACTTGTGGCGCAAACCTTCCCTCTTTCCGACTGTGCGCAGGGAATCGTGTACTTTCCTCCTTCAGAGGTAGGTGCTCTGCAGTGTCTGGAGCACTGGCAAAGCCACTTGGGCACCCGTTTTGATTGCAGGCCCAGTGTGTGGCTTTAGGTCAGGGATACTCAGACTTCAGAGATTCAGGAGCCAAAACACTAATCAGCATTGCCCAGAAAAGGGGGAATTAGTGGTTTTATTTACTGTTTTAATGTATGTCCTGGGTGTGTAATGTTCTCACAGCAAAATGACTGACCAAGAATTCTATAGCTGGCTAGAAACCTAGTAAAAGCACCCTTATTGAATTAACAGCCAGTCTAAGTTAGTAACCAGTCACATGCTGTTAATTCAGTCACGTGCTGCAAAGAGCTATCTGTGGTTCCCGAGCCCCGGTTGAAGTATTGCTGCTTTTAGGTGTGATATCTGGGCCTGAAGAGACCCAGGCCTGGAACTGTCCAACATCAAACAGTTTCCAGCAAGGTTTGGGGATTGACATACAGAGACCTCTGCCTGTTGAGTACCACGGCGAGCACACCATTAGAAATCCCTTTGAACCTTCTAATAAAAGAGATAAAGCCTTTGAAATATAAGGCTTTCAGCTTGACAACATCCCTTGTCCTGTTCTCTTTACCCAGGCAGGCAGTTGAGAGAGACCCCTGCCCCCCTACCTTTGGCAGTCTGAGAGTTTGACATAGGGCAGTCCTGCCCTCTTGGGGAAGAGAAGAGATTTAGTTTAGATGGGCTGAGTGTGGTGATGTTTCCTAGAAGACCAAAGAAAGCCACCACCTACAAGGGGGAAGAGAAAAGGCAGCTTGTCTCTGATTCCTCGCTGCTGGAGGCTACAGAGGCCGAGTACGTGGTCTGACCAGCCATTCTGAGATCTGGCAATCTCTTGCCGGCATCAGACTGGGGCATAAGTGTTGCAAAATACATAGGCTTGGTCAGCTGCCATGTCACCTTGGAACAATTTGGCAGGAGATGCTTCCAACAATGCTAGGAAGATGTGCAGGGACCAGATATGGTCTCATGGCTTTTCCTTTCCTGTTTGTTTGCCACTTGTTACCTCTTGTCTTCCAGGTACAGTAAACTTCCGATAATCCAGCACCTTTGGGACCCAGGGGGTGCTGGATTATCGGGTATGCCAGAGTATCAGGAGGTACTCCGGAAGGGGGGCTGTGAAGGGTCTGAGGCGGGGGGGGGAGGGTCGGTGGGAAACGGTGCAGCATGGGGCGAACCCTCCGCTGTTTTGCAGGGAGGCGGGGGAAGCCCTGCGCAGCCGCGGACGACAGGCCAGCTGGGGCTGCAAGTGGCAGTGGCGACTTGGGGAAGCGGCGGGGCAGAGCAGCTGGGGTGCTGCCGGGTTGGTCCTGCAGCACCACCCCTCACCCCCCTGCTCGGCGCCCGGCAGCACCCCAGCTGCTCTGCTCCGCAGCTTCCCCAAGTCCGCTGCTCGTCAGTTTCAGCAGCAGCGCAGAGCAGAGCAGCTGGGGTGCTGCCCGGCTCTGAGCAGGGGGTTGAGGGGTGGCGCTGCGGGACCAACCCAGCAGCACCCCAGCTGCTCTGCGCCTCTTCCCCAAGTCTACCACTGGTCAGTTTCAGCAGCGGCAGCAGCGGACTTGGGGAAGCAGCGCGGAGCAGCTCCAATTGTCCGGCTGGCCGGAGCACTTCCGGGTTCCAGTTGGTGCAGGACTATTGGGAGTGCCGGACAATTGGAGTTTTACTGTAGATTGTAATCTTTATAGGGCAGGGGTGGTGCTGTGTTCCCACCGTGGCAGGGAGCACACAGAGAGGTCCTATGCTGTGATCCAGGATCCGTAGGCCCTACCACAGTAGGAGTAAGTTCTGTCACTGTAGCTTTCTTACCTGTTGTCCATATCTGTCTAGCTTGAGTGCCCCCTGAGAAGTTATGTATCCATTGCTGGCGCTTCCCTGCCAGCAGAGGTGGACGGTTGATGGATTGTTTGCCTGGGTGCGTGAGTAGCATGCATGTTTGCAGAGCTTGGGCAACGGCAGCCCAAAGAGATGGTTATTTCTGCATTGAGTTCTGAGGACTGCAAAGCCAGTGGTCTCCTCTCTCCATAGGCCAGATTCTGTGACACTTCTGTCTGCAGCTCTTCACAGCCTTCCTCTGTTGGTCAATGCAGCAGAATCTGAGTTGTGAACCCCTGGGGAATGGAGGGCATTCGTAACTCTGAACCAAACAGTGGTCTGTCAAACTTTTACACTAAATGTTGATACAGTACAGCTGTGAAACTTTACTGTGCAGAAGAAAAATGTGATGAAATACTTCCTTTTGTTTAAACCTGCTGCCTATTAATTTCATTTGGTGACCCCTAGTTCCTATGTTATGAGAAGGAGTAAATAACTTGTCCTTATTTACTTTCTCCACACCTGTCATGATTTTATAGACTTCTGTCATACCCCCCCCCATTGGATGTGAATTGGCTATTTGTCTCATCAGGCTGTCATCACTCTCCATTGAATGTTTTTAAAAGATTTATTCTGTGATATTTTAGGGTGCTTTCAACTGTAGTTAGTCTAGCACCTTAAATTTTAAGCTGTCCAAAGCAAATACACTTTTTAGTGGGAGTAAAATCAGGCTTGTATGTGGCAGTGATGTGTGTTAAACCCACAGTTCCTTTGGTGTTTTGCATTCAAAATATAAAAGTGCTGAAAGCAGCCTGGATTCTAAGTGAGCAAAAGTGACTTCAGAGTTTTTTGTTGCCTCCTATCTGAGAGCACCATAAAAAATGAATGAGTGTAACTCGTCAGAAGTAAGTCATGTTTTAGCACTAATAATCTAAGGCAGGGTTAGCAACATAAGTAAATGTGTATTTAAATACATAAGCTAATGCAATCAGTTAGGGTTCTGAATCTGTTTTCAGTGTGTAAATAAATATCCTGATTTCAATATTTTGAACACATGTAGCTCCCAGCTGTTCAGAAGAACCAAGGTACTTCTATTTAAACAGCTAAGTCTTGATTGATTGTTTTTTTTTTATTTAGGAATTTCATTTCAGGAGTGTGAGTTGGAAAATATTGGCTGTAATTTTCCCCTGACAGTTCCTTTGCCAAGTTTGCAAGCAGATCTCTCTCTCTCTCTCTCTCTCTCTCACACACACAAAATGTGACGTGCATCTAGTATTGTCGAGCATCCCTTCTCTCAGAGATTCCAGGTGGCTGCTGCCCCTTGCTCAGTGGTGGCCATATCTGGTCATAAACATATCCAAGTCTAGTTTTAAAGCTGGACGCGGCTAAGGATGCGGGGGGGGGGGGGACACAGCCCCAGCAATGGCAGCTCTGTGCTGGGGCCAGTGGGCAGAGGTGGTGCTCTGCACATCTGCCCTAAGCCCTCTTTCAGCATTCATTCAGTTATGTCAGTTTTAAGGACCATACTGGCTTTTGGATTCTCTTTTCTGCTTGGTTTTATGAGAAGCACTCCCAACTGCTTAATGAGCTTCTAAACATCGGCACGTAACATGTTTGGGATGGAAGTGTTTTGTCGTTTTAGCGACAGGGCTGTGTCCACAGCCTCATTCGCCAAAACCTGGATAACCTTACTTTCATGTTCCATAGCAGCTTGCCTGTTTGCTCTTCTCGCACTTTGATTGTTGGAACTTCATTTAAGTGGTTTTATTTTCTTCCTAGTTTAAGTATTCCAAACTCAGGAAGAAGAGGCAAGCAAGTAAGGCAAAATGCCTTTAGTCTTGGGATCCAAATCCAGCTGTTCTGCTGGAAGATGACAACCCAAGTCCAAGTTGATGGGAAGTGGAGAGTAAATGAAAGAAGAAAACACAGGATCGCTTTGGGAATATATTTATATGGTGCCATTTTGAAATCTCTGGGTTCTAGAACAAGGCTGTGCAGATCCAGAGCTGGCAGCCTTTGGATTCTGCTTCCCGTGTGGAAAGAGGACGGTGACTGGCCCAAGATATTGCAGTGGGTTGGTGGTACAATTGTAAATGGAACCCAGTAACAAGACTGGTGTTTATTCCCTTTCCAGGTGACTTTTAAGCTATTTGTAACCTTAAGTTAGTTTTAGTTTCCATTTCCTATCAGGCTTCTAAGGGACTGTCTTCACCGCAGTCAGCTTGAGTTAGCTTCGCTCGGGTGAAATAACACCTGAGTTGCTGTGTCCACATGGGTACTGCACACACTTATGTGCAGCACTGTGATTTCGGAGGGCACACCCATCCCATGAGGCTTAGCGCTGCAGTAAGCTGAGCTGAAGCATGAATTCTTCTAAGGGATTCCGTGGGAGAACGTCTCTTCTTTCCATGCACCGGGGGTGGGGTGGGGTGGGGTGGGGTGGGGGAGAGTGGGAAGGCATTGGCGACCTAGCAGCACTGAGTGGCACTCACCTGTGCCCGCACTGCAGAGCAGCTGAGTTTGCAGCTGACAGGCTGTGCTCCTCGAGCTCCAGCCTACACGCCGATATGGGCCAGCCTGCCCAAGTTGCAAGCAGTACCCTGGGTGAGTGCAGGGTTCTCTGCATGTGGATGGAAGCTGAGTTAAGAGCTGCAGACGAGCCCTAGTAGGAATCGCATGCACTCCTTGCAAAGCCTCCCTTGCCACTAAAAGGTGGCAGAGCTGGCAACGAAGCTACGCCCTGGTTCGGGTGGCTGACCCTGATCTCCTCATGCAGCCCTGCCAAGGAGCCCGCCAGGGCTTGGCTGGGTGGGGGGAGCTTGCTCTGTCTTTCGCTGTGGACCTGCTCTCTAATCAGAGGCCTTCGCTCTCCAGGGCTGGCAGGCCAGCACAATTCACTCCTCTAACTTAATTATGTAAAAGTGACTCCTTCCCCTCCCCTCCCGGAATATTGATTAGTTTTACCTAGGACAGGGGAGCTGCATGAAGTGGCTGGTTCCCATTAATTGTAAAAATCTGCATTTTTGTCAAAAATGCTTAGATGAGACGGGCCAGACTTTGTATCCTGCCATACTGCTGCTGACCTGAGTTTTCCAGGTGCTCTGACTGCATCATGTGAGAGTTAGGGGCCTTTGTGGGACTGTCCTGGCTGCTGCTTCCTGTTCTTGGGTTGGGGTCTCTTCCCAGTTGACTGGGCTTGAGACTGTATCTGTACTAGAGACGGATGTAATTCGAATGGGCTTGGTGTAACTGCTGATCCTGTGCCGGCTAAGTGGCCAGACATTGTCCTGAATCCTCAGCAATACCCGACAGCAGCGCTTTGCCCATCTTTAGCATTTTCTGCTTTCTATCCCAACGTTCCTTGCAATCTGGAAAGATTTTGGCCTCCCAAGATAGAGACATGCCCATTCTGCAGGCAGGCAACCAAAGAAACGAGAGGCAAAGTGACAGGGGTTCATATTCTGGGCAGACAGGGTCTGGCATTTGACTGCATGGGTGTCCCGGGGTTAGCTTGGGTGAACTGCTCCCATTTCAAGGCCGGGTAGGTCAGACCGTGTTCCAGAACTTAGCATTCACACAGACCCTGCTAATGGGCACTGAGTGCCCAGCAGGCTGGTGTGGGGCAGATTTACAGCCCCGCTTGCTGTGACTTAACAGCCCCAGCCCTGCGTGTGTTTGCCTTTGTTACCCATCTGACAGCACTGTCCTACCTCAGAGGGGCTGTGTGGATACTTAGAGGATTGTGGGCTGCTCTGGTATTACAGTGATGGGTCAGCAGAGGTGTTTATGGCTGGGATATAAACCAAGCCAGCACGCTGCCTTTGTACCTCATAAAGCAGCAGAGAAAGGGCACAAGCCCTTTTATTACGCTCCCATGGTAAGAAGCAGGAGTAGAGCTTAGATCTTAGGAGATGGTGTTTCTGTAATGCAGTAGAGCCTTGAGGCTCTATAGTGCTGGGCACTGGGAGTAGCAAAGTTACTGCCCCAGGCCCCTGGTAATTCCAAGCCATCCGTCCTGCTTAGTTAGCTGACTGGCTGCTTCACAATAAGTGGCAGGGGTTAGTTTGTGTGGGGAGAATGATGCTTCCTGTGACTGGTGTGCTGTGGGTGTTCAGTGTGCCAGTCACAAGAAGTTATTGGCTCCTCTCCTGTCCTATATGGTGTCTGCACTCGTTTGCCTCCCAGAGACTTCCTCTTGTTTGGAACCACGCCTGACTCCCAACTGGTTTGGTGCCTCTCTGGGAAGCGGGTACTGAGCAGCATGGAGGAAACAGGAAGAGAGATTGTCGCAAGTGGAGAACTGGTTAAACAGACCAACCAGCCCATGAGGAAGGAACGGGCTGTTAAATGTCAGCAAAGCAGTGGAGGTTCAGTGTGTCGCTGCTACAACTAGGGGACCTCTACATGTCTGTGCTAGGGGTGTTAAATATCGGTTAATCGAATAGTCGAGTAACCTCACGAATTCTTATCGGTTAGTCCACTATTCTGTTGTCCCTGGGGGCGGGGCCAGCAGCCAGTGCACCTCACTCCCAAGGAGCCCGCTGCCATTCCATGCTGCTGCCTCTGTAGCAGCGGGAGCTGGTCTGTGAGGGGAGCCAGTTTAAAAACCAGCTCCCTTCAGGGACTGGCTGCCTGCCGCCCTGCGCTGCTGCCTCAGCCCTTGTCCAGGGTGGGTCTGAGCTCCCGGACCTGGCGTGAGTCGGAACTGAGCTGGGCTGTCTGCTTACCTGGCTCCTAATACGCTTTAAATGCAAAGCTGCAGCAGGGGTAGGTCCCGGAACTGCTGCAAGCCAGGACTGAGCCAGGCTGCTGACAGCCTGCTAAAAAGTGTACTGGCGGAGAAGGGGGAGAAATGCGTGTGGTCTACAGCATTAACCTATAAGCTTTTGCTAATTGGTTGATCGACTATGCTATTGCATCCCTAGTCTGTGCAGCTGTTCTTCTGCGTGTCAGAAATGTGATACTTGTGACAGTTCAGACACAGAGATCCCCTTGTGACTGTCACTTAATGTGCTGAGATACCACTGAGCCAACCTTCCTGCCCTCCAGGGTGCCCCTTTACTCTGTCTTGCTGAGCCCCGTGGGTAGGACTGACTCAGAGATGGGTCGCAGCCCTCCGCAGTAATACAGACACTGAAATCCGCTCTGCCCTGGGAAGGCTCAGTCAAAGCAACTTGTCTCCGCACAGCCGTAGTGGGCCCTGAACCCCAGAAGCTCATGTTGTTTGCCCCCTTATGTAAAGAGAGAGCTGCACAGCTGCCTCCCCACCCCTCCCAGGTAACAATGATTTACACTAGATTTATTAATAAACAAATGTGAGTTTATTGGGTTTAGTAAGTAGGATCCAAGTGGATCTAAGTAATAGTGCGCAGAATAAAGTAAGCTACTAAGCCCGATAAAACAAACCCGCCAGCTAAGCCTCATGCGCTAAAACTGGTTACATGGAATATCTCACCCTCCGTTATTCTGATAAGCAGCTTTCACAGACTGGCTAGCCTCCCAGTCTGGGCTTGATCCTTCCTCCTGGTCAGCCTTAGATGTTTCCACTGCCATCTTGGGTAGTCAGCAGGGGTATCCTGATGACTGGCAGCAGCCCCATTATTGGCTCCCACCTTTCTATAGACTTTTACCAATGGCTTGTGTTGGAATTTAAATTTTTCTCACTTTCAGTGGAAAATAGCAGCATCCAAGATGGATTCCAGCATCAGGTGCCCTGGTCACATGTGTTAGGACCAGCCATCACCCCTCTTCCCCCAGGATTACTGGGAAAACAAGTCCATTAAATGGTCTGTCTGTTTGTGTATGTGTGAGGGGGTGTTTGGGGATTTTTTTTTTGTTGGCCTCTGGGCTGTCAAGATCCTGAAATACCATTAATGGCCCTCACCTTACATAACTGCTTTAACATGGGTTTATGTGCTGTGTTTCTACTGTCAAATACATGAATGATACATGCCCACAGCTATATACACATTCAGCAGGGTCTGACTTCTCCAGTCATTTCTTACAAGAGTATCTTGCATAAAGCATTTTCCAGTTATGCATGTTCATTTTCAGAAGCCTATTTCCATGAAGCATGTGAAATGCACTGTCCCAGTACTAACAGGAATAGCTCTGTGCCCCCTCCCAAGAGAGAACGAGCATGCCAGAGCGTACACAGGAGTAGTCATGCTGAGGATGTGTACTCTGCCTCCACAGTAGGTTGATCCAGGAAAGAAGTGAGTGAGTTTGAGGGGAAACTAATGATGATGATGATGCAAAGCAGGCTTGGTGTAACGCTTTGGAAAACGAGAGTTTTAAACTGGACCCCTGGGCAAGAAGGTGAAGCAGGTGGCTATGGAGATGGTCATCTGGGGAAGGCATCTGAAAGTGAAGGGTTGGAAGGAGGAAAGACCAGTGGCCAGGAAGGGCATAGGAGAGAACCCAGAGGTGGAAGAGGGGGCACAGACAGGATCAAGGTGAGAGATTTCACACTGTTCCTTCAGTAGGAGCCAGTGCAGGGTCCAGGTGAGCAGCCAGAGGCCCTGGAAAGCTGCCATGTGGATGTGTAGCAGTTGTCATGTGGCTGCGCATCATCTTGCCTATGGGATCAGGCAAATGGAGAGACCTGAAATGTTTCCATCAGTCTCTGAGGATTTGGCTTCATTGCACCCTGTCTGGGGCACACCATGCTGCCCGGTCTGTCCGCATGGGGCTCCAGACTGCTCTGCGCTCTCCTACCAGTCTTTCTTCACGGCAGCAGACCGGCGGTGGCATGGGCCGGATTTCTCCTGGGTGTTTCCTGGTCCTCAGTCTCTCTCTGTCAGAGCAGGATCTGCCCAGCTGCAGAGCTGTCACATGCCTGAAGCTGGGGCGTGCTTGGGCACGTTGCCCCAGCTGCCATGACATACCTGCCATCTGCACAGCATGGCTGCATTGGCCCGGTGGGTGGGGCTCCTTCCCATTTCATCTAGCTGCTGCTTGTTTCCTGTGTCCATGTGAGCACTGAGATGGGGAACTTCTCAGGAAAGGTGTGGGGATGTATAAGGGAGGAAAAGGAGACTGTGCGTAAGACCATTAGCCATGTACAGGGTTCCCTGGAAGCTGAGTGCTTGGGCAGCCGCCCAGCTGAGTCAACGCCCACAGCTGGCAGCCTGTGTTTCTGCTGATGGTGCACATCACAAAATTGATTCTGCACATGGATGGAAACAGGGAACATTGGCCATGTAGGAGAGTTTAGCTGGTTTGTCCCAGTTATTCTGACTTTATTACAACCGGGCGGGGCGGGGGGTTAGATATTTCCTCCAAGTGTCCAAAGGAGCATGAGAACTAATCCCATAAATGTCTCAAGCACTTGTGGAAACCAGATGGATAGATCTGTCTAGTGGGAGAACCTACCCACCAGGGAAACTCACGTGTGAGAGGAGCAAAGGGTTTCCTGGGTTTTTGCCCTCCAAATGGAATGCAATTTGGTGCCTGCACTAATTGCAGGCCCCTACTATTGTATTATGGCAATGCCTAGGTGTGTGCAGCACTGTGCAAATACAGCACAGCCAGTTCCTCCGACCCCCCCCCCCCCCCCCCAAGCTTACAGTCTAGGACACTTTGATGCCTTGACGCTTTCAAAAGTGACTGGTGTTTTTTGGTGCCCAAATTGGAAACAAATTTAAAGGAGCCTGATTCTTTCTTTCTTTACCCCCGCCCCCTCCCCCCCCCAAGCACTTAACCCTTACCCCCTCAAATTCAAGCAGTATCTCAAGTTGGGTGCCAAAAAACTTCTGGAAGCGGCATTCGCTCCAGCTGGCTTGGTAGTGGGGAAGTCCAGCAGCTAGATTGTTACAAACACAGTAGTAAAATTGGAGACTGGCTAAAAATCCATCTCTCCTTTTAAATGGATGTGTGACTAGCCCCAGGCATTGGTCCTGAGCCTTTTGCATCTGAGCTACCAGGTCAAATCTGGCGCTCGGCTATGTGGCCTAAAAGTTGTTTCCTATTGGAGGACACTTGGACCTGTGTGAAATGGGTTGGTGATTCTCAGTCCGGTTCATGGTGGACATGCATCCCCATCTCAGACCTCCCCCATTGCTGGTGCAAACTGGCCTCCTCCTGTTGGCCATCTCCGCAGACAGGCTAAGAATTGAATGGGCTGGTGCCTGAGCTGCTGCCATCATCCCTTGCAAGGTGCCCCGTTCCCAGCGACATACCTCAGGTCCCGTGTTCCCTGGAGTCTGGGCGTTTGTGCAACCGCTCAGCAGAGATTCCAGTGGAGAGCACCCTCAGCCAGGCTTTGTGTTTCTGTTGGTGGTGCACATTCACACATGCCTCGGTGCACTTAACAACATGGATGGAAACAATCTGCCCACGGACAGAAGAGGGTAGAGGGGACATTGATCAGTTCTCTACCTGATTGGTGACTAAGTTATAAGAACTGACTATCTAGGACTGTCAATCAAACTCCTTTCCCAGGTACTAAAGTTCTGATTAGGCTATTTTAAAAAAAGTACTGATTTAAATAAACAAAGCCAAACTCTTCTAGTCTGTTCACACAGAGGGACACTGGGAGTCGGGAGATCTGGATTGTTGTCCCACCTCTGCCACTGACCTCAGTGTAAACTTGGGCACCTCCCTTCCTGTCCCTGTGCTTCACTTTGCCTCTCTGGGGTTATTTCAGACTTACTGCTCAGATGCTTTGCAGTGCTCTGACAGAGGATGGAGAGACATGCATCTGGTCTGCTGTGGGAGAGCATCCCTGTCTGGTACCTAGAGCAAAGGAGGTGGCAATTTGAAGTTCCATTTGACTATATTAGGTAGCTTGCCACCTGGCTGCTGGTGGTCGACTGAGTGTTCTACTGTATGCTCACCTCCTGTTTATTAAAGGAGCTTTATTTTTGCAGCCTCCCCTGGGTCTCCGGCAGTTCCATCGTTATGTGACGTGCTCCCCTTCCTCCTTGATGTTTATTTCTCATTCCCCTCTCTCAGGTCTTTTAGCCAACGTCACCATGTTCAGCAAGAAGAAGAAACGCATTGAGATCTCTGCCCCCTCCAACTTTGAGCACCGAGTCCACACTGGATACGACCAACAAGAGCAGAAGTTCACTGGGCTGCCAAGGCAATGGCAGGGCATCATTGAGGAGTCGGCCAAGCGGCCCAAGCCACTGGTGGATCCCGTGTGCATCACGGCTATTCAGCATGGCTCGCAGAAGGTAGGTGCCTGGCGAGCTTTCATGCAGGGCCTGGTTTCTGCAAGGTGCAAGGGGGCTCTGGTGAATGACGTCAGGTCGAGAGCCCCTACGGTTCCTCCTTTCCCTGACAGATCCATGGGGTTTTCAGGGGGCTGCCATATGTAGGGGCTCAGACTTGTAGCACGGGAATAACACCCCTACTGGATCCAGGCACCTGTTCTCCTGGCTTCAGGAAGTGCCGTGTTGACAGTCCAAAGCACTGTGTTTAGCCACAGAGAAGGAAGCTTGGCCGGGGCAATGGGTTCATTGTTAGTACATTTTTGGGGTGCCAGTTTGGCCAAGTAACACAGCAGCTTGATTTCTCAGGCCATTCAGGGTTTCTTTACCTCTCTTCTTAGGCAGCTAGCGAGATGCAGGTTTCAGCAGCACCTTTCTATCCCTGGTGCACTGCTTTTTTGTTAGGGAATGAGTGACAGGAAACACAAGTCTCAATGGCATTGTCTGTTGCTTCAGCTAAAAGGACCCAGCATCGGGATATCGCTGCTTCCATGCTAACCCTCATTGATTCTTTCTAGCCCCCAGTGACTGCGTCTAAAAGAAGCATTAGGCCTTAGTGGGGAGAACTTGGCTGCTGTTACAAAGGCTCTATATCTGGGGCCAGTAATTTTCTGCAGCGCATTTCTGTTCCCCACTGTTTTCTCCCAGGCGCATGATTGCTCATAAAAAAACGAGAAAATGGCTGAACTGGGTAAGGCCTGGAAAGCAAGCAGTTGAAAGGCCAGGAGTAAAACCCCAAATAGCCGCTTGCCAGACTCGGAGGGCTGTGGGAGGGATGGAGGAAGCGTAGTGATCTTGAACACCTCAATTCCCAGCAGCATTTGGAAGTCCTGCACTGCCCAAACCTATGTACGGGCACTTAGCTCTGCAAGGGTAGACTGGAGAAGACTGATTGAAAGCCTGAAATGTCACTGCAGAGAATTTCCTATGGCATATGGCAGGGAATATGCTGCCAGGTCACTCATTGTAATGACCTGAGAGTGAGTGGGACGGCAGTGAACAGGAGCCATTGTTGGCTAGTAGGTGTCAAGCAGGCTTGGGAGTCGGGGGAGAACTTGAGCCCCAGCTCTGCCATTGACTTGCTGTATGACCTTGAACTAGTCACTTAACACTCCTGTGTCTCAGCTCAATTACAGGAAGGAGGTTTAAAAAACAAGGTGGGATGTGTCTGGATCCTGCCTCATCTTTTTCAAGCCCTTCAGATTGGCAGGTGAAAAGTGTGGGCGTTCCAGCAAGGAGGGAGGTTGCTGGTAAAGATGAGCCTGTCATTTAGTGCTCTTCTGGGCTGTGTAAACCTCTGCACACATGCCTTGCAGATGCCAAACTGGCTTCTGGGCTATGTATGTGCCTTCCCTGCAGCAGCAAATGGCAGGAAGTGCGAAGAAGGGAGCCCAGCAGATGCCAATGCACTGCCTCAAAGACAGCCAGCTCCCGCTGAGAGAACAGTCAGTCTTGGGTGAGAGCACTAGCTGGGTGGGGAGAGACCTGGCTTCAGTCACTGCTCGTCCACCGACCTCTCTGGGCCTTGGGTCTACACCTGCCCTGGGAGATCTTTGCAGTTACCTTCTTGTAGGGTGTGGTGGGGACCTGGGTTAGGGTTTGTGAGGGGCTCCGGGATGGGGTTGGATAGGAACTGTAGACAGAATTTTCGGCTGCTTCCAAAACACCCACATCGAACATTGGCAGGAGCTTGCTTTAAGCCCAGCTCTGCTTGGGAACCCAGCCCTGTTTTCTCTCATCACTGTGCGTGCTGGCAGCCCTCTCACCGGCCCTCCTTGGATGGTGCTTGCAAGTAGAACTGTGTTATAACTGGAGGCGATTGACCCCAGAAATCATGCAGCCTCTGGCACTAGGAAGTGATCTGTGTATTTCAGGCTAGATGTAGGTAAATGAAGGTGTGTGGATGGCAGTATGTGACACGCTTCCTGAGGGTACCCAGCATTGTGAGGCTAGTAGGGATATAAAATCCACGTTGAATTAGTTAACCAGTTAAAGTGGAGGTGGGCGGGGAGGCGCTCTAGCCTGGCTGGGCTGGAATGCCCCTTCCTCCACAATAGGGCTGGATCAGGCCCCCCGCCCCCATGCAGGGAGGGGCTGCTCCAGCCTGGTCGGAGTAGCCCTTGCTTGTGCACTCTTTCCTCCCGCCCCCCCAGGTCCACCATGGACCGGGGGTGCCCGGAGCAGCCCCTGCCCACAGTGGGCCCCACAGAGCTGGAACTGCCCCTGCATACGGCCGGTGGGAAGCTGTCCAGCGCCCACCATTAAGTGGAACCAGTAAATATCACCTGTTCAGGGTGATGCTCACAGGATAACCCAGGTAACCTTTCACATTCCTGCTTGCTACCCCCTTCCGTAAGGGAGAGAGCTTACAGCACGTTAGGCTAATAGTAACCACATGTAAACATTTATTTAAGAGTCTAGAAATTCAAGTCATGGCAAGTGGATTGGAGACGAACATTTACATGCAAACAAACCTGGTGACGTGCGTTCTGGCACTCTGTGCTGTAGCCAGGCACTTCCCTATCTCCCTCAGTGTGTTTGCCAGCCCTGCCATCCCTTTCCCAGGACACAGGCTCTGCTGTCAGCGTGTCTCTTCAGGAGAGGATTCTGTAAGGCTCTTTACCCTCTTTGATGTATCAAAACCATCCTTTGATCTTCCCTAGTAAGCCAGGCACCTGCCTGCTGTCTGTTCCTGCCTCTAAAATCAACCCTGTGGTCTCTGGCAGGTTTGGCAGTCTAGAGTAGCTAGTGGCTTAATATGCAAATACGCGTAGACTGTGAAAGACAGTGCTGAGCCAGAGAGGGGACTACGTCCCCTGCCTGAGCAGAACTGATCTAAACCAACGGGCAGTCCTGTGGCACCTTCAAGACTCAGATGCATTAGGTTTACCCACAAAAACTGAGGACTTATCTAGGCTGGCCAGTCTTTCTCTAGGAACGTGATTGGTTAACTAGTTACCTATAAGCATCAACAGGGCTGGCTGGAGCAGTCCCCACCGATGGTGGGGGAGGGGGCTCAAGCATGCCCCACCCGCCCCCATTTAGCATTTAACCAATTAAATGGGATTTTACATCCACACCTTTCACCCAGGATTTGCAGGCAGACTTGGCCAGGCCCTGGGCACTGAGGGGCTTGGCTCCAGGGCCCCTAGAAGGGGCAGGGCTAGGAGTAGCCAGCCCTCAGCGCCTCCCCCTGCCAGTGCTTGGTGCCATCCAGATCGCACCATGTAGGGCTCCAGCAGCAATTTAAACAGTGGCTGCGGTAGCGGTGGTGGCCCAGAACGTAACCCCTAATGTCTTGAATACTGCTCATGGGCACGTTTTGCTGCGGGGGAGAATTGGCGGGACTGGGCAATTCAGTTGATCCCCCTCCCACACCCACCACTTCTGACATGGTTCTGGCTGCAGCCAGAGCTGATCTGCTGAGCTCGGCAGCATGCGAATCCAGGGGAGGGGGGCCGGTGTTTGCCCTGCTTGAGTTGCTGTGGCAACGGGAGGAAAAAGCAGGGATTATAGAACAAACCAGTTGAGCTGAGCTACTTCATGGTGGAAGCGAAGCTGTTCCCCCCCCCCCCCCCCCAGCCCTTCCTTCGGTGCAGCTGGGAGGCAAATGGGAGCTGCCGGCACCTGGGGTTCACAAATCCCCCGGAGAGGCCTTAGCAGGATTTCTCCCGCTTCCTCCCCCCCAAACCAATAGCTCAGCTGCTCTGACCTGGTGGCTGTGATTCCTGCCCTCCCCAGCTGGCCCCTTCTCCCTGACTGCATTGCTGAATGGGAGTTTAAGCGGACTGGTCACATAAGTCAGGCAAGCACCAAGTGCGAGCTGGCCTTCGTGTGAGAGTTGCGTCCAGAATAAATCACAGGCCCGTGCCAGCTGGGTGCTCGTGACGTGTTTGGAGAAGGCCCTCAACAGGCAGGGGAACAGGGCCGCTCGGCACAGGGATGTGGGATCCACAGAGCTGTGTGGCAGTGTCACACAGGAGCATGGCCTGGGGGGAGGTGGCTGTGCAGCATTGGCCTCCCCAGCCAAGCCCTTTCCTTCCCCCAAGGCAACAGCAGAACCCGCCGGACGGGAGAAGAGGAACAGACGCACTGACGCAGAGCAGCTCACTGGAGCACATCTACACAGCAGGGCTGAAGTCAAATGAAGCTTCGCAACTTCAGCTGCGTCAATTGCGGAGCTGACATCGAAATAGCCGAATTCAGCTGTTGGCACTGTGCGCATGGCAGGTAGTTGCAGGAAGAGCACTCTTCCTCCACTTCCTTCCCTCCTTGTGAAGGGAGGGTCGCCATGAGTCGGAGTCCCCCAGCTCGAGGCTTTGGAAAGAAAGGCTTGTAGCATAGGTGCTTGCTGTGTTCCGAAATAACGCTGCTATGTAGACGTATCCTAAATGTGCCTGGCACGGGGGGGGGCTCTGTCCTCTGAGCATTGTCTTAGCTCCCTGCTTTGTTAGAAGTCCGGTCAGCACTTCACCCCTCTGGAGCCCAGCTGCTGCTGAGAGGGGCTGAGGCTTTGTGCGTCGTTTACCTTTAAAGCATGTATTGGCATGGCCATGCCAGGCCAGGTGCCCAGCACTGCTTGGAAATCAGGCCCTGCCCAGCGGCCCAAATCCCTAATCACTTTAACCTCTCGAGGAATCTCCTGGAGACCCTCCTTCCTGAGGCTGGTGCAAAACCCTTTGATCAGTCAGATTTTTATTCTGTACTAGAAGAGTTACCCGGCATAGCTCGGGGCCTTAACTCAGTTAGGTTTTTGGAAAATAAAATGCAAAGGCCCGTGGTTCATTGCAATCCTGGCTCTGGGGCGGGGCTGGGGAGGAGGGGTGCAGGGTGCCCCGGGAAGAGAGGACTCCCCCAGCCCTCTCACCACAGCGTCTTGGGGCCAGGTGAGAAGTGCCTCTCCATGGCTGCTGTAGCTCCAGTGGGTAAAGCCGGGGGAGGTCCAGGTTCGGCTGCCCCCTGCGCTCCCCAGCCAGAGCGAGGGATGTAGCAAACTGGACACTTCCCCTCGCTCCCCAGCAATGTTCTTGTACGGATTGGCAGTGGGGAAGAGTTTCAGCTCCCCTGCCCTCCCTAAAAGGCGCCTGGGGGGTGCAAAGCTCAGGGCTGGGGCAGTACCAGATGGGGAGAGGGTGCCCCCAGCCAGCCTCTTTCACCTGCCTGGTGGTTGTGTGTGTCTTCTGTCTGGTTTTCCGAGAAACAAGCCCACTCCAGGCACCTCCCACCGTCCTGGCACAACCCACCCTGACCTTGGTGTAAGTTAGTACAAGAGGAAGCTGCCTGCCGCCTTCAGTGGTCCTAGCTCTGCTACTTAGGAGGAGTTGTTGAACGGATGGATGGACAGACAAACTCTCTCAAATAGTAGATTGTTGGGTCTTCCCCACCCTGTCCCTTTTGCTTTTGGGCTAGGCCGTGGATGGTTTTCATTTTGTGGGATACAGACATGAATGCTCTGCCCTCCTTCATCTGCTGCAGGCTGAACTAAAAATAAAGGCCCATCCCAGACAGAAGAGGAAACAGCCCTGGCTTTTTTGGGTTGCAGAGGCTGCTACCTCCTGTAATTTTTGCAGAGAAAATTGCCAGTTACCACTCCAAGTTCCTTCCAGTCCTGTGCTGCTTGCCGTTCAGTACTAGACTGTGAAGGCAGAAGGGACAGACACCATCATGTCTGATCTGTGCAAGCCCAGCCAGAGAACTGCTCCAAGTAGTTCATGTCTGAGCTCTAGTCAGCCTCTTAGAAAACC
The DNA here is from genome assembly GCA_032595735.1 of Pelochelys cantorii. Classification (NCBI taxonomy): domain Eukaryota; kingdom Metazoa; phylum Chordata; order Testudines; family Trionychidae; genus Pelochelys; species Pelochelys cantorii. The sequence goes on along the minus strand of CM064358.1, from coordinate 293,915 downwards.
AGCCAGACGAGATTTAAGAATTGCCACAAGTCTGGATACGTTGTGCCACCCTCTCTGTTTTAAAAAAAAAAAAAAAAAAAAAAAAAAAAAAATCTTATTTCTGGTCTGATTTTTTGTCTCGCTTCAGCTCCTAGCCAGTGGATCTGATTAGACCTTTGCCTGCAAGACTGCAGGCCCCGTTATTAGTCTTTTGTCCCTTGTGCGTAGGTACATTCAGACTGCTCAAGGCGTTCTTGATTGAGTGGAAAACGAAGCCTTGTCATTCTCCTTGAGCTGTCTTCCATTTAACTGGGGACACCTGCAGCACGTCTCGCACTAGGCGCTCACCGTCAGCCAGTTGTGCACCTTGTCCTCCAAGCCTCGTTTTGCTCTGTAAAGCATTTGGCGGTGACGGCGGTAGGATTCTGGCAGATCCCAGCGGGCCGAAGTAGCCTCATTGCAGATAAAGTGCCAGCGCCCCTCGGTTCGATCCCCTCTAGGGCCTTGCAGTGGCTAGTTTGTCCATCATTGGCAGTCTTTTCAAGCTGGCGAAACGTTCAACATGCATGGGATTGCCAGCTCTGTGGTGGGATTCCTCCAAAAACAAGCTCCGGAATTCATTGGCTTCCACCCTGATCTGTCTGAACCAAGAAGGCTTCAGAAACTGAGCAGGTGTTTGCTGGGCTTGGCTGTGGGTGGCCTCCTTGCTAATCTTGTCCTGACACTTAATATGGAGCAGCTGAGAGAAGTGATGAACATCAGTCAACCCAGCGCTCCTCAGCTTTGCGCACGGCCCGGGTTCGCTGCCACGTGATGCGCTGTTCTGTCGCTCCTCGGCTTGGTGTTGCGCCTCCCCCCGGAGGGCACGAAATGTGGTGGTAGCTGCTGAGTGCCCGCGTCTTTTTGGAGCGGCCTTCCTCCTGCATTCCTGTCATGACGCTGTTGCCAGGGCGACGTGGCACAATACTGAGCTGGGGGTGACTTTGGACCTGGTGAGTGACACCATAAGTGTCTGGCCTGCTGGGTCTCTGTCCCACACACCCTGCATCAGAAGACTTTGACTGGGTAGAGTGGAGTGCAGCCATTGGGAACTTGTTCAGCTCTTTGAAGCTGGGAGATGGGGCAAAGGGCCAGGCCTAGGGCCAGACTCTGCTCTTCTTCTTTGTTGCCAGGGACCTCATGTGAGCCATTCCCTTCCACTGTGTGAGAGCCTACCAGACAGGGTGCGTCTGTGCACAGCACGGCCTGAGCGTGGCTACCTCAGGGCTGCTAGTCAGAGCTCCATGCTAGACTGAGTCTCCTAGCCCAGGTACTGCTGAGGAGCAAGCTGTATCCAGCGCTGCTGGCCCTGGGGCTCGAGGCCTGGGTGGCTTGGAGGAAGTTCAGCTGCTTTGGCTGGAGCCTTGCATGTCAGCCACTAGGCAGTCACGGCTCTGCCTGAAGGAGGCTGTAGAGTGTAAATTGGTGCAATGTGTAGGCAGCAAACTCCTGCCTCTTGAGCGTGCTGGGGAGCAGCCTTTGAGGCGGGCCTGCCGTGCTCCGGGGGGTGATGGTAGGTGGGTTGCCACATTGCACTGTAATAGGCGCTTAAAAAGAACCCCCCTTGTCATTCTGGGTGTGAGGCTGCCCCTGTAAATCACCCCATGTTGTCAGTCCTTCCCCCTCCCCCTGGCACTGAAAGCAGGGCTGGCGGGGGGCGAGACAGCCAGGAGCTGCCTGTGAGCATGGAGAGATGATGCTAGGAGGAGGGAGCCTGCCCCTTGGCAGGACCTGAAGCCACCTCTCTGACTGTTCACTCAGTGCTGTGTAACCCCTTGACTGGGGGCCTGGGGCTGTGCTCTGTGGGGGCTGTTCCAGCTATCGCAGAGGCAGTCACAGCCAGGGGGTCAACTATACAGACTGTACAATCTAGAAACTGTTCTCAGTTTCTTTTATGCTCCCTGGCACATTCTTTCTTTTAACCAGCAGATCATCACTGGGTCGCTGTGCAGGAGTGCTCAGGGTTAGGACTCAAGTCTTGTAGCTCTCTCGACTTACGAGGGAAGGAAGTCGTCTAGGCGAGTGGCTTGAGCGAGGCCTTGAACTGGCCTCACGTATTTTGGATTGAGGAGGAACTGGCTAAAACGGTCCAGCCAGGAACCTGCGTTCTGTCCCCCGGTGCCTTGGGCAAGTCTCCATCTCTTTGTGCCTCAGTTCCTGATCTAGGACAGTGAGCGTCTGTCTAGTGCAATTGTGAGCTGGGAAGGGCAGGCTCTCAGTGAAGCCTGGAAGGCTTTAGGGCTTAATTCATCGAAGCCTGCCCAGTGCCCTGATGTGTACTTAGAAGCCAAGGAGCATGCCACCCCCTAGCTAGCACAAAGCTCTAGTTCCCACACCCCACCTCTTGTGATGCTCCCGCCTCAGCAAACTCCCTCTCCCTAGGATCACTTCCTGCTGCTGCTGCTGCTAACATCTGGGGTCGGCCCTGCTGGGGGAAGGGGCCTGGCCAGCCCTCGCTGACTGAGGGGTGGGTGGGTAACGTTTACCGTAGGGTGACCAGCTGTCCCGATTTTATAGGGAGTGTCCAGGTAGTCAGAGCATTTGTCCTACATGCACCGTTATCCTGCCTGGTCAGCCAGAGACTGACACGCTGTCCCCAAAGCCTTTCCCAGGGGTTCCTGGCCTCTGGCGGGCTCATGGGCACGTTACCCGTTCAGCAGTCCTGGTGTGAGTCCCATGGCCCGGCCTGGGCAGGTCTCAGGAGGAGATGGCCTCTGTCTTGGAAGCACTAACCAGACCTAAGCAATGCCAACCCTCCTCTTGACTCTGAGCTGGAGTGTGAGGCTCTGGCCTCTTCCTCCAAGCAGGACGGGGAGAAGGCCTAGTCCTGCAGACAGCAGCTGTGGCTGGCTGTCGAGCAGGCTTCCCCAGCAGGAGAGCGGCTGTCTCTGCACGTTTGTCATAGCCATGTTAGTGGCAGAACAAAGGCCTCTCCCGCTGGTCCCAAGGCGTGCCCAAGCCCCGGGCTGAGATCTCTGGGGCTCCAGCCCAGAGCGGAGCGGCTGCCACCCATGCCCTGGGCTCCGCACTACTGAGTGGGGGATGCCACTGGCAAAGTGGCATTGTGGCAGCAGGCCCGTGGGCCTCGCCAGGAGCCTTGTGCGCAGCGCAGAGGGGCCTGGGCAAGGGAGAAAGGACTTGTGTCCTTCGCTGGGACTTTGGGCGGGCTGAGGCGGTGGCGAGATATGGGAAGGGGGCTCCTGGTAGCCGCAGCTCGAGGAGGCAGGCAAGCGGATAGGTGGGCAGTGGGGGCAGCGAGGAAGCTGAAGTGGAGCGATGAAAGCAGGGAGAACAGCTTGGCACGGGGCAGCCCGTGGAGTTGGTGGCGGAGGCGTGTGTGCTGCCAGGGACACAGGATAGGGAAGACATGCAAACAAGAATGGGAGGGGGCGAGGCTCTGCCTAGTGCCTGCCGACTCACAGCCATGCCAAGTGTCTGCTCTCCTGGCTGGAGCTGGTAGGCCAGGGCAGCCCGGTGAGAGGGGGAGGGCTGTGCCATCCTCAGGTGGAGGAGGAGGAGGAAGTCCCGTCCTGTATGAATGAACAGAGGTCACAGCATTTCGAGGAGGCAGGCTTGGGAGTGTTACACTCTTCAGGCTTTTCTAGCCTGCTGTGAAAAGGCAGTGGTCCCTGTTGGAAGGAAGGCCGTGCATCCCCCCAGCAGAATGCCTGGCTCGGAGGTGGGCATGGCTCTAGTCCCGGTTTGCAGCGACCTCTGAACGAGTAGGTGGGGGTCTCCTCCCAGTATGTAGCAGGCAGCTTCCCCGTTAGCGGGCCTTTGCTGGCAGACTGGACACTGGAGCTGTATGCTGCTTGTGCTGGCAGCTGTTAAGAACCTGCCCCTTGTCCCTGTGGTGTTTCTCGCAGGTGTCGTGTCTCGGCGTGGCCGCCACCAGGCACATCATATTCACCCACGTTTCATTTTTCCTTTTTTTCTTTTCTGTGTGTCTGTTTTCCATCCTTTGACCTCCACGAAGACCATCGTGCGGGGGAACAAAACGGCCAAGGATGGCTCCCTGACCTGGCTGCTGGATGAGTTTGAGAACATGTCTGTGACCCGGTCCAACTCACTGCGCCGGGACAGCCCACCCTTCCAGCCCCGCCAGGACCAGCTCTTTCAAGAGAATGGCCTCAGCGAGGGCCCAGCCAAAGCCCGCCCCCTCGAGGACAAGCACAAGGAGAGGAGTCGCCATGAAGCCAGGAACGAGCAGGATCACGATAGGGAGAGGAACCGGGCCCACCCCCAGCAGCCCCGTGGCCAGGAGCCCAGCGGCAAAGCAACCAAGCACCCTGGCAGCAGGCTGCCCCCTGCTGAGCACCACAAGCTCCCCAAGGAGGGCAGACCAAGAGCCTATGACCGGGATGGGAGGAAGGACTACGTGGCGGAGAGGGACTACAGTGAGCCAGCCGACCGCGTGGTCAGGCGGGATCGGAATGACCCCTCTGACAAGAGACCCAAATCCACGTACACTGGGGAGAAAAGCCCCCAGTCCCCGCGAGACAAGCGCCCGCTCTCCGGGCCCAATATCCGGACTCCAAACATCCCCATCTCGGAGGGGGTTATGAAGAGGGCTCAGCAGACCGGGCGGCCTTTTAATACATATCCACGAGCTGAGACTGACCCTGGCAGGGGCACAGGTTCCCAGGTAAAGGTTTCCCCACCTCTCAGGCCACGATCCAGGTAGGGTGTCTTCCCCCTCCCCCCCCCCCCCCCAGGTCAGAGCTTAGCCCTCCTACCTACCTAGCAGCTAAGCCTGAGCCAGGTTGGGCTCAGCTTTCTCCCAAGCAGGTATCCTGCCGGGCAAAGCCCCCCTCCTCGTGTGCATTAGCAGGTAATCCTCCGCCCAGGGGCTGCTTCTGCGACTGATGGTTTCAGGCCTATAAAGAACCCAGTTTCTGGCACGCCGCTGCAGTGGGTGGCGGGATGGTTTTGAGGCCCCCTTCCTGCTTGTCTGGACGTCTCTGTGCAGCGAAGATGGTTCGTGCCTTTCTAACAGCCGCACACTCGGTAGGAGACGCTGCTTCCCAGCACCACTGCCTTTCTGTTGTCCCTCAGCCTTATAGCCACTGGTGCCACTGCTACACTGCCTCCGTCAGCCACTGCCCCTCTGCCACGCTGCTTGCTCTGCATCGCCACTGCACTGGCTTCCCATCCTTCTCTCGCAAGCCTAGCAACCCGGAACCAGCACCTATCTCCTCGCACCGGCAGTGTTCTCTTCTCTGTAGCTGGCCTGCTCTGCCACCTGCCTCTCCTTCAGCAGCCGTGCGTTCTCGCACCTTTCCTGCTGCTGCCGCACGCCCTGCACCAGCCCTGCTCTGTCCTGCAGCTGCGGCCCCTCGCTCTCCTAGAACTGCTGACGGACACTCTGCAAGGCCACGCCCAGTACAAACACTTCTGGCTACTGTCTGGATGTCTGAGGCCTTTATAGAGTTTTATTTTTCTCTTACACCTCTCCTCACAGCCATCCCATCGCAGGTCTGTCTGTCTCTCTCTTCCTCAGGATCGTGTAGGCTCCAGTGCACCCCTAATCACTCCTCTCTCTCTCTCTCTCTCTCTCTCTCTCTCTCTCTCTCTCTCTCTCTCAGCAGGGCTTCTTGGGGGGCCGGGGAGCCTATGGCGCGCTCATCTTTCCCTTTCTCCATGCACTCAATTGGCTGGGACCATGTGCCTGGGCTCGCGGCTGCTCGAGGCCCAGCTGCTGACGTGCTGCTTGTGTTTTCTCTCCTTCTAGGCAGAGCCCAGGTCTGTGAGGCCCCAGGAGCTGGCGTCCAATGGGCCAGTGAGTGAGAGCGGTAGCTCATCCAGGGCTCAGCAGCCAGGCCAGCCAAGATCCAAGAACTCAGAGCCGCCCCATACGGGACTCTCCCCGCATGCGTCGGACCCCCACTTACCTCGCCCCCCCCAGTCGTCTTATGTCCAGCAGCCCCAGCCGCCACCCCTGCCTCCGCCCACAGCCTCCCAGCAGCCCCGCTCCCCACAGCGTGAGCCCCAGCGGGTCTCCCACGAACAGTTCCGAGCCGCCCTGCAGATGGTAGTTGACCCAGGTGACCCCAGGACCTACTTGGACAACTTCATTAAAATCGGCGAAGGCTCCACGGGCATCGTCTGCATCGCCACGGTCAAGAGCACCGGCAAGCTGGTGGCGGTGAAGAAAATGGACCTGCGGAAGCAGCAGAGGCGCGAGCTGCTGTTCAATGAGGTAGGTGGGGAGGGCCCTGCCCTGCGGACGCTCAGGGTACCCAGCTCGGAAGCTGTTTCTGTGGCAGGGGCCCCCTTGGCCACATCTGATGCTCATGAGCCTCTCCAGTGAGAGCCAGTGGCGGCTTACCCCTCCGAGCCAGTCGCCTGCGTAGGAGCCCCGCCCCAACACGCCTTCCCCACTTCCCCGGAGCCCTGTGTGGCGGGGGCAGGTGATGGAGGGACTGCAGTCCGCGTGTGCTGTCAGCATGGTGGGGCAGGCAGCACCGCTGGCCAGGGCGCATGTTCCCAGCACAGGCACACCCCAAATGTAGCAGTCCCTTGGGTGCTGCGCTGACTCCACCCACACTCTCGATTGGTCTGCGGGCCAGCAACTTGACAGCACGGGGGGGATTTTCGAAAGCACGTCCGTAAGCAACGTAGGAGCCGCGTTCCGGTGCGGGTCTACGCAGCCTCGGTGCCATTCTCAGCACCATAGCCAGGCGTGCTTTATGCCCAGTGCCTGCCGTGGTCTGTCCTGCAGAGCATCTGTACGGTGGGGGCCACTCTTGCACACGCAATGCTGAATGGCGGAGAAGGAATTTGCCTTGCACGTGGAGCAGGAGGTGGGGACCTTGCTCCAGAGTTTTCACCCTCATTGTAGAAAGGTGCCTGGTGCCAGGGGAGTGCCGCTGATGACTGATCCTCGTCAGCATTTTAGTCCGGCTTTTGGATCTCCTGGGCCCAGGCCGCCGAGCACTTTAGAGAAAGATGTCAGGTCTTTGGCCAGCTCAAGATGTAGACGGGCGTTTGGCAGGGGTTTCAGAAACGCCCAAGTAAGCTTGGGCCAGGCTTGCTAAGGTGATTTCGAAAAGGATCTCGCTCTGCCCCTCTGCATCTTTAGGTGCCTGAGTTCCTTGCCCAGCTGGCCTGTGGCTCCCAGTCCCCACTCGCAAGACCTCGGCTTTGAAACCAGATGCAAGCTCCCCAGTTCCATAGATGTCCTGCCCAGGATTGGCTGTGATGGGAGGCGTTGGTATTCCAGCTCTTTGGGAGAGCACCGGGCAGAGGGTACAGCCACCAAGTCACCTGGTGGCAGGTTACGGAACAGGCATGTCTCATCTGTTACGAGAAAGGGTTGGCTTAGGAGCAGAGCCCTGCCAAAGTCAGTCCATTTCGGTCAATTTCACAGTCACAGGGTTATAAAAAAGAAATCATGAAATGTACCACATTGAAATCTGAAGTGTCCCTGTGTTGTAATCCCAGGGGTCCTGCCCCCATAAGGCATTGTCTGGGGGTGGGGTCACAAGGCTATTGTAGGCAGGTTGTGGTGCTGCTACCCTTACTTCTGCTGGCAGGGTGCTGGGCACCCGGCCAACATACAACCACTGCTCTCCAGTTGCCCAGCTCTGAAGACAGCACAGACGTACCAGCAGCACCAGTGTTCCCTCTAAGCTGGGGGGCAGCACAAGTGATTAATCGGCCCTGCCCAGTCTCTGCCTCTGACTAGGCAGGGCTGATTAATCACCTGTGAAGCTGTGCTGCCCCTCAGCTTCGAGGGAACACTGACTGTGTTCCTCCTTCCCCCAAAATAACCCCTTGATTCCCCTGCAGCTCCCTTTTGTGTCAGGGCCCCCATCTGAGACATGCTGGTCTCTCCAGGAATCCTGCGTAGTGCAGGGCAAAAGCACACGCAAGGCCAGATTTCATGGTAGGACTCCAGATTCCATGGTCTGAGATGCGATTTGGGAGGGATGCAGTGGGAAGAAGAGGGAGGCCCAAATAACTCTCCAAGCATGAGCAGGGTGACCTGGAAGGAGCAGGGAGCGCTGTTCAGGATGGTCCTGGGGCCTGATTAGGAGGAGTGGGATGTGGTTAAGCCAGGGGCTGTTTAGGGTGATTCTTTGAGTGCTTGCTTATGTCCATTCCGTCTAGGTGTGTGCGCGCCCCATGCACAAGTTCCGGAAGCTTTTTGCCCTTAGCAGTACCCGTTGGGCCAGCAGGGGAGCCCCCTGGAATGGCGCCGGTATAGCCTAGAATATAACCCCCTGCTGGCCTGCCACCTCCTCAGTTCCTTCTTTTTACCGGTGTGGGTTGCTGGAACTCTCTGCTTGCCTTGGCGAGTGCACCCTTAGCTGTCTTATGTAAATAACTACTCCTAAGGAGAAACTAGCAGTTGATTATCAGTAGATAGTGATTAGATAGTGTTGATAGTAGTTTTCCCCTCGAGGAGGGCATGCCGGGGCCCCAGGGCTTCAAACCCTGCCAACAGTGCTCCAAACCCATGCCCTGCGGAGATCCACACACAGACTGTTTGAAGTGCCTCCATGCGGGCCATTTAACTAACGCCTGCAAGATCTGCACGTCAGTACGCAGAGGGAGAGAGACTCCAAGCTTAAGCTCCTGTTAATGGAGTCGGCACTTCAACCCCCGGTGCCGGAGCCAGCACCGTTGGTAAGGAGCGCATCGGCGTCGACTACAGTGACAGAGCGGGTGCCAAGACACACGGCGCCTTCCCGGCACCAAGGCACCAATCTCAATCGCCAGTGCCATTGACTAGTAAACGGGCACGAAGTGAAAGGTCGCTGCGGAAGCGGGACCGGAGTGCCTGCCCTCGGGAGCCAGTGCTTCAAGAGAGGGGCCCGGTAACATCGGGAGCCCAAGGGGGCCAGGACCTGTCCCTGGAGGAGGTCCGGAGGCCATCCTCACCGGAGACATTCTCTGTGGCCCGGGAGCTGGTAGAGCTCGCAGCCTCCCCGGGCCCGGCACCGTGCGGCACGGAGGAGCACGTGGGCCGCGAGACCCATGTGCCTAAGCCGGCCCTGGCACCGCAGCCAGCATCGCCCAGGCAAGAGCCGGGCTTGGCACCGCCGTCCCCGGTGAAGGAGGCACCATGGAGGAGGGCGCCTCTTCTTGCGGAGTTGGCACCGCTTCCGGCGGCACCGTGCGCTCCAGCACCGGAGTCCCACGCCATTCTGCCCCCGCTGGTACCGCCCGCTGGTACTGCCCCATAGAGGGAGACCGGCTGACATGGCTCACCATGCGGCACAGTGGGAACACGGGCCTTCTGTACCGCCGTGGTCGGCGTCGGAATACTCTTCGGAGTCCGATGCGGAGTCTCTGGTCTCGTCAGCCGCCTCTTGATGGTCGGCTGCGTCTAGGGTCTCTCACTCGTCCCGTCAGTTGGTGCACCGCTCCAGGTCAGGTCACTGGTCCTCGTCTCAGAACCACTCGGGGCATCGCAGCCCACCCATGGTCCAGACATGGCCCCACCAGTGGCAGTCGCCTATGCAGTGGCCCTTCTGGACACAGTGGGCCTATCATCAGGTGCAAGGTCCTGACCCGTCGAGACCAGGGTCTGTGGCAACCTCGGTGTGCTCTAGCTGTAGGTCCGCCCCCTCGGCCACTCCACTCACAGGGACCCGGGCTCGGAGACAAGAGGCAGCCCCCCGGGGTCGAGAGGTGAATTGGCTGATCCACTCCGTCAGGCCCTGCGCAGGGCCCTGGCCCCAGGACTGAGCCTTCCGCCACGGTTATGGTTCATCCCCAACTGCTGGAGTCCTCGTCCTCGTCACTGGATGAGGCCTTAGCAGATCCATCTCCGGGCATGCCTACAATGGACATGCGAACCCATCAGGACCTCCTCAGGTGCCTCACGCAGAACCTGGGGATACAGGCAGAGGAGGACCTGATGGTAGACATTCTTACGGCTGACACCCCGGCTAAGATCGCCTTCCCTCTGAATAAAACGGTGGCAAAGATAACCAAGACCTTATGGCAGACACCGGCCTCCATTCCCCCGACACAAAGGGCTTGAGAGGAGGTATTTCGTGCCCCAGTCCGGGCATGAGCATCTTTTTGCACATCCACCGCCGGGTTCAGCAGTGGTTCAGGTGGCTTGCCAGAGGGAGAGGCAGGGGCAGCGGGGCCCTACTACGAAGAGTAAGGAGCCAAAGAAGTTGGACCTGCTGGGGCGGAAGGCGCATGCTACGGCGGGCCTACAGCTGAGGATCGCAAACCAGCAAGCGATGCTCAGCCTGTACATGTACAATACTTGGGTGGTGGTGGACAAATTCAGGGACCAGCTGCTTCAAGCTTCCCAGCAGGAGTTTGCCGCCTTTATGGAGGAAGGAAGAATAGTTGCGCGAACAGCACTGCAGGCCGCCCTGGATGCTGCGGACTCGGCAGCTCGTGCCATGGCCATGGGCGATATTATGCACAGGTGCTCGTGGCTCCAGATCTCCGGCATACCGCAAGAGGTCCAGGTGACGTTACAGGACCCCTCCTTCAAGGGCTCCGGGTTGTTCTCGGAGCAAACAGACGAGAAGCTACACACCCTTAAAGACTCCAGGGCCACCCTAAAATCCCTGGGCATCCACTCAACCAGAGGCCACAGAGAGGCTATCAGCAAGGGCCGTGGTTTGATAGGAGGTCATGGGCTCCCACAGCCAGGGGGAATAGGAGGAGATCGCGGGGTCCCCTGACCAGAACCCTGGACCCTCCAATAAGTCCCAGGGGCCTAGGCCCGGCGTCTGAAGGTGCGCCCGAGGATGGAGTTCTAGTCGCTCCCATAGATCAACTCTTCTGCCAGAGGCTATTCCCCTTTTACCGGGACTGGTGCGCTATCACCACAGACTGTTGGGTACTGGACACGGTACAGAGGGGATACTCTATCCCATTCCTTTCTTCCCCGCCCTCCCATCCCCCTTTTCAGGGACCCCTGTCATGAGACCCTGCTCAGGCAGGCGGTCTCCATGCTACTTTCTCTAAGGGCGGTAGAGGAGGTCCCCTGTCCCTCCGGGGAAGTGGCTTTTATTCCCGCTACTTCCTGGTCCCAAAATCCAAGGGGGGTCTCCGCCCCATCCTGGACCTAAGGGGGCTTAACGCCTTCTTAAGAAAGTCAAAATTCAGGATGGTGACACTAGCCTCCTCCATCTCCTCCCTCAGTCTAGGAGACTGGTACTCCGCCCTCGATTTGAAGGATGCATACTTCCACATCTCGATTGTTCCCCGCCACAGGAAATACCTTTGGTTTACGGTGGGCAAGGACCATTACCAGTTTGTGGTGCTGCTGTTTGGCCTCTCCACAGCGCCCAGGGTGTTCACCAAGTGCATGGCAGTAGTGGCGGCATTATTTCAAAGGAGGGAGCTGCACGTTTACCCTTACCTTAGACGACTGGCTGATCAGGGCCAGTCGAGGGACCAACTTTTGTCCGACATCGACCTACCCAGGGAAACATTCTTAGGGTTGGGGCTCATACTGAACGAAGAGAAGTCCACCCTTACTGCCACTCAAGTGATAGTTTGTGGGGGCACGTTTGGATGCGACGTGCAGCAGGGCATCCCTCCCACGTCCATGGTTCCTGTCCCTGGGCGACATCATTCGCGGCCTCCAAGCTGCTCCCGTGACCATGGTGCAGAACTGCATGAGGCTTTTGGGTCACATGGCGGCATGCACGTATGTGGTGCGCTACGCCAGGCTCCACCTCAGGCCTCTCCAGACTGGCTGGCGGCAGCGTACAGGCCAGCCCATGACCATATCGACACCCCTCCCCCCCCCAGCGATCCTGTCGACCCTGAACTGGTGGCTGAGGGACTCCGAAGTATGCGAAGGGGTCCTCTTCCACCAGCCCTTCCACACAGTCCAGCTGGTGACTGATGTGTCCAACGCAGGATGGGGTGCCCACCTGGCGGATCTTTGTACGCAAGGTATGCGGTCGGGGGCAGAGAGGAACCTGCACGTCAATGTCAGGGAGTGAGCGCGGTTCAGCTGGCTTGTCGGACATTTATGCCCCAGCTACAGGGGAAGTGTGTGTCCGTTCTCACGGACAACACGACGGCGATGTATTATGTCAACCGTCAAGGTGGTGTGTGTTCTTCTCCCCTGTGCCAGGAGGCGCTAGCCCTCTGGGATCTGTGAATTGCGCAGAGGGTTCATTTGCAGGCCACTTACCTGCTGGGGTCATGCAACACCCTGGCAGACTGGCTGTCGGACCTTTTCGGCTCACGAATGGTCGCTCAAGGGGGGTGGGGGGTGGTAGACCCCCTTTTCCGCAGGTGGGGCACTCCCGTAGTAAATCTGTTCGCAACCCATGCCAACAAAGTGCCCCAGGTTTTTTCATATGGGGTCAAGGCGGCGGGTCTATGGGCGATGCCCTCGTGGGAACATGGCCGGCGGGCCTGCTATATGCCTTCCCTCCCTTTCCCCGATCCACAACGTGCTCATGAGGGTCAAGAATGGTGGGGCCACGCTCATTCTCATAGCCCCGGACTGGCCCTGGCAACATTGGTACACGACTCTGGTGTCACTGTTGATCGCGGATCCCGTCCCCCTGCCAATGGTCCCGGACCTCGTAACACAGGAGCTCGACCAGGGTCAGCTGTGCCACCCAAACCTCCAATCTCCCCACCTCAAGGCTTGGATGATCAGTGGCTGCGGGGGGAACTCCTTTGCTCAGACCCGGTGAGGAAGGTACTCATGGAAAGTAGGAAACCCTCCACTAGATCCTCCTACCTAGCCAAATGGAAGAAGTTTTCTATTTGGATCAGTCAGAAAGGGGTGACCCTGGAAAGGGCCCCTATTCCCCTTATTTTGGGCTACCTTCTCAGCCTCTGGGGCCAGGGGCTGTCCACTTCATCCATTAGGGTACACCTGGCGGCCATTGCAGCCTTCCACCAGGGGGAGGGCGGGAGGTCGCTCTTTGCACAGGATATGGTGAAACACTTCCTGAAGGGATTGGACAGGTTATACCCCCACGTGCGTTGGCCAGTGCCGCAGTGGGATTTGAACCTGGTGCTGCGGGAGCTCACGCACCCACCGTTCGAGCCGTTGGCTACATGTTCTGTCACCCACCTCTCGTGGAAGGTAGCGTTTCTGGTGGCCATTACCTCAGCTAGGAGGGTTTCTGAGTTGTGGGCCCGCTCCTCAGAACCTCTGTACACAGTGATTTCGAGGGACAAGGTGACGATGCGCCCCCACCCGGCTTTCCTCCCTAAGGTAGTTTCCCTGTTCCACATGTCCCAGGAGATTTTCCTGCCAGTGTTCTATCCAAAGCTGCCTGCGGATGAGAGAGAGGGGGCACTCCACTCACTGGACATTAGGAGGGTCTCGCCTTTTACTTAGACAGGACGCGGTCATTTCGCAAGTCTGCTCAGTTGTTTGTCTCCATAGCAGACAGGATGAAGGGTTCCCCGGTATCAGCTCAGTGTCTTTCATCGTGGATTACATCATGTATCAAGACCTGTTATGATCTTACGGGGAGGGTGGTCCCTCCTATCACGGCCCACTCAGCTAGGGCCCAGGCCTCCTCCATGGCCTTCCTAGCCCAGGTGCCGGTCGTGGACATATGTAGGGCGGCCACCTGCTCCTCGGTCCACACCTTTGCCAAGTATTATGCCATCACGCAACAAGCAAGTCGGGACACAGTGGTAGGTCAGGCGGTGCTGCAGTCCATTTCGCTCTAGGTTCCGACCCCACCTCCTTAGGGGTTTGCTTGGAATCACCTAGACGGAATGGACATAAGCAAGCACTCGAAGAAAAGATGGTTACTTACCTCGTAACTGTTGTTCTTCGAGATGTTGCTCATGTGCATTCCGCTCCCGCCCACCTCCACCTTCATCGGAATCTCCGGCAAGAAGGAACTGAGGGGCTGGCGGGCCAGCAGGGGGTTATATGCTAGGATATACCGGTGCCACTCCAGGGGGCTCCCCTGCTGGCCCTACGGGTACTGCTAAGGGCAAAAAGCTTCTGGAACTTGTACATGGGGCACGCACACACCTAGATGGAATAGACATAAGCAACACATCGCGAAGAACAACAGTTACGAGGTAAGTAACTGTCTTATCCTGCCCTTGGAGTCAGTGACCACACATGCTCTCAAGCTGTGGCTCAGAGTGTGACTGGTCACGTAGCCACCAGCTGCTCCCAGTTCCCAGCTGCTAGGTGGTAAGGAGCTCCGAAGGCATCGGGCTATTATCACTTCTCCACAGGCGCATCGGCGGGGTGGCGCTGCTGTACTCAGCTGGGCAAATCACCTTCCCTTGTGAAACTGTGGCACCCATGGCTGAATCTCTCTAATCTGGGCTGGAGAAAGCACAAAATGCTCCTGGGGATGTAGCTTGTCAGACAGGCCTGTTCCTGTGGAGCTCTGAAGGGTCCTTGTTCTCCCTGGGCCGCGCTGCTGTCTGCCTTGAGCTCCCGAGTCAGGCACCCGCAGCGGGACCTTGCCAGCATCCCACGGGCGCTCTGCGTCTGCTGAGCCTCCGGGCTCTGTGGTGGGAGGCAGAAGCGCTGCCTGCTGGGCCCTCTCCACACTACCCCAGATCAGCTGATGGTTTTGGACATGTGCCTAGCAAGGGCTCGCTAGGAGGGGATCCTGATAGCCTCATTCCTTCTCGATGGCTGAGCCAGCAAGGCCCAGTCCTTCAGGGCCAACCACCCCCAGTGAACATGCATAATTACCTCTGCCCCAGTGACAGCCACTGCCTGGATGGCACGTGCCACATGGAGAGCAGGTGCCTCCCAAGCCAATCTGTAGCTAGGCTCTGCGGCGGGTTGTTGGTGGGGTGAATCCTGCCTTTTAGGAAGCAACATTCATGTCCGGGTTTATTTCCCATCCTTTTAAAAAGCTCTCTTGGGATTTTCGGTATGTCACAGAGCTGCACCCATGTTTGCCTTGCTGGCTCTTAGCATCCACAGCCCTTTCCTCTCGCCTCACTGGCCATAACGTCCGCTCTGCGCCTGCTTTTCAGGTGGTGATCATGAGGGACTACCAGCATGAGAATGTGGTGGAGATGTACAACAGCTACCTGGTGGGGGACGAGTTGTGGGTGGTGATGGAGTTCCTGGAAGGGGGAGCTCTCACGGACATCGTCACGCACACCAGGTACGAAGCAGGGGTGAGCCTCACCCTGGGCCTCATGACTCTGACCCCAGCCTCTGACGCAGTGCAGCTGGCAACAGTGGGGAAGTGGGTTCCCAGCTAGAAAAGGAGCTCTGCAGCTGACTGGGGTATGTCAGATTTCTGCTTGTACCTGGCAGTGCTTCTCAGTAGCTCCTGCTCAGGAGCGTGAGAAGCTGGAGGCCAGGAGAGCAGAGCCTGGGAACAGGCAGCTCAGGAGGGAGGTGGAGGGTTTGTTTGTTTGTGGGTACATCCCCATCGCAGAGTTAACTTGGATGCTGCCCCCTACCCTCGCACACACAACCCACTTGCCTGAGCTTAGTGGTGCTTTAAACCCAGGCTGGCTGTCCATGGGGACCCACCAGAGGCTTTCGCTTTGCAGCGAGGACTCAGGTTAGATCCCTGAGCACCAGGAGCCCTCTCGTGTCTTCTCACAGGACAGGCTGGGTCACTGGGAAGACCTAGCGCGGCTCAGCTCCCTCCAGCAGGAGATCCCAGCTATGCCCCTGGACTGGCCCTGCTACCCCGAGTGGGGCTGCTCAGCCCCACGGGCCTGGATCACCCACCTTCGCTGTGCAGGGACGCAACCCCAGACAGGCTGCTGCGCCAGGCCTCTGTGCCTGGACTAGCCCAGCCTGCGTGTGTAGCTGCTCTGCAGAGCCCTGGCCTCTGAGGGCCCTGGCTCTCTGGGAGAGACTCCTGCTGTCTCGGCACAGTCCATTGTGGGGGAAGGTGTCTGTCCTTCGGGGAACTTGGGCAGGGCATTGGAGGGCTAGCAGTACTCCAGTGGGTTGGCCTCTGGCCACGTTGCTGAGCACGAGGTTCCAGCCTGAGTTACAGCAAAGCCTAATCTCGGGACAGAAGCCAGGAGTCCTGACTCAACCCCCCCCTCCTTCCTCAGGGGTGGGGAACCTTAGGCCTGGGGGCCAGATGTGGCCCCCGGCTTGCCTGAATGTGGCCCCTGCAGCTCAGGGCTCCCCCCAGCACCGGGGATTCTGCACCCTACTGCAGGGTTGGAGCACACCAAATCTACGAGCCTGCTCCCCATTAGGCTGTGGTGTGCAAGGGGAATGTGGGGCATGTCTCCTCAGTCAGGGGCCACGCCAGTGAGGGTTTGGGGTTTTTTGGCTTCTCACTTGTGTGCGCGCCCCCCCCCCCCACTGATTTTTTTTCTGTGGGTCAGTGGCCCCGATCCAAAAAAGGTTCCCTACCCCTGCCCCCCTATGAGAACCAGGGCTAGAGCCCAGCAGACCTGACTCCCAGGGACAGATAGCTGGTCTAAACCCTGCCAGGGGCTTTGTGTAGAGGGTAGGGCTCGAGCCTGGCAGACGTGGGCATGGGCTGTTCTAGGAGCAGGATGGGGACTCTCCCCATGGGACTGCTCAGTGATTCGCTGAGTTGCTTTTCTGCCTTTAACCCCCACTCTGCCCCCATGAGACGCCCTATTGCGTGAGGGGCCTGCCTTGTCGGTGTGTCGTTCCCCGCGAGCCCACTGTGCTCGTGTAGGGGTTGTAGCTGGGTGGATCCGCTGAAGGCAGGCGGGGACTTGGGTGCTGGCTTCGCTCTGTCACCCACCAAGCCAGCAGGAAAATTTCACCTTGCGCTTGGCGGGAGCAGAGCTCAGCTCGCAGGGAAATTTTCGCTTCTCCTCAGCATGGAGCCGATCTACAGCCACAGGCCTCTCCTCGCTGGGAGCCTCTGGCTGGTTTCCCAGCTTCACAGAGCACTTTTCCACACCCGCCCCAAGTGTAGGAGGCTGACAAGCTCACCAAGGAAGGGGTCAGGGCAGTGGGGGTTAGTGGCTAAAGTGGGCGGGGAGGAGTAGATTTCAGGACTCCTGGGTTCTGTCCCTGGCTCTGCCACCGACTCTGGGACCTGGAGCAAGTCCTTCCTCTGTTTCCCTTCTGTGAAGTGGGAATGGATTTCCCCATGGATTGGGGTGGCCGCTTAAAGCACTTCCCGCCACTGGTCTGGGGCAGTGCCCTTGTTACCGCACAGGGAGCCCTGCCAGAGCTGTGACCCTTTCCCTGCTTCCAGGATGAATGAAGAGCAGATCGCGGCTGTGTGCCTGGCCGTCCTGAAAGCCCTGTCTGTCCTCCACGCCCAGGGTGTCATCCACCGGGACATCAAGAGCGACTCCATCCTGCTCACTCACGACGGCAAGGTGAGCCAGGCTCCCTGTGCTGTGAGAACGGGGCCTGTGGGCTGATAAACCTTCCTGGCCTGCCTTAAGGGGCAGCTGGGGCATCTCCTGTGGGGCCAGCGACACCTAGGGGTGCCTGGTGGGATCTGCCGCTGACACATTGGCTATAGCTCCCCCTGGGCGTTGCCCCGACCTGCCTCCCAGAAGCCTTTTGCTGGCTTGTCAGAGGGGCATTGCTCACCCCAAGTGCTGCTGACACTAACGTTTCAAGGGGGAACAAAGCGCAAGGGTGAGGCAGCACCTCGCTACAGCTGCTCACCTGATCCCTGTCGTGGGAAGCGTTTTCTGCAGTCTGACTGCACTCACTAGAACGTGCCAGACAAGCCCGCGCCGGTCTGCTACTGTGCGTGAAAGTGCCAGGCTGCCCTGCCCTCACAAGGGGCTTCCCCCGCGTTGTGGCGCTCTAGTGAAGACATCAGAACAGCCAGACTGGGTCAAGCCAAAGGTCTCTCTAGCCCAGCATCCCGTCCTCCGGCAGCGGCCAATGCCGAGTGCCCCAGAGGGTGATCCCTCCCCCGTCGCCCATTCCCAGCCCCGATAGACGGAGGCCAGGGACGCCCTCACTATCCAGCCTGGCTAATTGCCATTGAAAGAGACAGCTGTACCGAGAGCGTCTCCGGGTGGTGTAGGTAACCCACCTCCCCGAGAGGCAGTACTGTGTGGCTCTCGCATCAGCACGGTGCTGTCTACGCTGGGGCTTAGGGCTGTATAGCTGTGCCGCTCAGGGGGTGGATTTGGCCCACCCCGAGTGACACATTAAAATACGTTTGCAGTGTAGACCTGGCCAAGGATTTGACCTCAAGCGAGTTAGTGCCGGTCAAGGACCCAGTAACATGCTTGAGGACACATCCCCTGCCCCATGCTAGCAGCTTAGAGACTCTGTGGTGTCTATGCTGCTGCTGCAGAACTGTGCAAGGATGCTTTCTACAGTGAGGGAAGGGGTGTGTTGTCGCTGTGGGAATTCCACATCCCCGAGAGACAGTAGCTCAGTTGACACAGGAATTGTTCTGCCTGTGCTGGGGCATGGATCAGTGTAGATGTCTTTCCACAAAGCAAATTTTTCACCCCCCCACCCACCCCCGAGCACCATAGCTAGGTTGGTAGCAGTGTTAGATGGTAGATCAGGCCTCCGGAGTGAGAATTCTCCTGAATGTTCACAGCCTCTTTTCCTATTGATTTAACAAGTGATTTTCCCATTGTATGTGGCAGATAGGGAAGCAGGCTGTGCTGGAGAAATCTGAAAATGGCCTGTGTCATGTGAACAAATGTGGGGAAAAATCCCAGTTTGGGTTCAGTTTCAATCTTTCGCATGGTTGTAAAAAGCATCGGTTAAAACCCTTCCAGGGAGCATATGCTGATTGTCCCCTTTACAGCAGAACAAAAAGCTTTTTTCCTCTTCAGAGCACAGTAGAAATGTGAGCTGCAAAGCAGGCTGGTGAAGGAATGTTCATGTTTTCTCCTTAAATAACGGTCTTGTTGTAAAATCCAATTGTTCATCTGTTAAGTTCCTACTAGGGTCTAAGTAAGTGGCTTTTTCTCTTCAGTGACTGGTGTTTCTGAGCACCTAGAGCCAGGCAGAAGGATGCTCTGTTCTCAGTCTGAAATGCATGGTTATAAAGTTTGCAATTCACACCTTTCCAAATCTAACCCAGCTATGAGAGCTAGAAACGGTTTTATAATGAAATAAACCAGTCTCTGTTTAAGCATGTGGAGACCTGCAAATCCCTGGATATCTGCTTGAGACCTGCAGGTACCCACGGATGGGAGTGCAGATATCCATGGCTCACTTTTGCTGATGCAGATACAAATTTTGTATCCATGCAGGACTCCTGGCCTCCCCAGGCCTTTCTGGGGCAGCCCATTTGATTTCACCAGGCACTGCTTCCGACACAAATCTGACTTCCCCTCACAAATGAATTATACAGAAGTGGCTTCAGTCCCTCATAGCAGTTTGCATTTGGTGGGCTTTAAACAAGCCTTATTGATATTCCCTTTGGATCTGTTTCTGTCTGACTTTGCAAATCTGCCTCATCTCCCAGGGCTTTGGCATCCAGGCCCAACCGAGGCTGTTCAGTAGCAGGTTTAAAATCTCAGTAACTCCTGTTTCTCTTTTTCCTCTTTCATCCAGAAGGCCCCAGTCTGTTTTACCCTGGTGACTGCAGGTTAAGTACCTGCCAAGCTTACGTTTGATCCTGACCCATTTTGGGGTTAAACTGATGCAAAAAGGGTGCGGGGTTTTTTTACACTGATAAACTCTTGTTGGGCTTTTACACTCCTGAGTAGGGGATTGTCCTGCAGAGATTCAGATTGCTGGGGCTGGGGAGAAATAGGGTACTTAACTAACCTCTTTGCAGACGTGTTGAGCAGCTCAGGTTACTTTTAGAATTAAACTTTGTATCTGTCTTTGTGGCCTCTTAGTTCTCGCTTTTCATGGCCTTGCTTTTTGTCCCTTTCCTGCAGGGGTCAGGGATGGCTGGCTGTGGTGCTGGCAGTGCTACCTGGCTCTTTCCCTGCGGTAGCCCTGACGCCTCTTTCCCTCCCTCTCTCCATAGGTGAAGCTCTCTGATTTTGGGTTTTGCGCACAAGTGAACAAAGAGGTTCCACGGCGGAAGTCGCTGGTGGGCACCCCCTACTGGATGGCACCAGAGCTCATCTCCCGACTACCGTATGGGCCAGAGGTAAGGCTAGAGGCCTAGGAGTGGTGCCGCACCCTGGGTTCCAGGGGAGCTCATGGACGTTTACGCCAAAGGGGAGCCACTGCTAGAGGAGGGAGATGGAAGGGGACGTGGAATTTGAAGAGGCTGAAGCTGGCGCATTGAGATGGCCGCCAGGGCCTGCCAGCTCATTCAGCAGGGCTCTGTGCCCCGAGGAATTGGCTGTCTGGGCAGCGCGCGCTCCGTGAAGAGGGAACCCTATGTTGTGTCTGCTGAGAGACGGCTCCAGGGACATGGATGGGCAGGGGAAAGCTGATCTCGGGACCTACTCCAGGATGGCAGCGGAGAATCCCTACAATCCCTAGTTCGTTGCCTTCCCCGCCAGGTAATCCACAGGATCCTGCAGGCTCCCAACAACATGGGGGACCATCCCATCCATAGGATGGCTGGGGTGGCCGCAGGGGCCTATGGCAGGGACAGCTCTGAGCAGGTGTGCACGCTCAGTTCCCGGGCCACCAGCTCTCAGTTCCCGGGCCACCAGCTCTCTCCTTGCACCTTCTCCCTGCCTCAGGAGCTTGTTGTAACCAGGAGACGCTGACCGTGCAAGGGGGGATAAATTGGACATGCTGCCTGAGCCTGAGTGAACCCTGATCACTCTTCCTAGGCAGGACGGGCCTCTCAGAGACTTCTGCCCAGTGGCCAGTTACTCTGGTGGCAATGAATCCATTTGGCTTCTGGCACGTGGGTAGCAACCAGGGCCAAGGGGTGGTGCTGTGTGTAAGGCAGGCATGGGCAACGCGTTTTGATGAGGGGCCACACCAAGATTTTGGAAAGTGGTTGAGGAGTGCAGGTGCAGGGCCTGGGATGCACGTTGGTTGCAGAAGGGAGCCTGGGGTAAGGGATTGGGGTGCAGGAAAGGATGTGGGGTCTGGGAGGGGGTTTGGGTGAAGAAGGCAATTGTGACCTAGGGCAAGAGATTATGGTGCAGGGGTTTGGGTTGGTACCTTGGGCAGGGGATTGGGGTGCTGTGTCTGGGAGAGGTATGGCTTCAAGAAGGGAACAGAGTTTGGCTTTTGTGGGGTAGAAGGGCAGGAGTGGGGAGGCAGAGGGTTGGGGGAAGGGAGGGGCTGGGGTTCCAGAGGCAGGATCTGGCTGGGAGACTTACCTGGGTGACTCCTGGCCAGCAGCCCAGCAGGTTTCTCAGGCAGCCACCCAGCCTGCCTGCTTGCTCTGCCCCTGCTCAGGCTGGAGGGGCCATGTGACTTGGTGAATAAAAGCCTGAGGGGAAGGGGGAGTGGTGCTTTGGCAGGCAGCTCCCATTGGCCAGAAATCAGCCAATGGGATTGTGCTGGGGGCAGGAGCAGCGCGTGAAGCACCATTCCTCCCTCCCCTGGGCTCACAGCTGAGACACAGACTGTGGTGGTCTTTTCTGAGCGGTGTGCGGGAGCACGTGGGACAAGCAGGAAGTCTGCCTGAGGCTCCCCGCTACGTCTGTGGGCTGGATCTGGTCACTTGGCAGGCTGGATCCGGCCCCCAGGCCGCATTTTGCCCAGGTGTAAATGCATACCAGCCTGAAGTGCATTTGGGTGGTGAAAGTCAGCTTCAGCAGTTTGCTTGGTGGGGCTGTGGAACTGGGTCCCGTTAGAGGAGTCGCCTGCTTGCTTGCAATTCATGTCGTCATATCCCGGGCGCTGGGCGTGAGCAGCTTCGAAATGCCTGTTGGGACGTGCTAGATGCACGTAGGTCCCTGCTACTCACGGGCCAAACAGCAGGTGGTGAGGGCTGGCTTCCTGCTGTGACAGGGCTAGAAACACACTCTGCATCCGGACATGTCAGATCCAGGCTGTCTTGCCTGGAGGCATGTGGCCTGATCACTTTCAGTGAGACCCTGCAGTGGCTTTTCCCCTCTGGCGAGGGAACCGGCCTTTCTGATTTAGAGAGGGTAGTGCTGCCCCGGCAGTTTGGCGTAAACACCAAGAGACCGTGTTGCCTAGTGGCTGGGCTAGGCTGGGCTGGGCTGGGATCAGTTCTTGGGTCAGGCAAGCCACTGCTCTGTGTGCGTGCCCTTTTCCTCCCCTCCCCCCCAGGCTTTGTCCATTTACACACTCAGCTCTGGGGCCAGAGACTGTCTGTGTCTGCGTTTGCAGCACCTGGGACCATGGGGCAAGTTTGGGGGCACAGCAGCTCCCACCCCACCCATCATTCCATTGCTGCTCCTGGACCCTTTGCTTACTTTTCACCCATCTCTCCTCTCTGCAGGTGGATATCTGGTCCCTCGGCGTGATGGTGATAGAAATGGTGGATGGAGAGCCGCCTTATTTTAATGAGCCCCCCCTAAAGGCAATGAAGATGATCAGGGACAACCTGCCACCCAGACTGAAAAATGCACACAAGGTGAGCGTGTTGGCCATCTGCTCCTCTCCTGAGTTTGGCCTTCAGGGCCTGGATGGGAGCCCTACCAACGCATTCGGCTTCCGCGGCACGGGGGACTGGGTGTCCTGGAGAGGCCAGTCGGGTAGCTCCATGCTCCTTAGTGAGCCAGCCACATGCTGACCCGGGTTCCGAGGCATCTGGTCGCTCTCTAATGTGGTGGGGAGGGACATTCCATACCTGGCAGCTGTGAGGACATTGAGCCTTCTCAGTGACGCTCTCAAGTCCTGGAACGGGACACGGGGCTGGGTCCAGTCGCTGCCACGGGGCGTCTCCAGAGCCTCAGGAATGCAGCTTGGGCACATAAGTGGGCATTCACATGCCTGCTGTCGGAGGCACTCCGACCATAGGCCTCCCGCAGGGGAGCTAGGGCTGGTGTCCTGCTCCTCCGGCAGCAGGTGCACTAATTCCCAGACACCCAGTGGCTCTCCTCCACCCCCCACTCATGGCTGCTGCTCCCTCCTCTGCAGGTTTCGCCTTCCCTCAAAGGGTTCCTGGACCGCTTGCTGGTGAGAGACCCCGCCCAGCGAGCCTCTGCCAACGAACTCCTGAAACACCCCTTCCTGACCAAGGCCGGGCCTCCCTCCAGCATCGTGCCACTCATGAGGCAGAACCGGATGAGATGAGGCAGCTGTACCAAAGAGCCGTGGCCATGTCGTTGCCTCGTTCCCCTGGGTGCTCCCGCCACTCCCTTCAGCCGCTGTGGCGGGCAAGTGGCTCCGGGCAGCCCAGCCAGCAGCAGGAGTGCCCGGCACTCGGTCCCCAGAGCCCTGCGGGTTCCCGGCGCGCCCCGTTCTCTGCGAGGCCATGAACTGGATTGACAACGGTGCCACTACTGTCGTGACTGCAGCAGGGACTCGCCCGCCCTCGCCCTGTCCTGCTGAGTGGGGCGGGGGGATTTTAATGACTTGACAGTGTCTGATCCAAAGGGTAGTTTCTATACACACAGGCCAGGCAGGGCCGGGAGCACCCGAGGCTGAACAGCAACACTGGAACTTTTCAGCTGCCTCTAGACAGCTTTGCCCGCCCCCAGATCAGGCTAGGCAGGAGCCCTACGGGCTTTGGCTTTGGCAATGGGGGAGCCGAGCAGGCCCAGCAGCTGCCTGTGGCTGGACTGTTGACAGCCTGGTTCCCCCTCCATGCTGCTCTCAGGGGACTGCTGTTGCACTGTCCCTCACAGGAGAGGCCAGGCTGCTTCTGCAGGTCCCAAGGATGCTGCCTAGCAGGTTCTCGTTCTCTCTCTCTCTCTGCACATGGATCTGGTGAGCAGTGAGCTGGTTCTGGCCTCTGCTGCTCAGGGTCTTTGCAACCGGGTAGCCTGAAGTACCTAGCTGAGCCCTGCCCTGGGGCGCTAGCACAACCCGCTCCAGCCCCCTCCACCTGGTGTGCAGAGGCCACTTGGGTATCCCAGGAAGCACTGCCCCTGGCCGAACTCAGCAGCCCCTGATCTGCTTAACCCACCTGGGCCAGTCCCTTGCCCTCCCTTTTGGGCAGGATGTTGGCCCCCTAGTGCTCAGCCCCAAAGGCCCCAGTGCCCTGCAGAGGGGCTGCACTGCTGCCCCTCCTGGCCCTGGGGTAAGGTTGGGGCTGGTGTAGCGGGAAGGGAACTGTGCCCTGTACTTACAGTGCTGGCAGGCTGGGGCCACAAGGGCTAGCAGGTGCAGAGCAGGGAGCTTGGCAGGGGCTGGCTCAGGGTGGGGAAGGGGAACTGGGCTGCGATAGTGGACAGCACTGTGGAAGGGTGGTAGATTCCCTCCCTTGAGCTAGAGGCTGGGTGCCGTGTGTGCTGAGCTACCTGCCCTGTCTTGCAGCGAGGTCCGTGCAGCAGGTCACAGGAAGCTGCCCCTGACGTGGGGCAGAGTTTATTGCATTTCCATTCCGCCAGCGCCGCCCCGGCCACAGGGCCTGCGTGGGGAGGGGCCCGCATATGGACTGTGCACAGACACTGAGCCAAGCTGCAGAGGGTCCCTCGACCCCTTCAGTGCCCTTGCCCACTGTGCAGTGCAACCACTCAGCATGTTTCTTGGGCTGGGGGCTTACGTGGTTTTTGGAACTTCAGTTCCCCCAGCTGCTTTACTGCCGTTTTTCTCCTCTGAGAGCATCCAAGCCCGGGACCCAGAGGGGAGGGGCTTACAAGCACAAGGGGATTGTTGGTTTATTTTACCTGGTTTTCCTGGCCACTGGATTCTTCTTCCCCAAGCTGCTGAGCCATTTGCTCCTTGCAGCAGCCCGAAGTGTAGGGAAACCTTGGATCCCATCTCCCCGTAGCTGTGCTGGGCCTACATCTGGCTTGGGGGCGGAAGCGGGGGGGAGCAGAAGGGCCAGTTGGGAGCTAGCCCCAGCAGTGCTGATGCTTGACTACCGTGTGAGAGCCTCTCAAGGTTCGGTGCTAGCCCCCCCGCTGTTCCCACTGCCTCCTTGGAGGAGCAGACCTGAGCTAGGGCCATGTCTCTGGAGCCCAGTTGGTGTAGGGCGACAGGAGCTGTTCCATACTCTTCCCATTGGCCCTTCGCCCTTAGTGTATAAACTGGCTCACTAGAAACCAGACATTACTCCTGTAAAGTGTCCACAGTGGGAAGGTCCTGCCCAAGGCTGTGCGCCATCTCTCCCCCCTCCCCCCCAACTGTCTGTGCAAAGCTCTGCCTCCCCCCTCTCCAACCCAGAGCTCCACCCAGACCTGTGTACAGTGGGGGGTGGGCGTTGTTTGCTACAGCCCCTCAGGCACATGGCCATTCCCAGGCACTCCCTCCCCTTCCAGTGCCCTTGGGTAGCTGCTGGCCCGCCTTTGTTTCCAGCCCCCTCTGCCTGCAGGAAGCTCATGGGTGTGACACCTTCCCAGGCTGTGCGTCCAGCCGGCCCTGTTGCGTCTACAGCCATGCTCTGCCCTGATCACATGAAGGGGGGCCAGCAGGTTGGCCAGCTCTGAATTCCTTCTCCCTCCACCCAGTAAAGTGTACCCCTTTGTTCTCCATGGACCCCGTCCTGTCTCTTCATTCTTCCGCCTGTAGCTTCACCCGATCGCGGGTGTGTTACTGGCTGCCAGCTGAGCCTGCGCAGAGCCCCAGCCTCTCCCTGAGCTTATGGGGGCCCTGCCGGCCCAGGGGTGGGAGCCGAAGGACTGTGTCTTGCCCAGCTCCACAGGGGTGGGTCGGTGGCAGTGGCAGATGTGCCCCTCGTGGGACGGGACCAGGGTATGGATTTTCATCCCACTAAGCAAGCCAGCCTGCTGTGGGGAAGTGGGGGAAGCCAGCTGCAGCGTCCCCACAGAGAGCAGCCGTTTCCCTGTCCTGCAAGCACCCGCTGCCCTCGAGCCAGGCTCTGTGCTCGGTGTGGTGTGCAGGAGCCACCACAGGCCTGGCTCAGGATGCCAGCTCTCTAAATGGCACCTGGCCTGGGGGGGGGGAGGGGGGTGGTGCACTCCTAAGGGCACAGACAGGGACTGGGGGGAGGTGCTGCCCCCCCAGGTGCCAGCACTATTCCTGATTTACACCACCCCAGCTGGGTAGTTCAGCATCATGCTGACCCTTGGCAGCAGCAGATCCCTGCAGCCCCAGGGCAGGAGGTAGCGCAGGATTGGACCTGTTTGCTCTCTACATCTCCAGGCCACCAGCACTGGGCTGGTTTGCCCCTTTTCTGCATTCACCCTGTGTTGCTTTGCTTGCTGACTGACCAGGCAGCCCTAAACCCCACACCTGTGTCAGCTGCTCCCATGCCAGCAGGACAGCCTCTGCTCATCCCTCCTCCCCCCCCCCCCCAGTGGGTTTCTGACAGCACAGGCCCCTACCTGGCAGTGTGTGAGACTACTACAAAGACACACACCTCTTCCCATCACCTTGAGACACCTCTCCAGTTCTGTCCTCTGAGAGCCAAGGCCAAACACCCAGGGCAGAGCCTGGCAAAACGAGCTGGTGAGCTCTGTCTAGAGAACTACTGATTTGTTTTCTGGTGACTTTTTTTAAGAAGCTATTTATATTGTCCTTTTGTAACACGACAGTATTCCGGATGGGTCTGTTCCGGGACAGATGTGCTGTGACACTAAATGCTCCAGTGCGGATTCAGCCATGGACTGATGGTATAAAAACGGAATTGGATCTTGTGCTGTGAGTTGGAGGGTTTTCAGCATGGGGGGAGGGGCTCAGCAGGGCAAAGCTTGCAAAGCGGTTCTGGGGTTAGTGTGACAATTCCCAGGTTTGGGAGTTGGGCAGAAAGCAGAATGCTGGCTTGGGTGCAGGACACCAGTTTTCAGCAGGGCCAGTCTCCCATGGGCCTGCTGCCTTCTCTTGCCGCCTTCAACTCGCCAAGCTGCCGAGGGGCCTAAATCAGAGCTGGGCCTGGCTGCCTCTCGGGGGAGGGGCTTGGGCTACTACCCGGGAGCCAGGTGTGGTAGCCTCCAGGCTGATCTGCAGGCAGTGAGATCTGCCTGACCTGGGGGGGTCAGTCACTGTCCTGTGGGGCTGTCTCTGGTGTCTAACAGGGCTTGTCACGCAGTGGGGCCCCATGGGCTGGGGGCTGCCGCAGCCACTGCTACAGAGAAAGGGGAGTAAGGATCAGCTGCTCTGCAAGGCGGGGATCAGGCTCCTTTCAAGGGGGAGGGGGTTTGCACACACCTGTGACCGTAAGGGCATCCTCAATCCCTGGCTGCCCTTTTACAACAGGAACCGTCACCTTCAGAACCCCCCGGGGCTGCCTGTTCCCCATGTGGCTGGGAGGAAGGAAGCTGCAGATTGCCCAGTGGCCCTGGTGGCTGAACCCCCAGCCCTGCCAGAGCACAGCGTGGTCAGCGGCTGTCAGCTCCATCCCAAAGGGAGCAAGCACAGTCCAGCCGCAGCAAGGAATTTTGCGCCGATACTCAGAGCTGGAGGCCAGGACTTGACCAGGGTTCAAACAGGATGGAGGATGGGTCTATCTATGGCTACTGGGCAGGGCTGGTGTCCTGAGTCTGTTTGTCAGAGGCTGGGAGTGGGTGACAGGGTGGATCACTTGGTGATTCCCTACTCTGGTCATTCCCTCTGGGCACCTGGTATTGGCCGCCGTCGGCAGACAGGACGCTGGGCTAATGGACCTTTGCTCTGACCCAGTCCGGCTCCTTGTGGCTGGGTGGCGTGGTGGGTCTGCACTGGGCCTAGCGCAACAGTGGCTGGAGCATGATACCTAGAAGGCAGCATCAGCCGTAAAGCCCCTTGTGCAGAGCCCCTGGAGAGCATTCGCCTGCTCTGCTGTAGGCCAGCCTGGGTGGATGCCAGTAGGGGATAGCTTGGGGACAGCATAAACTGCATCCCGGCCACGGGTGGTATCTGTAAAAGGCTCCCTGGGACCAGCCAGCGTCTCACCCGGACAGCTTCCTGGCATAAAGCAGCATGTGCTCCCACCCCAGTTAATGGGTGAGACTGAACAGAACCGGGAGTGCCAGGGTGGGGCTGGGCCATGGAGCCAGGAGCGGCCTAGACGCGCTGCTGGCCACTGGCGCCCCAGGCGAAGCGCGCAATTGGCGCCCCCGCCTCCAAAGCCCTCAACGGCCGTTTATCTTGGTGCCCTCGGCGCCCGCCTAGTTCGCCTGTATTGACGGGCTGCCACTGCATGGAGCCAACGCAGGGCAGGAAACAGGCTCTCACCATGCCTGGCCCCCGCTCAGTGCCGTAGGCCAGAGGTGGGGAGGGGCCAGCTGACATCTGGCAATGGCCTGGTGGTGCTGCGAAGGGCTGGCTATGGCTAGGAGGTCCCTGAGCAAGGCCATTGGGCCAGCAACCCTGGGCTTTTCCCAGGGCAGCTCGTCTGGCTGGGCAGCGGGATCAGAGAACAGACACTAGCCAGGGCACTGGCATTGCTGCATGTGCCTGAGGCGCTCTGCTGGCCTAGATCCTGTGAGCGCCACGGGCAGCCTGCCTGATGTAGACAGGCCCGCTCAGGCTCAGACACGGGGGGGGGGGGGGGCGTTCCTGTGTAGGCAGCCTGGCTTATGCAAGGTCTCTCGACCCGCCTGTTTCACAACAGCTTGGCAGGCCGCGGCCTCCCACGCTTGGAGGAACTGAGCTCTAGTGTGCGAGTTGGGGGGGACGGCCTTCTGGGGCTGGGCAGTGCTTAGTGAAAGGCCTGCTCTCGGCCAGGCTTGGGGCGGGGCCCAGCTCTCGGCTGGGCCCGGGGTATTCCCAGACCAGCATTAGTCACTGGGATTGTGTTTAGCTTCCACAGAGAGCAAGATACCACAATGCTAAATCCTGGCCTCATGAGACGGGTTGAAAATTAATTTCTGTAATAACTGACAGTGTCTTCACCACATGATTTTTAGCTGTAGGGCTGGGGTTGGGAGCCAGGACTCTTGCGTTCTGTCCCCAGTGCTGGAAGGGGCATGGGGCTCTATTGGGTTAGAGGAGGGGACCTGGGAGTCAGGAGTGCGAGTCATTGACTGAGAGCTGGAGTCACAGATGGGGAAACAATGTACCCTGTTTCCTCATCTTTGGGTAATAACACCCTAGCCTGGAGGACACTGGGAGGGGAGAACTCTGGCTGGAGTTCAGAGCTCTCTGTACGCCAGGAAATTCCCAGTTCCCAGTGGCACCCGAAAATTCCCTGACATCTCGGGCTGTCCATGCAGGGCCCCTGCTCCCCTGAAGTCAGGCAGAGGGAGGGGATTCCCTGCTGTTCTCTGGGGGATTCACAGCAGGCCCTGTAGCCCGACACACCAAGGGAGCCTTGAAAGCCAGGGGAATTTCTGACCACCAGAGGCTTCCCACAAGCTGAGAAAAGCCCCTTTTTCCCCAGCAGAACCCTAGCACTGAGTCTCCCCTGCCTCACTCACCTTAACCCTTCGAGCTGTCCTCCTGTGGGACCAATGGCAGACGACACCTCCCGCCCCCCCACACCCTGTGTCCATCACCTGGGCTGTGAGGCCTCAGCTTGGAATTCCAGGATTTCTATTCCTTCCTCCAGTACCAGTGTCCCCCTTTCCCGCCTTTGCCCCATTAGTTTTGGTTTTTGTTTTGGCTGGTTGGGATCTGGGCGGCACCTGGCCTGACAGGGCCCTGATCTCGGCTGGGGGGTAGGTGGCGCCGGCCTGACGGGGCCCTGATCTTAGCTGGGGGGTGGGTGGCGCCGGCCTGACGGGGCCCTGATCTCAGCTGGGGGGTAGGTGGCGCCAGCCTGATGGGTACTACTGAACCCAAGATTTTCATCCTTTCAGGGCACATTTGAATTCTCTGCATGCTCCAGTTGGGTTTGTAACAGTCTGGGAAAGGGGCTCTGGGTCCCAGTTCCTCTTGGGGAAGGCCCTGCTACATGGGTTGCCCTGGCTCGACTCCTCCAGCCTCTCATACTGAGGAACTTCTCTAGCTGCAGCTGAATCAAAGGTAGCAGAGGTGTCATAGTGGTGGCTATGGAGAGCTGCCAGCTGTAGCAGCCCCAGAAATTGGATCTGGGGCGAAGAATTCCCATTTGTTTTCCATGTGAAACTTTGAAAAATGTGAGGCGTTCCCCTTTAAATTTCCCATGAAATATGTTGGGTTTTTTTAACTACCTTCAGTTTCAGTTTCCAAAACTGTTTCCCCTAAAAGTTGTAAGTAACCACAGGCCTTTCAGACAAAAGCCCAACAGTTGCACCAGGAAACTGCCCTTGTTCAGTAAGTCAACCGCCAGACAGTTGTCAGCTGGGACGAACAACCAACCGTCACCTCCCTCAAAAAGCCACTTTGAAAAAAATCCTCCAGTGGTCCAAACCTCCCTGTGCTCTAACAAGGAGCGGGCTGGGCAGCGGGGCTGCTTTGACCATTCTGGTGTAACTCAAGAGTCTGATTCCCCTGCCTGTGCAGGCAGAAAGCACTGACCCCTTGTTCGGATTAATTATATTCCAATACTGCCTGGGAGGCCATTGTGCCAGGCTATTGGGTGTATTACGGTAACACCTAAGAGTCTTGGTCATGGCCCTGGACCCTATCATGCTGTATATTATCATCGTGATTTATTATGTATATTATGGTAGCACCTAGGAGCCCTGCATGAACCCCAGCCTTACTGCACCAGGCAATACGTACATTTTTACAGCTATTAGGTGTATTGTGGTATGTACAGTGCCTGGCATGTTGGCGTGCCTGGGCGCTATCCTAATAGACCAGAAGGTCCCCACATCCCCCCCCCCCCATGTCCCAGTTATGCCCAGCCCCCGCCCAGCCAGGAAAGGCGTGAGCCCAGTTCACTTCCCAACAACAGGGCTTTCCTAGACTGTCCGGCAGGCCAGGCCACCTCCCCTTTACTTACCAGAGCAATTCCTGAAAGTGATGAGCCGGAAAGCTGCCCTCCCCCGATCTCTGAGCCCGTCCTATCCCAGAGCTAAAAATAGGCAGGCAGCTGGCGAGATGAGTGACGAAGGGAGGAAACCGCAACCCTAGTGCTGGTGGAAAAAGCTGTGAATGGGGTAGCTGAGTCGCCCTCCCTGTAACACTCTGTCTTGCCACGTTTACTGCCTGGGCCTCCGCTGCCTCCCTGCCTGGCAGGGGACTCCAGCCACCAGGACAGCAGCCCTGCGGGGACAGAGGGCTGACTAGCTGGGAAGTTGGGCTCAGGGCCTGAGACCCCACGTCAATGCCCTGCCACAGGCACGCTCCGGGCAAGTCACTTATCTGCTCTGTGCCTCCATTTCCCCTGCAGCAGAATGGGAATAACAGCCCTGACCCCTGGGGCGGGCTGGGAGAGGCTCAGACACTAGGTGAACAGGGGTAATAATAATCCAGCTCTTACATAATACCCAGGGGGAGCGCTTCTCTCATGTTTTACAGAGGGGGAAACTGAGGCAGGAAGCAGTAACTTTCCCAAGATGACTAACCAGGCCAGTGCCATAGCTGGGACTGGAACCTTGATTGTCTCAATTGTCTGGCACTCAGATCACTAGATGTGGGGGAGTTAGGGGCCATCAATGACCCATTCTGTGAGTCTTGAGACGGTGATTTCCTACAATCCCAGCTCCGGGAGGCCTGTTAATTCAATGTAATTACGGTGATACCGAGCCATAACCAGTGCCCATACAGCGCTTGGCACAATGGGGTTCTGGGCCATGACTGAGGCTCTAGATGCTACCATAATACCTATAATAAATAGTATAGCCTAAACAGACCAGATAGAAAAAGGATTATCCCCATTCTGCACATTGGGAAACTGAGGCACATGGTGTCTAGATTATTTCGTCTCTTCCCTGGGCAGGACTCTCTCTGTGCTAGAGCTATAAGCACTTCAGAAATAAGCAAGGCTAAAACACTGGTGTCAGCCACAGATTTAATTGTTATTTTCCAAAATTAGGAACCAGACCAAAATTTTAGCTGAAAAATACTAGACTCAAAAAAAAATTCCAAACCCCACAACAACAAAGCATGCAGAAACTTAGAGCGTCCCCTGGGTTCACATCCCTCGCCTTGCCTGAGAAGCAATTCAGTTTTTCTCATGCAATGCATCAATTCTTCACAGGCCTTATTTCTGTGCTATGAAAAAAAATCCGGTTGTCCTGGGACAACCAAACCCTGACCTTGCTTTAAGTTAGGAGATGAGGAAGCTGCCTCCCAAATTTGGTGGCTCTAGCTCTTAGGCTTTGTCTACACTGGCGGCTTCTTGAGCAAGAACATCTTGCACAAGTCTTCTTGTGCAGGAAGACTTGTGCAAGAAAATGTCCACACTGCCATGTGCGAGCTGTGCTTTTGCGGAAGAGCGCCCATGGCAGTGTGGACGCTCTCTTGCGCAAGAAAGCTCTGATGGCCATTTTAGCCATAGGGGTTTCTTGCGTAAGAAATCCCTGCCGAGCATCCACACTGCCCTCTTGCGCAAGAGCTCCTGAGCAAGAGGGCTTACACCTGTTAAAAAAGCACGTAGCTCTTGCACAAGGAACCCTCCTTACCATGCCGTACTGTACGTTTCCTTGCGCAAGAGCGGGCGGGCAGTGTGGACGCTCTGCGGATTCTTGCGCAAGAACGGCCGTACTTGCGCAAGAAGCCGCGCGTGTAGACATAGCCTTACTGTTTAGGAGGCGTTCTTGAACAGACAGACAGATTTGCTTGCTCACAAAGTCTCTCAGATCTACAGTAGACTAGCAGGTGAGGCTTGTCGTTGACTGGGCAGAGTCATTTTACGTAGATTACACTTATAGGAAAATTTTTAAAAATTAAATATCTGTAATAGAATTTTTTATTAATGTGCTTGCAAAAGGGAAGTAAAAGAACAGTTTTAAATCTGTAGGATTTCAACTTCAAACATCATTCATTTTATCAAATAATTACCATACATAGTAAATTTGAATCAAAAACTTGTAGAGCTTCCATTACTCTTTCTGTAACTAATTTGAATTATTTTGTGATTTGTAACAGTCAAAATTTTCTTTGCACTAAAATGACAATTGAATAGGCGACTCGATTTTAATTTTGCAAGCACAT
Source organism: Pelochelys cantorii (assembly GCA_032595735.1). Lineage (NCBI taxonomy): Eukaryota > Metazoa > Chordata > Testudines > Trionychidae > Pelochelys > Pelochelys cantorii. The sequence goes on along the minus strand of CM064358.1, from coordinate 261,130 downwards.
ATTTTTTATGAACTCTAATCATAATAGTCATGACTTTTTTCTGATGAAAAACAAAAATCATTATTTAAACCTTTCACCCAGCATATTCTGGTGTAAAAAGTAGTGTGTTCAGCTAATTAAAGTGGCAGGATTGTTTTTGCAAAATTTGGTATCTGTAGCAAATCACGAAATATGACTTTATTTTGCACAAACAAATCAACAAGCAAACTCTTCAAATATGTAATAGATTAGCAAGTGCTTGATGCCTGTTCTGAGCTACACTTGGAAGTCCTCTTGCTACAGCAAAGCTGGTCAGGGAGCTGATAAATATTTTTAACCAATCTGGCTAGAGTGTGGATGCAGTCATAACAGGGTATAGGTACTTCCCTCTAGCTGGTGGGAATCATTTTCACTAGGCCAGAATAAAGCATTTCAAGACTGGCATGCTCTGTTATTAGCAGCCAGAAACCCGGGTGGCATTGTTATAAACAACTTACTACCCCATAGGGGCAAACTGATTGAATAACAATTTTTTAACCAAGACAAATTTGAGATGAAATGAAGAATGTTTGGTTTCCATTAAAAAAACACCACCCCCTTTCCTAGACTTTGTTGTGGTTTTCCCCCTTTTTTTTTTTTCCTTTTCATTTTTGGCCACTGAAAACTGATTTGGGGGGAGAAAGGGACAAATGGAAACCAAAAGTATTTTAGGGTTTTTTAGCAATAAAACCCCCCAACCTTCTTTTTTTTTTTAATTTTGGCCAACCGAAAAGGGATGTTTTTAAAGGGATGAAACACAAAAGCATTTCAAGGTTTTCTTCCAAAACCCAAATGCCAAGATTTTGAGGGAAAAGGGACAATTCCGGGAAATAAAAAAGTTTCTTCCAAAAAACCCTTGTTGGGGTGAAAAAAAATGCGGGAAAGAGGAAACTAGTGTGAAAAGTTCATAGACTCAGAAGGGACCACTGTGATTTTTCCTCTGGCCTGGCTAATCCAGGTCCTAGGACATCTCTGACTTAGTCCCTGTTTGAATGAGGCAGGTCTTTTACCAACAAAGAGCAGGTGAGGCTTTGTTTTGCCCAGGTGGGTCCCACCCCATCTCTGACTCCACTTGGAGATTCCTTGTCCAACACTGTCACAACCCCACACCTCAGTGGGTTATTGCCCCCAGGAGATGCCCTTGGGGTCTTTCCTGATCTACTGTCCCCATGGGCAGGGCTGAGCAGGGAGGGACTTGCCAGTCAGGGTTGGAGTGGCTGGCACCTCCTGGAGGTGAGTGAAGGCAGATGGGCCACAAGGTCCCATGGAGTGCGCGTGTGTTGGCGGGAGCCCGCACCCAGTTCTCCCGTCTTGCCCACCGGGCCCGCGGCTGTCTGTCCGGTTCCTCCCCGGCCGCCACCATTGGCTCCAAATGCGCCTGTCCCAGGCTCCCATGTAGAGACCAGGCTTCTGCCTGGAACTGCCGCACCGAAGCCGGGCAGGGTCCCAGGGTGTTGGGGCACCTGGGATGGGCAGGGGTCCTGGGGCATTCTGGGAAAGGGAGGTGCTAGGGCCCTGGGGGATTCTGGGTACAGAATGGGGTGCTGGGGTGGGGGGGGACTGAGGCATTCTGGGAAAGGGAGGTGCTAGGGCCCTGGGGGATTCTGGGTACAGAATGGGGTGCTGGGGTGGGGGGGGGTCCTGGGGCATTCTGGGAAAGGGAGGTGCTAGGGCCCTGGGGGATTCTGGGTACAGAATGGGTGCTGGGTGGGGGACTGAGGCATTCTGGGAAAGGGAGGTGCTAGGGCCCTGGGGGATTCTGGGTACAGAATGGGGTGCTGGGGTGGGGGTGGGGGTCCTGGGGCATTCTGGGAAAGGGAGGTGCTAGGGCCCTGGGGGATTCTGGGTACAGAATGGGGTGCTGGGGTGGGGGGGGACTGAGGCATTCTGGGAAAGGGAGGTGCTAGGGCCCTGGGGGATTCTGGGTACAGAATGGGGAGACTGGGGGATTCTAGGTAGGGACCTGGGGGATTCTGGGTACAGAATGGGGTAGCTGGGGTGGGGGTAGGGGGGCTGGGGGATTCTGGGTAAGGGAGGTGCTAGGGTCCTGGGGGATTCTGGGTACAGAATGGGGAGCTGGGGTGGGGGGGGCTGGGGGATTCTGGGTAAGGGAGGTGCTAGGGCCCTGGGGGATTCTGGGTACAGAATGGGGAGCTGGGGCTGGGGGATTCTGGGTAAGGGAGGTGCTAGGGCCCTGGGGGATTCTGGGTACAGAATGGGGAGCTGGGGTGGGGGGGGCTGGGGGATTCTGGGTAAGGGAGGTGCTAGGGCCCTGGGGGATTCTGGGTACAGAATGGGGTGCTGGGGTGGGGGGGGGCTGGGGGATTCTGGGAAAGGGAGGTGCTAGGGCCCTGGGGGATTCTGGGTACAGAATGGGGGGGGACTGGGGGATTCTGGGAAAGGGAGGTGCTAGGGCTCTGGGGGGTTCTGGGTACAGAATGGGACTGGGGGATTCTGGGTAAGGGAGGTGCTAGGGCCCTGGCGGGTTCTGGGTACAGAATGAGGTGCTGGGGTGGGGGGGGCTGGGGGATTCTGGGTAAGGGAGGTGCTAGGGCCCTGGGGGATTCTGGGTACAGAATGGGGTGCTGGGGCTGGGGGATTCTGGGTAAGGGAGGTGCTAGGGCCCTGGGGGATTCTGGGTACAGAATGGGGAGCTGGGGGGGGGACTAGGGGATTCTGGGTAAGGGAGGTGCTAGGGCCCTGGGGGATTCTGGGTACAGAATGGGGTGCTGGGGTGGGGGGGGACTGGGGGATTCTGGGAAAGGGAGGTGCTAGGGCCCTGGGGGATTCTGGGTACAGAATGGGGGGGGACTGGGGGATTCTGGGAAAGGGAGGTGCTAGGGCCCTGGGGGATTCTGGGTACAGAATGGGGGGGGACTGGGGGATTCTGGGTAAGGGAAGTGCTAGGGCCCTGGGGGATTCTGGGTACAGAATGGGGTGCTGGGGTGGGGGGGGGACTGGGGGATTCTGGGTACAGCATGGGGGCTGGGGCGGGTGCGGGGACTCTAGGTCGGGCCCTGGGGGATTCTGGGTAAGGGAGGTGCTAGGGCCCTGGGGGATTCTGGGTAAGGGAGGTGCTAGGGCTCTGGGGGGTTCTGGGTACAGCATGGGGGGGACTGGGGGATTCTGGGTAAGGGAGGTGCTAGGGCCCTGGGGGGTTCTGGGTACAGAATGGGGGGGGACTGGGGGATTCTGGGTAAGGGAGGTGCTAGGGCCCTGGGGGGTTCTGGGTACAGAATGGGACTGGGGGATTCTGGGTAAGGGAGGTGCTAGGGCCCTGGGGGATTCTGGGTACAGCATGGGGGGGACTGGGGGATTCTGGGAAAGGGAGGTGCTAGGGCCCTGGGGGGTTCTGGGTACAGAATGGGGGGGGACTGGGGGATTCTGGGTAAGGGAGGTGCTAGGGCCCTGGGGGGTTCTGGGTACAGAATGGGACTGGGGGATTCTGGGTAAGGGAGGTGCTAGGGCCCTGGGGGATTCTGGGTACAGAATGGGGTGCTGGGGTGGGGGGGGACTGGGGGATTCTGGGTAAGGGAGCTGCTAGGGCCCTGGGGGGTTCTGGGTACAGAATGGGACTGGGGGATTCTGGGTAAGGGAGGTGCTAGGGCCCTGGGGGGTTCTGGGTACAGAATGGGGCGGGACTGGGGGATTCTGGGAAAGGGAGGTGCTAGGGCCCTGGGGGGTTCTGGGTACAGAATGGGACTGGGGGATTCTGGGTAAGGGAGGTGCTAGGGCCCTGGGGGGTTCTGGGTACAGAATGGGACTGGGGGATTCTGGGTAAGGGAGGTGCTAGGGCCCTGGGGGGTTCTGGGTACAGAATGGGACTGGGGGATTCTGGGTAAGGGAGGTGCTAGGGCCCTGGGGGATTCTGGGTACAGAATGGGGTGCTGGGGTGGGGGGGGACTGGGGGATTCTGGGTAAGGGAGCTGCTAGGGCCCTGGGGGGTTCTGGGTACAGAATGGGACTGGGGGATTCTGGGTAAGGGAGGTGCTAGGGCCCTGGGGGGTTCTGGGTACAGAATGGGGCGGGACTGGGGGATTCTGGGAAAGGGAGGTGCTAGGGCCCTGGGGGGTTCTGGGTACAGAATGGGACTGGGGGATTCTGGGTAAGGGAGGTGCTAGGGCCCTGGGGGGTTCTGGGTACAGAATGGGACTGGGGGATTCTGGGTAAGGGAGGTGCTAGGGCCCTGGGGGGTTCTGGGTACAGCATGGGGTGCTGGGGCGGGTGCGGGGACTCCAGGTCGGGCCCTGGGGGATTCTGGGTACATGTGGGGCGCTGGGAGCTCATTGGCCCGAGGCAGAGGGGGCTGGGGTGGGCTGAGGAAGGCGGGGGGCAAATGGGGAACAGGGGGAAGCGGGACCCTGCTCCGCGTGGGCGGGGAGGGAGCTGGGGGGCAGAGAGCGGGGGGCTGGCTGTGAATCCCCTTCCCCCTCCGCGCCACACGCGGATTTTCCAGCCCGCCGCGCGGGCGGAGCCGGCCGCTTTAAAACCCGCGTCCCGCCCCCGGCTCCGGCTCCGGCTCCGCTTTGCAAGTGGCTCCCGCCGGGCTGCGGAGCCGCCGAGCGGGGACTCGCCCAGCGCCCGGCTCCCTGCGGGGTGACCCGCTCCGGAGTCTGCGCCGGGATCCGCAGCGCCAGGGCCCGGTGAGTGCGGCTGTGTCCGGGCTGCAGGGGCCCGGCGTGGGGTATCGTGGGCGCGGGGCCTGGGGCAGCCTCTGGGGGTGCGAGGATCCTGGCATGAGGGGGTGGGATCCCCAGGGGACCCCACCCTGCCCTTACCTCTGGCACATGCTGCCTGCCCCGGCAAGGCCAGTCCTTTTGGGGGGGCAAGGGGGGTCCCTTCTGCACCAGGGGGCTTGGAAAGCCGCTAACCTCTGAAGCGGGTGTCTGTCCCCGTCCCGTGTCTCCGAGCAGGTGAGGGTGGCCTGTGCTCAGGCCCCTGGGGAGATGATGCTTGGAGAGGAAGGGGTTGGGTGCCCTGTGGCACCCAGCTGAGGAGGAAGGAGCTGGGACTCCCAGCAGGGCACGGGGTGGCGGGTGGCTCCCCCAGGTCCAAATCCAGGGCACGCTGCTAGAGATCGAAAGTTCTCCTTTTTGGGGCTGTTGGGCGGATGCAGGGAGACCAGTGAGCTGCCGAGTCTGGGCACCGGAACAGGGGCTTCCCTGGCTGGTCACTGCAGAATTAGACGCTTGGTATCAAATCGTGCAGGATGCTGACATGTTGGCTTCTTGTAGCTGCAGCTCTGGGCAGGGACTTCCTGATGATGAAGGCTACAGGATGTCCCCTGTGTTACTTCCCCACGGCTCTGTTCTTCGCGGCGCTCTGCGGCTCCGGTGCTGTCCCCAGGAGGAAAGGTACCAGCTGGGTCTCCCTTCCAATCCTCATCGTCTGCCATTCCCTCCCCTCTCCTCCTGGGTGAAACTTTTTTCCATCGACCTCTTTCTGACGGAAAATCAGGTGCTCGACTAAGCAATTTTTCGTGGCACAAAAATCCACTTCCCTGAAAACTTAACACCTGCAAAGGGGAATGTTCTGATTTAGTTGTGCTCCTATAGCACCTCATGGGAGTTGTAGTCTGGGTGCCCCCCTGTGCCTGTTCGCCTCTAGCAACCTGTTAGACTACACTTCCCATGATGCAGCATGGCGTCTGGTCCTGGAGGCGGAGGCGGTATCTTGTGGAAGCTGTAGTTCAGTCAGGGAGCCCAGCCTCTAGAGGAGAATGGCAAGCAGGATTCACGGGAACTGCAAGTTCCATGAGGGAGCAGCAGCAGCATTTCCAAACTGAACTGTTTTGGTGTTTGAATTTGTGCTGAAAAAATAAAAAATTTCTGGGTGGAAACCCCCATTACCTCCCCCCGTCTCTGCAGCTTTTTACCTAGCTCCTGCCTGAGTCCCCACTGCTGCAGCTCTAGGAATGGGGGTGTGGGAGCTGGGCTGGCTGCTGGCTAGTTTTCCCCTCCCTCCCACTGCAGACCTGGGCAACACAATGTCTACAATGCCAGCAGCTGGCCGAAGCGGAGGTTTCTGTAGTGCAGTGGCTGATGCTGGCGGGAGCCCTCTGGGAGAACTTGAGGGAGTTGAGGAATGTAAAGGCCCAGCTGTAGGCGTGTGGGCAGTGCGCTCTTTGCTGCGGGTGAGTCACTTCGTTCCCCTCCCAGCCATGGAACCAGGAAATCCCCCACCTTGCTGGTCATGAGGCCAGCTCGATTCAGGCTGCAGTCTGGAGTGAGACAGGAGCAGCTGGGCTGGGCGATGTGCCCAAAACAACCAGGCCTCAGGAGCAAGCAGCCCAGCTCAGCCAGATCTGCCCACTCTGCTCCATGGACAAATTTGGGCTGAGAAGGGAAGATCCAAGGGCAAGAGGGGGAGAGGAGGTGGGGCTGGAAGGGAGGGAGGGAGGGCGAAACCTGCATGCTGCCTTTGCCATCCTTGCAGGAGAGCCCCGTGCTACAGAGGGTCTAGATTGCCAGTGACTCTGCCCAGGAGAGACCCCTCCCCCTTGCTCTAACCCACTAGACCAGTGGGGGACAATCTGTGGCCCGAGGGCCACGTGCTGCCCATCAGGTTCTCTGTGTGGCCTTGCCCACATGCAGGGTTGCCAGATTCTGTGGGTTTCCATCTGTGGTGGTTTTTTCCTACTGGTGTAACAAAAGTGCCACGCACCTAAAGACAGGGCACATGGAGTGAGGTGGACGCTGGTTGCACACAACAGTGACTGTGAGCCATGCGCTCCCTCTGCATCCAATCACAGCACTGCTGCGGTTCAATCAGCACACCCCTCGCACGCTCCAGGTGCACAAGCGCAGTGAGCAAAACTACTCTACCCGGTGAGACTGTCTTGGATACAACAGTCTTGCTACTCGCTGAGATGGAGGAGGCCATTCGTGCTGCCCACTCACCAGCCTCAGTTGCCCACTGCTGCACTAGACCCTAGTCCCTGTCCCAAGATGGGGATAGAAACCTGCTCTAATCCCTCACCCGCATCAAGCTTCACTGCCTTTTACCCCACTGAAGGCCCCTTGTGCCCCCCTCCAACCAGTTTTGTTCAATATCTTCATCAACAATTTAGAGATGGCATAGAGAGTAGTACGCTTGTTAAGTTTGCAGATGATCCCAAGCCGGGAGAGGTTGCGAGTGCCTTGGAGGATAGGGTCATAATTCAAAATGATCTGGACAAACTGGAGAAATGGTCTGAGGTAAACAGGATGAAGTTTAATAAGGACAAATGCAAAGTGCTCCATTTAGGACGGAACAATCCGTTTCACACATACAGAATGGGAAGCGACTGTCTAGAAAGGAGTCCTGCAGAAAGGGATCATGGGGTCATAGTGGACCACAAGCTAAATCTGAGGGTATGTCTACACTTGCACCCTCTTTTGAGAGAGGGATGCAAATGAAGACATTTGAAATTGCAAATGAAGCCGGGATTTAAATGTCCTGCGCTTCATTTGCATAGTCTCGTTACGGCGCTATTTCAAAATAGCTCTATTTTGAATAACAGATGCGGTTATTTCGAGAGAAAACCCTTCTCTCAAAATAACCCTTATTCCTCATACAATGAGGTTTACCAGTTATTCCGAGAGAAGGGTTTTCTCTCGAAATAACTGCGTCTTAACAGTGTCTGTTATTTCGAAATAGCACCATAACGTGAATATGCAAATGAAGCACAGGATATTTAAATCCCGGCTTCATTTGCAATTTCGAATGTTTTCATTTGCATCCCTCTCTCGAAAGAGGGTGCAACTGTAGACATACCCTGAGTCAACAGTGTGAAACTTGCAAAAAAAGCAGCCATGATTCTGGGATGCATGAATAGGAGATTAACAGTTTGGGTAGACATCTGTCAGGGATGATCTAGACTACGGGTGAGCAATAAAATGTACCAGGGGCCACTTCAGAAATTTTTGAAGTGGCCCCGGGTGGCACTGGAAGGGGCGGGGCCTCAGGCAGAAGGGGCGGGGCCAGAATACTTCCCTGCTTCCCCACCCACATACCGTGATTGATCTGGTGGTGGGGAAGTGCTGAAGAGGTTTCCCCTAAGTGCCCATGCCCCTGGTGGTAGGAGGAGACATGAAGTTTCCTCCTGTCCTGCCAGGAGCATGCAGCACTTCTAAGTGCCATGCGCTCCTTGCAGGGTGGGGGCAGGGCAGAGAAAACTTTGTGCGCTTCCCCCCGGCCCCAGGCTCTGATAGGCCTGGGGGTGGGGGAGCAGCAGGGCCTCCGTGGGCTGGATCAACTCGCTTGGCAGGCCAGATCTGGGCCGCGGAGGCCCTTTTGCCCACCCCTGATCTAGACGGAGCTTGGTCCTGCCGTGAGGGCAGGGGACTGGACTCGATGATCTCTCGAGGCCCCTTCTGGTTCTAGTGTTCTGTGACCTTAACCCTCGATGTGCCTGTTTCCCTTCCAGATTGCCAGTTCCCGGACCCCCCCGATCACACTACCTACAGGTGCATGTCCCCGGCATGCAAGCTGGCTCTGGCTGGAGGCGTATTTAAGGCTGGATCTGTGGTGCAGTACGACTGCGAGGCCGGCTATGTCCCGGCTGGCCCCCCTGGTGTCTCCGTCTGCAAGGGCGGCCGGTGGAGCGTGATGAAGCCGGTCGTCTGCAAGCCCCTGGCAGGTCAGTGCACACCCAGCCCTGCTCTCCCTCTCCTGCTGCGATGGGCAAAGTCCTGTGCCAGCGACAGGGTTCGACTGGCTTCCTGCAGCAGCTTGCAGGGCCAGCTGGCTCAGCCCGGCAGCCGCTGCTAGCATGTAGCTCCGTGCAATGCCGGGGTAAATGTGACCTCTGCACAGCTTGCTCATTGGTGGTGTACACAGCAGTCGTACCTGGAGCTGCCCCGCAAGGCCCAAGCCCCCTTGTGCTAGGCGCTGCACATTTTCATTGCTGTCAGGTGCATTACAGTGCCGTGTGCAAGCCCCAGCCGTAGACCACGTTGTGCCAGGAGCTGCATGTTTTTAGGGCAGCACCTGGGACCCCCCATCATAGCCTGGGCCCGCATTGCACCAGGTGCAGCACAGTATCAATCTGACAATCCTGGTATTAGCCCCATTTTACAGCTGGGGGAACGGAGGCCCAGGTTTACCAAGGTCCTTCCATGCCCTGCTCCCATGGGAAATCTGGGCCTTTGAGTGACTCTGCCCTGGGCCAGTGCCTCCCCCTGAGCCACTCTTCCCCCAGGGACTCTCGCGGGGTGCGTCTACATGGGAAGCAGAAGTGAGTCTCTGAACCCGGGTCAGTGGGCTTGGGTGCTAACAAGATCCATGGAGATGTTCAGACCCGGGTGGGAGCTCCAGCCCTCCCCCCCCCGGGCTTTGGTGCCAGAGCCGCCCAGCTGTATTTAGACGTTGACGGAGCCATGTGGACGCTTGCCCGGGCCCTGGTGGTTGCTCCCAGGTGCACCTTGGCTCCACTCAGGTGGCAGCATCCTGTGGTGGCAGGCATTCCCCTGAGGCCAGGCTGTAACATGCCTGTGGGGACTTCCTCCTGCTGCGCCCACAGGAGACGCAGGCTGTATGCTGCTGTTGGGGGCCCCCTGGCCTCGCTGGCAGCGCCATCCCTGTTCCAGCAGGGAAACCGACGCCCACAGGAATTGGGGTGACGCTGCTCCCCTGCGCCCAGGAGTGGGTGGGATAGGCGGGTGAAACGTGACCCCAGCTGCTGCTGAACACTGACCTGTTGGCTACAGAGAGGCTGTGAGGCCTGGTGGATAGAGCACTGGGCTGTGGGAGGCCTGGGTTCCCCTGGACAAGTCACATTCCTGCTCCATGTCTCGTTTCCCACGCCCCCGTTTGTCTGTTCAGACTCAGCTCCGTGGCTGGGGGAACGAGTCTCTGTCTGCTCAGCCGACGAGGAAGTGGGGAGGGTTGAACGCGTGGGGGGGGTGGGGGTGGGGCTGGGGCTGGGGAGCTGGGGTTCCTTGCACCGTGGGCTAGCTTGTGTCCGGAGCTGCATGTGTCCCGTGGTCACAGCGGGCCAGGGGTCCATTTGCTTTCCTGGCCCTTGAGTGCCATCTAGTGCCCTGTGGGGCATGTTCCCCATCTGGGTTCCAAGTCCTGCCTGTGTTTGATGCACCGCTGGGGGGGCCAGGCTGAGCTTCGGGGGCTGGTGTTGGGGATCTGGCTGCTGTGAGCAGCACATGGGCGTGCAGTGATCCAGCTGCTGGGGATGACTCTCTGACCTTTCCCTAGGGTCTCCGCCGATGCCTCGCTCCGGCGCCCTCCTGGCTGTCTCCTCCATCCCGGTGGTGGCTGCGGCCTCAGTGACCATCTCTGCCCTGCTGCTGGTGGCCATGGTGTGTGTCCTGGTGGGGCCGAAGCCCCGCACCCGAGTCTGCTGGAGGTGAGCTCTGCCACCTTCTGGGAGTGGGAGGGTCTGCTGTGGCCATAGCAACCTGTTTCCTTCACCCCATTAGCTGATGCTCCCTGGGGGGTCCAGCCCCACCCTCTGTCTCTCCCCTTCCTGCCCAGCCCTGTGAGGTGCACAACTCTGACTCTGCCTCTGGCTGTCCCGGGCTTCCCAGCGTCGCGCTGCAGGGAGCAGTGTGCGCAGTAGGGGGCGCTCTCCCCTTCAGCCAGCGCTGACCCCAGTGCCAGGCTAGGGGAGGGGCTGCACAGTTTGTGCCGGGGAAACTGATCCCCGCTGAGTAGGGAAGTGTCTTGCACGGGGTCTACCGAGGGACCAGGGTTCCTAGTCCCCTGCTCTAACCACTTAACCCTACTTCCCTCCCCAAACCAGGGATAGGACCCAGGAATCCTGCTGTAACCACTAGACTCCTGGTACCCCACCCCTGCTGTTCCCCATTGCCTTGGGCCCCAGCAACGGGGGGTGGGACTGGGGCCCCAGGGTGCAGCCATGAACTTGACACGCTCTCCCCGTCCTCCAGCAGGTGGTACGAGCGCATGGAGGAGCCCGAGATGATGAGCACCGGGGACAGCTGCCTGGTGCCACTCCCGTCATACGAAGAGGCCATCTATGGCTCCCAGGGGGATCCCGTGCTGCCTGTCCCCCCCACGCCGACACCTCTTGTCCTCTCCAGAGGCCTGGTGCCCCCAGCGGAAGCCGTCGAGTCCCACGGGAGTCCGGAGGCTGCTACCCCGCCCCCTACCTACCAGGAGAGCCAGGCAGCAGCTGCAGGCGGCAGCAGCCTGGCCCGGCACATGGCACCCCCTGCCCGGTTCCTGTTCCCGGGGGCGGGGAAGGAGCAGGGCAGGTAGCCAGGGGCTGGGGGTCCCCACAGAGCCCTGACACTACAGCAGAGACTCCTTGTTTGAAACACTCAGCCTGCTCCTTCTCTGGACTTGCTGGGGGCAGGGGGCTGCTCTCCCCCGTTCATTCAGCACCTCGGGAAACTGATGGAACTGAGGCAGTCCCTCTTGGATTGCCCCCCCGGTAGGGGGCTGAGGGACCGGCCTCCTGCCTCCATGCCATGGGGCTGATCTTTGCCCCCTTTTCCCTGCCCCACCGTGACACCCCTCGCAATGGGGGAGAGGGCCCTTTAGGGCACAATGGCAGGGGGAGGGCAGATCCTTGCACTTTGGCAACATCCTCTGGGCTTCTTTCATGCTTGGGGCTGCCCTCCCCAGTCCTTGCCTGGGCCTGGGGTTGCTGTGGTCAGATATTCCCCCCCCCCCCCCCCGCTCTCCAGCTTTCCTGTGCTCTACCCTCCCCCCACCCCCATCTGTGGGTCCTTGCTGCCCCCTGCTGGGGAGTGTGTATCTGCGTCAGTTCCCATCATGTCCCTGCTGGAAGGGCTAAGGGCCCCCCCCCCCCGTCTGCCCCCAGGCCAGGAGCACTGCCGCATGGAGCTGGGGCTGGCTGGCTGGGGCAGTTGCAGGAAGCACTGTGGGTCTGGTTTAAAGAGCTTTCCCTGCCTGTGCTCTTGTCTGTTTCCCTCCCCCACCCTCTGCAGCTTAGCTGGGGCGGGGAGAGCTGGTGCCCCTAGAGAGCAGGTGCCGGGGAAGCCCTTCCTGCTGCAGGTTTGAGTCCTGCCTGACCCAGGGCCCAACCTGCATAGCAAAATCAGGGCTTGCGGCTGGGTGCTGGCTAGGGACAAATCTTGGCCTGGACCATGGTGGGGGGTGGCTGGCTCCCTGCCTCCCACCCCGAGCTCTCCTGTCTCCCTGGGCAGGCTTGACAAGGGAGCACCAGCTGAGATGCCCGGTTAGGCCAGTGTGTTCGGGGGGCACTAGGGCCTGGCAGCTGGACAAAGCTCTTGTTGAAGCCGGTTCAGGCACCTTGGCTGGTGTGTGTATAGGCACACACACACTTACACACCCACACCCCCCTTGCTGCCGTGCTATGGGTTTTGCACAAGGTTGATTGTTTTAGGTTTGTATTTATTGACTGGGTTTGTTTTTCTTTTGCTTTGATGTATTTATAAGGGGGGGGGGGAATACATCCCTCCATCCCCGATGCTGCAGGGCTGGAGTTGTGTGCTAGGGGGGTGCAGTGGGTCCTGGGGGGCTGTGACTGAGCCAAGATGTTAATTAAAACACTCAACCTGCCTGCCCCTTTTCTCCCATGCCTGGCTTTGTGCAGGGGAGGAGCTGAGTGGGCGTGGGGTTACACCCCCATTTGTCCTTGCTTAACACTCCCTGCTCCACCACTACTTCCCCACCCCATGTGCCCCTACACTCCACCCAAAGACTGTCCAGAGCCAATTACCGCCCCTTGCTGGCCTTGGCTGGAGAGGCAGGTGCTTGAAATTTGGGGGAAGTGGGGAAGGGAATTGGCCTCCGGCCTGGTTGCAGGCTCTGGAGGCTCAGAAAGGCAGAGGGTCCCCTCTCTCCATGCCCAACTCCAGCTGCTGCCTGTGAGAGCTGCGCCCCCTTAATGCTGAGCCGGCTGTAGACCTGGGCTAGGACTGTCACCCTGCCCTAGGGGCCAAGTCCTCACCAACTCCAGCCCCCCTGCTGGAGGGCAAGGGGGCTCCCAGCTTGATTGCCCAGCCCCATCTCCCCCCTTTTGTGGAGGAACAGGGCTCCCAGACTGTGCCTCCCCCCATACTTGGGGGGAACACTCTCCTGCATTCATTGTCCCCTCCCTTAGCCCTTTGATTGCATCCCAGCTGCTCCCTTGCATGTAGGACACTGCTTTGTAGCCAGCTGTCCTCTGGCTTTGGGGAGAGGAGGGTTAAACTGATCCTGGGGCTGTTCTGTCAGACAGGGCCTGGCCCCAGCTTTGCCCTGTGTGTGGCCCAGGACCAGTGGCCGCCAGTGGGGTTCAGCTCAGGGCCCAAAGCCAAGGCCCCCTGCTGGTGCTGTGGGCCCCCCAGGGATTGCTGGATGAGTCCGGCCCTCAGCTGGCTGGGGCATTGCTGTGAGCCATGTTACTCTGCCCCAGCGCTGGCCGCATCTTGGCATGGAGCACTTGGCAAAGGGGCTGAAAGCCACTAGGAACAAGGATGCCGCTGTCTCTGGCTGCCCCTTGGTTTGAGCGGAAGGGAGCCGCCCCAAGGGCCCTGCGCCCGCAAGAACCTTACATGTCAAGGGAGAGACAGTGGGAGGCACCGGCCCGGCCTGTCCGGGTGCCTGGCTCCCTTTGTTCTGATGGGCTGGGTCAGCATGGTCTGGTCCCTGAACTGGGTAGTTTCAACCCCTGCCTGATGGGAGCTGGGACAGGTCCCATTAGCACACCCGGCCCTTCCTCTTCCTAGCTCTGGCCAGGAATGCAAATGGGGGTGGCAGTGGCCAGGACTCCTGGGTTCCTTTCCCAGCTCTGGGAGAAGATTTGTGGTGGGGGGGAGCCCAGGGCTGGGCTGGCTGGGGCTGCAGGTTGGGAGTGTGGAGCACCAACAGGGCTGGGGGGAGCCTGGGGCTGTAGGGCAGGGATGAGGGACTGGCAACAGCTGGCCCCACAGAGCCGAGTGCTCTCCTTGGAGCCACGTCTCGGTGGCTTGCACAACCTGTGTGTGTGTTAGGCCTGCCCACAGCCTGTGTCATCACCGCCCCCTTGCATGGCTGGATCCCCCACCCTGCGGCTTGCCCCACAACCCTTCCTGTTCCTCCTCCCCTGGGCAGGGTGGGGCAGCCCAGGCAGGAATCCCAGCTCCCTCTGCCAGCCCTGCACACCTGCACCCCCTCGCCATGGCGTCCCAGCAGCTGCGAGCCCAGGCCGTGCCCCACTCCCCAGAGGCGCAGCAGCCCAACTGGAAGCAGCAGTTCGAAGAGACCTGGGAACTGGGCCGCAGGGGAGTCCCCCTGCCCCAGACCCCTGACTGGAAAAGCCTGTGCGAGCGCAAGCCCTTCGAGAGGAACCTGCTGCAGAGCCCCAACCCTGAAGGTAACGTCTGCCCCCCCCCCCCCAGCCAGCCGACCCCCTGCTGCTCCAGGCCTAGGGGCCGGGGTCCCACTCCTTGGCCCATCAGCCCAGCCTCTGGAGGGGGCAGGCCCAGGCTGGTGGGCAGGGAGGAATTGTGGGGGGAAGGTGGAAGTGTATGGTGGTGACTGGCAGGGCCCGGCGCGCCGGGGGCTGCAGGCACAGACCTGCTTTTTCTGCCCTGCAAAGCTCCCAGGTTGACAGCCGACCTGGGGAGGGAGCTGAGGAGGGGCAACCTGGTGAATAAAGGGGGCCCCGGTGACTGGAGGCTTTGTGCGGGGCTGTGGGGAGATTCCCCCTCCCAGAGGACACTCGCTGGAGCTGTTTTCCAAGATCCCCAACCCTGGGCTCCAGAATGTGCCTGGGGGAGCCTGACTTGCTGGGGAGTTGGCTGCACCTTCTGCCTTGCTCGTTCCAGGAACCGATCCAAATGCCAGCACTTCCGGGGCCGCATGGTGCTGCAGCACGGGAAAGGCAGTCGCTGCCCACCTGGACAGAGGAGGGCTGTGCAACACCTGCCCCTCTGCAGAGGTGGCTGCATCGAAGCACTGGGGAGGGCTTTGTGTCCCCAGCGGCTGTGCTCCTCCCCAGAGGTGCTTGCATTGGGTGGCGGTTCTGCTATTGCACCAGACCTTGGAGGCAGCTCTGTGTAAACAGCTGTCACCTCCCACCCCAGTGGCAGCTGATTGTCAGTGCAGGGGGAGGGATTTTGTAGCCCCCATGTCCTACCCCAGAGGCAGCCGCAGCTCACTGCTGGTTGAGGGATCCCTGTATAAATGGCTGCTGTGTCCCACCCCAGAGGCAGCTGCCTCTCAGGCGATGTTCCTCTCTGTGGGAGATGTGCTGTGGGCCCCTGATGGTGTCGACATCTCTCATTCCTGCACCCCAAAGGCAACCCCATTTCTAGGGAGGCCTCTGCTGAACATGGTCCGTGGCAGGGGAGGAGGCGCTGGAGCCTGCCCAAGCTTGCCGGCTCAGCTCTCTGGAGGAAAGGGAATGTAGCTCCCATGCCAGGCCCTGCCCTCCCCCCCCCGGGGCCATCAGAGCAGCTGCTCCGGGACTGCTCCATAGGATTGATGAATCAGCGTTGTTGCCTCCTGTCCCTCCCCCACTTACAAATGGCTCTTCCCCCCCCATGGCCCCTTCCAGCCCCAAGCACCCCAGCTACTCCCCTTGTGGGGGAAGTGAGACACTGAGCAGGGAAGTGGCTTGATGGAAGCCAGGAGTCCTGACTCCCAGTCCCCCTCTACCCACTGGTCCCCATCTCCTCCGAGACTGGGCTACAGGCCAGGCACCCTGACTCTGATGCTAACCACTGAGAAACAGCCGGAGGGGAGGAGGGCTGTCTCTGATCGTGGGGCCTGGTGGTTGGGGCCTAAGCTGGGAGGTGACTGTTGTGTATTTTGTTCTTCCGTCAGGTGTGAACATTTCAGAGCCAGCTCCCTCCTTGCCTCCCAACAGCCCCCGGGTGCCGCTGGAGTCCTTGGGTAAGTGCTGGGAAGGGGAGCCTGGGCCTAGGAGCTGCGAGGACGTATGTCCGGGAGCGGGGGGCAGAATCAGGCAGGAAAGCTGTCGGTTTACTTCACCCTGCTTCACAGCCTCCTCAGTGAGGCTAGCAAGGTGCTCTTTGGTTTCCTGGGGACAGCAGCATCCCTGTATAAACAGCTGCCACGTCCCACCCCAGAGTCAGCTGCATTTCTTGTGCCCTTGGCTTCTGGAACAAGTCTCCCTTTGCTCTGCAGCTTTTGCCTGCTGCTTTTAACCCTCCCTGTAACCCTCCCTCCCAAGGTAATTTCAGTGGCTGGGCCATCAGCACAGAGCAGCTCCCTCCCAAGGCGGGCGTCAGGAAGCTTGGCTCTGCGGTTCCATGCTTCAGGTGAGCAGTTGTCTGGGGCTCTGCCCAGGGACGAGGAGGGCAGGTGGCTACTTGTGACTGAGCCATTGAAGTGGGGGCGACCCCCATGTTGCCCCTGCCCCCCAAGCAGCTCAAGCGGGTGAGCCGGGTGTGCACCTCCCTGGGTTTGATCCAGAGGGCAGGAGTTGGGTGGGCATCGGGTTAGTGCAGCCCAGGTGCCAGCCACCCTGAGGGGGCCTCAGGGCGAGTTGGAATCCAGCTGCCTCCATGAACAGCATTAGCATTGTTTATTAGCTGCCTTAGGGCAGCACCCAGGAGCACCAGTTATAAAGCAAGATCCCATTGCACCAGGGGTGGTACCTTTTTATTGCTATTAGGGGTATTACAGTATCCTCTCGGGGCCCCAGTCATGGCCCAAGATTGCACCGGGGTGGTATGTTTTTATTGCTATTGGGGTATTACGGTAGCACCTAGGAGCCCCGCTGCACCATGTGCTGTACCACACAGGACAGAAAGATGCCCCCTGCCCTGCATGCCAACCCCTGCAGTTACCAGCTGTGCCGCTCCCCCTGATCCCTTCCTCCCCTTTCTTGCAGCTGGTGCATCAAAGAGCAGCGGGTCGACCTGCTGTCGGAGGGGCTGTGGGAGGAGCTGCTGGACTCTTACCAGCCGAACATTACCATCATGGACTGGTATAGCTCTGCGTGCATGCCTGTCGCTGCCTCCCCATCATACCTCCCCCGTGCCTGGAGCCCTGGGTTCAGGCCAGCTCGCGGTGTCAGCCCGGAGCCCAGAACTGGATGCCATGGGGGTGCTGGCCAGGGCTGTGGGGCATCATGGGGCAGTGCCTTGGCTGGTCAGAGCGGGGCTCAGAGCCCTCTCCCAGCTATGGGGCAGGAAGGATGGTGGGACAGTGGGAAGGGCATTTGGCTGGGAATAGGGACACCTGCGGTCCATTCCTGGCTCAGCATGTTGGGCCACTGTGGGCAATTTAGGTCCCTTCTCATACCTCGGTTTCCCCATTGGCAATAATTCCAAGGTCCTGACACCCCAGCCTTTCTGCAGTAACCAATGAACTCTATTCCCTTCCCAGAGCTGGAGGGGAAGACCAGGAGTCCTGGCTCTAACCGCTACATCCCACTCCCCCACCCAGAACTGAGGCCAGAACCCAGGAGTCCTGCCTCCTTGGCTTTGCCACTCTGGCCTAGGCTTTGCCCGTAAAATGGGGCTCATGGTATGCCCCCGGGACGTGCTGTGGACGTGGGTCTGAGCTGTGGCTCCGTGTAGTTACGATTGGATTGGGGCTGCACAGTCCACCAGTGAAAAATGGGATTTCTTGAGCGTCCCTTCCCCCCACCCGCTGTAATGGAGCCCCGCTCTCCTGGTTGCCCCAGACCTTGGCAGCTGGCTGGGGCCGTTCACTCCCTCCCTTCCCGCACAGGTACGAGGACAGCCGGCTGGCTGAGGTTGTGTACAAGCTGGACGTCAGGCTGCTGGCTGCCGACGGCCAGACGTCCCTGCAGGAATTCCACCATGAGGGTCCCGAGGATGGGAAGTCCCAGGAAAAGAAGAACTGGTGCCATGTAAGGAGATGTGATGCCCCTCCCCCCGCCCGGGGGGGAAGGGCGAGATGGGGAGCCCTGCAGCTCAGGGGTAGCAGGGTGGGGTGTCTTGAATACACGGGATCTGATCTATGTCCCAGGAGACCCCCAAGGACCCACCAAGGCAGGCTCACAACTGCCATGACTTGAGGGAAACTGAGGCACTCATCGGTATCACACATATTACTGACTGGTCCCTGGGGTGTGGGCCCCACCAAAGCAGTAGGTGGATGGGAGGGAGGGCAGCTGGGACTGAGGTGGAGCCAGGGTGGGGAAGACACAGCGCTGGGCCGGAGTTGGTGTCTCCTGGGGGACTGTGGGCTCAGACCCCTGTGATTTGCCCCTTTCCAAGGTGGCTCACGTTTTCCGCGACTATGGCCCGGGAGTGCGTTATGTCCATTTCCAGCACCGGAGCCTGGACGCAGAGACGCCGGGTGGGCGCCACCGCACCCGAGTGACGGACAGCAGCGTTTCCGTGCAGCTGCGGGACTGACGGACAGGCTGGCAGCCGGGGTGCAGGGCAGGGTGTGTTTCAATCCCACCTGCTCAAAGGCCAGCGCTGAATTCACTGCGGGAAGAGAGTCCTGCCCTCAGCTCGCTGCCCCATGCTGGGGGGGCAAAGCTGGGACTGTGTGAGGCCTGTCAGGTCAGCCTGGCTGCTTGGACAGCTCCCAAGGGAAGGGATTCGTATAGGTAGTGGGGGCTAGTGGTTAGAGCAATGGGGGGGCCTGGGAGCCAGGATCCTGGGAATCTATTTCTGTCTCTGGGGGGGAGGGCGCAGTGGGATCTAGGTGTTAGAGAATGGGAGGGGTTATTAGGACTCCTGGGGTCTACTCCCCACTTTGGGTCCAGTGGATTGCACGTCTGATTCCTATTTGGTCTGTGACACTGGGTCAAGGCGCTGCAGGGTTGTGCCTCGGTTTCCCCTATTGCGACTTTCAGGGGACCTGCATTTGAGGTGTGACCTGGGCAGTGGCATTAAAGATTGTCTGGTGTTTTCTGGGAGCCTACGGCCTGTTTACTTGCCTCATCTCCAGTTCCCCCTGCGCCTGTGGTATGCAAAAGCAAGCGGTTCTTGAGTGCTATGCCCACCCCAGAGGTGGCTGCAACCCAGCATTAGGAGAGGGTTCCCTGTATAAACAGCTGCTGTGCTCCACCCCAGAGGCAGCTGCATCTCAACTCCAGACAGAGTGTCCCTGTGTTAAATGCTGCTGTGCCCCACCACTAAGGTGCCTGAATCACAGTGCCGGGCGAGAGGCTCTCTCTGTAGTCACTGTGCCCCCCCCAGAGGCAGCTGCATCTGTGCACCTGATGAAGGATCCCTGTATAAACAATCCCTGCATCAGTGTCTGGTGTTTAGGGCTTTCACCAAAGACTACCTCAGTCTCCTGGGCATGCCACTTTGGCCTGGTCTGCACTCTGAGGGGGTATAGTTTGCCCAAGTTCCCCAAGGGAAATAAGCTACCCCCATGTAACATTTGGGGGGGCACCCTGTTAGCCCCGTATTCATCACTGATGGATAATGGGGCTATTGCATGCAAAACAGGCCATGTGAAGTATCGGGGAACAGGTACAATTGGCTGCAGGTCCGTCCTTAAAAAATTACGGGGCCCTGTGCAACTCAGGGCCCTCCCTCTGCTTCACGCGGCTTCTGGCGGGGGCCTGGGGCTCCCCCTCCCCCTCGCATGGCTTCTGGCGGGGGCCTGGGGCTCCCCCTTCCCCTCGCGTGGCTTCTGGCGGGGGCCTGGGGCTCCCCCTCCCCCTCGCGTGGCTTCTGCTGGGGGCCTGGGGCCCAGGGGCTGGCCTGGGCCTGGCGCGGAGCTGCAGTGGCTGGGGGCTCTTTTCTGCAGCCAGGCTGGCAATAGGGAGCTGTCACTTGCCCGTGGCTGGTGGCCAGTAGGAGCCCCAGAGTGGACAGGAGAGAGCAGCCTGGGGTGGGTGGGGGGAGCAGGGAGGAACCAGCTGAGGCAGACTCCCAGGCAGACGAGCACGGCGGCCCCCAAAGCTTTGGGGCCCTACATTTTCGGGTGCCCTAAGTAGCTGCATAGTTCACGGCTGGCTAGGGAGGCCCTGACTGGCTGACAGACGTTGTGGCTAAAGCCGCATCCCCTTGGAGCCTGTGAGGAGCGGGGCTCGCTGGGGCGTGGCCCCGGATTCACTGCCAGGGGGTGAGAATGAGGGGGGTGACCAGCCCCAGGGGGTGCTGAACAGCCAGCAGCCCTTGTCCAGCCGGGGTGCCCCCAGCCCTTCAGTGACTCTCTTGCACAGAGCACTGGGTCTCCGCAGCCCAGCGAGCGACTGGCCCAAGGGCGTAAAGCAACGGGGGGGTCCCAGCTTTGCTCAGAAGAGTGAAGATGCCCACAGAGGGGACAGCCCAGGTGTCCAGGGAGAAGCCGGTGCATTAGGAGCCGTGACAGCCAGCGTGGTGAGAACATTGCTTGGCCTAAATGCTGCTTCGTGGGCCCAGTGTGGCAGCTAGTTCGCTGTTCCGCCCGGTGATCGATAAACGCAGTTGAACGCTGGCTGGGGGCTGGGTAAATCAGCCCAGGTGGCAAGGGCTGGTGTTTATCCGCTTGCCGTTGGTGCTATGGGGGCCAATGAACAAACTGGCACTGCTTAAGGAAGGGTCTGGGGGGGGGGGTGGATTTGGCGTTGGTGTCTTTCTCTGTGCTTTGTGAGTGGCCCTGGGGGCATTCGTGCAATCTAGCTGGGTGGGGGGCTCCAGTGGTGGTTGTACTGAATGGTAACAGCCCCGGGAGGGGTTTGCCGCTTGCCACCACTGCTGGAGACAGTCCTCAGGGAGTGAGAAAAGGGGGGCGCAGCAGGGGATCCTGTCACACCTGGGAAAAGGGCATTAATGCTGCTATCACTGCCTGGATCCTAGAGCCTTTGCTGCTCTAGAAACCACCCCCAGCAATTGCTCTCCCAAGCAACATTGCCAAAGCATCCCGCCACAGACCTGGCCTGAGTCGTTTCGTGCCTCAGTTTTCCCTGCTTTGTACAAAGGTAATCATAGCATTGCCCTGCCTTACAGGAGGATAAATTCACTGGAAGGGGCTCAGACACGTAAATACAGGCTGAAGCAGCTAAATCCTGAGTAGCAAATGAGAGAGGGAGCCTGGCAAGTTACTGCCCCACCCTGTGCCTCAGTTTCCCCATGCGTGAGATGGGGACCATGCCACCACCCTCCTTCCCAGCCTGCTGTGGGATGACTAGTACTGTCTCATCACTGCAGTTACATTTATTGCAAGGCAAGGTGTGATAACAGCTGAGGTACAGGGGGTGAGAAGGGTTCCAGGAGGTAAATCTGAGCCTGAAGATGTACAGCCACTTGGCTGTACTACATAGAGCAGCTGACCTCTCTGGATGCTAAATGGATGCTGCATTAGGTGACTCACAGCAGCTAAAAGGTGCAGTTTGTGATGTATCCATTAATACCAGCTGATTGGTGTTTAGTGCCACCCAGAGCATGTTGGGTGAGGCATGAAGGTCAAATTAATACAGCCCCTACAAAGTGATTTGCAAATTTCAAGGGGAATTTACCAGCTGCTCTACACTGCTTCCCAATACTTTTCCATTGGTGTTTTTTTTTGCTGGCAAATCACCCAGGTTCCAGACAAGGACAGCGCAGCTGTGAGAGCTGGGCTAACGCCATCCCAGAAGCCTCAGTCACACAGGAAGTTGGAGAGGTGGAAAAAAATCCATGATGCTGTTTGCTGGCAGTGCACACTCAGGCATTGTGGGATAGGTCTTCACAGAAGTGGACAGCACAGTGGGGTGCAAGCGCTGAATGCCAATGCAGTCAGAGATGCGGGCCATCTGGCTAGAGATCAAGTATCAGTGCTGGTATAAAAGCTTGATCCACCTGGATGTTTGGTGTCAGCTGTGGGATAAAGGCTTGGAGTGGCTGGAGGCTTGGTCTCAGTGGTGGGATAAGAGTGTGGCCAGGCTGGAGATCAGGTGTCAGCGGTGAGATGAAGGCTTGGTCTGGCTGTTTGGTGTCAACAGTGGGATACAGGCGTGGCCCAGTGGAAGGTCTGGCATCAGCGGGGGCCAGTTCTTGGTCTTGCTGCCTCTGTCCCAGCCTTGCCTCAGGCGCATTTGCAGTAGTAGGCAGAAATGGAGTTGTCCCAGTCCCCAAAGAGCCCCTTCTTGACCTCTTCCAGCCGATACACTATCCCACTGTTGAACTTGTGGGTGTAGCCTTCCTTCCCCAGCCTGGACCACACAATGAGGTTGCAGCGTGGTGCCACCACCAGGGAGGAGATCCTGTTAACCCAGGCCAGTGCCAGGTAGGGCACGTCGTCGCCGGGCTGTGCCTGCAGCACTCTGCCCCCGCAGCACTGGGAGTAGTAGGGGCTGCTGTCGGTGTAGAGCTGGGCGCAGATCTTGCTCCCATCCGCGTTCTTCAGGTCTTCTGGCGCCGGGCACTGGGCCCAGGCTGAGGCCAGGAGCAGGGGAAGGAGGAGCAGGATCTGAGCGGCGGCCATCGTCCCGGGGCTGATGCGGGGAACCTCCGTGGCAGGGCCCGTTTATAGAGCCCCCTGCTGAGGCCAGGGGAGCCCAAGGACGCTGGGGCAGGTGTGATAAGGGTGGGAAAAGGAAAAGCTGGTGGCACGGTGGAACATGGTGTGTCCTGCCAAGAGAGCGCCCCATGCGGGCACCTGGGTGCTGTGGCAGTCGGCCAGGGGGAGGATTGCTCCCCGTGGAAGGGTGGGATCACTTGCTGCTGCCCCCAGGGGGCTTGGATGTAGGAACTGTTACTGCCCTCCCCGACTTATGGTGAGGGGAAACTGAGGCACAGCAGGGCATGGAAGTCATCCATAAGCCTCAACTCCATAAACCAGTTGTGTTGTCACCAAATGATAGACCCCCAGCAGTCCTGATGCTGACGGCCTACTGGCTCTAACCATTAGATCCCACTCCCCTCCCAGAGCACAGCACCCAGGAGCCCTGATTCCCAGCCCATCC
Source organism: Pelochelys cantorii (assembly GCA_032595735.1). NCBI lineage: Eukaryota > Metazoa > Chordata > Testudines > Trionychidae > Pelochelys > Pelochelys cantorii. The sequence continues at coordinate 238,365 of CM064358.1, read as the reverse complement.
CTGCAGTCACGATGCCTGGGGTTCTGCTCCTGATCACGCCACTTGACTGGCTGCCTGACCTTGGGGTGAGTCATTTTGTTCATGCCATGCCACAGGTTCCCTGCTTGTAAGGCAGAGTGGAAATGAGCAACGCGGCCCCCTGGCCCCAGCATAGGGATCCCCATGCTGCCACCACCTGCCCTCTCTGCAGCCCTAGGACTCTGGGGTTTTATTTTCACCCCCCCCCCGTGGTGGGAGAGAGGGAGAGCGGTCCCCCCTCCCTGGCCAGCTGCAACCACCCATGATAAGCTCCCCTGGCTTCTGCAGCAGTGACAGATGTGCGCTTTCCCTAGCCGTCCACCCCCCGGTCATCCCCCAAGGGGTGGGGGGGCTCAGATTCTTTCATCTGGCTCCAGCCAACCTCATTCCCAAGGACGTGGCCTTCTCCTGGCAGCTCCGCATGCACCTGTAATGTCAGCTCCCACCTGGGGACTCCGCAGCCTTCCCAGAGCCCAGGCCCTGAGCTGGAACTGGGGGCGGGTAGAGGAGCGAATGACCTGTTCCTGTGCGCCCTAGAGAGCTGCTGCAGTCAAGGGGCAGGGGTGGAGAGTGTGGGTGAGCCCTGGACTGCCCTTGTCTGGCCCTGCTATGGCCATTACTGTCCTCTGTATGGTGCGCAGGCCAGGGCGGCAACATGGAGGGAGCCAGAGGAACGGAGGGAGCATCAGAGGCAGAATCTGTAACCGAGCCAGGGGCTTTGCTGCCCTTTTCCATGTGAGATGCAGCAGGCCTGGGAGTCAGGACGCCTGGGTTCTCCTCTTGCTGCTGGCCTGTGAGTACGGCACCGTGTGAGCCGAAGCAGCCATGCCCGAGCTCCCAGGAGGAGAACTTGGCCCATCCCCAGCTAGTGCTGGGAAAGAAATGCAGGCATCCGGAGGCCATCGTCTTCCCCACGAGACCTGCCTCAAAAGACCCCTGTGTCTGTTTGCAGGCGGCTAAGCCCACGGGATGAACCAGGCTGCGTGTAGCTTATTCCTCCCCTCCCGTCTCTCAGCGACGGTGCTGGGTGAATCTGTGACCAGGGCTGGGCTGTAAAGAGCCCCCAGCAGAGCGGGAGTTTGTGATGCCAGGGCTGTGGGATGCTGGTTGAATGAGCTTGCCTGCATGCCAGGCTATTGCTAGGAGTGGCGAATGCTGTCCCGGATGCCTGGGTTCCACAAGTCACGGTCCGTCTCTGTGCCTCTCTGCGCCTGGCACAGCGGGTCCCTGAGGGGCGACTGCAAGGCACGGGCCATGAATCCGTTTCCATGTGTTGCTTCCAGCCAGGCTGTATTCCAGAGCAGCGGCTCTCAATGTTTCCAGACTAGGGCACCCCTGTCAGGTGGCTGATGTGCCCTGCATGCCCCCAAGTTTCACCTCCCGTAAGGACCTCCTGACAAAACCAGGCCTAACTAGACAGCAGTGCCATGGTCCCCTAACAGGGAACAGCTGCTGCCTTGCTCCTGGTTCCCAGCTAATGACCCAGTGCATGGGCTGGGATGTAAACGTTGTGCTGACGTTTCTGTGCACGCTCTGTGCAGCTGTGCCAAGAGTCACCGTTTGGACGCACTGCACATGCTCTCTGGCCCTGGCGTGAGCCTAGGAGAGACCTAGAGCCGATGTGTCCCCTGGAATGGCTCAGCGTAATCCCAGTGTCCATGTACCCGGCTGAGCACTGCTCTGACAGGGACCCCTTCTGTGGGGCTGACCTGGGGTCGCAGGGAGCCCAGAGAGGATGAAAAGGGAAGTGAAGGTGAAACGGTGTCAGATGAGATTCTCAGGCTGTGGAGAGGGCACCCGGACATGATGTTAAGTCAAGATCCTACAAGATTCCCAGTCCTGCGTGTCCCCACAAGGCGCCCGGGAGCCACACCAAAGCAGCGCCCTCTCAGGAGTGGAATCCATTTGGGCCTGGGTGTGAGCTGCTGACGACTGGATGCTGGCCCAGCCACAGCTAAATAGCTGGGGCCTGATGTTGTTAAGCCCGGGGATTGTGGGGTTGATCCCTGTGGCTGGGCCTTGTTCTTGCGCTACTGTGTCTTGTACTAACAAGTCTTACTCCAGACTCCCTGTGTCCTTTCCTGCAGCCAGCAGCGGCTGCTTTTGGGACGGCATTAGAAAGCCCCAAGAATGGGGCAAATGGCCACACGCAGGGGCTGCTCCCCCAGCCCACGCCCTAGAGTGATGCACATGAAATACCTGGATTTTTTTTTAACCAGCCTTTTTATTAACATTCACATAAGGCACAACATGGCAACCAGAAATGCTTGAGAGCCAAAGGCAATCTCTCCCACCATCATTCAAAATGGCACAGTGCGGGACGCTCAGACTCTGCCCCAATCTGAGATCACAGGCTCCCTGCCACTCACATAACAAATAATTATTTTAAAAAGCAGTGCAGGGCATATGACACATGCCAGTGGATTGCATAGACACATAAGCTGGCTCATTGCACCATGTCGGATGGAAGGTCTCTCTTAACAGATGAACTATGACCCAGCCAGTGAGCCAGGAATAAATAAATATCTAACCCAAATCCAATGTCAATAATTACCCAATAATTCCAGGGACTGAAAATAAATTACATACATAACGTGTCTTATTTAACACTGCTACAACTAGGGACAGCCTATTGCACCTGAAAACACTGACTGCAGAATGTCTTCTGCTGGGTAGCTGGGTACTCCTTCTACTCCTTACTAAGCAGAAACCAGCTGTTTCAAACTCGCCTTCTAAATAAAGCTGGAAAAGTGAGCAGCCCGAGTTTTGAAAATTCAATATTTTGAAAATACAGAACCACGTTCCACCCACTTCAGGTCACAAAACTGGCACCACACTGCCCAGCACCAATTTCTTACCAGGGGGCAGGCAAGCAGGAGCCAGGGGAACTGCTAGTAAACCTGCGAGAGGTTGGCAGGAGCCGCTAACTCACAGATGCAACCTGAAGACTTGATGTTGACCTGAGAAAACAAGCCAGGAGCAAGCTACTGACTCACTGTGTGACTGTTTTGCCATCAGTCAGGAGCCAGGATCTTCTCCTGATATGTAACAATATAACACTTAAAATAAATATAAGGGCCCAGCCCTTCTCCCTCTCGTTTCCCCCTCATGTCAATTCTGTAGCTGTGTCTGGACTAAAGTTCCCTCAGCTGTCAAAAGGATTTCAGTGGCAGGATTCCTTTTCAGCAACATACTTCAGATGTTCATTCAGTAGGCGAAAGATGTCAAACATCATGGCTTGCTCCAAGCACCTGGCAGACACCTGGGACCAGAGAAATAAAAAGTGGACATTACAGCTTGTCACAGCTGCAGTCAGAGCGCTGGGGCTCTGTGAGGGCAGCTGGGGGATAGAACTGGGTCACTTGGGTTAAAGGAGAATCGCTGCTAGCTGTCAGCACTAGAAGGGATAGGACACATGGTTGCAGTATTCTGACTCCAGCCAGCAGAGAGTAGCACTTCCATGCCCTGGCCACCATGCAGGATTGTCCAGATGCCAGGCGCTGTACAAACCCAGAGCCATGCGGAGCTGTCCTGTGGCCTCACCTCTCTTTTTCTGGAGTGGGATTTCCAGAGCCATTTGGTGTGGCTGGATAGCTGTGCAGTCAGGTTGTGATCCAGGGCCTTCAGCTGGATCTGCAAGATGGTGCAGCAGGCCTTACAAATGCCCTCCTCTCCAGCAGTGCCCATATCCTACCCCAGAGGTGGCTGCATCTCAGTGCCAGGCCAGGGATCATTGTATAAACAGCCCCCAGGTCTCACCCCACACAGCTGGTACTCACACAGCTCCTGAGGTCTGCTCTGATGCTGGCCAGGGTGTCCAGGGGCAGGGACACCCAGCTGGCCACAGCGGATTCACTGAGGTTCTGCATGAGCCTGATGGACAGATCCACTTCTTCCTCCAGCAGCACCAAGCTGTGACATGCCTGCGGGTGCAGCAGAGGGATGCCTGTGTGAGATGGGAGGGGGCAGCAGGACACTGGGCCTGGGGCCAACGGGAAGGTCTGTGGGACTGGCCAGGCAGGGTGTGTGGGGGGGGAGAACAGAAAGGGGGCTAGTGGGGGAGGGGAAAGATGGGGTGGGGAGGATAGACTAGGATTGGAGGAGGGTTTGGGGGCAGACACGAAGGGGGGAATGGGGATGGGGCAGAGGGGGAGGCAGTCAGGCTGGACTCGCTCACCCTCAGCTGGTCCAGCTTGTGGCGGAAGAGGCGGATGTAGCAGTTCACGGCGGCAGGGTCCCAGACAAGCTCCTTCTGCGGGGGAAAGGCGAGACGGGCATGCAGTGAAACTGCTTCCATTGGGCATCCAAGCAATGCAGGGTCGCCCTCTAGCCTAGAGCCACCCCTGCGATGCAGCTGTCTCTGGGGTGGGATCTGGCCGCTGTTTATAATACAATTCCTCACCTGGTGCTGAGATGCAGCCACCTCTGGGGCAGCACATGGCGACTTGGCAGCCACAAGCTGTGTTTGCACCACCAGTTAGGACAGGAAGTGACAATCATTTCCTTCTGCAGCCGACTGAAACTGCTGGGGCAGCATGAAATGGACAGTTTGGCTCCAGTCCTGGGGTTACCGCCACCCCTCATACTAACTCTTCAGCTTCAGGGGGATAGGGACAGTGGTTTTACTTCTTAGCTCAGAGCTGCCTCTACTCACGTATTTATTCCGGAGGTCCTGAAAGGCTTGGCCCACATAGGAAGGAAGGGACCTGTATTGGGAAAGTCGGCACTTCTTTGCTGGAGCTCCTTTGGCAAAAGTTTCCACCAACACCAGCAAGAGAGCTGAGACTAGAAGCCTGTGGCCCATAGTGACTGCACCCAGAAAAAAAAAATCTCCTAAGTATGTTCTTTTTATCACACAGTATTAAAACAGAGAGAAATTATTGAGCCAAAACTTTGGGGGGGGGGGAGGTGTTGCGGGGATGATCCAATGACCCCAGAATATTTTTGCCAATTTGTCAGTTTGGTCAAACTGATTTGCCAAATCAAAAGTTTTGAGGGTTTGGCCTGACTTTCTTTTTCAGACGTCCTTCCATTTTATTTCAAGCACAATCAAAAGCGGTCAGGATTGAAATGAAGCCTTCTGTTTGACCCAAATTAATTATTTTGTAAAGAGTTTTCAGTGGGCTGAAAAATCTTGAAACATTTCCTTTCTGGTTCGACCTGAAGTGACTTTTTTCTATTTCCAGCAAACCGAAGAAGCCCCAAAGGAAACCCAAAGGAGCCTCATACACTCAGTTGGATCCAGCAATAGCAGGATTTGGATCAGAACCTCTGGGTCAGCTCAAGTGGACGCAACCTCTCTACTGTCCTTCTGTGTCTGACCTTTCGCATATTGAGAAGTGCTGGTACCCTCCTTTCATATATGGGGAAACTGAGGCACAGTGCTGCTGTGTGAGTACTCTAGGGTCACACCAGGATGGGGTAGTAGAGCAAAGACCTCTGTACACTGTACCTAAGTGGGGGCCTGCCAGCCGTGGGATTCTGGGCTTGCTGTTCCAAAGCCCTTGCTTGTACATCCTCCCAGCACTGTTAACTTGGACTTGCAGTGGCTGGCTCTGGGTCCTGCAGCCCTGTTGACGCATCCACACTGCACTACACAGACCTGCTGGCTGGGGGGCTGCAGCTTGAGCTGTGTCCCTGCAGCACTAGAGTGCTGACCACCTCCTGGCCCAGGGGGATCCTGAGTCAGTCTGGCTTGTGTGTGGATGGAGGGGGCGTGGGCTTCCAGCGCAGTGCAGGTGTGCTCTGAAGGAGAGACATCAGTAGCTGCAGTGGGAGCAAGGGAGGCTGCCCTCCTGCAAGAGTCACGGAAAGAGGACAGCGAGACATGCTCCATCAGGACAGATTTCCCACTGGCGCTGCACTTCAGCTGGGGGCTGCTCTTCTAAAGCGCCCGGCCTGCCAAGGCTTCATGCACCTGATGCCTGAGACTCAAAGGGCACCTAGGCCTAGGAGAGCTAACTGGCTGTGGAGGTGTAACCAGGGGTATGTAACCCCCTGCCCCCCGAGCCGGAGGGGTTCGCTCCATGCAGTGGGCAGAGGAAGCCACGTCCCCTTGCTCCTGCTGGGCAGGCTCCCACTGGGACTGGGCCGTGCAGACATGTGGCCAGGGCTGGAGCCCCAGCCGGGTGCTGGTGCGGAGCGAAACTCTGCACTGGATGGAAAGGTAGAAAGTGACCGGAGAATGGGGTGACTGAGACTCAGTAGCAAAGTGTAAGTTCCCTAGGGCCCTGGGGTCGGACCTGGTGGAGAAAGGTGGGTCTGATTCCCCCTACCCTGTCCAACCCACCACGGACACCGCTGATGGGCAGGGAGGGGAACTGGGCTGCCAAAGGCTGTTGCATAGGCTTTGGCCACTAAGCATTACTACCCTGAAGCCCAGGCCAGCATCAGTGACTCAGTCCAGGGGCCCAGACTGCCCTCTGGGGGCTGAGAGGTCGTACCTGCCCTGCAACAGGAGGGGAAATGTCACCATTATTTATTTGTTGTATTATCCTAGTACAAAGGACCAACTCCACGCTGTGCCAGATGCTGTATATATTTGTTGCTATTAGGTATATTATGGTAGAAGCTAGATACCACAGTCCCAAACCAGGACTCTGCTGTGCCAGATGCTGTACATATTTATTGCTATTAGGTGTATTATGGTACCTAGGCTCCCCCTGTGCCAGGAATACATAGAACAAGCTGGTCCCTGCCCTAGGGAGCTGAGGGTCCCTAAACCACCGGGCTCCCTCCAGCACCAAGTGTGGAAGTCCAGACACTGTAAAGCTCTGTGGACTGGCTTTCTGGGTGTCTGGTTTATCGTTCCTGCCCCTGCTCTCTCCCACCTGCTGAGTGCCATGCCCAAAGCGAGACCTTTTCCCTGAGTGGCAAAGTAACACAGCGCTGGGACATCTGCAGGGAGGGCTTGGGTGATGGGTGGGGGTGACTTGTTTAAGTCTCTGACGCGGGCTTCACGTTACAAATGCAGCCAGGTTCCATGCAGCCTAAAGCGCGCGTCCTCGGGAAAAGCGGCACTGTGGGCTCTGCTGCACCAGACACACGCCAAGACGTTTTGTTTCTAATTAATACCAACAAGGCAGGGTTGCTTTATTCCTCGAGCTGCTGCAGTTGAGTTGGCTGCTTGCCTTGTGTTACGGCAGCACACGTCACCCTTGGCAGGCGTTTGCAGAACAGAAATTGCGAGTGTACAATCATTCAGTTCTACGCGTTAAATTGCCCACCGACCTAATGAACGGCGTTGGCTTCTATGGAACTCGAAGGCACTGGGGAAAGAATGGGATCTGTAGAGGGAGGATTGCATGGATGGATAGATGGGTTTGTGGGGAAGAAGGAGTGGACAGATAGAAGGGAGTGTGTGGGGAGGGAGGGATGAATCTGCCTTGAATCCTGCATGCACTTTGGGTCTAGAACTTGGGGGTCACCAACTGAAATTAATAGGTAGCAAGTTTAAAACAAACAAAAAGAAGTATTTCTTCACATAGCTCACAGTCAATCTATGGAACTCCTTGCCAGAGGATGTTGTGAAGGCCAGGTCTTTAACAAGTTTCAAAAAAGAACTAGATAGATTCATGAAGAATAGGTCCATTGATGCTTTAGCCAGGATGGGCAGGACAGGTGTCCCTAGCCTCTGTTTGTCAGAAGCTGGGAATGGGCATTAGGGGATGGATCATTTGATGATTCCCTGTTCTGGTAATTTCCTCTGGGTACCTGGCATTGGCTGTTGTTGGCAGACAGGACACTGGGCTAAATGGACCTTTGCTCTGAGATTTGGAGAGAATTTGAAAAAGGTCCAGAGGAGGGCAACAAAAATGATTGGGGATGGACCATCTTCCATAGGAGGAGAGGAGTTTTCAGCATGGAAGAGAGATGGCTAAGGGGGATATGAGAGGCGGCTATAAAATTGTGATGGAGGTGACGAAGCGGAAGAAAGAAAAAGTGTTATTTACTCCTTTCTTAGAGCATGAGAACCAGGGATTACCCAATGAAATTAATAGGCAGCAGAATTAAAATAAACATAAGGAAGGGCTTATCCCACAGCAGGCCTTGCCAGAGGATGTTGTGAAGGCCAAAAGTATAAATGGGTTTAAAAAAGAATGAGAGAAATGCCTGGAGGACAGGTCCATCAGTGGCTGTCAGTCCGAATGGTCAGGGATGAAACCCATGCGCTGTGTATTCCTAACCCTCTTCCTGCCAGAAGCTGGGAATGGGTCACAGGGGAAGGATCACTTAATTATTTACCTGTCCTGCTCTTTCCCTCTGAAGCACCTGACACTGGCTGCTATTAGATGGCATGGGATTTAGATGGACTATTGGTCTGACCCCTGTGGCCTTTCTTCTATGTTCCTATGATGTGTGAGTCTGGGGAAGGAGGAAGGGAGGGAAGGAGGGGTGTCCCCAGGATGGCTAGGAAGAGAGAACCTGACTCTCATTGACTTCAGACGAAGCAGAACGAAGCTCCGGAATTTGTGTTTACTCCCAGGCAGACGTTAGGAGCGCTCGATGAGCGAGCTAATTGCACAATTACTGTATCAGGGAGCTCAGATAAATAAAATATTGGCTGGGCTGGTGGCAAAAAAACCGATCCTTTTAAGAAAGGCAAGAAGGTAATTATGGGATTTACTGGGGTCTGCCAAGCAAAGTCGTTCGTTGCCAGGCGCAGTTTGGAATGCAATTATTTTTTGACAACATTTACATCAGCAAACTGAGTAATGGGGTGATTAGCGCGCAGCAGGCAGGAATCTGGGCCAGGGCCTATGAAGCAGTGGAAGGAATCATGGTGGCTCAGTGCTACGCTGACTTGCCAGGTTACCTGAGCACTGTGTTGGGTCACACTGGATAGTGCCTCAGTTTCCCCTTCTCTGAAATGTGTTAATAGTATTGCTCTAACTTCCTGCTCACTGCTGTAGCACCAGTGGAATCAATGAGGCCAAATCCCCCTGCTATAAATTCAGCCTCTTCTTTACAACCTGAAGGACCAGAAAGCTACTCCATTTCACCTGACGGCAACAGAAGCATCCAAAGTCAAGTTGGCCAAAACATTTCAGCAGGGTAAGTTTCCCCCAGATTGTAAATGATGTAAAGAAATCTGTTAGTGCTGGTTGGAAAATGAGGGGGGAGGGGGTTCTGCCAAGAATTTGGACTTTTTGTTGAAGAGCAGAAACCTGAATATTTCTCTTCGAACACTGGGGAAAGCCAAAAAGATTTAGGCCGAAAGCTGTTAGCGCCTGAAAAATTTCAGCTGAAACTCAGAACATTCTAGGCCTAAAACTGCCAAAGGAAAAAACCATTCGAGACCAAAAGCTGATTTATTTTTTATGGCAGAAACAAAAAAAATTAGGCCAAACCCCTGAATATTTTCAGAAGAAAATTAGAAAAGTTTAGGCCAAAAAATGAAAGACTTTTGCAGCCCCCAAAACGTCTGGTTTTAGTTTTCCCAGGAAAATGGGACTCTTTCTGTGGAAAGCAGGCACCTTCCTTCTGTGAAAACTCATCTAGTCATCCCTTTCCCCATTTTTCCCATCACACTGAAGTTTTGACAGGAAAAGCCATACCTGTGAGAGCCGCGGCCAGAGTGTTGATTCAATTCCTTCAGATTCTTCAGTCCCTTTCCACCTGCTTTTTGCTGCTGACTGCATGTATGTCGCTCCATTTCCACGGCTTTTATGCCCCAGAAATGTTCTGTTTGTAACTTTGCAGAAAGAAAACTTGTTTTTGCTTTTGATAAGTGCTCCTGCTTGGAAAGGGAAAACGATAAGCTTTAAGCAGGTATGTGGAAACGGAAACACCTCGGGATGTCATCAGCTCATGATGCTGGGGGAGGTTTGTGCATGAGATCTGGATCAATAGGAGCCCACGCTGGGGCTTTCCCCAGATGTCACAGTTCAAGCCTGGGATTTCATAGCTTGCTGGGCAGTTTTTGCTCTGGTTTGCACAGCACTGGGGGAGTCACAGGGGCTTGTGCCAGATGGGGGCACACAAAGAGGCTTTCCTCTTTCCATTTCATGTTGTGGGGTTGGCCTGGGATAGAGACCTAGGGCTGGTCAGGAGGCCAGTTGTTTCCTAAAGTTTGGGGACAGTTTTGTGTAGCAGGCTCTGCTTTATATAGAACCAGGAGATGCTTTATTTTGGGAAGGGCCTGCACAGAAGTCTGGAAGGCAGGATGGCTGGGTTCTCCCAGCGCCAGGGGCAGCAGGGTCCCGTTGTCAGTGCAGAAGGCTGAGTGCTAGGACTGCTGAGTTTAAATTCCAGCTCTAGGAGCACGTAGGGCCTAGTGGTTATCGTGAGGGTGAGGGCCTCGACGGCTGGGTTTATTCCCAGCTGTGATAGGGGAGTGGGATCTAGTGGTTTGAGCAGGGCAGGGTTGGGAGCCAGGACTCCTGGGTTCTGTCCTCAGCTGTGGGAGGGTCATGGGGTCTAGTGGTGAGAGCAGGAAAAGGGCTAGGAGCCAGGACTCCAATGCAAAGACTGGGAAGCAGCATGCTCACACCTTGCTCAGCGTCTCCTGCCTGGATAGGTTTGTGTGCGTTCTCTGGATCTTGGTATATGTCCCACCCCACCAAGTTGAGAGTTAGGATTTCTTCCAACTTCCTGTGTTGCACACTCCTTGCCCATTTCAACCCTAGGCTCCCACGCCCTGGCTCAAAAAATCCAGGAAATCCATTGCCAGGCCCTAGCACATGTACAGGATCTTCTGGAATCCGGGACGTTTGGAAATGGTTGAGCGATTGTAGGAGGTTTTCTTCGCGTATGGGATGTGAGTGTTTGGAAGACCAAATATTGTCTGTCAGGTACATTACGGGAGCTCTTAGGCATCCCAGCCATGGCCCAGGCCCACATTGGTGTACATTTTTACTGCTATTAGGTATATTACGGTAGCCAGGTGCTGTACAAACCCAGACCAGAAAGACAGTCCTGCCCCAGTGAGTTTAACACAGTTTGTGGTTTCAAACTCTCCCCGCCCTCTGATCATCTGCTATGTTCCCTTCTGATTCTCAGAAGAGCCTGGCCCCATTTCGAATCTTCTGAAGCAGAAACCACCCAGCCAAGGACCCAGAGAACAGCTGTCCCAAGCTGCAGGCCGGGAACCACCAATGGGGAGTCCCATAGTGTCCGCTGAAAAGTCGTCTCAGGGAATGGAGACTGCCCGTGGAATCTGAAACCATCAGGCATTTCAAGGGGGGAAGCTGCTCAGTAAAGCCGGCCTGAGACGTAGATTTTTGTAGTTGTTGTTGTAAATTTAACAAAAATAAAACAACCCAGCCACAATCCCCGCAAAACCAAACCAAAAAGACCCTTTAATCCCCACTCCATCCCCCCAAAACCGATCCCATCCCAATAGAAATTAAAAAAAAATCTGATAGAAATAATTGCCTCTAGCCAGGTAAACCATCCTCACCAATGCTGGCCACACAGACATGGCCAGATTAAAGCTGATGGAAGAAAGAGACACTTTTCTTTTAAATACCAGGCCAAATTAGCCTGTGGAACTCATGGCCACAGGATGAGAGGCAGGATTCTTTTGAAGTAGCTGGGACCAGCTGCTGTTAGACACGTGCCTTTGGACTAAAGGGGCATGATTAATACGTTCAGAGGTTTGAAAGCTGGAAGGGGCCCAAGGACTTGTTTGTGTGTGTGTGGGGGGGGGCATCTTTTGGTTTAGAAAAAAGAAATATTGATAGGTCCCGGGTAGAACAATCACACACCTGATCCCAGAGTCTTACTTTCCAGGTGGATAGATTTTTTAAGGCGAGAAGGGACTGGTAGATCCTCTAGTCTGATCCATGTGACAGGTCAGAGAATTTCCTTTGGATCCCTTTGGGCTGAGTTTGGCTAATGCACATCACTGGCAGACCCCCGCAGTGTTCGTTGCAATGGTGAATCGCCCATGCTGTTAAAAATTGCAGCTTTATTTCCAGCACACATTGGTCTGGCTTTGACTTCCAGCCATTGGTGCTTGTTCTGCCTTTCTCCGTGAGACAGAAGGGTGGTCTAGTCTCCAATATGTTTTCCCTCTGGAGGTGCTTAGACACCGTGATTGACTCAACCAAATTCTTTTTGACAGCACTCCTGATGTCTCTCCCTGCCAGGCATTTTCTCCCACCCTGAAAGAATTTTTGTGGCTCTGCTCTGCCCCCTCACCCACTATTTACATCTGCTTGAAAATATGGGTGCAGTGTCATTCTCATGAAGGTTGTGTCCAGAGGTGCAATTCCCTTGCTGCTTGCATGTATATACCGCAGGCCCGCCTCAGCCCCATTTTCCCCAGCATGGTCTCACCTGGAGCTGCCTCTCCATCAGGAGCATGAACCCTTTCCCATGGTTCCTGCTTTTCAGGAGATTGCACCCGGTCTGGTGGAACAGATGCCATTTTCAAATATTGTGAAACCTGTACATGGGGTAGTTCTTGCCCCAGCTAATAATAATCCCATGCTCTTATCAGCAGGGAAATCTGAAAGTGCTTTACAAAGGCCACGTCTATGCTATAAAAGGAGGGCAGGAGCCATAGCCCCATTTTATAGACAGAGAAACTGAGGCACTGGGGAAGTGACTGGCCCAGGTTGCTCAGAAGGCCATTGGACTAGAACCCAGATCTTCTGAGTCCTCTGCTACCCTCCTAGAAGTGTATCTGTCCCTGCTACATTTGTATCCTACCTGACGTACTTCTGGGTGACCCTGCTAGCTAGGCACATGAGTAGCCCTTGCTTCTACCGCCTGTGCACTGCATAGCACTGCAAGGGCATAAGCCTGCTATATCTGTCAGCAGGGTGAGAGTGATCGCAAGCCCAGCCCTTTCCATCTCACTAACATCCTGCAGCACTGAGTTCCACAGGTTAACAGTGCAGTCCTTCCATCTAGATTTCTCTGGGCCAGCTGTGACTCTGACAAGTGCTCAGAGTTGCCTGGTTCCTTTCTGGACTGTCCATTCCTGTAGCTACATCCCTTCTGATTTCTTCTCTCCCAGGCAGGCCTTTATGTTTTTCAACCTCTCTTCATTTCTTTTGCCCAATGTCTGGCCCAGCTTCCCTACAGAGCTGAAGCAGGGTGCGTGGGGAGGTCCCGCTACAATCCAATAATCAGTGCTTGACCATAGCACTTTTGCCAAGCTGTATGTCTCTCCAGCTTTCATTCTGCCCATCGAGTGGCTGCATCTCACCGAGCTGTCAGCAAGATCATTTCCCCTGCATACTAGCTCCTTATTGAGAGCTCATCAGCTCCAACGCGAGGCTCCAATTGCCCTTTGCAATGAGCATCCCCTGGCCGTACGTTAGCAATCAATTCTCCACCGGCCTCTCTCTGCGCTTGGTAATGTAAACATGTCATTTCGGGTCACCCACTCATTGGACTCCACACCTTCCCTGCACAGCTAATACAAATTTGCAGCGCGCGCTCAACAGATCCACAAGGCGGCCAACACTTAACCTTTCACCAGGCTGAAAATTGCCCATCGTCGGTCTCTGGCTCCAAGAGGTCGGTTTCTGACCCAGGACAGGGTTTCACCTCTCAGTGCTGCTTTAGTTACTAGGCAAGCAGTCTGCGGGGTACGGTGCTGGAGCTCTGGCTACTTGCTTCGCTGCTCCTGGCCTCAGTTTCTCCACTGACTGTTTTTGTAAAAAAGCTTCAGAGGGGCAGTCGAGTTAGTCTGTAATTGGAAACACTTACAAAACAACAAATAGTCCAGCAGCACCTTAGAGACTAACAACACATGTAGGCTAGGTCTACACTGGTGCAATCTTGCGCCAGAAGTATGCAAATGAGGCTAAGCGTGGAATATCGCTGAGCCTCATTTGCATATCTAATGAGCCGCCATTTTTGCGGAAGAGGCTCTTGCGCCAGAAGGAGCTGTCTATACTGCCCCTTCTTGCGCAAGAAAACCCCTCTTGCGCAATGCCGTTACGCTGATTATTTTCAGGAATAACGGCATTGCGCAAGAGGGGGTTTTCTTGTGCAAGAAGGGGCAGTGTAGACGCTCCTTCTGGCACAAGAGCCTCTTCCGTAAAAATGGCGTCTCATTAGATATGCAAATGAGGCTCAGCGATATTCCACGCTTAGCCTCATGTGCATACTTCTGGCACAAGATTGCGCCAGTGTAGACATAGCCGTAGATGGTATCATGAGCTTTCGTGGGCACAACCCACTTCTTCAGATGAATGGAGTATTAAAAGTCCAGTTCCAAAATGAATAGGGGATGGGGGGTGGGGAAGAAGGGAAAAAATAGTGAATTAGGTTCCTGGATGATTATGATGGAGGTGTGCTGTGTGGTTGCTGTTGAAATTACAGGGATTTCAACAACTGCCACCCCACTATCAACCTGAGCCTGGCTCAGTACACATGAGAGATCCACTTCCTTGACACTACAATACAATTACACGATGGACACATTTCCACCACCCTATACATTTCTCAAACTGTTGTATACAGCCAAGCCCTAAGATACAACCGGATTTGCTCCAAACCCACAAACGGAGACAAACACCTACAGGATCTATATAGAGCTTTCTTAAAACTGAAATACCCACCTAGAGAAGTGAAAAAACAGATCAACAGAGCCAGAACATGAACTACTTCAAGACAGACCTAAAAGAGAAACAACAGAATTCCACTTCATAGAATACTAATACTGGAAGGGACCTTGAGAGGTCATCGAGTCCAGTCCCCTGCCCTCATGGCAGGCCCAAGTACTGTCTAGACCATCCCTGATAGACATTTATCTAACCTACTCTTAAATATCTCCAGAGATGGAGATTCCACAACCTCCCTGGGCAATTTATTCCAGTGTTTAACCACCCTGACAGTTAGGAACTTTTTCCTAACATCCAACCTAAACCTCCCTTGCTGCAGTTTAAGCCCATTGCTTCTTGTTCTATCCTCAGAGGCCAAGATGAACAAGTTTTCTCCCTCCTCCTTATGACACCCTTTTAGATACCTGAAAACTGCTATCATGTCCCCCCTCAACCTTCTCTTTTCCAAACTAAACAAACCTAATTCTTTCAGCCTTCCTTCATAGGTCATGTTCTCTAGACCTTTAATCATTCTTGTTGCTCTTCTCTGGACCCTCTCCAATTTCTCCACATCTTCCTTGAAATGTGGTGCCCACAGAACTGGACACAATACTCCAACAGAGGCCTAACCAGCACAGAGTAAAGTGGAAGAATGACTTCTCATGTCTTGCTCACAACACACCTGTTAATGCATCCCAGAATCATGTTTGCTTTTTTTGCAACAGCATCACACTGTTGACTCATATTTAGCTTGTGGTCCACTATAACCTCTAGATCCCTTTCTGCCGTACTCCTTCCTAGACAGTCGCTTCCCATTCTGTATGTGTGAAACTGATTGTTCCTTCCTAAGTGGAGCACTTTGCATTTGTCTTTATTAAACTTCATCCTGTTTACCTCAGACCATTTCTCCAGTTTGTCCAGATATTTTGAATTATGACCCTATCCTCCAAAGCAGTTGCAACCCCTCCCAGCTTGGTATCATCTGCAAACTTAATAAGCGTACTTTCAATGCCAACATCTAAATCGTTGATGAAGATATTGAACAGAGCCGGTCCCAAAACAGACCCCTGCAGAACCCCACTTATTATACCTTTCCAGCAGGATTGAGAACCATTAATAAATACTCTCTGAGTACGGTTAGCCAGCCAGTTATGCACCCACCTTATAGTAGCCCCATCTAAGTTGTATTTACTTAGTTTATTGATAAGAATATCATGCGAGACCGTATCACATGCCTTACTAAAGTCTAGGGTATACCACATCCACCACTTCTCCCTTAGCCACAAGACTCATTATCCTATCAAAGAAAGCTATCAGATTGGTTTGACGTGATTTGTTCTTTACAAATCCATGCTGGCTGTTCCCTATCACCTTACCACCTTCCAAGTGTTTGCAGTGATTTCCTTAATTACTTGCTCCATTATCTTCCCTGGCACAGAAGTTAAACTAACTGTTCTGTAGTTTCCTGGGTTGTTCTTATTTCCCTTTTTATAGATCGGCACTATATTTGCCCTTTTCCAGTCTTCTGGAATCTCTCCTGTCTCCCATGATTTTCCAAAGAGGATAGTTAGAGGCTCAGATACCTCCTCTATCAGCTCCTTGAGTATTCTAGGATGCATTTCATCAGGCACTTGTCATCACCTACAGCCCACAACTTAAACCCCTCCAACGCATTATCAACAATCTACAACCTATCCTGGAAAATTATCCCTCATTCTCACAGGCCTTGGGGGAAAAGCCAAACCGCACCTGCAGACAACCCCCTAACCTCAAACAAATTCTGTCCAGTAACCACACAACACACGTGCATCATAATCATCCAGGAACCCACCCCTGCAATCAGCCCCAGGGCCAACTCTGCCCACACATCTACACAAGCGATTTCACTGGACCAAACCACAACAGCCACCACATCAAGGGCTCATTTCATAGAATCATAGAATACGAGGACTGGAAGGGACCTCGAGAGGTCATCAAGTCCAGTCCCCTGACCTCGTGGCAGGACCAAATACTGTCTAGACCATCCCTGATAGACATTTATCTAACCTACTCTTAAATATCTCCAGAGATGGAGATTCCACAACCTCCCTGGGCAATTTATTCCAGTGTTTAACCATCCTGACAGTCAGGAACTTTTTCCTAATGTCCAGCCTAAACCTACCTTGCTGCAGTTTAAGCCCATTGCTTCTTGTTCTATCCTCAGAGGCCAAGATGAACAAGTTTTCTCCCTCCTCCTTATGACACCCTTTTAGATACCTGAAAACTGCTATCATGTCCCCCCTCAATCTTCTCTTTTCCAAACTAAACAAACCCAATTCTTTCAGCCTTCCTTCATAGGTCATGTTCTCTAGACCTTTAATCATTCTTGTTGCTCTTCTCTGGACCCTCTCCAATTTCTCCACATCCTTCCTGAAATGTGGTGCCCAGAACTGGACACAATACTCCAACTGAGGCCTAACCAGCACAGAGTAGAGCGGAAGAATGACTTCTCGTGTCTTGCTCACAACACACCTTGTGTGATCTGTGCCATCAAATGCCAGCAATGCCCCTCTGACATGTATATTGGTCAAACTGGACAGTCTCTATGGAAAAGAATTAATGGATACAAATCAGATATCTGGAAAGGCAATACACAAAATCCTGTTGGAGAAAATTTTAACCTGCCCGGGCCAATTCCACAAGCCGAATACACAGGGAAGGTCTGGAACTTAACTTCATTTACAAGTTTGGGAGCCATCACAAAGATACAAATAAAGACATTACCTGGCTAGCACACTACCTCCCACCTCCTAATGACTTAACCATCCAGACAATGGGTACTTAAGAACAATTTGCACCTTCTCTATCAGTTTCTTGTAACTTGAACATTCTAATTCAGTATTTTTCCCTTTCCTTTTTCCCCCACCCCATATTTATTTTGGAACTGGACTTTTAATACTCCATTCATCTGAAGAAGTGGGTTGTGCCCACGAAAACTCATGATACCATCTACATGTTTTGTTAGTCTTTAAGGTACTGCTAAACTATTCATTGTTTTTGTAACGTGTTTTGAGATTTAATGCTGACAAGTGCTGAGAGGGGTGTTTATTAGGTGTATTGCGGTAGCACCTACAGAGCGGGGCCCTATCCTACATGGTGCTGTGAGGTGCAGCGTGAGAGACAGGCCTTGCTCCTGACTCTCAATTACGGCTGTAAAATCCTGTTTAATTAGTTAATCAGTTAAAAATTTATGTTTAGCCAGTTAACCAATTAAAGGGGAGGGGCAGCCTGGCTGCTTCTGGCCCTGCATGGGGCTGCTGGCTTCCAGCCCACATGGGCTGGGAACTGGCAGCCCTGCATGGGGGCCCTGAGGCGCTGCTTCCCAGGTGCCAGTTAACCATTAACAGGCAAGCTTCACCATGAAGGGTGATACTTACTGGTAACCGGTTAACCGGTTACCCATTAACATCCCTGGTCTCAATAGAGGGGAAACTGAGGCACACAACAGCGTCTGGCCATGTCCAGCCAGTCAGTGGCAAGTGTCCTGGGTCCTGTCCAGTGCCTTACCCACTTCCTGATGATGTGGTGCTGAGGGCCCATGTCCAAAAAGCTGACAACAGACATGCTGGATGGGCAGTGGGGAAACTGAGGCCCAGAGACAAGAAGCGAGTTGCCCAAACACTAGGGGGAGGGGAGCGAGGGGAGCTGGGATTGGAATGCAGCCTGCCCCAATCCTGGTAGTAACTGGTTTGGCTTTCCCCACCAAGATGCATCAAACGTACAAAGACATTGCCAAGTGTTCTGGCCTTTTCTTCCATTTATTGTGTGAATGGATTTTCCAAGAGTGCAGTGGGCTACAATTCTGAAAGAGGCCTCCAGGGCATTTCGACAAGCGAGCTACAGGCAGGCAGCGTGTGTGGGACACACAAACCATGGCCAAGTGCTGAGAGCGGTGCCTCTCGTTTGGAGTTCCACCCCAAAGCACTCAGCACAGGACTCTCGAGGAAACACATCGGGAAGAACTGAGCAATAGGAAAAGCAGGTTCAAATGGCTGACTGCACCTCAGCAGCAGCTCCAGGGCTAATGATCAGTGGGGTTAGTTAATTATTAAGGAGGGGAAACTGAGGCACGGAGCTGAGATGCGACTTAGCTTAGCTGCATGCTGTCCTGTGCATTGTGAGTGGTTAGTTCTGAATTCACACAGCAGATTCGGAGCTCAGTGTCAGCACAGTAACTCCAGAGCAGCTCCAGGAAGGTATTCCAGATTTACACTTGTGTGTAACAGGGATTCCAATCTGGCGCCTACTCCAGTGAAGTCAGAGGAGTATTAGCCCCACAATGTAAATGAGATCAGGAGCTGGCCCCGGGAGCATTGGTCAGAAAGGATGTGCACCATCCACAGTGTAAATGAAATCAGGATCAGATGCTGGGAGCATTAATGTAAAAAGAGAGTGACTCTGAATGTGCATCATAGTGTAAATGAGATGTGACTGCAGTTTGACAGCAATGTGGAAGACATCTGGGTCCAGCCCCTTCCCTCCCTGCCTCACTCTACACAGGGCGCGGGATGGCACGGAGCTTGTAGGTGAGGCCCTGGCCACGGAAAGCCCTCCGCAGGGAGGCCAAGTCGATGGCCCTGGGGTCTGTGACCAGTTCCAGGGAGAAGCTCTGCAGGAGGGTGGTTACAAACAGGAAGATCTCCACTGTGGCCAGCCCCTGGCCGAGACACATGCGCTTCCCTGCAGGGGGTATAAGAGTATAAGACCCTCTGCTGGATGTCCTCTGGCCTGACTTCCGCAAGCAGCCCCCGGGGCACCTGTCTCACCTCCCTCCTGCTGGAGGAGTTCCTCCTTCGCAGACCCTTGAGCTCTTTTCAGCTGATGTTTTCTCCAGCCCTGGGTGCCTTCTAGCACCCTTCTCAGCCCCTCACCAAGGGGGAGCAGCAGTTTTAAAGGCAGCCCCAGCACCATGAACGCCAGGCAGAAACAGGGCCAATGTGGGCAGGGAAGCTGTGGCCTGGAGCAGGGGATAGAACCAGGCGTCCTGAGGCCCAGCCCAGCCATAGAATCATAGAACCATAGAGCTGGAGGAGACCTTAGAAGGCCATCAAGTCCAGCCACCTGCCCAAGGCAGGACCAATCTCAGCTAAATCAACCCAGCCATGTTGTGTTGTACATGCCAGTAGCTGGACTTGGTTGTAGCCATCTCCCCAGTGCCACCCACATGGGCACAATCACCCCGCGGCTCCCCCAGGGCGTACGTCAGGTGAGAGGGTGGTAAGGCCTTTAGTCTTTGTTCTTAGGGTTGCCAGGTGTCCGGTTTTGAACCAAACAATCTGGTATTTCAGCTTTCTGTCCGGGAAACAAATTGAGAAAATACCGGACAGAGAAATGTCGGGATTTTCTAATGAAGTTTTTATTATTATCATGAGTAGCAATACGTAGTTGCGTACTGCCTGGCTGGTAGACACACTCATGCTCACTTGCCCATGAACCCCACTGGGACTGTGCGTGGGACGGGCAGCACCCCGGGATCTGCGTGTGCCCGGGCCAGCCCCGCTCTCCGCTGGCTGGTTCCTCCCTCCTGCTCCCCACCCAGCCAGCCCCGCTCCCCGGCGGCTGGTCCCCCCCCAGCCAGCTCCACTCCCCCCAACCCCTTCCCATCCAGCCCCACTCCCCAGCGGCCGGTCCCCCCCACATCTGAGATCAAGTGTGTCCGGTATTTTTTTTAAACCATCTGGTAACCCTATTTGTTCTGAGCTGAAAGAGCCTGCAGACTCTGCTGCCTCTCCTGCCTGCGGAGCCCTGGTGTCCGTCTGTCCATCCGTCTGTGCCTACTGGAGGGGCTGAGCCCTGTTGTGTGTGTGTCCCTGTCGCCCCCTGCTGGAGGGGCTGAGCCCTGCTCTGCATGTGTGTGTGTGTGTGTGTGTGTGTCCCTGTTGTCCCCTGGTGCAAGGGCTGTGGGTGTGCAAGAGAGACATGTAGCAAGGGATGTGTGTTCACATTACCTGCCGAGAAGGGCATGGCCGTGTCTCTCTTCCTGAATGCTCCATTCTCATCTAAGAAATGACCTGGGTTAAACTCCTCTGGGGTCTCCCAGCTGGCTGGGTCGAAGTGCACGGAGGCCAGGAGAGGGATGATGGTTGTACCCTGGGAGAGGGGAGAGATGGGGAAAAGGTGCCAACAGTGCGAGGTTTTAGGCAATTTATTGCAATAGGACTGGAAAGGCAATAACTGGCCTCAGGGGTTAGAATCTCAAAGCCAGTTATGATCTCTAAGTCCCTTTCCCAAAGAAAGAAACTGAGGCACGGGGCAGGTAAGGGTTGGGCCCGAAATCACACAATGTGTCAGCAGTGGAGCGGAGAGGAGGATCTAGGCTATCCTGAGCCTGCACTGGGCCAGTAACCTGGGGTAGCGCCTCAGTGCCAAACTGGCTTGGGAGCCCTTCTCCCACCACTGAACTGTAGCCACCTCTCAGGTGGAATGGGGCAATTGCTTGCCCAGGTGTCCCTTGCTTGGGGCTGAGATGCAACCACCTCTAGGGTGGGATGTGGCAGCTGTTTAGTGGCACGGCAGCTTCAGGAAGTGAAGTTTGGAAAGGGGCAGGATGGCATTTCCTTGGCTAAACCTGGGCCAGTGACCCCAGGTAGGGATCTCACCTGAGGGATGCAGTACCCCCGGAAGGCGGTGGGGCGGGTTGTGGTGTGTGGCAGGCTCATGGGCACCAGGTCGAGGTAGCGCTGGAGTTCGTGTAGCACAGCATTGGTGTAGGGCAGCTGCAGACGGTCCCTCAGGGCTGGGGGCCGGGCCCTGCCCACCACCCTGTCCAGCTCCCCATGCACCCGCGCTGCAAAGAGACACACATGGCCTTAGGGTGCTGGAAAAGGGGGACCCCCCTCATGCGTGCTCCCCCACTTCCCTCCTCGGCCATCCACCCCACCTCCCCCCAATTTCTCTTCTCGCCCTAAAAGCCAGCCCCACTTCCAGACAGCACACATTTCCAAGACTCTTTGCATCAGTCCCCAGGCTGACTGGACTTCCCATGATGGTTCGGGGGAGCAGGGCCAAGCCCCTACCTCCTTCTACTTCCCTCCCACCATGCTGGGAGCTCTGCCCTGGCGCCCCCTCCTATGCCGTCTTCTCACTCCTGGCACTCTGTTCTTGTCTCCCAACCCTGCCCTTGGGACTGGCATGGGGGAGCTTCTAACTCCCCTTTGCCCAGTGCCCAGTGTAATGCAGAGCAACCTCAGGGCTGCTCTAATTCATGGGAAGCCCCCATGGACTCTGGGGGCAGAAAAGAGTCACTGCACAGTGTGCTCTGGCCAGGCCCCTGAACCACCCTCTATGGGCCCTGGGGGGCTGGGAATAAGCACATCTCCATACACTCCGTGCCCTAAGCTAATGATTGAGGACAGGGCCCTTGTATCTGCTCCACCCTGGCTGGGGAGTCCCCCGGTGTGGAAGGTGGAAGGGTGGGATTCTGGGGGGCCCAGTCCCCCTTCTTCTGAGTCCCTTTTATTGCTGCTGGATGGGCCAGGAGGAGCCCCTGCCTGCCTTAGGATCGTGTCCTCTGTCTGGGGCCAGCCGGGGTCACGAGGCAGGGATCTTGGGGAGTCATCTGCAGGCTGCCCAGACGTAGCACCGGGGATGGGCCAGGGAAGGCAGGCAGGGTGACTCACCCACTCTCACACCCACCTTGCACCTCTGGGAACTTGCTGAGCACCAGCAGGGCAAATTGGGTGGTGTTGCTGGTAGTTTCGATGCCCCCAATGAACAGGTTGTTGGCAAGTGCTACCAGGTTCTCATCCCCGAATTCCGACCGCTCCTTCCCTTGCTCCTGCAAAGCACCAAGGGTGGGGGTCTCCAGTGATACCACAGCCCACCCCTCCCGGCAAGAGGGAGGGAGGGATGGTGGATGGATGGAAGGGTATCTTCTGGGGATGGGGGACATGGTTCCCTCCAAGTCAGTAGTTCCCAACCTTTTTGAGCATACAGACCCCCTTTCAATCTATTACAGTTTTACGGACCCCATAAACAGTATAGCTATTTTCAAACAATATAATGTCCCTGCCGTTCACTGTTCTGGGTCAAGGGGAGTGGTGGGAAGCAGTAGCCAGCACATCCCTTGGCCCACGCTGCTTCCTCAGTTCCCGCCCCCTTCGTCCCCTGCCCATCCACGGAGGATACGGCGAAGGGGCTCTCGTGGCCAAAGGCAGCTCCTTCCCTGGCACTCCGCCCTTGGCCGGGCACAGAGTCTTGGGGGAGAAGGAAAAGAAAAGTAAGGGTCAGGCGCACCGCATAAACAGCAGCACAGATGGCAGCGGGAGGACGGATGGTCATGAATGGTGAGTCCCAGGTGAGAATCGCCTGGTGGAAACGCCCAGTCCCACAGTGGGCCCAATCCTTACTTGTAAACTTTCCACAGACCCCCTACAGTACTGTCACGGACCACCAGGGGTCCATGGAGCACAGGTTGGGAACTCGCACTGCTCTAAGTTTTTCCATCCATGCGCAGAATAAATTGTGTTATGTGCATTGAGGAATGTGCATATGTGCACCACCAATAGAAATACATGCTGTCCACTGTGAGCGGGTGCTCTGCTAATCAGCTGGGTGGCACCCGAATCTCTGCTAGCGGTCTCCCAAGCACTCTGGGGTATGGGGAGAGATGGATGGAGGAATGGATAAGAACATAGAAAGAACATAAGAATGGCCAGACTGGGTCAGACCAAAGGTCCATCCAGCCCAGTGTCCTGTCTTCTGACAGTGGCCAGTGCCAGGTGCCCAGAGGGAATGAACAGAACAGAGAATCTTCAAGTGATCCCTCCCCTGTCACCCATTCCCAGCTTCTGACAAACAGAGGCTAGGGACACCCTCCCTGCCTGTCCTGGCTAACAGCCATTGATGGACCTGTCCTCTATGAATTTATCTAGTTCTTTTTTGAACCCTATTAAAGTCCTGGTCTTCACAAGATCCTCTGGCAAGGAGTTCCACAGGTTGATTGTGTGCTGTGCGAAAAAATTATTTGTTTGGTTTGGTTGCACCTGCTATCTATTAATTTCTATTAATTACACCTGCCCCTAGTTCTTGTGATCTGGGAGCAAGTAAATAACTTTTCCTTATTCACGTTCTCCACACCAGTCATGATTTTATAGACCTCTATCATATCTCCCCTTAGTCTCTTCTTTTCTAAGATGAAAAGTCTAAGTCTTTTTAATCTCTGCTCATAGGGGATCTGTTCCAAACCTCTCATAATTTTTGTTGATCTTTTCTGAACTTCTTCCAATGCCAATGTATCTTCTTTGAGATGAGATGACCACATCTGCATGCAGTATTCAAGATGTGGACATACCATGGATTTATAAATCCCTTTAAAAAATAAATCCTAATGTTCTGTTTGCTTTTCAGATGGCCACTGCTCACTGAGCGGGTGTTTTCAGAGAACTGTCCATAATGATTCCAAGAGCTTGCTCTAGTCAGTTCCACTCCCTGCATCTGACCAAGTGGGTCTTTGCCCATGAGAGCTAATGCCCAATTCAGTCTGTTGGTCACCAAGGTGCCACAGGATTCCTCGTTGGTTTTATGGGGATGGATGGAGGGGTGCCCCTGGGGAACGGGGGATGGGTTAAGGGGTGTCCATGAGGAGAGAACACGATTGAAGTCTGGCTCAGGAACGGCCACAATTTGCTCCCTCAGGATCTAGATGCAACCCCCTATCAATGGAGCTTAATTCCAGGTGCAACCCACCGCTCCCTGGCACTGACTCCGCTGGCCCCCGCCAGCCTCTCACCTTGGCCTGCTGCAGGAGGAAGTGGTCAATGAAGTCGCGGGGGGCGCCAGGGTCCAGGTTGGACCGGTGAGAAGCCACCTGGGCCCGGATGAAGACTCTGAGACGGTCATAGTCCCGGAAGACGCGCCTGTGCCAGCCAGGTAGGAAGTGCATGATCCCCGAGAAGATGTTATAAAGCTGCGGGCGTGGGGAGAGAGGAGAGTTGGGAAGAGCTATGAGGTGGAAACAGTTTCACTGTGGGCAGAGACAAGGAGGGGCCAAAGTCTTGGGCTGGAATTCAGCAGCCTTGGGTTCTCATCCCACCTCAGCCACTCAGCTGCTGGGAGTTCAGGGACCAAAGCCCTGCTCCTCGTTGCCTCAGTTTCCCCCAGGAGGCTGCAGAGCTGATTGGGAAATGGTTTGACCATCCCGTGAGCAGCAGAAAAAATGTCCTGCCTCAGGACAAATTTGAAATCTCACAAATTCTCCCCAAACCTCGGAAGCAAGAGAATCCCAGGAAAGGTTCATTTCAGCATCTACCTCATCATATTCATCTGGGCTTGTATTCACTACAAATTACTGGAGGGTTGGGAGGGAAAAGTCACTTTAGTGCAACCTGCTGGAAATTTTTCCTGACAAAAATTTCCATGCCAGAGGTGACCAGTTTTTCTGAAGTGGGAAATTCAGCGGCACTGGCCCTTTCCCACACACGTGCTCAGAGAATCAGTGTTTTCCAAAGAAAAACTTAAGTTAGTCTGTAACTAGAAAAACAATGAATAATCTAGCAGCACCTTAAAGACTAACGACAAAGCTCATGATAACAGCTACATGTTTTTGTTAGACTTTAAGGTGCTGCTGGACTATTCATTGTTTTGTAAGTTTTTCTAGTTACAGACTAACTCGGCTACCCCTCTGAAGCTTTTATTTTCCAAGGGATAGTCCAAAAATTCCCAACCTGCTAATGGTGCATCTCTGCCCCCTAGTGCCAGGCCGAGCATGCAGCTGCTGTGGGGGTTAGGGGTGGGGCGTGTCGGGTGCTGGATACCTGTGCATGGAAGGAGCGGAAGTAGCACATGTAGGATGCAATGATGCACAGGAGCTCCTGGAATTCCTCGTTGTCACTGCTGTAGCGGGTTCCGAACACCATGGAGCAGATGACGTTGGCCACGGCCCGTGTGAGGTGAGGCTGTGGGTCAAACTCGTGCCCTGCGAGAGGGGCGCGCAGACACCAGGAAACAAGCCCAGGTCGGGGAAACCAGAAAGCCCAGGAGGCCTGGCTCCCAGCTCCCTCCTCTAACCTCCCAGACCTCACTCCTCTCCCAGAGCTGGGGCTAGAACCCAGGTGTCCTGGCTTCTAGCCCCTTCTGCTCTAACCACTAGAACCAACTTCTCTCCCAGAGCCAGAGGTAAAATGCAAGAGTCTGGCTCCTAGCCTTGCTGCTCTAACCACTAGATCCTGCTTCCCTCTCACAGCTGGAATTCTGAAAACCCCGCCCCCTGTGCTAACCACTATCACACATTTCCTTCCAGTGCCTGCACCCCCAGGACTCCCCGCTGGGTGCCCAAGGCTCACTGTCTGGGGATGCTACACCCCAGACCTGAGTGGCAGCTTGAGTTACGCCGCTCACCTTGTTTCTCAGTCACAGCTTGGGTGAGGTGCCAGGCCTCCTCCTGCACCCGCTGCTCCACTGTCCTCTTCCCCATGCCCAAGTTCCGGAGCGTGGAAAGGGTGAACCGGCGCAGCTGCCTCCACCGCTCGCCATTGCTGTTAGTTAACCCTGTGACAGTCATGGGGATGTCTGTGTCACTAACAGAGGCTCCGCCTCTTCTCCCAGAGTAGAACCCCATGTCCCAGCCTTGCCTGCTCCAACCACTAGTCCCCACACTCCTGCCAGAGCTGGGAGAGAACCAGGAGTCTTGGCTTCCAGCTCCCCTGCTCTAACCATTAGTCCCCACTCCTCTCCCAGTGCTGGGGAGAAAACCTAGGTGTCCTAGCTAACCCCCCCCCCCCCGCTCTAACCACTAGTCTCCACTTCCCTCCCAGATCTGGACAGAACCCAGGAGCCCTGTGTCTCAGTTCCCCTCCCTTCCAGCTCTGACCATTGGACTCCCCCCACCAATTTGGGTTAACATGGGTTAACATACACAGCCAGTGATAGAGGGGGATATACTATGTTCTTAGTTATTTTTGTTTCCCCCTCCTCCTGTGAATATTTTAGATTAAAAGGGAAAGAACAAGAAAAACCCCTTTTTCCAAACAATGATTTCATTTTTTTCATCAGCCCTTCCCCCATCAATGACGAAGGAGGTTTTCTTTAGGCGGGGGCAAACAGAGAATGAAAAATAGTACCCAACTAATCAAATTTGGGGGGAGTTGGTTGCTGGCAACCAATGAACTTTTTGAAAAATTTCAGGGTTCCATCAATGCCCCTCTCTTTAAAAAATGTGGCTGGGATTGGATTTTTCAAGTGGAAATTTCCACTGTGTTGAAAAAACAGTTTTTTAAAAAAATCTCAAAGTTCTGTTTTGAGGAAAAATTGTGCCCAGCTGCAGGCACAGCTGCAGCCCTGGATGTTCACGTTAACACAAAATAAGGACAATCGCTGGCTCTTTTCATTTCCAGATGTCAAGAACTTTACAAAAGTGGGGAAACCGAGGCACAGGGCAGTGCGGTTACTTGCCCGAGGTTGTGCAGCAGGTCAGTGTTCTATCCACTAGCCCACACTGCCCGAGTCTGCAGTCTCCAGTGGCAGGCAGTTCCACAGGTTCACAAAGCCCCAGCGGCAGCGGAGCCAGTGTGATGCCAGCAGGCAGAGGAGCAGGGCTTTGCAGACAGACCCCTCCCCGGCCCACACTCACCGTACCCACTGGACAGATGGTTGAGCACAGGGATGAGAGCTCGGTCACTGAATTCCTCGCTGTGCTCCACCAGGGCATCACGTAGCACTTTGGACCCACACAGCACCACCGTGGGCCTTGGGCCCAGCCAGACAGTGAAGATGGGGCCATATTCCTGGTAGAGCTGGGGTGGGAATCAGAGGGAAGGGGTAATGGAGCACAAGGGGGTGTTAATCAGGAAATGGGAGAACCTGCAGTTTTTAGCTGTGGCAGCTTTTCAAGGCTGTGATGGGGGAAAGTGACTTTAAGCCCCTTTGTGGTTCTTATACCCTGCCTGCTGCCCAGTGTAATTCACAGCAGCCTCAGGGCTGCTAGCACATGATCTGCCCATATACCTCCTGGGGGCAGAGAATAACCACAGTGCAGTGTGCTGTGGTCACATCCCTGGCCCAGGACTGAGACTAGCGAAAGAATGTGGTTAGGTCACCCCCCCACCCGCCTCCCCATGGTTTCTGGGGTTGCCAGTTTTGGTTGGATGTGCTCCTGCAGGTGTCCAGATGGACGGGACCAGCAGCGGGAGCCAGTCCTGGTGCCCGGGCTCAGGGCCCTTGCTTACCCGGCGGTAGGAGCGGTACAGCGGGAGGACGTTGTGGGTCAGGTTCCCCAGCAGGGGCAGGGGGGCTGGTCCCGGGGGGAGGCGCCCTAGGCCCTGCCTGGATGTGGCTCGGAAGGAGAGGAAGAAAAGGAGGAGAAGGAGGAAGCCCAGGATCAACACGGCACCAGCCTCCATCCTCCTCGCCTGGGGTCAGCTCTGCCCATGTGGCCCATCTGCCTTGGGAGGTGCCTTATAGCTGGCCCCGGGTTGCTGATTAACTCGCTGGACCCTCGCACATTGACCCTGGCAGCTCAGGCTGGGCCCCCTCCCTCCACAGGCACAGGGCTCTCCTCCTCATGCCAGGGCTCCCTCCCACCCACAGACATCAATGGACTGTAGCCCCTCCCCCAGCTCAACCTGTCCATTCCCTCTGTTTCCAGTCCCCCACTCCGGCCTGGGCCCCAGCCCCACGGCAAGGGAATGCAGTCAGTGCCCTAGGTGCCCTGCTCCAGTCCTGCGCAGCTTTCCCACCGGCCGTAAGGTGGGTAAATTTGGCATCGTCTCTCGCTGACCTTTGGGCTCTTGGCTGCCTGGGACACATAGCTCCAGAATAGCCCCTCCCTCCCCCGGTCCCTTCTGAATTTGGATTGGCACCAAAGTTCTAGCTGCCAGCAGCCATGGCCCAACAGAAGGGAAATCTCTCCCCCCCAAGGGTGGGGGAGCACAGTGACTGCAGCCCCAGCACTGTGGCCTAGTGGCTAGAGAACTAGCTTGGGACTCAGGAGGTCTGGCTTCTAATTCAGCTCTGGCACTGGCTGGATCTACTGGGGAAAGTCACCCGCCCATCCCTTAGTGCATCAGTTTGCCCCGCTGGGCCATGGGGACACTGGTATGGTGACCCCTCTGGAAAGCAGGTTGAGGGGACGGGGGGTAAACAGCTGGGGATGGGATTGGTGAGTGCTGGGGGCACTGAGATTTCTTGGTGCATTGAGGGGAGCTGGCCAGCAGGGGGTGCCAGAACACACCTCAAAACCACATTGCTGCCCACAAAACTGGAGTATTGTGTCCAGTTCTGGGCCCCCCACTACAAAAAGGATGTGGACGCATTGGAGAGGGTCCAGTGGAGGGCAACCAGAATGATTAGGGGGCTGGAGCATATGACCTATGAGGAGAGGCTGAGGGAGTTGGGTCTGTTTAGTCTGCAGAAGCGAAGAGTGAGGGGGGATTTGATAGCAGCCTTCAACTTCCTGAAGGGAGGTTCCAAAGAAGATGGAGAGAGGCTGTTCTCAGTAGTGACGGATGGCAGAACAAGGAGCAATGGTCTCAAGTTGCGGTGGGAGAGGTCCAGGTTGGATATTAGGAAAAACTATTTCACTAGGAGAGTGGCGAAACACTGGGATGGGTTCCCTAGGGAAGTAGTGGAGTCTCCATCCCTAGAGGTATTTAAGTCTCGGCTTGACAAAGCCCTGACTGGGTTGATCTAGTTGGGAATGGTCCTGCCTAGAGCAGGGGGCTGGACTTGATGACCTCCTGAGGTCTCTTCCAGCTCTATGGTTCTATGATTCTAGGCCCTGGTGCACAATTTGGAGCCTGCTCCCTGTTCTGCTCAGGAACCCTGGCTGGAGACAAGGGGCCTGGCTGAGGCCTGGAGCGTTCAAGACTTGCCAGTGGGTTGCACACCGGGGCTGCCATGGGCCCTGCTGCCTGCGGCACCAGCATGAGAGCAGCCCCCTCCAGAGCCCTGTCCCTGTGCTTGGGGGGGAGGGATGGCAGCTCAGACCTGTTTGAGCCCCCTTTCCCTCTGGCTTAAGGGGTAAGTCTGGGATTGACCCACAGGCCTCGCCGAGGGGCAGTGACTGCTTTTAGCCTCATTGTGATGGAGGGAAAAGGAGGTGGCTGCATCTTAGCACCGGATGTGGGGGTCTCTGTATAAACCGCCCCCGTGCTCCTCCCCAGAGCTGGTTGCATCTCAGCAGTGCAACCACACAGCAGTGGCCCAGCACCCAGTGCTGCTTTGAGCAGTGGGCTATTATTTCTTCCTCCTGCTTAGGGGAATCCGCCAGCTTCCCTGCTCCCCCTGAGGACTCACGCCTTGCATCTCCCCCCCCCGGGCCCCGTCCTCCTGGGGCGGCTCCCCAGCAAGGCTGTTTAACTGCTTTGATTTTCTGACACACCCAACACAGCCGCAGCCCCTGTCCCCACTCCCCTAGCTCCAGCACTGCTGGTTTGGGGAGGGGGCAGCAGCCTCAGCCCCCACATTTGCTTAGATCCCCCCTCCGACCCCCTGCAGACAGATTGCTCTTTCTGCCCCCGACGGGGCCAGCAAAGGCAAAGCCAGCGTGAGAGTCCTGAGCCATGTGCTGGGCTGGCCCGTTTCACCCTGAGCTAATGGTGCTGGCTCAGCAGGGAAGAAGTGGGCTGTGCCCATGAAAGCTCATGATACCATCTACGTGTTGTTGGTCTGTATAGTGCTACCAGACTATTTGTTGTTTTTTAAGTTTATCCTGTACAGGCTAACTCAGCTACCTCCTGGAGCCGGGGAACCAGAGATCATTAACCTGTGTGACGGGGTATGGTCACGGAAGACCCTTTGGGGCTGTTCCTCAATGAGCTCATCAAACCACTGACACCTGCCTTCTTGCTCTCTGGGGCTCCTCACCACCTTGTCCTGCGGGTCCAGATCCTCTGCTCTCCCCTAGAGCAGACACAGAGCTGAGGTAACCGCCCCCCCTACAGAGCAATGCACTGGTCCAGTTCAGCTCTGGGAGGATACAATTCTAGGGCTCAGTACCCAGGAAACCAACCCCCAAAAGGGCTCAAGGCTATGTCTACACTGCACTGTTCTTCCGGAAAAGGTACACAAATTGCAAACTGCAATTTGTGTAGCTTTTTCCACTTCTTTTTTTGGAAGAGGCTTTTCTGATATTTGGCCAATCTACACTGGGCCAAATGTTAGAAAAAAACCTCTTTTTCGGAACCTCCCTTCTTCTTTGTAAAACGAAGTTTACAGGGATGCCGAAAAAACATGTCTGCTCTTCTGAAAAAATTTCAGAAGAGCAGATGCGTTCCTTGGACGCGGCAGAGTTTTTCTGGGATACGTCTGGTATCCCGGAAAAACTCTGCAGTGTAAACATAGCCCCCGAGAAATCTGTCCTCTGAGTAAAAATGCTACGTGAGGAAAGCTCATGAGGATGTTCACACTCTTTATCAATGAAAGAGAGAGAGAGAAGCACACTGATTGCTATCCCCAGGTTACAATTATTTACACTGGGCTTCATAGTAAATAAAAGTATTGTTATTAAGTACAAGCAGTGGGATGTAAGTGGTTGCAAGTGAAACCAGATGGATCAGAATAAGTTACTAAAATAAAATGAAAAGAAAGTGCACGTCTAATTCTAATTCACTTAAAAACCTACTGCAAGCAGATTCTTACCCTAATGAGCTGTTTTTGTTCATAATCATCAGGTCAGAGACAGCCTATTTTAGCTTGACCTGGGTCCCCAGCCCTTTTTGGAGTGTGTTGTGCAAGCCAAAGACAAAGGCCCAACAACTTCCCCTTGGATAAATATTCTTCTCCCCAGGGCAGGAATTTTTTGTTCTACATTCCTGCTTCCATGGAAAATGACCTGGGTCAGAAAACAGAACCCCAGTACCAGGTGGTATGTCACATGTCTTCCTAGACCAACCACTGCTTAGACTTACAGGACAAACAAGGCTGTTTTCAGGTCGTTAGGTTGATCAACTAGTTCAGGCTTCTGGATCTTTAGCACATTTAAAACTAAACACAGTCTCACACGTTACATACAAGAATGGTCCATGCACCAGAACAGGGCAGACAGATCCAGCATATTGTAACATTACAATTGATAGGCTACAGGAGGTATTTTGCACAAAGCATCTCTGTGTTATGCATATTTATATTCATAAGCTGATTTCATAAAGTATGGGGGCAGCGTCACAATGTGTAATTGACAATGTGATCAGCTGTGAGCTGGGGCTTGGAATGGCAGAGGCGTGGGGTGGGGTTAGAGAGAAGGGTGTGTGCTGGGACTGAGGAGAACTCAAATACACACCAAAGTAACTTGGAGCAACTTTCTGTGGGCTTTAAAGGGGGCAGGGCCAGGTTTTGATCTCACCTCCCCCTGGGGTTAATCTGGAGTCACCCCCTGCCTGCAATGGGGCCAGGCTGGGTTCTGATCTCAGCCCCCAGGATCAATCCAATGTCACACCAGGGCTATCCAGGGCAGAAGGCCCACGTTCCCAGAGGGATCTGGGCTGCTCATGTCTGTGGAAATCAAGAGACCTTCTGTGCGAGGGGAGTAGGGTCTAGTGGTTAGAGCAAAGGGGGGGCTGGGTGCTAGGACGCCTGGGTTCTACCCCCCATTCTGCGAGGGGAGTGGGGTCTAGTGGTTACACAGCTGACGATGGGCAGGACTCCTGGGTTCTCTGCAGCTTGTCCAGTGCCCTTGCTGGAGTCAGTGCACCTGCCCTGTGCTGTGATTCCCTCTGCTGCAGTGGGGATGCTGAGGCCATGGACGGCTCCTGCTCTTGGCTCTTTGGGGCCACACTGGTGGGTGGGGAATTTCCCTCCCTATGGCTAGTGGGGAACCTTGCCCAGGAGTGACACCTGGTGCCGGCATCTCCCTGCAGCAGGGCACACGTGGGCCTTGGCTGGAAGAGCCGGCCTGCTGACAGCTTAATTCTATGTTGTGGAACAGAGGAATTAGTGCTTCAGGGGAGGGAAACCCTCTCTGGTGCCAGGCTTCTTGGGATTTCACCTCTTTCTCCGGCAGGGCTCCCCACTGGCTGATTTGTTAGACTTATAATAATGAGTTTATATTTCACCGTTGCCAAAACATGTCCCAAGGCACAGGAACTGCTGTGTGTAACAGCAGTGCAGCCTATGACTGAGCGGCAGCTGCTTCTGGGGTGTGGTGTGGCAGGTGTTTTTAGGGGGATCCCTTGCTCAGCGCTGAGATGCATCTAGCTCTGGGGTGCAGCATGGCAGCTGTTTATACAGGGATCCCTTTCCCAGGGCTGTGATGTGCTGACTCCCAGGCCCCTCCCTGCTCTAACCACTAGTCCACACTTCCTTCCCAGAGCTCAGAATAGAACCCACTAGTTAGTCAATCAGGGCCTGTGCAGGGCATTTCACAACAGGGGGCTCCAATCCCAGCTGGCACCTCTCAGTGGGTCTCTAACATGCACAAGGCCAGATCCTTGAAGGTGCGAGGCTCTGAAGGTTTCAACAGATATGAGGGTCCCCCAAACACTTGAGAATCTGGGTCTTGTGCCCCTGCCTGGCCCGGGTCCCTGGTTGTGCTGGTGGGTCCTCCCAGTCTGCGTGGGGAGCAACCGTCCCCAGCCACACTTCTCGCCTGCTTCAGCTGGGGGTCACATTTAAGCAGCTGGCCAGAACCCCAGGAGCCAGCTCAATGACTTGGGGTGCGGAGGAAGCAATGGGGACCTGCAGCTGCCCAGTCCCTGCCCAGGGGAATCGCTCTGTCTGCACAGCCTTTCCCTTAAAAACCCAGATCCCCTCCTCTCTCTTTGGGCTCCCAGGTGCTGCGGGTCAGGAGCGAGAGCCCTGGCAGGGCTGGGGGGAGGGCAGGGCAAGGCTGGACTGGCAGGGGTTGCAGGTTGAGAGGGAGGGGCACCAGCAGGGCTTGGGGGCCCAGGGCTGGGCTGGCAGAGGCTGAGCGTCAGGAGTGAGAGGTTGGGGGGACCTGGGGCTGGACTGATAGGTGGGGCTGCCAAGAGGGGGCAGATAAGTAACAAATGCTTGGGGCGGGGCAGGGACCTGCAGGACCCTCACGCTGCTCAGGATCCCCCCACTTGCAGACAGACAGAGTCAGACAAAACCCTCCTGCCTCCCCTCCCCCCAGCTGCAGCTCAGCACGAAAATTTCTGGACTCAGCAGGATTCCTGAGCAGCGCAATTCCCAGCTACCCTGGTTGCTGCATGCATCAGCTGGGTTTTGAGGAGCTATGCTACCCCTTTCCCATCCCCACTCAGTGCGATCAGGAATCCCATTAATAGGGACTCTTAATAGGTAGCTAATTAGATGTTAAGGAGAGTGGCAGAGGCTGGCGAAGTGGGGAAGGGGACGCGACATTAGGGTTTGGGGGCAGTTGGGATTTGCACCCCGTGGGGAGCTGTTCAGGCTAATGGCAGCCTGGGAGAAGGCTGAACTGCCCAGCCTTGGGGTCCTTGCACCAAGCTCTGGTGCCCCTCAGTGCTGACCCGCAGCCCCCGGCTCCCCTCATCCCCTCCAGCTTTGCTGGTGCCCCTCACTCCCAGCCCACAGCCCCTGCCCTGCTGTTTGCTTAGCTCTGGTGAGGTCTGGGGAAACAGCCCCTTGTTATAGGGCTCGCAGACCTAGAGGGTGCCCCTGCCCTGAACAAGGTGGGTCCTATGACTGGAGTGGGGCCCCGGGACTCCTCCTTCCCAGAGACTCCCTTTTGCGCTTCTCCCTCTCCGTGCCTCAGTTTCCCCCTCCCTCCTTTCTTCCCATGAGCCCTGTGTCACGTTATTGGATTCTAAAGATCACTGTGGCACCCATGGGAGGCGGTGTTTGCCCCAAAAGTCTGTACAAAGGGGGTCATGTGAGGTGTCACATGAAAGTTTATGTTCCACTGATTCTGTATGTGCTCTTCATGTACTTGTATAATGTCTGTGTGTGGAGTTATAAATATGTACTCTGGGTTGATGCTGGAAAATTCTCTGTCTGAGGCAGAGCAATGGGCCAGGAATGTTCGTTCAACGGCTATGCTAATTAGCGAGGCTCCAGGGACAATGGATCTCTAGGTGCCAGAGACACACCTAGGGAATGAATCTGGGTGCCTGCAGACCAGCCAGAACAATGATTGCTGGCTTAGGGCACAAGGATAGGTCCCTGGGCCATGTGACCCACTCCAGCTTGGAAGAGACCAGGCATGGATATAAAATGCCATGTGGCAGACTCCATTTGGTCTGGAGTTCAGCTCCTCATCTCAGATGCAGCCTTGCAGGGAACAACGAGCTGGGAAGAACTGTGGACCCATCCTGACATAGGATGTACACCAGAGACTTTTAAGATAGCAGTTGTAACATCTCTGCTAAGAGCCTGCATTGAGAACTTGATTCGATGCATGTAATGTATTCTCCTTAACAACCTTACTCTCATGCTTTTCTTTCTTTTAGTAATAAACCTTTCGATTTTAGATTCTAAAGGATTGGCTCAGCGTGGTCTTGTGGGTAAGATCCAGAGTGTAAATTGATTGGGACCTGTGGCTGGTTTCCTGGGACTGGAAGAACCCATTTGGGGTAGGTGAGATTGGGTTCTAAAACCCTTCACCTGTGTGTTAGGCCTGGGGCTGACTGGGGCACAGGGAGAGCTGGGGTGTCAGAGGGGTTTTGCTCATGAGGCTTCTGGCTAGCCAGATTGGCAGCTGAAGAACTCGGTGTGACTGGTGTGTGACCTGTTTGGGAAAGTATCCGGTCTGGGGCTGTAAGGAGTCCCGAGTTTTGAGCAATTCACCCTGAGCAGACACCCTCAGCTGTGCCCAGACCCGGCCGGGTCAGTCACACCCTGCACAGGAGGCGGAGGGTGTTCCTTAATGTCCAGGAGGCAGAGAACTCCAAGGGGAGAAGACCCAAGAATTTGGAATGGGGGTGGGGGGAGAGAGCAGAAGGCAAAAAAAGGGCAGTGAAATGACAGACTAAGCGTGGAAGGCAAGAAGAGAGTTAATCCCAGCCTGGGTAATGAGCTGCCAATGACCCCAGGACGGGCCATAGAGTTATTAACAGCCTGGCGCAGGTGTCTGGTAGGGTTGCCAGATGGTTTCAACAAAAATATTGGACACACTTGACATTACATCACAATCTACATTCCATTTGATTTAGAAAATACCGGACATTTCTATTTTCTCAATTTGTTTCCCGGACAGAAAGCTCAAATACTGGACTGCCCAGTTCAAAATCGGACACCTAGCAACCCTAGCATCTGGACTTGCTGAGAAGCTGCTATTATTGAGGACAGGCAGGAAAGCAGAGGGCTGGGAGGGACCCGGGGGAGCCAAAACCTGCCTTGGAAAGTAGGCCATGGAAATGCCAGCTCGGCATGTCGTGGGGGAGTTGGGGGCCCCGGAGAATGAGCTGCAGGAGCAGGATGGATGGGGAGAGCACTGCTGGTGGGGGGAGCCTGACAAAGCACAGAGAGGCAGAGGAGATTCTGGCCAGGAAAGAGGAGGGATCCCTGGGTCTGTGACAAGTGCTGCCCAAACCCCGGGCGAGATCAGGGCTCTGGGCCAGGCTCTGCCAGACCCCAACTGAGACCAGGGCAGCCGCTGTGCTGGGCACTGCACAGAACTTGATCCAGATCAGGTCCAGGGCACTGGCAGTACCCAGGATTCCTGACTCTAACCACTGGACCCCACTCCCTTCTCAGAGGACCCTCCACTCTAACCACTATATCCAGCTTTCCCATTTCCACATATACGCCTGTCTTCCTGCTCCAACCACTAGACCCCACTCCCCTCCCAAACTGAGAATGGGGCCCCATTACACCCAGTGCTGTGCACATATACCGAGCAGGAGGCTGCCCCCTTCCCCACATGGATTGTGCTCTAACCAAGAAGCCAGGGTTAATGTGTCTACTGGGGAACCCACAAACTCATGTCTTGAGTGAGCCCAGCCCAGCTTGCTGATCTCACAGAAGATTCCCGACCATCTCATGCCAAGGCTGCTTCAGCTAGTTGGGCCCCTTGGCCCTGTCACCATCCTTCCCTGGCTTGGGGAGATGGGATCTGAGGGCTGGTCTGACAGCACGGCTCCAGAGACAGCAGAGCTGGGCATCTGGGGGATGGATTAGCAGTGTGAGCAGTGGAGAAGGCCGAGGGAAGGAGGGAGAGAGGAAGGAAGGAAAGGGAAATGAGAGGTAAAGAAAGGAAAAGGAAGAACGAGTTGATCAGAAGGAAAGTGGAGACGACAGAAAGAAGGAAAGATCCTGCCAGTAAGAAAGAAGAAGAAAAAAGAAAGGCAGGAAAGTCTGATCAGAAAAAGAAGAGAAAATGGGAGGAAAAGCGAGAAAAAAAGAAAGGAAAAGACAAAGAGAAAGGGAGGAAATGAAAGGAGAAAGCTAGCCCTGGCCCTGGCCTTGCCCTTTCTCCTCCATCTCCCACCCCTGCCCCATTGCTGACCAGTCCTGATCCCCACTGGGGTTGGAGAGAAAGAAAACCCCTTCCTAGGGGCTCTGGACATGGGAAGGGGGTTTACTAACAGGAGCTGGGGCTGGGAACGGGGAGCTGTAGAGCCACAGAGCAGGGCTGTGAATTAGCGCAGCAAGCACCTTCCCCACTGGATTTGTGCACAGCGGCATTTGGGGCAAAGAGGGGCTCCCTGAATGAAAACCCTCCCCAGCACTGCCTGCCTAATGGCCCTGGGAGTCCCACACAGCTGAAGCTTCCACACTGGCATCTCCGCAGGTCCATGGACAAGAGTGACAACCAGACTGGGATGTAGGACTCCTGGCGTTCTATTCAAGTTGCTCCATTGCTCCATGCCTCAGTTTCCCCACAGACTCTCTGGAGCAGGCACCGTGTGTCTGCAGTGGCGCTCCAGTCTTGGTTGCCAGCCAGATTCCCAATGACACCCCCAGCTGGATGACTGAGGGAGGTAGCCAGGAAAAGGCCTTGGCTGTAGCTGTATTTGGCCTTTTCATGGTGCATCCCAGCCAGGGAGTGCTCAAAGGTAGCCTCTTCTGGGGTGGAGAGGTGACAGGAGAGGGAGTGAAAGAGAATCTGGGGTCCGGTCGGGGGCGCTTGGCCCCTGGGGTGTAACACGGATTTGACTGTAATAGCCTGCTCTGGGGACGAGGCCCAGGAACAGTCTGATGGTGAGAGAAGAATGCCCCAGTTTTGGGTTTCACAGGGATTGGGGGATCATGCAGCGAGCTGGGGCATTGGAGGTAGCACCGACTGCTGGAGAGAGAGCCCCCTATTCTGCCCCATTGCCCCTCTCCCTGGAGCACAGCGCCCCCTAGTGCCCCACTGGGATAGCACAGTTTCAGAGGGACAGGGCCCCTTACTGAGCCTCAGCCCCTCCCCTGCTCCTTACTGCACAGCGCCCCCCAGAGCTCCAAAGCAGGGCCCATTCAGTGGCCTTCCTGCTAGCATTTCAACCCTGGCTCTAGCACTCAGAGGCCTCATGGCCCTGGGAGTCCCACACAGCTGTGGCTTCCGCATTGGCACCTCCTCAGGTCCCGGAGCCTCTGACAGGGATAAATGTCTGCAACAAGAAAATAATGACTAAGCAGGATGTAGAGTTTAATTAAGCTCCAATCCCTGAAGCTCCAGGCTGCCCGGCCAGCACTGCGTGGCCAGCTATGGGACGGGGTGGGGGAGATAAACATGAACCCTGTTAATTCCCAATTTCTAGATCAGAAAGCAGCTTTTGCTTAGCAGGCAGGAGCCTGGGGCTTGCAGTGGGCTGCGGATCGGGAGTGAGGGGCACCGGCAGGGCTGGGGGAGCCCAGGACTGGGCTGGCAGGGGCTGTGGGTTGGGAGTGAGGGGTACTGGCAGGGCTGGGGGGGATCTCAGGTCTGAGCAGCTTGACCTTCTGCTCACAAACAGGAAGGAACTAATAGGGGAAGTAGAGGTGGGTGACAACCTGGGAAGCAGTGATCATGAGATGGTAGATTTCAGGATCCTGACCAAAGGAAGAAAAGAGAGTAGTAAAATACACACCTTGGACTTCAAAAAAGCAGATTTTGACTCCCTCAGAGATCTGATGGGCAGAATCCCCTGGGATGCTAACATGAAGGGAAAAGGAGTCCAGGACAGCTGGCAGTATTTTAAAGAAGCCTTATTGAAGGCACAGAAAAAAACTATCCCGACACATAGCAAGAGAGGCAAAAATGGTAGGAGACCGGATTGGCTTACGGGGGAAATCCTTGGAGAACTTAAGCACAAAAAGGAAGCTTACAAAAAGTGGAAACTTGGACAAATGACCAGGGAGGGGTTTAAATGTATAGCTCGAGAATGCTGGGGGGTTATCAGGAAGGCGAAAGCGCAAATGGAATTGCGACTGGCTAAGGATGTGAAGGGTAACAAGAAAGGTTTCTACAGGCATGTTAACAAGAAGAAG
Organism: Pelochelys cantorii; assembly: GCA_032595735.1. Taxonomy (NCBI): domain Eukaryota; kingdom Metazoa; phylum Chordata; order Testudines; family Trionychidae; genus Pelochelys; species Pelochelys cantorii. The sequence goes on along the minus strand of CM064358.1, from coordinate 199,537 downwards.
GTGATCAGAGAGGGTGTGGGGCCCCTACTGGATGAAGGAGGTAACCTAGTGACAGATGATGTGGGGAAAGCTGAAGTACTCAATGCTTTCTTTGCCTCTGTATTCACGGACAAGGTCAGCGCGGAAGTCCAGGAGCCAAATGACGCAAGATGGGATGAAGATGGACAGCCCGTGGTGGGTAAAGAACAGGTTAGGAACTATTTAGAAAAGCTAAACGTACACAAATCCATGGGTCCGGACTTAATGCACCTGAGGGTACTGAGGGAGTTGGCAAATGTCATTGAGGAGCCTTTGGCCATTATCTTTGAAAAGTCGTGGAGATCGGGAGAGATCCCGGATGATTGGAAAAAGGCAAATGTAGTGCCCATCTTCAAAAAACGGAAGAAGGACGATCCAGGGAACTATAGGCCGGTCAGTCTTACCTCGGTTCCTGGTAAAATCATGGAAGGGATCCTTAAGGAATCCATTCTGAGGCACTTGGAAGAGAGGAAAGTGATTAGGAATAGTCAGCATGGATTCACAAAGGGCAAGTCATGCCTGACCAATTTGATTAGCTTCTATGATGAGGTAACTGGCTCTGTGGATGTGGGAAAGTCAGTGGATGTGATCTACCTTGACTTTAGCAAGGCTTTTGATATGGTCTCCCCCGATATTCTTGCCAGCAAGTTAAGGGAATGTGGATTGGATAAATGGACAGTAAGATGGATAGAAAGATGGCCAGAAGGCCGGGCCCAGCGGGTAGTGATCAACAGCTTGATGTCAGGATGGCAGTCGGTTTCTAGCAGAGTGCCCCAAGGTTCGGTTCTAGGACTGGTTTTGTTCAATATCTTTATTAATGACCTGGATGAGGGGATGGACTGCACCCTCAGCAAGTTTGCGGATGACACTAAGCTAGGGGGAGAGGTAGATATGCTTGAGGGCAGAGATAGGGTCCAGAGTGACTTAGACAAATTGGAGGATTGGGCCACAAGAAATCTGATGAAGTTCAACAAGGACAAGTGCAGAGTCCTGCACTTGGGACGGAAGAATCCCAAGCATAGTTACAAGCTGGGGACCAACCAGTTAAGTAGTAGTTCTGCAGAAAAGGACCTGGGGGTTACAGTGGATGAGAAGCTGGATATGAGTCAACAGTGTGCCCTTGTAGCCAAGTAAGCTAATGGCATATTAGGTTGCATTAAGAAGAGCATTGCCAGCAGATCCAGAGATGTCATTATTCCCCTTTATTCGGCTCTGGTGAGGCCACATCTGGAGTATTGTGTCCAGTTCTGGGCCCCCCACTACAAAAAGGATGTGGACGCATTGGAGAGGGTCCAGCGGAGGGCAACCAAAATGATTAGGGGGCTGGAGCATATGACTTATGAGGAGAGGCTGAGGGAGTTGTGTCTGTTTAGTCTGCAGAAGCGAAGAGTGAGGGGGGATTTGATAGCAGCCTTCAACTTCCTGCAGGGAGGTTCCAAAGAAGATGGAGAGAGGCTGTTCTCAGTAGTGACAGATGGCAGAACAAGGAGCAATGGTCTCAAGTTGTGGTGGGAGAGGTCCAGGTTGGATATTAGGAAAAACTATTTCACTCGGAAGGTAGTGAAGCACTGGGATGGGTTACCTAGGGAAGTAGTGGAGTCTCCATCCCTAGAGGTGTTTAAGTCTCGGCTTGACCAACCCCTGGCTGGGTTGATTTAGTTGGGATTGGTCCTGCCTAGAGCAGGGGGCTGGACTTGATGACCTTCCGAGGTCTCTTCCAGCCCTATGGTTCTATGATTCTATGAGCTGGCAGGGGCTGTGGGTTGGGAGTGAGGGGTACTGGCAGGGCTGGGGGGGCGTGTCTCAGGTCTGGGCTGGCAGGGGCTGTGGGTTGGGAGTGAGGGGCACCGGCAGGGCTGGGAGGTCCCAGGTCTGGGCTGGCAGGGGCTGTGGGTTGGGAGTGAGGAGTACTGGCAGGGCTGGGGGGGTCTCAGGTCTGGGCTGGCAGGGGCTGTGGGTTGGGAGTGAGGGGTACTGGCAGGGCTGGGGGGGGTCTCAGGTCTGGGCTGGCAGGGGCTGTGGGTTGGGAGTGAGGGGTACCGGCAGGGCTGGGGGGGGCGTGTCTTAGGTCTGGGCTGGCAGGGGCTGTGGGTTGGGAGTGAAGGGTACTGGCAGGGCTGGGGGGGGTCTCAGGTCTGAGCTGGCAGGGGCTGTGGGTTGGGAGTGAGGGGTACTGGCAGGGCTGGGGGGGGTCTCAGGTCTGAGCTGGCAGGGGCTGTGGGTTGGGAGTGAGGGGTACCGGCAGGCCTGGGGGGGGGTCTCAGGTCTGGGCTGGCAGGGGCTGTGGGTTGGGAGTGAGGGGTACTGGCAGGGCTGGGGGGTCCCAGGTCTGGGCTGGCAGGGGCTGTGGGTTGGGAGTGAGGGGCACCGGCAGGGCTGGGAGGTCCCAGGTCTGGGCTGGCAGGGGCTGTGGGTTGGGAGTGAGGGGTACTGGCAGGGCTGGGGGGTGTCTCAGGTCTGGGCTGGCAGGGGCTGTGGGTTGGGAGTGAGGGGTACTGGCAGGACTGGGGGGGCGTGTCTCAGGTCTGGGCTGGCAGGGGCTGTGGGTTGGGAGTGAGGGGTACTGGCAGGGCTGGGGGGGGTCTCAGGTCTGGGCTGGCAGGGGCTGTGGGTTGGGAGTGAGGGGTACTGGCAGGACTGGGGGGGCGTGTCTCAGGTCTGGGCTGGCAGGGGCTCTGGGTTGGGAGTGAGGGGTACTGGCAGGGCTGGGGGGGGGTCTCAGGTCTGGGCTGGCAGGGGCTGTGGGTTGGGAGTGAGGGGTACTGGCAGGACTGGGGGGGCGTGTCTCAGGTCTGGGCTGGCAGGGGCTATGGGTTGGGAGTGAGGGGTACTGGCAGGGCTGGGGGGGGCATGTCTCAGGTCTGGGCTGGCAGGGGCTGTGGGTTGGGAGTGAGGGGTACTGGCAGGGCTGGGGGGGGTCTCAGGTCTGGGCTGGCAGGGGCTGTGGGGTGGGGTGAGGGGCATCAGCAGGGGTGAGGGAGCCCAGGCTCTGGATAGCAGGGTTAGGGGATTTCCCTATCACTTGCTCTCCCATGATTCTCTGCTCGCACTCACGCACTGGTCACTATGAATCAAGAGCCCTTGTTCACCAACCCCCAGTCACTTTGCGGGCTCGGACACTGGAGCGATTCCTGAACAATTGTCCCACTTTACAGTCACTCCTGACCTTGAATCTGAATCAGTTTCACGCTGTAGACAAACCCTGTCCACTTTGAATCATGAGGACTAAGAACCAGGCACCCTTGCTACCGGAGCATGTTAGTCAGGCACAGGCAATCGGCTTTAAATTCACATCCGGCCCTAATCTGGATTATTTTCTCCATATGGACAAACCCTAAACCTCTATCCACTCTCTTCCATCCACTCTCATTTGCTGCTAATTTTTTCTTCTCTATTGGAGTGGCTCCACTTGCCTTTATCTGTTGGGCCAGTCCCTATTTACCATTAATTGCCCACTCTTCTGGCTGACTTGTTTCTGGCCTACAGATGTTACTCAGGAAATAACCATGTAGGAGCCATGGGTGCCACTTGAGAGATTTCTTCTCTCTCCTGCTTTCACCACCTGAAGGCTGCCCTGGCTTAGGGACCCCTTCACTCACCCCAGGAGCATATGCAGCCTTCCACAGGCCAGCAGCTCTGTCCGGCCCTGTCCCAGCCCTGGTGAATGCTGACCCTCTGACAGCTGCATCAGGATGCCTGGGTTCTATTTGTGGCTCAGTTGCTGGGCAACCCTAAGTTAATCACATATCTGCTTCATGCCTCAGTTTCCCCATTGCAGTACTGGGGGCCAGGTAGGTGTGGCTAGTAATTAGCCAATCCCTGGCAACTCCACCAGTCTCTCCTGGGACTTCTCATTCCACCCTCTGTTAGTGACTGAGAACCTGCCTCGGGTGGGCTCAGGGGCTGATTCTGTCCCTGGCTCTGGGAGGGGAGCGGGGTCTAGTTGTTAGAGTGCTGGGAAGGGGACGGGCTGGGAGTCAGGATGCCCGGGTTCTCTTCCTGGCTCTAGGAGAGGAGAAGGGGCTTGAGGATAGAGCAGGGCATCTAGGCTGTGTCTAGACTGGCCAGTTTTTCCAGAAAATCAGCCGCTTTTCCGGAAAAACTTGCCAGCTGTCTAGACTGGCCGCTTGAATTTCTGCAAGAACACTGATGATCTCATGTATGATCGTCAGTGTTCTTGCGGAAATACTATGCTGCTCCTGTTCAGGCAAAAGCCCTCTTGCGCAAATGCTTTTGCGCAAGAGGGCCAGTGTAGACAACATGGTATTGTTTTGTGCAAAAAGCCCTGATGGCTAAAATGGTGATCGGGGCTTTCTTGCACAAAAGCGCGTCTAGATTGGCCAGGGACGCTTTTCTGCAAAAAGTGCTTTTGCGGAAAAGCGTCCGTGCCAATCTAGACGCTCTGTTCCGAAAATGCTTTTAACGGAAAACTTTTCCGTTAAAAGCATTTCCGGAAAATCATGCCAGTCTAGACGCAGCCCTAGTGATTAGAAATGCAGGGTCTGGGAGCCAGGACTCCTGGGTTCCATCCCTGGCTTTGGGAGACGAGAGGGATCAGAGGCTATACTGGAGTGTCTAGTGGCTAGAGATGGGGCTGGGAGCCAGGACTACTGGATGAAATCCCTGGCTCTTCCCCAGCCTCCGTGATTTTGGGGGTGATCCCTTGTCCCCTCTGTCTGCCTCAGTTTCACCATCTGTAAAACCTGGCTAGTGACAGCAACTTGTCCTAGGCTTACGAGGCACCAATCAGTAGCAGCTGCAGGACTAGATGGGCCACTGAGACCCGCTCTCCTCAGCTGCCAGCCAGCAGGGTTGTGGAGGGGCTGGCGCCAGCAGTGTTCACCAGGGATGGGCAGGGGAAGCGAGGCCCAGACCCTGTCACCAGAGAACAGGCCACAGCCATGCTGCTACCCCCTTCTCCTGCCCATCCAAGATCAGACCAGTGGGCTCAGCTTCCCATGGGCCCTCTGGTCAGGCATTCTGCCAGCTGGCTCAGTGGAACTCAGTGCCCCTCCACCCATCCAGATGCCCGGATGCTCCCAGGGAAGGAGCTGCTTTCCTCAGACTCTCCCCCTTGTGTTGCTGTGGTTCAATTTCAGTGCGGAGGGCACCCAACAGCCACCTGCTGCCCAGTGTCTGGATTTAATTCTGCTCCTTGCGTCTCTCCCCTCACCCCCACCCCCACCTCCAAGCCCTCCCTGGGCCAGGGAGCGGGGAGAAGGGGCGTTCAGAGAGGCTGCAGCTGATCCCTGAGATGAGGGGAGGCAGAAGGAAAGTGGCCCAGTCCTACCCCACCCCTATCCTATCATGGGGGGAGCAGGAGGTGGGGGAAAGGCAGAGAGCATGCCGTGGAGGGAGGGGAGCAGAGTGTGGGAACAGCAGCTGGGTGATGAGTGAGACCCCCTGCAGCTCAATCCTGACCCCCACCCCGGCTCCACCCCATCTCTGCCGGTGCCCCTCAATCCCAGCCCTGGTCTTCCCCACATTCCTGTATCTCCAGCCTCGGCTCTACTTGCAACGGCTCCCCCTCTAGCTCCCGCCCCGGCTGCATGGGGGGGGGGGATGGGTCATGGGTGTTTTACAGACCAAACCCACTTAGACGGCTGGAGTCCCCCAGCGCCTGCTCCTGTCTCTGCCGATCACATAAGCACAGGGTGAACAGTGCTGCAGCGCTGACCTTTACAGATGCAGCCGGTGCGCAGAGCCAGGACACTGGGGGCAGCCCCTACAGCCAAATTCAATCCCCCCATCCCCAAGTCAGGGCCCAGAGCTCCCTGGGGTGGGCAGAACTGGCTGGCTGGTTTTACGTGCCTGGACAGTGGGTGTCGCAGAAGACAGGGGCTGGGTTCTGTCCCCAGCTCTGGGAGGGAGTGGGGTATGGGGGGGGGGGAGAAGCTGTTAATTGGCATGTCCTGCAGCGCAGCACCTCCTACTGCACCCCACCCTGCGCCATGCAGCCCAGCGCCCCCTACTGAGTCCCCGCCCCACTCCTGGCAGCCCAGAGCACCCTGCCCTGCTCCCTACAGCACAGCGCCCCCTGCTGAATCCTCACTGGCATTGTCCATGGGGACACAGCAGGGGCTGGTTGCCAGGTGCTGCTCACAGGGAGACAGGACTAGGGCCGGTTGCCGGGCAGTGGTTGCCAGGCGCTGGTCACAGTGAGACAGCAGGGGCTGGTTGCCAGGTGCTGCTCACAGGGAGACAGGACTAGGGCCGGTTGCCGGGCAATGGTTGCCAGGCGCTGGTCACAGTGAGACAGCAGGGGCTGGTTGCCAGGTGCTGCTCACAGGGAGACAGGACTAGGGCCGGTTGCCGGGCAGTGGTTGCCAGGCGCTGGTCACAGTGAGACAGCAGGGGCTGGTTGCCAGGTGCTGCTCACAGGGAGACAGGACTAGGGCCGGTTGCCGGGCAATGGTTGCCAGGCGCTGGTCACAGTGAGACAGCAGGGGCTGGTTGCCAGGTGCTGCTCACAGGGAGACAGGACTAGGGCCGGTTGCCGGGCAGTGGTTGCCAGGCGCTGGTCACAGTGAGACAGCAGGGGCTGGTTGCCAGGTGCTGCTCACAGGGAGACAGGACTAGGGCCGGTTGCCGGGCAGTGGTTGCCAGGCGCTGGTCACAGTGAGACAGCAGGGGCTGGTTGCCAGGTGCTGCTCACAGGGAGACAGGACTAGGGCCGGTTGCCGGGCAATGGTTGCCAGGCGCTGGTCACAGTGAGACAGCAGGGGCTGGTTGCCAGGTGCTGCTCACAGGGAGACAGGACTAGGGCCGGTTGCCGGGCAATGGTTGCCAGGCGCTGGTCACAGTGAGGCAGCAGGGGCTGGTTGCCAGGTGCTGCTCACAGGGAGACAGGACTAGGGCCGGTTGCCGGGCAATGGTTGCCAGGCGCTGGTCACAGTGAGACAGCAGGGGCTGGTTGCCAGGCGCTGCTCACAGGGAGACAGGACTAGGGCCGGTTGCCGGGCAGTGGTTGCCAGGCGCTGGTCACAATGAGACAGCAGGGGCTGGTTGCCAGGTGCTGCTCACAGGGAGACAGGACTAGGGCCGGTTGCCGGGCAGTGGTTGCCAGGCGCTGGTCACAGTGAGACAGCAGGGGCTGGTTGCCAGGCGCTGCTCACAGGGAGACAGGACTAGGGCCGGTTGCCGGGCAATGGTTGCCAGGCGCTGGTCACAGTGAGACAGCAGGGGCTGGTTGCCAGGCGCTGCTCACAGGGAGACAGGACTAGGGCCGGTTGCCGGGCAGTGGTTGCCAGGCGCTGGTCACAGTGAGACAGCAGGGGCTGGTTGCCAGGCGCTGCTCACAGGGAGACAGGACTAGGGCCGGTTGCCGGGCAATGGTTGCCAGGCGCTGGTCACAGTGAGACAGCAGGGGCTGGTTGCCAGGCGCTGCTCACAGGGAGACAGGACTAGGGCCGGTTGCCGGGCAGTGGTTGCCAGGCGCTGGTCACAGTGAGACAGCAGGGGCTGGTTGCCAGGTGCTGCTCACAGGGAGACAGGACTAGGGCCGGTTGCCGGGCAATGGTTGCCAGGCGCTGGTCACAGTGAGACAGCAGGGGCTGGTTGCCAGGCGCTGCTCCTGGGGACCGAGCGGCGTGGGGGGAGGGGCTGGTCGCTGGCCAGATGCGGGGCGAAGGAGGGGCTGCTGCCGACAAGTGGCAGCTGCGCCTTTAAGAGGGGGGCTGTGTGGGCCCTGCCCCCTGCTTTGCATATTCATGAGGCCCAGGGACCGCTCCCAGCCTGGGCGATCGGCAGCGCCAGGCTGCAGGGACCCGCCAGCCACCGCCCTGCGCTGCTCTTGCACCTGGGCATTCCTCCCCCAGCATCCTGCTGTGTCTCGGCAACCAGCCTCCCCACCTCTCCGGCACCCCAGCAACCAGCCCCCCCACGCTGTACCCCGGCAACCAGCCCCCCCCGCGGCACCCCGGCAACCAGCCCCTCCCCCGCTGTACCCCAGCAACAAGCCCCCCCCGTGACACCCCGGCACCAGGATTCCCGGCTGGCGGCTGCATTGGTCACCTGGATCTTCAAGCCCAAGGAGCGTGGGGGAAGGATCTGACCCCCTTGGCCCCCCACGGGCGATTTGGCCCGATCCCGAGCGGGGGCCCGGGGTACAGAACCCGCCCTCCCTGAGATGGACGGCGAGCAGCTGGCGCTCCTGAGTAGCGACCTCCGGGGACTGAGCGAGTGACCGGCCGGCTCCCCCACCCCTGAAGGCCCCCGCCAGACGCAGCTTCGAGGTCGCTCCGAGGGGCAGCCCCCCTCCCTTCGTGTAACAGCACCAGCTAAAACCCTGGGGTAGCTCAGGTCCCCTGGCTTTGAGGAGATGCAGCTTTCCCCCCCTTATCTGACCCCCCTTGTCTGACCCCTGCATTGCCTGACTTCCCCCAGCACTGCATGGAAACTCTCCCCTCTGACCTTCAGTCCAGGCTGGCTATTTTACCAGCTCCCCCTACCGCGGAGAATGCCCCCCACTGCTGGCTCCGGGGGTGCGGCATAGCAGCGCCTGGTGGGGAGAGCTCCTGGCGCTCAGATCCCCCCAAAATATTGGGGTTTCCTGGACCTCTGGGCGCAGACTCGGGATCCCGCAGCTCGGAAGTGAGCGCTGAGGTGGACTGCTGAGCCCCCCCGCCCCCGACCTGAGCCCGGAACCCTGCCCAGCTGGACAGTCCTGACGGTTTATGGCTCTCTGGGACTGCAGCACCAGGTAAGTGATTTGTGGGAGTTGTCCCGGGGCGGGGGCATGGTGATGAGAGGGGGAGAGAATTGGGGGACAATTGTACCCCCATATCTGTGTAAGGAGAGTGAAATGGGAGGGGGCAGTGAAGGAGATGTGATGGGACCCCAAATTTTGTTCTATGGCTCTGGGGAAGAGGGAGATCATCTGATTGGGAGGTGGTGGTGGGGCATTAGAAAAAGGTGCCTGAAGTTGGCTGGGAACTTGTCCTATTGTTGTCAACCTATGGAACTCACTGCCATAGGGTTTTGATTGATGGGACACAGCTGTGGATGACAGCGGCATCATCTGGGGAGGGGATCCACTTCTAGGCCACAAGCCACAGCTCTTTCAAGGCTGTGGGGGTTTTGGGGATGGAGGAGGTGTCATGACACAGTTCCCAGACCCCCTCCACTGCAATATTCATCTTGGATTACAAAATGGTTACTCCATCCTGGGCTCCACCCTGGTGACACTCCTCCCCACCTCCAAACTAAGGGAGCAGCATGGCCTGAGGGTGGGGGAGGGGCTATCCCAGGATGAAGGGCCAATCTGGCAGCCCATTTGCCCCACCTGCCCATTCCCCCCCCCCCCCCGCATTGGGGCTCCTTACTTTCATGGCTTGTCCATTCTCAGCCAAGCATTGAGGTGGGGAAAGGTGTAGCCTGGACCCCCATGGAGGGTGGAGGAGACAGGGTGATGCTGAGAGAGGAGAGGAGAGGAGAGGGGAGGGGAGGGGTATTGGGGGCAAGAGGGAGGAGGAGGAGGGGGAGGGGTGGGTGCTGGGAGAAGGGGTTGAAAGAAGGGGTGGGCATTAGGAAGGCAGGGATGGAGCAAGTCATGTGTGAGGGCACAGAGGGGCATGAGGGGAACTGAGGCAGAGGGTGGTGACATCAGAGAGAAAGAGGGCAAGGGGGCAGGGGCCATGAGGGAAGGAGGAGGGACCAGGAGGGTGCAGGGCTAAGGGAAGGTGCCACGTGCCAGGGGATTCTGGGGATGAAGCAGAAGGGCAGACACCTGCAGGGGAGGGACCAGCACCAGAGGAGAGAGGCAGGGCAGGTGTGTAGAGGGAGGTGTTAGGAGAGGGGATGAGGAGGGGTAGCTCACATGATCAGAGTGGGGCTACTGGAGGAGTGGGCACAGGGGGGAGAGAAGGGCTGGTGCAGGGGGGCAGGTCCCAGGAGGGCTGAGGGCAGTGAGAAGGGCAGGAGTCAGGACAGCAGAGGAAGGTGCGGGGTGGGGGGGCAGCAGGCACCAGGGAGCTGATGGAGTAAGGAGAAGAGACATGGCAGCAGAGGGAAAAGGTAGAGGTTTATAAAATATTTATTAATAACTTGGTTGCCACAGTGGCACATCCAAACAAGCCACATGAACTCAATACTGGTGCACAACACAAAATTCATTCCGCTTATGGAGGAAAATCTTAGAGGGAACACTTCTCCCAGCCTCTCCTCCCCCCCCCCCAAATTAATGTGATACAAATTGGGTTAATGCAATTGCAGGATAGTTGCATGAGGCGGGGGTCCAGTGGGGGCCAAATTCATCCCTATTGGTAGAAGGATGGTGGGAGAAGTTCTTAGAAGGGGTCACACGACACCTTTTACTTCTGGTCACGTGTCCATCTAGACCCTGAGAGTGTTACCTCCAGAGGCATGGCTAATGGTCAGGGGTTTGGCTAGTGGAGGTCAGGGGTGTGGTTAACAGAGGTCAGGGTATGTGGCTAATGTGTCCCTAATTTTGGTTCAGAAAATATGGTCACCACCCATAATTTCATGGGGCCTGTGGGCATCCTGCAGGGGGAGGGGCAGAGGATCTCTTCTAGGAGGGGGAGGGGTGCATTGCACTGGGACTCACTGATGTTTCCTCCCCTCTGGTGGGGGGCAGGACACAGGTCAAGGATTAAATCCCTGGGGCAGACTCCCCCCGCTCCCGCATCACCCAGGGGCTTTAGACAGCCCAGAGAGGCCAGGATCTCTGCACAGCTGGCTCCAAATCCCACCCACTCAGGGGGAGGGGCTCTCTATAACCAGCTCCGGCCCCAAATGCCACCTCCATTGGCTTTGGGGAGAGAGAAGTGGGTTGGGGCAGGGTGGCTGGAAGGAGCACAGAAGGTGACAGTAGACATGTGGAGGTGATAGTGTATGTGGGGGCTGTAATGGGGCAGTAGATGGTGCATTGGGGTATGGGTATGGGCCATAGGTATGTATGTATTAGGACTCTGGGGTAGTAGGTGGCATGGGGATGTGTTGTGTGTGCGGGGCTCCAGGGTTGTATATCAGGGGCATGGGGAGTGGAAGGAGGTGTGCTGGGTATGGGAGTGTGTGGGACCAGGGTTGTATATCAGGGGCATGGGGGGGTCGAAGGGGGTGTGTTGGGTATGGGAGTATGGGGGACCGGGGGTGTATACCAGGGGCATGGTGAGTGGAAGGGGGTGTGTTGGGTATGGGAGTGGGGGGGACCAGGGGTGTATATCAGGGGCATGGGGGAGTGGAAGGGTGTGTGTTGGGTATGGAAGTGTGGGGGGGACCAGGGGTGTATATCAAGGGTATGGGGGGATGGAAGGGGGTGTGTTGGATATGGGAGTGTCAGAGAACCAGGGGTGTATATCAGGGACATGGGAGAATGGAAGGGGGTGTGTTGGGTATGGGAGTGTGGGGGACCAGGGTTGTATATCGGGGCATGGGGGGGTGTGGAAGGGGGTGTGTTGGGTATGGGAGTATGGGGGGAACCAGGGTTGTATATCAGGGGCATGGGAGGGTAGAAGGGGGTGTGTGGGTGTGTCAGGGCATAGGGGGTCTGGGAGCATTGGGGGCACAGAGGTGTGTGTCAGGGCACTGGCAGGTGTGGAGGGCAGTAGGACTGGAGAATGTTTGGGGGTGGGGCATGTTGGGGAAAGGGGTGGGGCCTGCGGAGTGTTGGGGGCAGCTGGCTTAGGTTACTCCTGCCTTTTGCGTGCTCCACTTCATGCCAGCCAGGAGGTCAGCACAGACCTTGCCCCCTGTGCGGACGAGGGTTGCCCGGTTTGGTGGGGGGAGGGGATACCAGAGACAGGTGAATGGTCCCTGCGGCTGGGCACCAGGGCGGCTGGGTCTGGGTCTGATCTGTGACGGGCACAAGCCAGGATATGGGGCTAGACTGGCCTGTTGGCCAGGGCAGGCAGAGCTCATGAGCAGAGACGCAGCTGGGAGCCCCCCATACCCCGCTGGGCCCAGAAGGTGCTGATGGGAGCTGTGGTGATTTCAGGCTGTCATTGAGGGTTCCCATCTGGCAGGGCCCAGCTTTCGGGGCCAGTTCTGCTGGGGTTTGGGTTGCCCTCCAACAGCAGCCTGGGCCAACAGCACCATATTTTCCCCAGATCCAGAACATCAAACCCCATCTGGGTCCAAATCCGACCCACAACTGAACTGAGGGAGGGGCCAGCTGAAGCCACCCCTGAGTCCATGGGGGTCAGATATGAGGTTAGAGGGGCTTCTGGGAATCGGGGGGGGGGGCAAGGCCAGGATAGCAGTGGGGTGGGCGGATGGCATCAGGGGCTGCAGCAGGCAGTTACGCCGCTTTTTCAGCTCTGTGTGTGTCCTGATTGCCTTGGGGTGGGTCGAGGGGCAGGGGGCAGCCTGGGAATCCAAACCAAGCTGCTGATTCCTGCTGAAAAGCAGGTGGAGGGGGGACACAGGGTAGACCAGAGGCAACAGAGTGGCTTAGAGCCCAGGGCTCCCCCCAGCTCTGCCAGTGCCCCTGACTCCCGACCCGCAGCCCCTGCCAGCCCAGCCCTGGGCTCCCCCAGCCCTGCCAGTCTTGTCCACATGGACTTTGGCCTGACTGAAGTATCCTGATCTAGTTGAAGCAGCCCAGCCCATGTAGAGTGGCTGTTTATGGGAGTGAAGGTGCTTCTAGTAGTTCAACTGCTCCAGGGTGTGAAGGTGATGGGTTACCTGGATCTGGGCAGATCTGCATCCACACTAGGGGATTAATGGCTCATGTCCCTTGGCTTCCCTTTGCAGCCAGGGGCGCTAGAACCATCTCGTATGCTAGAAAGGACAGGGGGCTCAGGCAGGCTCATGTGACCCCAACACTGTGGAGCCCACAAAACCGCAAGGCTGGGTTCAAAGAAAACCGGGGAAACATTCATTTCCTTTGTCGTGCCATGTCTGAGCCATTGTGGGGGAGGGAGGTGTCCACGCTTTTCTCTGCAGCCTTGAGGGGTAGGAATGCGCTTTCTTTGAATCTTGTGATTCTGTTTGAACTTGCCAGGAACTTTCTGGCACCGTGGGTCCCTGTGCCATTTAGCAAAGTTATGTGGCTCCTAATTACGTCGTTAATGTGTTAATTAGCAGGCAATGGCTCAAGGTGCTTTCCGTCTGCCCCTGGATTTCGAGCTGGGTGGTTGTCTTGAGTGGGATGAAATTGCTTGGGAATCCAACCCCTAAACTTTCAGGTTTCTCCTTCTGGAATATGTTTGTCTCCCCAGACCAGGGTGCAGGGTGGCTTGAGAACCGTTGGCTTGTGTGCATAGGTTTGTTATTGTAGGGTCTCCTGCAAGGGCTGGGCAGCATGAATTTGTTGTTTTCCCCCTTAATGTTATTGTAGGGTTGCTGTCAGGACCAGGCTTGGTCTGGTTTGATTCTTAAAACAAAATGCAGTTGGTATACCCTGCTCTTTTCTGGGACAAACCAGTGCAGTCAGGGAGGGAGTGACTCCGCATTGGCACTCAGAATCTGGCCCATTCCAGGATGCACTCCCATGGCACAGACAACGAGTTGGGGGGTGGATGAAGTGTGGTGGGGGAGGAAGTGGACATGGTCTGTAGGGGATGGAATGAGGAGATGCATGGGGGGCAGCCAAGGCCAGGGGCTGCTGGGAAGTGTCCAGGGGGTCCGAGGTCTGGGGTCGGACACCTGTACTCCAGAGGGATGCTGGGAAATGTCTGGAAGGGGTGTAGCCTGAAGGCTGCTTGGAAAGGCCTGGGAGTATGTGGGAAGGGTCGGGTGCACATGCCTCGGGCTGCTGGGAAAAGACTCTGGAGAAGATCATTTTGCCCTGGGCCTATAGGGAAGGGTCTGTGCATAAAGGGTTACTCGGGCCATTTTATAGAGGAGTAAACTGAGGCACAGAACGGGCAGGGTAGTAGCCCAAAGCTACACAGTGAGTCAGTTCTAAAATTGGGCACGGAACCCAAGAATCCTGGTTCCCAACCCCCTGCTGTGACCACTAGCCCACTCCAGGAGCAGCTTAGAACACCCCCTGCTGGTGAAGGAGGACCCAGGCCCACAGAAGAAAGGCTCCACCATCACCTGGCCTGTCTCTCCTTCTCTCCCTGCAGCCAGGCCCCCTGATGGCACCATGGAGCACCTGCTGCTCTACGCCCTGGCCCTCTGCCTGGGCCTCTCCCGTGCCCAGCTGTGCCCCCCACGCTGCACCTGCCAGAACCTGTCCCCTTCACTGGCCGTGCTGTGTGCCCGCGCTGGGCTGCTCTTCGTGCCCGCACTCCTGGACCAGCGCACAGCGGAGCTGCGGCTGACGGACAACTTCATCGCAGCCGTGCGGCGCCGGGACTTTGCCAACATGACGCGGCTGGTGCACCTGACCCTCTCCCGCAATGCCATTCGCCAGCTGGCGCCCTTTGCCTTCGCCGACCTGCGCGGCCTGCGGGCCCTCCACATGGATGGCAACCGCCTGCCGGCTCTCGGGGACCAGCAGCTTCGGGGCCTGCCCAACCTGCGCCACCTCATCCTGGGCAACAACCAGCTGCGGGCTGTGGCACCCGGTGCCTTCGATGACTTTGCTGCCACCCTGGAGGACCTGGACCTGTCCTACAACAACCTGGCCCGGGTGCCCTGGGAGTCCATCCGGCGCCTTAGCAATGTCAACTCGCTCAGCCTGGACCACAACCTCATTACCCACGTGCCCCAGGGCGTCTTTGCCGACCTGCGTAAGCTGGCCCGGCTGGACATGACCTCCAACCGGCTGAAGAAGATCCCCCCGGACCCACTCTTCCTCCGCTTGCCCGTCTACGCCAAGTCCAAGGGCTCGCCCCTCTCCTCCCTGGTGCTGAGCTTTGGGGGCAACCCCCTGCACTGCAACTGTGAGCTGCTGTGGCTCCGGCGCCTGGCGCGAGAGGACGACCTGGAGACCTGCGCCTCTCCACCCGAGCTCCTGGGCAAGTACTTCTGGAGCGTCCCAGAGGAGGAGTTTGTCTGCGAGCCGCCTGTCATCACCCGCCACACGGCCTGGCTGGCAGTGACGGAGGGCCAGGCCGCCAGCTTGCGCTGCCGTGGGGCGGGTGACCCCGAGCCAGCTGTGCACTGGGTCTCTCCGGAGGGGAAGCTGGTGGCCAACGGCTCCCGGACACTTGCCTATGAGAACGGAAGCCTGGACATCCTGGTTGCCACCGTCAAGGACTCAGGTGCCTTCACCTGTGTGGCCTCCAATGCCGCCGGCGAGGCTACTGCCTCCGTGGAGCTGCTGGTCAGCCCCCTGCCCCAGCTTGCCGACGGCACCCACCCCCCAGCACCCGCCGCAGCCGGGCCCTCCGATATCCTTACCTCGGCCAAGGCAGGCACTAACACCAGCGCCACCCCACCGGGTGGGGGGGTGCTGGTCTCTGAGCTCTCGGTGTCTTCCGTCCTCATTCGCTGGTTCCCACCACGGTCCAGGCCCAGCGTCCGCATGTACCAGATCCAGTACAACAGCTCCTACGACGACACCCTGGTGTACAGGTGAGCCGCGCTGCTGGGCCTGAGTGGTTCTGTTCTGGGCTGGTCCTGGGCTGGGAGGCAGGTGTGAGGCATAGGAAGGGTGTCCCCATGGAGATCGGTGCATGTTGATCTAAGCTGCTTGCAGGTGAACTGCCACAAGTTGTCCATGCTTGGGACCCTGGAACCAAGCCCCCCAGAGGCACAACTCCCCCGTCTCAGCGTCTCAGGGCATGGCCCCCAGCCATCTGGGTCACAGGGCAAGATGGTCCGGACCCGCTTGGGGAGGGAAGACTCGGCACCAGTGGGCACAGCCCAGACTGAGCCCAGCTCCAGTGAGCCCAGCTGAGCTCAGTTGGGGAGGGGGGATGGAATGGGGTAGCAGGGTGGCCGTGGGGTGTGCATGGGGGACTGGAGGCAGGTTGTATGGTGGCTGTGGGGTGGGTCACCAGGATGGGGGAGGGGCAGCATTAGTGGGGTGGAATCAAGAAGGGGCAGGGGTTCGCCTGGCTGCTCACCATCCCCTCCCCACCCCCCGACAGGATGATCCCCCCCTCCAGCAGGGCCTTCCTGGTGAAGGACCTGGTGGCAGGCCGGGCCTATGACCTGTGTGTGCTGGCTGTCTACGATGACGGGGCGACAGCGCTGACAACCACCCGCCGCCTGGGCTGCGTCCAGTTCAGCACCCGGCCCGGCTACCCGCAGTGCCGCTCCCTGCATGCCCATTTCCTGGGTGGCACCATCATCATCATCATCGGTGGCATCATCGTGGCCTCCGTCCTGCTCTTCATCATCATCCTCATGATCCGCTACAAGGTCCACGGCGGGCAAGAGGGGCACAAGAAGGCCAAGGTCAGCAACGTCTACTCCCAGACCAACGGCGGGCAGGCCCCAGCCTCCTGGGCACAGGATGGGGCCGAGAGCAGGGTCAGGGGCCTCACCGGGATGGTCCTGAGCAAGGACTGCGAGAAGGAGGTGGGCATGGGGGACACCCCCTCTCCCAGGAGGAGGACATGGTCACGGACAAGTATAGACCTCCAGAGCAAGTGCACTGTGCCTGACAGAGCTGAGGAACAAGGTAACGGGGCTTTACCAACGTGGTGAGGATCTGCATTCACAAGGGGCCCCATTTAT
This sequence comes from Pelochelys cantorii, assembly GCA_032595735.1. Classification (NCBI taxonomy): domain Eukaryota; kingdom Metazoa; phylum Chordata; order Testudines; family Trionychidae; genus Pelochelys; species Pelochelys cantorii. Next base: position 182,983 of record CM064358.1, on the reverse strand, counting down.
TTCTGTGGGCCATGCAGTGACCAAACCAGGTGCTCTATCTCCTGCCACGTGCTGGGATGGGGACAATAAGAGCAGAGACTCTAGCAAGAGCTGCTAAGGGCTCTTGTCTAGCCCAGCCTGCCAGGCGCTTAGCTAGGGGTACTCCTTCTCCAGGGCTGGGCTTCTCCAAGCAGCATCAGCCCTCTGGCCAGCGCAGGGGCAAGGGGATGGAAGTCAAGGGAAGGGATTGGAAAGAAAGGGTTGTAAGGAGTTAAAAAGGGAGGGAAACAGATACCTGCAGACATGGACAGGTGGCTGGATCGAGATGGGGAAGATGGATGGCTAGATTCATGCTGTCAGTGGATAGGAGACTGCAGGCGATTGGCTGGTGGATGGATAGATGATGCTGATGGATGGATGGCTTGGATGGAAGACACATGGGTACATGTAATGCAGACGGGCAGGTAGGTAACCTGGACAGAAGGGCTGGATAGTGTGGGCATGGGGGAGTATGGGTAATATGGGTGGAGCATGGATATGTGGATAAAGGAGATGGGTAGATGGACAGATGGATAGCGCGGGTGGATGGATGGACGGACAGATGGGTGAACAGATGGGTAGCGCAGGTGGGTGGATGGATGGATGGACAGATGGGTGAACAGATGGATAGCGCAGGTGGGTGGATGGATGGATGGACAGATGGGTGAACAGATGGATAGCGCAGGTGGGTGGATGGATGGATGGACAGATGGATGGATGGGTAATACAGATGGGTGGGTGGATGGATGAATTAGTGGACAGATGGGTAATGTGGATGGGTGAGTGAATGGCTGGATGGCTAATTTAGATGGGTGAATGGACGGCAGGACAGACAGATGGGTGGACAGTTGGGTGGATGGTCGGATGGATGGATGGCAGGATGGGTAATGTGCTCGAGAGGATGGATGGATAGATGGATGGGTAATGCGGATGGATTGATGGACAGGTAACTCGGATGGGTGGGTGAGTGGATGGTTGGATCGATGGGTAATGTGGATGTATGGATGGATGGTAGGAGGGATGGGTAGATGGATAGGTAATGTGGACGGATGGACAGACACTTAGGTAGATCAATGGCAGGATGGATAGACGGACAGACTTGTTCCAAGCAGCCTAAGCAGGCCCTGTCCCATTGCTGCTTCTGCACCAAACTAACCTGCTGTGTTTGTCCCCGTTTTGTGCAGCTCCCCCAGCAGCAGCGGGCGAGAGGAGACGGGCTGGCGAATGGACAGACATGAAGATCTGAGCGGCCAATGGCAGGAGCGTGGATGAGCCATCGGGGTGCCCCCAGGTGTGGGGGCTCCCTCAGCTGGGGGTGCCGGGAGCTGCTGCGCTGGGCGTCTCCATGGGGCACTGTCACTATCTCATCTGCAGAGGGTGATGGGGGAATGCAGAGGGACAGGGGTGGGGGGAGCCAGGGGCGTTGCACTGACCCTCTGCCTTGGCTGCTGGGTGCCAAGATTGGCCCTGCAAGGCTGAAACCAGAACCTGGCCTGACCCCACTGCAGGCACGGGGTGACTTTAGACTGACCCTGTGGGGCTGAGACCAGAACCTGGCCTGGCCCCACTGCAGGCAGGGGGTGACTTTAGACTGACCCTGTGGGGCTGAGACCAGAACCTGGCCTGGCCCCACTGCAGGGGGTGACTCTGGACTGACCCTGTGGGGCTGAGACCAGAGCCTGGCCTGGACCTAGGGTTGCCAGGTGTCCAGTATTCTACCGGACAGTCTGGTATTTGCACTCTTTGTCCAGTAAAAAAAATCAGAGAATACTGGACATGTGCAATGTCCGGTATTCTCTGATTTTTCCGGCTGCGCACTGGACAGAAGCCTGGCATGGGCGGGGGGAGCGGCTGGAAGGCAGGGCCACGATCGGCGCTGGGAGCCTGTCATTGCACAGAAGCCTGGCGGGGGCGGGGGGAGTGGCTGGGACTCCCCCTGCCCCTCCCAGGTTTCTGTGCAATCACAGGCTCCCAGCGCTGATGGCGGCCCCGCTTCCCAGCCTGGGAGTCCCAGCTGGTAGGCGGAGCCGCGATCGTCGCTCTGGGCACCCCAGAATGGGGAGGGGCTTATTATCCCCCGCATTCCTTTTTTTGCTCGACCAAAAGATACCACATGTCCGGTATTTTTTGGGAGACCATCTGGCAACCCTACCTGGACCCACTGCAGGGGGTAACTCTGGACTGACCCTGTGGGGCTGAGACCAGAACCTGGTGTGGCCCCACTGCGGAGGGTGACTCTGGACTGACCCTGCGGGGCTGAGACCAGAACCTGGCCTGGCCCCACTGCGGCGGGTGACTCTGGACTGACCCTGCGGGGCTGAGAGTAGAACCTGGCCTGGCCCCACTACAGGGGGTGACTCTAGACTGACCCCATGGGGCCGAGACCAGAGCCTGGCCTGGCCCCACTGCATTCGGGTTTCAGACTTGTAGGCTGATGGGATCAGAGTGGCAGGATCCGCTGGGGCCACTGCAGAGTCATTGCGCCCCTCCTCTGTCCCTTCCCTGCTCCATGCCCTAAGGGTGCATTTCTCCCCAGCCTCACACTCTTTCTCCTTCTCTCTCCAGATCCCCATGGTCACCAGAACCAGTGGGGATGCCCTCCTTGCCCCTGCAGGGCTCCCCATTTCATTCCCCCCAATCCAGCCTCTCCTGGGACCCTGCTTGGGGCAGCCCGGACCAGATGGGACCCTGAGAGCTGGACTGTGCCCCTTCCCCCCATGGAGTGGGGCCTGTGAGGGGGCGTGCCCAGACAGGCGGTGAGTGCGGGCCTGAGGAGGGCCGGTAGGTCATCTCCCTAGAGCCTGAAGGGGAGGGAGGAGAAATATCTCCCCCTGTGGACTCCTGCTTTGACCCAGACCCAGGACCGCAGCCCACAGAGATGGGGGTGGCTGCTTCCCTACAGGGCTCCACTGCTTCTGTGCCCCCTTTGATCCCCTGCCCCTCCTACACTCAGTCCCCAGGCACTGACCCCATTTCTCTGTCTTTGTTTCAGGGCTTTTCCATGGACCCGTTTTTCCCGACGGTGCTGCCCACCCCTGCCCTGGCTCAGGGTTTGTCCTGGGCCCACATGGCTGTCCCTGTGCTGGGGGCTCTCCTGCAGCTCCCAGAACCCCTGCTCTTGCCCGCAGCCCCAGCAGCTGTTTTTCTACACACACCCCTTTCCGAATGGTGTCTGGAATTTTCTAATAAACTTGGCTGCTCCAAGTGGGCCCTGCCTGAGAGCTGTCACTGGGCTGGGGGTCTTTGCATGTGGGGTAGGGCAGGGTTATGGTCTAGACTCTAGGGGGTCATTATAGCAGGGATGGGGAAAGGCTTCTGAGTGGGGGCCTTGGGGGAGGTTCCATGAGGGTGGCACCATTGCACGACGAGCATGGGGGTCACTTCAGTGAGGTTTTGGGGGGATTAAACAAGGGAAGGGGGGGTGCCATGTGCTGGAGAATCGTTGCAGCAAAGGAAGGGCTATGGCCCCTGTGTGTGTGGGTGCAATGTACTAATGAGTGGGGTGGGGACTGGGCTCCAGGACTCGCTTCTGGGATCTGGGGGGGTCTTCCCTCAACTTGCTTGTTCAGACCCAGTCTTGTTCTCCTCCTAGCCCTGCCATCTATCTCCAGTCTTCCCCGCTTGTGGTGACCAGCTCGGGCTCTCAGCAAACTCAGGCAGGGTTGGTTACACTTGGGTCATATTTAGCAGGTTCCCTGGGTGATTGTACCAGCCTTGGGGAGAGGGGTTTAGAGGAGTACTCCGACTGTACTGCACACGATGACCCTGCCAGACACCCTCACCCCCAGCTTGCTGAGCTGTAAAAACCTGGCTTGTCCCAACCCCGCATGCCCTTTCCTCTTCCTGGGCTTTTATTAGCAGTGAAATTCAGTGACTCTAAACACAGGCCTGCCGGGTTAGCTGGTAGCCGCTGTGGCTCCACTGGGGAGGAGAGCTGTCTGACACTGGGGGTATGTCTAGACTACATGCCTCTGCCGACAGAGGCATGTAAAATAGGCTACCCGACATAGTCAATGAAGCGGGGATCTAAATATCCCCGGCATCATTAAAATAAAAATGGCCGCCGCGCTGTGCCGGCTCAGCTGATTGTCGGCACAGCACGCGAGTCAAGACGCGGATTGGTTGACAAGGGAAACCTTTGTCGACTGCCCCTGTAAACCTCGTTCCACGAGGCATAAGGGAGCGGTCGACAAAGTCATCCCCTGTCGACCAATCTGCGTCTAGACTTGCACGCTGTGTCGACAATCAGCTGAGCCGGCACAGCGCGGCGGCCATTTTTATTTTAATGATGCCGGGGATATTTAAATCCCCGCTTCATTGACTATGTCGGGTAGCCTATTTTACATGCCTCTGTCGGCTGAGGGGAACACAAGTGATGCGCTCAGGAGGAGGATAGCATGGGGTTGGGGCTCAGGGGCACCGGCAGAGCTGGCAGGGGCATCCCCAGGCCATTCTAGTCTGAATTTGGGTAGGTGGAGGCAGGTGGGGCCAGCCAGGTGGGTGCCCGATGGGAGCCCTGGGCAGTGATGGCCAGAAATACCCTGATTTAGCTCCAGGGGATGTGAAATGGGGAGCCCTGCAGGGGCAAGGAAGGCAACCCCACTGGTTCTGCTGTGCCCTTCTGGGGGCAGTCTGGAGCAGATGGGACCCTGAGAGCCAGACTGTGCCCCTTCCCCCATGGAGCGTGGCCTGTGAGGGGGTGTGCCCAGACAGGCGGTGAGCGTGGGCCTGAGGAAGGCTGGCAGGTCATCTCCCTAGAGTTTGAGGGGGAGGGAGGAGAAATAACTCCCCCTGTGGACTCCTGCTTTGACCCAGACCCCAGGACTGCAGCCCACAGAAATGGGGAGGAGATGGGTGGCTGGGCCCCTGCAGAGCTCCACTGTCTCTGTGCCCCTCTTTGCTCCCCTGCCCCTCCCACACTCAGCCCCCAGGCACAGACCCCATTTCTCTCTGTTTCCCGGCTTGCACGGCAAGAGGAGGAAATGCGCAATGCAGCCAGGGCACCACTGGGCGCTGAGCGGAGGAGACAGGCAGGCGTGAGAGGCGCCAGCAGGCTGGGGATGAGGCCCTGGGCAGCGATTCCTCCCCGGCTTTAATTAGGAGTGAAACCCAATGATTCTAAATACAGTCAGGCCTGCCGGGTTAGCTGGTAGTCGCTGTGGCTCCACTGGGGAGGAGAGCCGTCCATCACGTCTGACACTGGCTGAGGGGAGTGCGAGTGATGCTGGCTCAGGAGGGGGATAGTGTGGGGTTGGGGCTCAGGGGCAGTGGCAGAGCTTGTGGGGGCATCCCCAGGCCTTTTTGGTCTGAATTTGGGTAAGTGGAGGCAGGTGGGGCCAGCCAGGTGGGTGCCCAATGGGAGCCCTGGGCTCTGATGGCCAGAAATACCCTGATTTAGCTCCAGGGGCCCTGTTGTGCCGTGTACCAGGCTCTCCTGGCCAGTTAGCTCCCCTCTGTGCCCAGCGGTGGCTGTACCTGGAATGCCTGTCTGAATACAGGGCTTTAGCCCCTTCTCTGGAAGCAGGACTCCTGGGTTCTTTCCCCAGCTCAGGGGGCAGGGAGGGGGCTGGAGGCTGATGACTGAGGGGGCTGGGAGTCAGGACTCCTGGATTCTGGCCCTGGAAAGGGAAAGGCCTAGTGGTTATATGTGGTCTCACTCCAAACGGGCCTGTCCTGCCTGCCTGGGGGGAAGATGGAGGACAATGAATTAAGAGGGATGGGGTGGCAAAGTGAGTAAAGGAAAGAAGCTGGCAAAACTGCAGCAACAGGGTTGGACAATTACCTCTTGGCTCGGGGCGGAGGGTGCCCCCCACTACTGCTTCCAGCTGCTCCTTCAGTCGCACAAAGCTTCTGAGGTTGTGCTCAGCCCAGAAGGCCCTGAATAATTCAGGTTTCCATGTTGTTAAGTAGCTTTTGCTTTGAACAATGCATGTGGGACTGTGTGTTTGTCCAGCAGGGTGTGATGTGGGAGTGAAGGGTACTGGCGGTATTGTGCACTGCCAGTGAAGCTGTAAGTGTGGCATGGGCTTTTGTGCCGAACTAGCATTGGATTCTATCCAGATGCAGCAAAGCCAAACAACTGGAGTCGTTTTGGAACAGGGATGACACTAAACTGGACTCTGCTGTTCTACACGGGCTAAGTTGGTTTAAAAGCCCATTTGGCTTTGCTGCAGGAAAAGGGGGTGTTTGAGCCTCAGGATGGTTCCTCACTGTCTAATCCCAAAAGAAGAGGGGTAGGTAGATTTCTCTGCCGTGTAGCGCCCCCACGAGTGGCTTGCTCAGCTGGGAATAACAGCCCTCTGCCAAAGTGTGTGTGGGGGGGGGGGAGGGAGGCGGCGCAAGGTGGATGGGCTGCTAGAGGGACAGACAGACAGATGGAGGGGTGGGTGGGTGGATGGATGGATAGATGGGTGGATGCAGTGGTAGACAGATTGCTGGCGAGATAGATGTGTGAATGGCTGGTTGGGTAGATGGATGGATGGATGAGCGGGTGGGTGGATGGGTGGACAAATGGAGGTACGGGTGGAGGTGTGGCTGGCTGACTGCCAAATGGATGCAGGGCTATATGGATGGATGGATGGGATAGTGGCTGGATGGATGGTAGCCAGATGGATGGCTATTGTGTATGGTGAGGGAGGGAGGGAGAGATGGAGGAATGCAGGTGAGGGGATGGATGGAAGAAGGACCCAGGCCCACTGCTGTTCTCCCTGGGTCTGTTGGTCTGTCTGGTCCCCATGGGATGACAGCCAGACACACTATTGGTGCCCAGCCTGGACCCGGCCGGGAGCCACAGCCATGCTTGTGACACATGCCCCACACCCCTCTCCTGCGGGGGTCAAAGGTGCCTCTGGCACTAACTGGCATGTGCTGCCACAGCCATGAATGGGGGTGGGGCTGAGGACCCCTTTGCCCACGGGGCACTAGCCTGGAACTAATGGGGTGAGTATGTGGAGGCACCCCCTGGCCCTGCTCTGGGCACACCCACAGGGAGCGGGACTTCAAGGGACAGGGCTTTTATCTTGCCAGAGGCAGCACCTGCTCTGGATGGCTGTGCCCAAGGGGGGGCACGGATGTCTGTGCCCATGCAAAGGGGAGGGGGACACAGCCTCCAGCAGCATCTGCTCATCCCGGCGTGGAGCACAGCGGCCTCGTTAATAGCCAGTATTTAGGACAGATCTCCATGGCAACTGTGCCTTAAATTTTCCCCATTGCCTTTATGGGTTTTTTTAAAAGCCCATTTGCTGCCACGACAGCGCATAGGTGGTGGTGGTGGGGAGCTGGGTGGACAGGGGAGGGAAACAGGCATCACTTCTCACCCCAAAGCCCAGACAGAGAAGCCAGAGTCACACCATGACCCCCAAATGTGTTAATGCCAGGGGTAGTTTACACCAAGGAACTGAAAAGGGAGGGGGGCTGGGAGTCTAGTGGGTAAAGTCAGGGGAGGGGGAAGGGAGCAGGGAGACAGGACTCCTGGGTTCTCTCCTTTACTCTGGGAGGGGAATGGTGTCTAGTAGTTTTGAGAAGAGGTTGCGGGGTGGGGCTGGGACTCAGGACTCCTGCAACCCAGCTCTGCCACAGTTGTGTGACCTTCATATCCCCCAGCCAGTCCCCACACTGGGGTGGCCCTGGGATGTTGCTGTGTTGGTTACAGCGGGGTGTTGCATTGGTTACTGTCAGCACCCCACACCTTCAGGGGGGTGTGCTGTGTTGGTTACAGTCAGAACCCTGCACAGTCAGCAGGGTGTTGCTGCGTTGATTACAGTCAGAGCCCTGTCTCAAGCTCTCTGCAGACTCAGGCTGTGCTGGTTATGCTGGCATCATATTTTCAAGCTGTAAGGCTCAGAAATGTTCAGTGGACAATATTCTGGTGCTGTGATGTGGCTCCTGGTGCCAAGGCCTTGGGCATAGGCCAGTAGCACCTGGCTGGGTCTTGAGCCCTACAGCAGCAGAACACTCAGGAGAGAGTCTACAATGACAAACGAGAAGTTCTGGTGGCCCTACTGAGATATGCTCCAGGGGACTCAGAGCTCCTGGTTCTGTCCCCAGTTCTGGGAGAGGAGAGGGGTCTAGTGGTCCCAGCGCCATGTCCCTGGATCTCTCTTCCAGTCTGTGTTAGTCAGATCAGGAGCCAGCCTGGCTGTAATTGGAAAAAGAGTTAATGGAGCCGAAGAAATAGATGGATCCCCTTTGCACCTCCCTCCCTTCCTTGTGCCTGGGTTATTGATGTTGTTTTAATGGCTCATTTCACCTCCAGTCCCAGAAGGTTAAAGCACCACAGAGGGGAGAGGTGCTGGCTAACCCAGCTGGGAGAGGACAGGGGAAAACTCCAGCTGCCATCTCCCCTGATTATTTGAGCTGTACTGCAGTAACCTCTGTAGCCCCACTCATGGACTGGGATCCCAAGTGCTGTACATTTTTATGGCTACTAGGAGTATTATGGTAGTGTTTAGGAACTCCATTCATTGACTAGCCCCCTAGTGTGACAGGCGCTGTAAATTTTTATGGCTATTTGCTGTATTATGGTAGGACCTAGGCAACCCAGTCATGGCCTGGGTCCCCAGTATGGTAGATGCTGTACAGACACGGGTCAGACTGTTGGTCCAGCTTGACTCAGGCTTGGACCCATCACTCCCGTAGGGTTCTGTGACCCTGGATCTGGGCTCTGGGTTAGTGTGATTTGGGTGTAGACAGAAGGGGGAATTTGAAGCCTGGGCTGACACTGCAGCGCCGATGGAGCCTCAGTTTCTCTAGCTGTAGCACTGGCACAGCAGGGACCTAGCCAGACATGTTGCCCCAGCCTCTCTCCCAGCAGGGAGCATTGTGGGTAGTGGGGTGGGGCACTGGCTGTGGGCAGGGGGGAAGCTCCAGGCTACTCCAGCCCCAGCCTCTTCCAGCAGGGGGTGCTGTGGGGAGTAGGGTAGGACTCCCAGCTCTGTCAGGTTTCCCCATTGTGCAAGGAGCTATACAAACACAGATCACAGAAATGCCTCCCTTCAAACCCGGGCCCTATTGCACAGCAGGGTGTGGCCCCTGGGGGAGGGCTGCTGCAATGCAGCTTATGAATCACCCCCGAGTGTTTTTAAACCTTTGGGGGCAGGGGCAGAAAAAGGGAAAGAAAATTCAAAGAGCAAAAAGGTCCTTAATTTTCTTGCCCATTACTGAATCGATTGTCGGTTAGTTTAGCCAGGACAGATCAATAATTAATTAGTGTTCTTGGGCTGGCAAGCTAGCTTTTTAAAAGCTACCGGCAGGGTAAAGCCCAGGCTGCTTAATTAACATAGGCACTTCAGCCACAATTAAACTCCAACTGATCAACGTGTGAACTTAATTGCATCCTGTGCTAGGAGACCTTGCATGGGCACAGCCTGCACCGCGGTACCAGAGCCTGCACCGCGGTACCAGAGCCTGTAGGTTTCTTGGAAAGGGCTGTAGGGTGACTGGACCTCTTAGCTACTCTGAACCTAGCCTCTCTCAGCAGGGGGCATGGTGGGGAGCTGGCTGTGTGGGGAGCTCCCACCTGCTCCAAGCCTAACCTCTCCCAGCAGGGGGTGCTATGCTGCAGGGAATGGGTGACTCAGCAGAGGGCCCTCCCTTCTCCATCAGTGCTGACTCCAGTGCCCCATCTTGGCACTAGGGGGAGCTGTGCTGCATCTGTTACCTGCTCCCCACTCTACTTAGCTACATCGGTGACATCTTGATCATATGGACCCACGGGAATGAGACCCTTGAAGAATTTCAGAGGGATTTCAACAACTTCCACTCCAGCATCAACCTCAGCCTGGATCAATCCACACGAGAGAGCCACTTCCTTGACACTACAGTACAATTAAATGATGGACAAATTTCCACCAAACTATACCAGAAGCCTGCCGACTGCTACACCTACCTTCACGCCTCTAGCTTCCATCCCAGACACATTTCTTAATCTATTGTATACAGCCAAGCCCTGAGATACAGACGGATTTCCTCCAATCTCACAGACAGAGACAAACGCCTACAGGATCTATATAGAGCATTCATAAAACTGAAATACCCATCCAGAGAAGTGAAAAAACAGATCAACAAAGCCCGAAGAGTACCCAGACATGAACTACTTCAAGACAGGCCCCAAAGAGAAAACAACAGAATTCCACGTGTCATCACCTACAGCCCCCAACTTAAACCCCTCCAACGCATTATCAACATTCTACAACCTATCCTGGAAAATGACCCCTCACTCTCACAGGCCTTGGGGGAAAAGCCACACCTCACCTACAGACAACCCCCTAATCTCAAACAAATTCTTTCCAGTAACCACGCAACACACCTGCATCATAATTATCCAGGAACCCATCCCTGCAATCAGTCCCGGTGCCAACTCTGCCCACACATCTACACAAGCGATTTCATCACTGGACCCAACCACATCAACTACCCCATCAGGGGCTCATTTAACTGCACATCCACTAATGTGATCTATGCCATCAAATGCCAGCAAAGCCCCTCTGCAATGTATATTGGCCTAACTGGACAGTCTCGACAGGAAAGAATTAATGGATACAAATCAGACAGCCGAAAAGGCTGTTGGAGAAAATTTTAACCTGCCCAGGCACTCATTAATGAATCTCAAAGTCACCCTGTTGTTTCAGGCCAATTCCACAAGTCAAATACACAGGGAAGGACTGGAACTTAACTTCATTTACAAGTTTAATTCTTATGCAAATGGTATGAACAGGGAAATTGGCTGGCTCGTACACTACCTTCCACATCCTAATGACTTAACCAACCAACCCAACAATGGAGGTGCTAATTGTTCTTATCAGCCTCTTGTAACTCTTTGAACCTTCTACTCACTGTCTCTCTCTTTTTTCTTTCCCCCTCCTTTTTTCTCTTTTTCCCCCCCCCCTTCCCTTATTTATTCTTGGATCTGGACTTCTAATACTCCAGTCATCTGAAGAAGTGGGCTGTGCCCACGAAAACTCATGATACCATCTACATGTTTTGTTAGTCTTTAAGGTGCTACTAGACTATTTGTTGTTTTTTAAGTTTTTCCCCATCAGTTGGGTCAGCCAAGATGCTGAGCACAGGCAGGCAGGGAAGTTTCGCAAGCAGATGTGAATTGTCCCTGGCTTCTCTTAGTTTTAGCTGCACGCAGCAGGCTGGGCCCTGCAGTCAGACCAATCAGCATGGAAACAAACCCGGCTACTGCCATGAATGCCAGCTGGCAACCAGCCGCGGAGCCCACGTACCTAGTGCATCAGCTGGCTCTGCTTCTACCTCGACTCTGGAGATAGGGCCCAGTTGTGCCACGCTGGAGAAGAGAAAGCTCAGATCCTCCCAAGAATTTAGGCACTTAAGTCCTAGGGGAGTTGGGTGCCAAGATGTGGTAGTGGCTCAGGCCCATCCACAGACATGTCCCGGAGCAACGTGGCTTAGTTTGCCCACTCAGCCATGCCATTTGCTGCTGTCTCCTGTCTTTGAGCATTTCCCCCGACCGGGCGACTTGCTAATTTCCTGCACTCGGGGAATATCCACGGGTTTGGATTGTGTTGACAGTGGAGTAATTTTTAAATAGGATGTTAAGAGCCACGGAATGAATCACCGGTCCCCGGAGCGCCGCGCCAGAGAGGCTGTTCAGATTAACGAGAGGGAGAGAGCGAGAGAATTGTCACTAAATCAACCCCCTGACAAGGGCTCTCAGCTGTTGTTGGCTGAGGGGGTGTGTGAGAGGGCGAGTGTGCAGGCTTGTGGAAGTGCACAGATGTTTCTCTGTGTGGGTGTGTATGAGTATGAATGAATGGGTATGGACCTGGGGGGCAGGGAACAGGCACAACACAGTGTGCTCTGGCCACACCCCCGATCTGCTCCCTATAGGGCAGAGAAATACACTCCCAATCTGCCCCTATGGGTCCTGGGGGGCAGAGAATAGCCACAGTGCAGTGTGGTCTGGCTACACCCCCAATCTGGCCCTGTGGGGCAGAGAAAGCCACAGTGCTGTGTGCTCCAGCCATGTCCTGATCTGCCCCTTAGGGGCAGAGAAAAGCCATAGCCATGGAGAATACACCAGAGTGAATGTGGAATCAGCCTCCCTGACTCGTTACTCCAGATTCCCACTGGGGTGAGAGGCAAATCTAACTTGATTACCTTCATGGAGTGTTTGCTCTGAACACCAGCATGTGGGATCACAGCCCAGAGCCGGCTGGTCATTCCCTCTTGGCCCCTTTCCTTCCCTTTGAACCCTCCCCCTGCGTTTTGGTGGCTGGCCCCAGCGCAGAATGCACATTCCTTGCTAAGCAGGCAGTGGGGCCCCGGGAGCTGACACTCCTCTGGGAGCCGGCGCCTGGCTGCAGTTGACTTTTGGGCTATTTACCAACTCAGGGAAAAGCTGGAGGAAGAGAAATCAAGTTCCACAAGCTCATTTATTTCACTGCAGCAGCTGGTTAAATGAGCTGGGCAGCGGGAGCTGGAATCAAAGGAAAGTGTGTCTGGACCCCTCAAAACTGGCCTTATTCTGTCAGATCATGGGGGCCTGAGCCCCAGGTGTTGCCATGGAAGTTCCTGGGGCCAGGGCCTCCACAGGTGCGAATTTGCATCCTTCCCTGGGCGTCAATGGGGCCAGATCCTCTCCTGGTGGGAACCTTGTCTGCACCACAGCAGCAGGAAGCGGAGACCTCTGTCCCCAGGGCGCTCCAGGTCCCGCCACCCCCACGCACCACAGCGGGCTGGGAGAGAATGGAGCAGAGCAGGTACAAATTGAAACCCTGGAAATGCCAGGCTGGTCATCATCTGAGGCCGCTGCAAGTCACCTTCCTCCTAGTCCAGCTCTGATGGGGGTTTGTCTAAGCTGCTCTGAAAAACCTCAAGTGACAGACAGGGCCATTCCTGGGGGCCTGGGGCAATCCCCCCTGTGCCGCAGGCGTGGGGCTCAGGGCAAGACCCCTGCTGCAGGCCCCGCCCCTTCCCTGCCCACCCCGAGCTACATGAGCTGGGGAATTACTGGGGGCCTGGCGTGGGCAGCAACAGGGGTCACCCCTCCCCCCAGCGCTGCCAGATAGTTTCAACAAAAATACCGGACACGCTTGACATTACATCACAATCTACATTACATCTTATTTAGAAAATACCGGACATTTCTATTTTCCCATTTCTATTTTCTCAATTTGTTTCCCGAACAGAAAGCTCAAATACTGGACTTTCCGGTTCAAAACCGGACACCTGGCAACCCTACCCCTCCCACTTACTGCGGTGGCAGGAGCTGGGTGACCTGGCAGCATGCTCCGCTCTACTCCACCCTGCCTGGCCCATTCCCCACCCGCTGCGCTGCACTGCCCAGCGGTGGCAGGAACCAGGATGCCCAGCACGGAGTGCTCTGCTTCCTCTACCACGGTGAAGATGAGTGAAGCTGGCTGGGAGAGGGCAGTGGGCCGGGGTGGGGTTAAGGAGGCTGCTGGGTCGCTTTGGCTCCCACTGCCATGGTAAGGTGTATGGAGAGAGGGCGGCCCCTGCCGCCGCCTGCACCAGGCCCCGCTCCCCAGGGAATTGCTGGGTCAACTAGGGACCCTCCATAGGATGGTTGGGGCAGCTGCCAGGGGGGCCTCCCCAAAGCGGGGGGGCCTTGGGTGGCCGTCCCAAACCATCCTATGGACAAACCGACAACCTGCCTGGGAAGCTTGTTCTGGAGCCTCACACAAGTGCTGGAAGGTTTGTCCTAATCTTCCATCTTAATGCCAGCTGCAGATTAAGCCTATAATGTCTGGTCCTGCCTTCAGAGGCCATGGAAAATAATGGATCCCTGTCCTCATTGTAACAGCCCTCAATCCCCGCTCAAGCTTTGCTCCAGACTAAACGCGCCCAGTTGTTTAACCTTTCCTCCCAGGGCAGGTTTTCTAAACTTCGGATCCTTTCTGTGGCTCTCCTCTGGACTCACTCCCATTTGCCCATGTCTTTCCCAAAGCACAGCCCACCAGAACGGGACAGTGCCCCCATGCCAAGGAGAGCCAGACAGCGACCTCCCATGTCGTCCGTAGAGCTCTGCTGTTCCTATGCCCCAGAATGACATTAACCTTTGCAACTGCATCCCATTGCGGACTCAAGTTAGGGTCCACTTTACCGCCCAGGCAGCTGACTCCTGGGCTGGCTGTTCCCCAGTTTGTAGCCAGTGTGGGATGTTTTCCTTCCCAAGTGAACTACTGTGCACTTGTCTTTATTGAATTCCTTTTGTTCATTTCAGACCTGCTCTCCTAGTTGTGAAGGGCCTTTGGAATGCTAACCCTCCCCTCCACAGGGTTTGTCACCCTCCATCTCCGGCTCAGCTGCAAGCTTTACAAGCACACGTTCCACTCCGTTCTCCAAGTCATTAAGGAAAATACTGACCAGTGCTGGACCCAGGACCGACTCTTGCGGGACCCCACCTGCTGTGCCCTTCCAGCTAACAGCAAACCTTTAAAAACTATGAGGAGTCCTGTGGCACCTTATAGACTAACAGATTTATTGGAGCATAAGCTTTCGTGGGCAAGGACCCACTTCGTCAGATGCATGGTTCAGACTAACACGGCTACCCTTCTGATACTTCAAAAACTATGCTCCGAGTATGCTCTTTCCACCTGCCAGTCACCTCAGTCTGCACCCTCTAGTTTGCTTGGGAGAATGTCAAACACCTTGCAAAAACCTATCCCCTGCTTCTCCCCCCATCCACCAAGCCAGGCACCCTGTCAGAGAAGAACATGAGGTTGACCTGATTTTCTCTCCAAAGAGCTGTGCTGACCACTCCTTGTAGCCTGTTACCCTCCAGGTGCTTGTAAATAGGCTGGTTAATAATTGAACAGGAATCAAAGTTAGGCTGGCTGGTCTATAGCTCACCAGGGCCCCTTTGTTTCCCTCTTTACAGAGAAGCACTGTGTTTGCCCTTCTCCAAGCCTCTGGAACAGCCTGTCTCATCCAGGAGCAATAAAAGAGCAGTGCTAACCTGGCAGAGATTGCTGCAGCTGACTCAGCAGCATGGCAGTGGAGGCAATGGGGCTGGATTCCCATCTGGTGTAAATCAGTGCCACCCCACCAGCTAGGGTTTCCCCTAAGCATTTCCACCCACGTGCAGAATACATTTTGTGATGTGCACCATGTGCAGATGTGCACCAGCAGTAGAAACACATGCTGCTGGCTGTGGGTGCTCTGCCAATCAGCTGAGAGGCATTGGACTCTCTCCTGGGCTGCCGCCCAAGCACGCAACTTCCAGGATACGCTGATGCCAGGGTACGCTGCTGGTAGTGCAGCCCAGTGGGTAGTACACTGCTCTATAAGTCAATCGGCCTGCGTTTAATCCCCAGCTATACCCAAGAGTCAGAAGAGGTCTGGGTGTGAGGCAGGAGGGGTGTGGAGATCGGGCCAGAGCATGTCAGAAACTCCTCACTCAGACAGCTTCTGTCCTGCTGGCTCCTCCCCACTTAAATAGTATGCCTGGACCAATCAGCAGTTCTGGGAGTCCTGCCAATCAGGCCTTCTGTGGGTGGGACATCCTGGGGTGTTTGAATCGCAGGCTCTGGCTCCCCCTGATGCCCAGCAGTGGCACCGTTGCAGCCGTCGGCCAAGGCTATGTCTACACTCGCGGCTTCTTGCGCGAGTAATATGCAAATGAGGCTAAGCGTGGAATATAGCCGAGCCTCATTTGCATACCTAATGAGCCACCATTTTTTTTCAGAAGAGGCTCTTGTGCAAGAAGGAGCGTCTACACTGCCCCTTCTTGCGCACGAAAAACCCTCTTGCGCAATGCCGTTACACCTATTACTGTTCAGAAAGAACGGTAGGTGTAACGGCACTGCGCAAGAGGGTTTTTCGTGCGCAAGAAGGGGCAGTGTAGACGCTCCTTCTTGCGCAAGAGCCTCTTCTGAAAAAAATGGTGGCTCATTAGGTATGCAAATGAGGCTCGGCGATATTCCACGCTTAGCCTCATTTGCATATTACTCACGCAAGAAGCCGCAAGTGTAGACATAGCCCAAGTGTCTTAGGCCACCGATTCAGTCCCATCGCTGCAGGCTTTTCAAGACGCCCTGCAGCACCAGTTCCCTCTCCCTCCAGCTGTGAAGTGTCTTCGCCAGCCCTGGTCTTGGTTCCGGGCTGGCCCAGCGGGCTCCGGCTGGACACCTGCCATGCCACAAGCCAACCCGTGCATGTGTAACTGATGAGGTGTGGAGAAATGAACAGATGTGAGCTTCCCACCCAGGGCCCCAGGAGCCCCAGACTGGGGCAGGGGCAAGGAAGGCGCTTGAAGCCGCTGGTGTCTCCTCTTGCTGGCGCATTTCTCCACAGCAGTAAATGAAGGTTCTAACCCTTGTTCTCTCCTCCTGTGGATGGTGCCTAGTGCAAATAATCGGCTCTCCCCGAAGGTGTCTCAGGGCCTGGGCATGGAAATGTGCGAGCTTCTCCTTAATGAAACTGGGAGGAAGAGTTCAGGACATGTCCAGAATTCCGAGAGCGTCCACTTGCTTAGCCACAGCAAATGGAAAGCAGCTTCTTCCCGTCGCCTCCACATCTGCACCAGCTGTTAGTAGAGGGGTCATCCTGTTATTATTGCCATTGTGCCTTGAGCTTGACAGAGAACCAGGGCCCCGCTGTGCCAGGCGCGTGTACATTTTAATTGCTATTTAGGTGTATTACGGTAGCACTTACGTGGACCAGGACATCACAGAGCCATAATAACACTCTGTGAGTCTCTGCTGCATCCCATCCAGCTACAGAGCTGCCAAGGGGCTGGGCAGTCAGGACTCCTCCTGGGTTCTCTGCCCAGCTCTGGGAAGCTGGTGGGGTCTGGAGGGCAAAGGTAGCGAGAGTTGTGTGGCAGGACTCCGGGGTTCCTCCGGGGTTCCTCCTCCAACTCCTCATGGTGCTATGTAGTCTTGGGCAAATCTCACCCTTCCTCTGTGCCTCAGTTTCCTCTCCGTGCTCCTGGGATGAAAGGTGCCGCCATGGAGCTAATTACTGAGGTGGGGCCACTGGTGCTTCTGGCAGGGTGGGGTGTCCATGCGGATGCGTGCGCTGAGCCCTAACCACTCTCCTTGCAGCACAATGCCCCCTGCTGGGCCCCTGTCCTGCTGCCTGCAGCCGAGCACCCCCTACTGTGTCTTGGGGCAGCGCTGGCTCAGAAGGAAAAGCACCGCCTACTGGCCCCCTGTACCCAATCCCTGCGAGCTCAGCCAGCCCCAGATACAGCCATGGGCCAACACATGGGCACAGTGAGGAATGTCCCTCTCGAGAGGCAGAGCCTGGCACCTGCAGCTAGATGCTCCTGGCTTGCAGGGCTGCTTCGTCAGGTCCGGGGACCTGCCCTTCAGGCTGTCAAAGGTGCAGAGTCATGCACACTCCCTTAGTGACCCAGCAGTAAAGTTACTTGGGTGGGTCTCGCTGCCTGTGACTGGCATTGGGTTTGTGGAGTGGAATGCTGTCAGTGGGAAACTCCTACTTGGGCTATGTGAGCTCTGTCAGCTGGTCATGGAAATCCCCATTTGCTTTGGCCAGTGTATGTTTGTGTACATGCATGTGTATGCATGCACCTGAGCATGGGCTTGCACAATAGAGTGTGTGCATGTGTGCACCAGGGCATGGGCTTACACCAACAGTGTGTGTAAGGCTTCGCCACCCCCTTGCTTCTGCTGGGCTCCCTCCAGCCTCTCAAGTAGTGACCTCCCAGCCATCCTGGCTGTGCCTGCTCCTGGGGTTCAAACCAGCCCTGCACACCTCTGCCAGGTGAATGTCCTTCCAGTCAAGGCATATACGTGAGTGTTGTATGCACCAGTGTATGGGACTGCCTCACACTGGCCCTATAAGGGTTAAAAAACCTAGCCTTGGAAGAAGGCTGGGAGAGCAGAGCCATTTAGGGCCCAGCTGGGGCTGTATAAAGAAGGGCTCCTGGAGGGCAGGAGAACAGACACTCTTGCTCTAGCTGGGGAGCGGGAGGGACCTGGCTGCCAGGGAAGTGGTGGCTTCCTGAGACAGAGCAGAGCTGGGGCACTCCGGCCTGACCTCACTCCCAGGCTGCAGGGCCTGAGGCAAGGCCTGAGTGTACTAGGGCTGCAGGGAAACAGCCAGTGATAGGAAAAGGCAGCAGGTCACAGCTCTTGCCAATGATGAGTGGCCATTTCAGACTGCAGGTTGCCCCTGAAGCAGGGGCTAGATGATGACTGGCAGTGGGTCACTGAGGCAAGGTGGGTATAGGGGAATTGGGGGTTCCAAGGTGGGAGGGGAGGACCCCAGAGTGCAGGGGCCTGGACATAGGCCAATATGAGGAGGGAAGGGCACTGGGCAGGAAGGGACACGGGACTGAACTGCAACAGCGGCTGGGACACCAACCAGCAGAGGGCTCTCTGAGGCAGGAGAGCTGATTCCCTGAGCGATAAGCAGGAGGTGCAGTGGCAGTGAGTCATGCATGCCTTGTTACACAGGCCCTCACCAAATGTGTGTGGGTGTGCATGCACCAGTGTATGTGTAACCCACATCCTCTGTGCTTCACTGACCCATGGAGTGGCACTTAGACCACTTAACAGCAAGAGATAAGAACAAGGCTGCTCTACAGCTGGCTCAAGGGGTAGAGACTCCTACCCTGAGGTCCCAGGTTCAGATCTGCCTGCTGGTGGTTACATTTGGGCTCATGCAAACTGTGCACGTGAAAGTGCACCAATGTCTGCGGGGGCTCAAGTGAACTGTGTGTGTGTGTGTGCGTGTGCGCGCGCGCGCGCGTAGCGCATTGGGGCCTACACCAATCGTGTGTGCGTGTGCACCAATGTATGGGGCTATGCTGATTTTCTCACACCAGTTTATAGGCTCACATGATCACTGAGTGTGGGGAGCAGGTGCAGTGTCTGAATGTCCATGTGTCCAGATACAATTGCCCCTGGCTCTGACAGGAACGTGTGTGTGTGTTCCTTGCAGCTGGGCTGCTCTCCGCCTTTGCAGATGCATTGCATTGCTGTTTGTTTCACAATGATCTTTCTTTCTTAGGGAGCTGTTGCAACCAGCTGGGGTGTTTCCCTCCTGCCCGCCTCGGTCTAATGAGAGCCAATTCTGAGGCAGAAATGCTCACTGACACCTGGACAGTGGTGTGGGGCTTAACAGGCCTAGGTCCCTGCAACAAAGTGGGACTGTGGGGATTTTATTCCTCTTGTTATGTTGCATGTGATTTCTGCTATCCTTTAGTAAACCTTTGTGTGTGCCTCACTTTCCAGTACCTGAGCCGTGGCGGGAAGGGTGTTTGACCAGGTGACACCTTTTGCCCCACAAGCAGAGCAAAGGCCAGAGGCGGGGCTGGCGGCAGGGCTGGACTGGGCTGCTGAGAGTGGATTAGTCTTAGCTGGCTTGGGAAGCAGGGTCTTTGGCTGTACCCCAAGATGGGTTGTACTGACTGCTCCTGGTTCCTGTGTGACAAGTCTGTTCTGTGTCCCTGTCACCTAATTAATCTTCTGTTGTTCCTGTCGGCCAAGAGTCACATCTGACTGTGGAGGACCTGGTGACTCCCTGCTCCTTGGTGCCAGTCCCTGATGGGGGAGTTGCCTGCCTGTGATTTGTGGCCACCTCTGTTCCAGGGTAGGTGCATATCATGGAAATCAATGAATTAAACTAATCTGTATCACAGCTTTCTTTTCTGATGGGAAACTGCCAGGTCATGAAATCAGCACTGGCTTGGCAAAGGGGTGAGTAGATTCCAGGTGGTCTTGCAACTACGAGATTTTTATCAGTAAACTTTACATAAGAACGGTCATACTGGGCCAGACCAAAGGTCCATCTAGCCCAGTGTCCTGTCTGCCGACAGTGGCCAATGCCACATGCCCCCAGAGGGAGCGAACAGAATTTCACGCAAAGTGATGGAAATGTTTCCATTGATAATAACTGACACTTACGAATAGGCACAGTAAGAAAAATCACCTCAAGCATGTGAAGTTAAAATCCAGTGATTTATAGAGCCCTGCAAATCCATGGCTATCCGCTTTATATCTGCAGGTATCTACATCCACAATAATCAGTGGAGATATGGGCTGGCCCTGACCCTGTGAAGGGAGTAATCCCAATCCCCCATGGTGTAAATCAGCTAGAACCCATGAGGCCTCTCTCCCTGTTTTAACCACTAGATCACATTGCCCACCGAGATCCAGGGACAGAATCCAGGAGTCTGGTGGACTTCCAGCCCCCTACTGCTATAACACACCAGACCTGATTTCCTTCAAAAGTAGAAGCAATCTCACCCCCCTACAGTCCCCTGTTCATTATTTCTGCCCTGGGGCCTTTTTCCTGACTGGTTCAGATTAGCCAATACCAAACACGTGGCAAAGATATTTAAGAAGCCTTAAAAATTAATCCCGCAAGAAAGAAGGGCCTGGCACAATTTCCAAGGGTGTCGCTTGTTATGTTTTTGTTCAATTCCCCCTCCCCCTCCGCTCAATAAGAAACTCCCCCCTCCTTGCTCAATAAGATCTTTATTGAGTCAGGGTGCAAAGGGGGCAAAGGGGCCATGAAAAGAGAGGAGAGCCCTGGGGCCCTGAGTGAGGGGGTCATGAGAAAGAGAAGGGCCGAGGGACATCTGTGTTCCAAGTGCCATGAGACACGTTCCCTGGGTACTAATAATCCCCAGCACTTTCCAGCAGATGTGCTCCCAGGTCCTTGCAAAGGAAGTGCAGTAATGGGGAAACTGAGGAATAGGGCAACAGGCCCACTCTAACCCCACTTCCTTCCTAGTGTTGGAATTAGAACCCAGGAATCCTGGCTCCCAGCCCCCCATTAACCATTAGAACCCCCCCTTCCAGCTCTGATGGGGCGAGCTTAGGTCCCGTCTCCTCCCCCTGCCCCATCCCTGGAGGGAGCATTAACAAGTTCTCTCTTCTTCCCACTCCAGCAGCATCACTGTGGGGCATGGGGGCAAGAAACCCCAATCGCAGGAGCTGTCTGGTTAGTCTGACTCCAGCAGCTTGGAGTGGAGTGTCCCAGGCTCCTGCTGGAGTAAGGGAACTGCTGCTGGCAGGGAGCTCCCAGACATCCCCCAACCCTGCCTTGCCTAGCAAACCTGCCCCCAGAGCATGGCATGGGCCAAGGAAGGGCCAGCTGTGGATCCACCCCATGCGGGGTCTTGTCCAGCCAGCCCCCGCCCTGGGCTTGAACCAGAGGTGGTGAGAGGTAGTTAAAGCCTCCTTTAAGCCCCCCTCATATTCTGGACCCTGCCCAGCCCTGGGTGTCAGGTAGAACAGCCTCAGGACTGCTCTAACTCACTTTCCACCCCCTCTGGGCCCCGGAGGGCAGAGACTAGGCAGCACATGGTACATTCTGTCCACTCTCCCAGTGCCCAGGACTGAGAGCAGGGCCCCTCCACCACCTCCCCACTGGTCACAGGGTCTCCTGTGCTGGGGGAGGGAGGAGCAAGGATGTGTTTTCAGGGCCCAAGCGTGTCTCCGACTCTGGCCAGCTTCCTTGCAGTGACCCATGCTGTCCCTCCACAGCCCCTGCCATTCCCAGGCCCCAGTCCTGCAGCCCTGAGAGGTGGAAGGGCGGGGGATTCCCTAGCAAAGCTTCCAGGATGCAGCCAGGGCAGGGCTGGGGCCTGTTGGCCCATCAAGCCATAGGGTGTGGGGCTGGGCAGCCCTTCAGTCCCCACCCCCAGCCAGATGCATGGGGGGACTTGCCCCTGCTGGGTCTCACTGCAGCTGTTATAGATGGGAGCGAAAGGGAGACAGGAGGAAAAACCATAGTCCAACATCCCAGCCCAGATGGCTGCTGCTGCCATGGAAACAGTTCTGGGACCGCCGTGCTGAAAGATGGAGCGTGACAGAGAACCGGGAAAAGGGGAGGGGGGGGGCCTCTTCACACCCTGGGGGCAGAGTATGCGAGACCCCCCCCCCCCATGTTCCCTAGCTCAGACAAGTGCAACCCACGGTGGACCCAAGTCCCTTCTTTCCAGAAAGCCCCTCAGCCGACACATGCCTGGCCAACACCCTCCTCTTAGGTCTCCACATATTGACACACCAGATTTTCCACTCCCAGCCCCTCCTTGCTCTAACCACTAGACCCCACTCCCCACCCAGCACTGGCTGGCCAACGCAGGCGTACTGAGGCCTTGTGCTGTCGTGCTCATCCTCCGCTCCCTTGTTTTATTAGCGCAGCGTCCACCCCTTGGCTGCCCCAGCTAGCCCATGTGACCAGTACAGCCCAGGAGGGACTATTGTACCCCCTCAGCTCACCTCCTGGGTGACCAGGGTCCTGGGATTTCTCACCCAGACGTCCTGCTGTTCTAAGCCAGATCACTAGTGCAGGGCTCGGTCCTTCTGCTCGGGGTGTCAAGGGTTCCAGCTGTCCCAGTGCCTGGCTGGACTGTCGGGTCTCACTCTGCCATGAGCACAGTCCTACTGGGAGCTGGGCTGCGGTCCCAAGGACGGCAGGTCTCCACACTCAGTCAGGAGTGCAGCTGGGACCTTAATATGACCCCAAGCGGGGCATTACCAGGCCTGGAGCCATGAGTGATTTGAGCCCAGTCCAGCCCCACACCCAGCTGAATAGCTCACAGCGGCCTGCTGCAGCGCGGGCAGAGGGGGTGAGTGGTAAGGCCTGGTGGGACAGCGCAGCCCTGGCGCTTATTACCGGAGTGCTCACAGCGTTTTACAATGGAGCGTTAGCTCCCTTTTATCGCGTGGGAAAGTGGGGCAGGGACAAGTTCACTCAGCAGGCCAATGGCAACACTGGCAGCAGAAGCTCCTGAATCCACCCACTAGGTCACACTGCCACAGCCCTTGATTGCTGGCCAGGGGTCCAGGTGGCAGGAGGGAGCAGTGTCAATGGTAAACTCCCTTGAACCCTGGTCTGTGTCCTCAGACTCTATGGTGCCAGCCCTGTGCGTGTAGGATGCTCTTCTTGGGGGTGTGTGGCTGTCCAGGGCTCGGTGCCATCACTGTCCTGCTGCCCCCGGGCATCCCCAAAGCCCCTTGAGCCTCCATGTCTAAGCTACCCTGCCCTAATCCAGCCTCAGCCCTGGGATCAGCATGTGCTGTGTTCTCTGCAGCCAGCCTTCACTCAGGCTCCCAAGCCATCTCCAGCCTTGCTTTGCTCACGCAGCCAGAGGGGCAGATTGACACCCGGGCCGTCAGGTGCTGTGCAAGATCCTGCCCAGAGGGGAACCCAGGAGTCCGGGCTCCCACCCACCTTCAAGCTCCATCACATACTCCCAGGCATTCCGAGACCCATCCCCAGCAAGGCCCATTCCCAGCCTCCCTAGGCCAGCCAATCCCCGCCCATTCTCTCTTGAGGACTTTATGCGTTTCCAGTGTGGTTTGTCTATTGATGGTAAGCCAATAATAATAATAACGAGCTTGTTTCCATAATAACTTAATTATCATGTAAAATCATTAACATAACAATGAGCCTCTTTGCCATAACAAGCTAATTGCCACAATAAAGTGCTTAGTGTAGACCCTCATTAGCATATCAACAAGCTAATTGCCACAATAATGAGCTCATTATGGTGCATCATTAGCATGCTAATTAGCTCATTTGCATGGAAGCATTTGATCTATTTTACTGGCTTCTCACTGGTAATTTTTCTTGGCATTCCCAAAATCGCCAAGACACTATGAATGTAGTCAAAGCCAGTCTGTCAGGTATTAGCAGCTGTGCATTGAGTCAAAAAATTACAATGCAACAACACAACAGGGTGACATCATGGCTTCAGGTGTGCTGAAACATCAGAAATGCTGTCACACACCCTCACCACCCAAAAAAATCACCAGCTGGGAGGTTGTGATCTAAATGCTAAATTTCATTCCAAACAGGGCTTGGTTTTTAAGCTTCTCTGGGAGATCTACCAGGCAAGACAAGTTTGACAGTTATCTTCAGCAAGGGCTTTTTTTGGTTGGTTGGCTCTCTTTAGACTAAGGCAAAAGCAGCTGGTCTGATGGCCTTTGAATGCCCTGCCTGAAGCATGGGACACTGCCGGCTGGATGGAAATTGCTGGGGAAAGTTATGAGCAATTGGGGGAAAAAGGAAGAGAGAATTCAGGCTTCACTGTGATGGCTGCTCTAAGCAGGGTGGTTGTTAGCTGGGTGCATTGGACCAAAGGTAGGAAGAAAATGGTGCAGCGGGGTGGGGGGAGGGAGGTTAAGGCCAGCTCAGAGACTGACTCACAAGGAGGCTGTGGGAGCTTCTTGTTACATCTGCCAATGGCTTCAGTGAACTGCAAGCAGCTGGGCTCTCTGGGGATCTCCTGGGCCTTGCTCAGCCAGCTGCTCAGCTCTGCAGCCTGGCACTGCCCTGTGCATCGCAGAGGAGACAGCAGTTCTGAGAGCTGGACAGGCCAAGCAGGGCAGGGGTGGGGGAAGGAAGCTGGCTGGCTGGTACGCAGGAGCTGAGCTGCACTGTGCCAGAGCGGTGCAATGCAGCCCCCAGTGCGTGCAGACAGACACGCACACACGCACAAGTCCTACTACACATACAGCCTCACTACACTGTGAGCGTGCACACAGAGCCCCTAACTGGTGCATACCCCTGTGCAAACACACAGCCCCAGTTTGTACACACACACACACACACACACACAATACCACCTGTTAGTGCGCACATAGCCTCTAACTGGTGCACATGCACGCGCATACACACACACACACACACACACACACACTACTCCTAATATACACACACTCACCATACAGCCTCACTGCAATACACACACTCACTCTGTCTGTCATAGAACGCTAGAATTGGCAGGGGCCTTGAGAGATCATTGAGTCCAGTCCCCTGCCCTCACGGCAGGACCAAGCTCCATCTAGATCATCCCTGGTAGATGTTTGTCTAACCTGCTTTTAAATATCTCCGGAGCAGAGATTCCACAACCTCCCTAGGCAATTTATTCCAGTGTTTAACCGTCCTGACAGTGTAACAATATGGCTTTTCTGTAGCCATGTTGGAAGGTCTGTGCTAGGCCTGAACCAAAGCCGCCTTCTGCAGCCAGATTGAAGAGTAGCAGCCATTACTGTAAGGCCTGGAGTCACATACTCACAGGTTCATCTAAATTGTATTACAAAGTGTCACACCAGGCTGTGAGGAGGGGACTTTGCCCTGATAGCTCCCCCACTGTCACCAGATAAAGAAACAGATCTCAAGATGGGTAAAGAAAACTTAAGTAACACCATTCTGTCTGGCAAGAAACTGCTTATCAATAGAGAATGATGTGAAATCCTCATCCTATGATCATTGTCACTACACTTTCTTATTGTTTGACTGTGTGATCTCTGTCTGGTTTGTAACTGTTTCCGTCTGCTGTATAATTAATTTTGCTAGGTGTAAATCAATTAAGGTGGTGGGGTATGATTGGTTAGGTAATTTTGTTATGATTTGTTAGTAAAATTATACTAAAATAATTGGTTAAGGTATAGCTAAGCAAGACTCAGGTTTCATTATATAAACTGGGGTTCAAGAAGGAGAAGAAGAGAAGATCAGAAACAACAGAAGGAAGAAAAGGCTAGAAGATGACCAGGAGGAGGAGGGGGGGGGGGGGGAAGACAGACCTGGAAAAGAAGAACTCACCTCCGAGACACAGCCTAAGACCAGAGAGACTGATATTGCCTGGCCAACAGGGGAAGTCTGCCTGCCTTTATCATGATTGGTGAGCATGACCCTGTGTGCTTAGCATGTGTATTCTGCTTGTTTGGGAATTGTCAATAAATAGAGGATAAGGATATTACTGTGTGAGGCTCTTTCAGTGGCTAAAGATCCTGCCAACCCGCAGGAAGATGTGCCCTGAGCCCTAGGAATTGGGTACGGGTGGGTGTATAAATTAACAGGGTTGCACCTTGAGCCCTAGGAACTGGGTAAAGGTGTGTGTCCCTACAGTGTGGAAGGGATAGAGAAATTTGTGCGGGTAACAAGAGTTAGGAGGTTTTTCCTGATGTCCAACCTAAACCTCCCTTGCTGCAGTTGCTTTTTGTCCTATCATCAGAGGCCAAGGAGAACAATTCCCCCCGCCCCACCTGTAACACCCTTTTAGATAGCTGAAAATCACTATCCTGTCCCTTCTCAGTCTTCTCGTTTCCAAACTAAACAAGATGCCTTCAGCCTTCCCTCATACCTCATGTTTTCTAGACCTTTAATCATTTTTGTTGCTTTTCTCTGGACCTTCTCCAATTTCTCCACATCTTTCTTGAAATGTGATGCCCAGAACTGGACACAATACTCCAACTGAGGCCTAATCAGTGCAGAGTAGAGCGAAAGAATAACTTATTGTGTCTTGCTCACAACACTCCGATTAATGGATCCCAGAATCAAGTTTGCTTTTTTTGCAACAGTGTCACACTGTTGACTCATATTTAGCGTGTGGTCCACTATGACCCTTAGATCCCTTTCTGCAGTACTCCTTCCTAGACAGTCGCTTCCCATTCTGTATGTGTGAAACGGATTGTTCCTTCCTAAGTGAAGTACTTTGCATTTGTCCTTATTAAACTTCATTCTATTCACCTACAACCATTTCTCCAGTTTGTCCAGATCATTTTGAATTATGACCCTATCCTCCAAAGCACTTGCAACCCCTCCCTGCTTAGTATCATCTGCAAACTTAATAAGAAAGGGAAAGAAAATAAGACCCAGAATATCTTACTGCCCCTGTATAAAACTATGGTACGCCCACATCTTGAATACTGTGTACAGAGGTGGTCTCCTCACCTCAAAAAAGATATTTTGGCCTTGGAAAGGGTTCAGAAAAGGGCAACTAAAATGATTAGGGGTTTGGAACAGGTCCCATATGAGGAGAGGTTAAAGCAACTGGGACTTTTCAGTTTAGAAAAGAGGAGACTGAGGGGGGATATGATAGAGGTATATAAAATCATGAGTGGTGTGGAGAGGGCCGATAAAAGTTATTTAATAGTTCCCTAAATAGAAGAACTAGAGGACACCAACTGAAATTAATGGGTAGCAGGTTTAAAACTAATAAAAGAAAGTTCTTCACAGCGTGTAGTCAGCCTGTGGAACTCCTTGCCAGAGGAGGCTGTGAAGGCTAGGACTATAATAGAGTTTAAAGAGAAGCTAGATAATTTCATGGAGGTTAGGTCCATAAAAGGCTATTAGCCAGGGGATAAAATGGTGTCCTTGGCCTCTGTTTGTCAGAGGCTGGAGAGGGATGGCAGGAGACAAATCGCTTGATCATTGTCTTCGGTCCACCCTCTCTGGGGCACCTGGTGCTGGCCACTGTCGGCAGACAGGATACTGGGCTAGATGGACCTTTGGTCTGACCCAGTACGGCCGTTCTTATGTAAGTGTACTCTCTATACCATCATCTAAATTGTTGAGAAGATATTGAACAGAACTGATCCAGCATGACTGTGAACCATTAATAACTACTCTCTGAAAATGGTTATCCAGCCAGTTATGCACCCACCTTAGAGTAGCCCCATCTAAGTTGTATTTGCTTAGTTTATTGATAAGACTATCATGTGAGACCATATCAAATGCCTTACTAAAGTCTAGGTATACCACGTCCACTGCTTCTCCCTTATCCACAAAACTCATTATCCTATCAAAGAAAGCTATCAGATTGGTTTGACATGATTTGTTCATTACAAATCCATACTGGTTGTTACCTATCACCTTATTATCTTCCAGATGTTTGCAGATGAATTCCTTAATTACTTGCTCCATTATCTTTCCTGACACAGAAGTTAAACTGACTGGTCTGTAATTTCCTAGGTTGTTCTTATTTCCCTTTTTATAGATGGGCGCTATATTTGCCCTTTTCCAGTCTTCTGGAATCTCTCCTGTCTTCCATGATTTTTCAGAGATGATAGCTAAAAGCTCAGTTACCTCCTCTATCGGCTCCCTGCATTTCATCAGGCCCTGGTGACTTGCAAACATCTAACCTTTCTAAGTAATTTTTAACTTGCTCTTTTTTTAAATTTTAACTTCTAAACCTATCCCCTTCCCTCTAGCTCTAGCATTCACTACGTTAGGCATCCCTTCATCATCAGACTTCTTGGTGAAGACTGAAACAAAGAAGTCATTAAGCACCTCTGCCATTTCCAAGTTTCCTGTTGTTGTTTTTCCCTCCTCACTGAGCAATGGGCCTACCCTGCCCTTGGTCTTCCTCTTGCTTCTATAATATTTATAGAACGTCTTCTTGTTTCCCTTTATGTCTCTAACTAGACTGAGCTCATTTTGTGCCATGCCTTTCTAATCTTGCCCCCGCATACCTGTGTTATTTGCTTCTATTCATCCTTTGTAATTTGTCCTAGTTTCCACTTTTCATATGACTCCTTTTTAGGTCATGCAAGATCCACTTTTTATATGACTCCCTTTTAGATCATTCAAGATCTCCTGGTTAAGCCAAGGCAGTCTTTTGCTATACTTTCTATCTTTCCTATGCAGTGAATTAGTTTGCTTTTAGGCCTGTAATAAATGTCTCTTTGAAAAACTGCCAACTCTCTTCAGTTGTTTTTCCTCTTAGTCTTGCTTCTCATGGGACCTTACCTACCAGCTCTCTGAGTTTACTAAAATCTGCTTTCCTGAAATCCATTGTCTCTATTTTGCTGTTCTCCCTTCTACCATTCCTTAATATCATGAACGCTATGATTTCATGATCACTTTTACTCAAGCAGCCTTCCACTTTCAAATTTTCAACCAGTTCCTCCTTATTTGTTAAAATCAAATCTAGAACAGTTTCCCCCCAGTAGCTTTCTCCACCTTCTGAAATAAAAAGTTGTCTCCAATGCAGCCCAAGAACTTACTGGCAAGTCTGTGCCCCGCTGTGTTAGTTTTCCAACTGATGTCTGGACAGCTGAAGTCCCCCACCAAATCCTCTGCTTTGGATGATTTTGTGAGTTGTTTAAAAAAAGCCTCGTTCACCTCTTCCGCCTGGGTAGGTGGCCTGTGCTAGACCCCTGGCACGACATCGCCCTGTCCCTTCAGCAGCTCTCCTCAGACTGTAGTTTCACAGGATGTCTCCTCCGTGCCCAGCCCCTCGCGGCCCAGACTGAGTTTTGAAGCAGGTGGCACCTTCCTGGCCCTTCCTTCAATTAGGTACCTTCCCCCGCTCCTCCATCCTTCAGCCACCAGCTGCTTTCCTGCTCCCAGCCTGTGGGCTCAGCACCCCTGAGCCAGAATGCAGACTCTGGCTCTCCCAGCAAGGGGTGCTGTGGGGCTCAGGGCAGAGACATTGGCTGTGGGGAGGGATCCCTTGGCCACACCAGTGCCAGCCTGTCCCAGCAGGGGGCACTGTGAGCAGGGCAGGGGGGCTGGCTCTGAGGAGGAGCCCCCTGGCTACCAATTCCATGTTCATGGACATTCTGGGCTCAGCCTGACTCCGCCAGGGCCCTCCCTTCATCTTGGCAGGTGGATTGGGACTGAAGCCATCAGGCTGGGGGGAGGGGGACAGTGCAGCAAAGGATGCCGCTGACATGGTTCAAAAGAACCGGTTCCCCCTCCCCTCTGCTGCATCCTTGGGCTTGTTAATTAGTATTATTTGCATATGTTCGTATAACCCCAAAGCCTTCAGTGCCCACCCATAGCCCTCCCAGGGATTTTGGGGTTACTCACTCTGATCTCCCTGCATCCCAGCTGGTTTCTCTTTACCCTCCCCCACTACTGGATTTGTCCTCAGATTCCTGTTCCCTGGTGTCTCCTAAAGGCCATTCTCCCCTCTGCCATCTGTGGCCCCCTTGCCCTGTCTGGGCACCACCTCCATCCCTTCCCCCAACTCACACTCTGCACCTGCTCCCTCTCTGTGTCTCCCCGCACAGCCTCCCCCCCTCAACAAGACAGACACAGGTCAGGCCCACTGTGGTTCACACAGAAAACGTTTTAATCACCTCCTGAAAAGGGGGAGCCGTGCCCCGAAAGGGTACGGGGGAGGGGAAGGGGGTATGAGGAAATAAGGAGGTTTGAAGGGGCTGAGGGCACAGGTTTTTAATGTAAAAACTTGTGTTCAACACTCATACGACGTTTGCCTGTTAAAAAGTCATGACGGGGAGAGGTTGAGGATGGGAATGGTGTGGAGGGGAGAATGGGGCACAGTGGTGGGGATGGGACGAGGAATGGAGCACAGCAGTGGGGGTTGGAACAGATGGAACATGGTGGGGAGGAACGGGGTACCACTGGGAGGCATGGTGGGGGATGGCTCTAGGGGTTGGGTGAAGAGGAATGGAGTACAACTGAGGTTGTGCAGGATGGATGGGGAATGGGGTATAGCTGGGGAGGCTGGAGAGAAAGGAGCACAGCTGAGGGGAATGGGGAGCTGGAGGGCAAGCACGGGGTTTTAGAGCAGGGGACAGTTTGGAGTAACAGGGGAAAGGGGTGATGACTTTTCCAATACTGAATACACTGAACACAGAAAATTATCTAGACCAGCCAGATACAATAAATAGGCCCCCTCAGTCTGTGCTGGGAGTGGGCGCCTATCGCCTCCTTCCCAGAAATACTTTGGGGGGAGGGGGACATGGGTTTGTTTGGGAACTAAACACTGCCCTGTCCCCTGTCCTGGACAGTTATTAATGCATAACGAGTTACTCAAGGTAAAAGGATCTTTGTAATTTCGTGTCATCTGTGCATGTGTCTTTGCTAGTTCTGCTCCCGCCCTTCCCAAACTACCTGGCACGCATGGGCTGGAAGAGGCTCTCAAAACTCATCCTGGGGCCCCCCCACCTCCTTCCCCTCCCTGCAGCCGGGCAGTCCGGTGCATCCATCGGGTGATTGTTTTTTTATTGTCCTCCGTCTCCGCTCTTTAAGGCACCGCAGCGGAAGAAGAGTCGGAGTCGGCAGGGTCAGCGCAGGCCCCCAGCCGGGGCAGGTGGGTGAAACTGCAGCCATTCCCTCCTCGCCCCCGTGGGATGGGTCATGCGCCCCATGGGCCCGACAAAATTGCTACCCCCGCAGCTCCCAGGGCCCGTCTCAGACGGTACTTTCCAGCATCCACTCGGTACTGCTGAAGGTCACCCGGCGTTGGCTTAGCGGGCAGTCCTCCGTGTTCAGCTGGGACGTGGACATGTGCCTTTTTGTCCGTGCCCGGCGCGGGTAGCTGTGGCTCTGAAACAGAGAATAGTCCCCGTCGAAGGAATGACGGTGGTGGTGAGTCCTCGAGAGCTCCCGGGGAAAGAGGCCCACACTGCCCAGCGTGGCCCGGTGCTGGCTGCCTGGCCCGCTTTCCCGGAGGAGACCCAAGGAGCCAGTCACGTTGCCCTTGGGCTGGCCCTCCTCTGAGGACAGCAGGGCCACAGTCTGGAGGTCTGCACCCGGCTTCAGGTCTCTCTTGTCCTGTTCAGGGGCAGTAGGTGTGTCCTCCTTAGGCCCTGCCTCCTTAGGCTCCACCTCCATAGGCCCTGCCTCCTTAGGCCCCACCTCCTGGAAGGTCTCATATTTGTCCTCCGTGGTCTTGGAGGCCGGGGGCTGTCCGCCGTTGGTCTGGGAGTAGACGTTGCTGACCTTGGCCTTCTTGTGCCCCTCTTGCCCACTGTGGACCTTGTAGCGGATCATGAGGATGATGATGAAGACGAGGACGGAGGCCACAATGATGCCGCCGATGATGATGATCATGGTGCCGCCCAGAAACTGGGTGTGCAGGGCATGGCACTGGGCGGTCTCGCCCTCTGTGGTGAACTGGACACAGCCCACTACCCGCGTAGCCGTCAGCGCCGTCACCCCGTCATCGTAGACGGCCAGCACGCACAGGTCGTAGGCCCGGCCTGCTGCCAGGTCGTTCACCAGGAAGGCCCTGCTGGAGGGGGGGATCATCCTGCAGAGGGAGGGGAGACAGAAGGGAGTCACTGGTTAGTTGTGGGAACAGCCCCTTGTCCCTAACTCGGGTCCCAGCTCTGGGTTTATGGTTGTGGGGTTATGCCCAGGGAGGAGCCCAGGTGCTCCGTAACACCTCTAATAGCAATCAAATGTACAGGGCCTAGCACAACAGGGCCCCTTGTTATGGGCCAGGACAGCCCATTCTGCTAGGCACTATATACATGTGATTGCTGTAAAGGATATTATGGTGTCACCTAGGCAGTCTAGTTATAGGGCAGGACCCTTGGTGCTTCTCTAATGTATATTTTACTGCTATTAAGGATATTATGGTTGTCCTGGGAGGCTCCAGGCTGACAACTAGAGTGCCTAAATGCTAACATAATACACCTAATAGCAATAAAATGAGCCAGGACACCCCATTGTGCTAGGTGCCATACATTTAATTGCTTTTAGGGGTATTATGGTATTAGCTAGGCACCCTAGTTATGGTGCAGGATGATACTTGATGTTGATGTAATGTACATTTTACTGCTATTAGGTACCATGGAGGCTCCAGCCCCTTCATTAGCATGCTCAGGTGCTACCATAATACACCTAATATCAATAAAATGTACAGCACCTGGCACCATGGGAACCCTAGTTTTGGGCCAGGTCTTTCTGGTATTTTTTTGCTAGTGAACCAAAAAAATCAGTTGTTTGTACTGCTCTGCTTCTGGTCTATGACAGCCCCTGTGCCTCACCCAGAGGCAGCTGTGTTTCAGCACCAGGTGTGGGATTCCTGTATAAACAGCCTCCATGTCCCACCCCAGAGGCAGCTGCATCTCACTGCTGGGCAAAAGATCTTTGAGTAAATGGCCCCTGTGCTCCATTCAGGAGGTGGCTGAGTCTCAGCACTGAGCGAGTGATGCCTGTATAAACAGCTGTGATGCCCCACTCAAGAAATGACTTCATGTCAAAACGGAGTGCTCCCTGTATAAAGAGCTGTGATGCCCCACGCCAGAGGTGGCTGCACCTCAGCAGCAGGGGAACAACTCCTGCACTCATCCATCCACAAAGAGTAAATGTCACACATACAGTAGTGTTACAACACACATGTACACACAGTATTGGGTCACGTGTGCACACACACCGAGGAACTCACACGCATATTGAGCAACAACTTTTAAACACACACGCACTCTACTGTCCCTTTTTCAAAGATTGCAGAGGAAGCCATTATCCCTTTGTACTTCCCCTGCAGCAGCTCCCTGCCCTAGCCTCCCCGCTGCTTCCCGCCCCACTGACTCAGCAGTTGCTAATGCCACACTGGAGTGGAGTCACAGGGTGCCAATCCCACAGCTCGCTGGACTAGAGACCTCATCATCCTCTGAAACAGATTCCAGCCACAGGCATTAGCGGTGATCACCAGAGGGGTCAGTGCTATGTCTAGACTACAAAGGTAAGTCGGAAAAAGAGAAGCAAACGGCGAAACACAATTTGCATATCTTTTTCCATTTTTCTGTCGAAAGAGGCTTTTCCGAAATTTGGTGCGTCTACATGGCACCAAATTTCAGAAAAACCTGCTCTTTTGACACATCCCTTCTGCCTCATAGAACGAAAGAGCACATCTGCTTTTCCAAAACATTTTTGGAAAAGCGGACACATTCCTTGGACATGGCATTGCTTTTCCGCGATACCTCCTGGAAAAGCACTGCAGTCTAGACATAGCCTAAGTGAGTCATGTCTGGACAAGGATAGTTTTTCCTGCCACTGGAGATGGAGTGTGACAGCCAAGGGGCACACAAGGAAGGGGGAATCTCAGGAGGGAAGGATTTGGCTCTGAAGCAAAGTTGTGACAGACCATTAGCACCCTGTGAGCTGAGGAAATTGAGTAAGAGGTGGTAGGATTTGAACCTGTCAGTCTGGGAATCCCAGTCATAGAGAGCCAAATAATTGGCCCTTGGCCCTACTCTCCCCCCCCGCCAAGGCATTGCTGCTCCTGGCTTGGGCTCATCCTGGCATTAGGGTTAGCAGCAGCTCCCTTCACCCACCCCTCAGCCATGCAAATTATCCAACCACGTTCAGGGGTCTGATACTTCCTCTGCTTTCCACAGAATTCCCCCAAAGGGCAGAACTGAGAGAGACCCCTTGGCGGTGACACCGGGCAGTGCAGGCTGAGAGGCAGTGAATAAGCTGCATTCTCCTACCCTTCCTCTGTCTCTGGCTGCACTGAGCTCTGTGGAGCTAACTATGGGTAAGAAAACAGGTTTCATTTTACACCCGACATATCGGCTGCTTGATAAGTGGTTCATGCAAGCTGGGGATTCTAGTACAAGGAGGATAACAAACTACTAGTGCCGCCAGTTGGCTCTTCTTTAGCACCTGCTTCTAAAGCCCATGGTTCTAGCCCTGCTCATGACCCTGAATCCTATTCACCAGCCCAGTCTCACCTGTACACCAGCGAGTCGTCCAGGGAGCTGTTGTACTGAATCTGGTACATGCGGATGCCGGGAATGTGCCGTTCTGAGGGCCAGTGGATCACCACTGAAGTGGAGCTCAGCTCAGCTGCCATAATCTTCTTATCCAGGTGGTTCTTGGTGTCGTTGGCGCCCGACTTGGCGGAGGTGGTGATGTCGGATGAGCCGGGGTCGGGCTCCTTCATGTGGCCCGTGTTGTTGACCAGCAGCGGTAGTGGCACGATGCAGACCTCCACGGGGGCAGTGGCTTCGCCAGCGGCATTGGAGGCAATGCAGGTGAAGACCCCGTTGTCCTTGAGCGTGGTGATGTGCACCTCCAGTGTGCCATTGTCATAGACCGTGGTGCGGGTGGTGTTGTGAATCAGCTTCCCATCGGGTGCAATCCAGTGGATGGAGGGGTCGGGGTCTCCTACCGCCTTGCACTTGAGGCTGACACCCTGGCCCTCCATGATGAAGGCCTTGGTGGAGTACTGGCGTGTAATGAGGGGCGGCTCGCAGATGAACTCCTCCTCGGAGATGGACCAGAAGTACTTATCCATCAGGTGCTCGGGAGAGGCACATGTCTCCAGGTCGTCCTCCCGTGTCAGGCGCCGGAGCCAGAGGAGCTCACAGTTGCAATGCAAGGGGTTGCCCCCAAAGCTGATGGTTAGGGTGGATGGGTGGGAGCCTCGGACGTTAGCCAGCACCTGGGCCCGGAGGAAGAGGTTGTCCGGGGGCAACTTCTGCAGCCGGTTAGAGGTCATGTCCAGACGCACCAGCTTGTGGAGTTGGGAGAAGGTGCCCTCAGCAATGTGGTCTATGAGGTTGTGATCAAGGGTCAGCGTGTTGAGACTGACCATCTGCCCGATGGCCTCCCAAGGTAGCGTCTCCAGGTTGTTATAGGACAAGTCCAGGTCCTCCACGGTGGCCAGGAACTCGTCGAAGGAGGCTGGCTGGATGTGGCTGATCTGGTTGTTGCCCAGGATGAGGTGCCGGAGGTTGCCCAGGCCTTTGAAGTGTTCATTGCGGAGGGCAGCCAGTCGGTTGCTGTTCATGTGCAAGGCGCGCAAGGAGCGCAGGTCGGCAAAGGCATAAGGCATCACCTGGCTGATGGTGTTGCGGGAGAGGGTCAGGTGCACTAGGTTGGTCATGTTGGAGAAGTCCTTGCGCCGGATGATGGTGATGAAGTTGTCCGTCAGCCGCAGCTCCACCGTGCGCCGGTCGATGGATGGAGGCACAAAGAGCAGCCCTGTCTTGGCACACAGCATGGTCAGGGTGGGCGAGATGTTCTGGCAGATGCAGCGCCCGGGACAGTGCTGAGCTTTCGCCATGCTGCCGAGCATCAGAAGGGGCAGGAGGAGTTTTTCCATGGTACTGTCCCTCGCTTCCTCCCTGCCCGGGCTCTGCAGGCAAAAGGCACAAAAGTCAGTAGCAACAAACCTACAGCAGCTCTGTCCCTCTCTACTAGCCAGTCTAGAGATTCAGGCTGCTGTAGGCCATTCTCCAGAAGCAGTTGCAACAGCACCGGGAGCGGGGGCCCTGTATAAACAGCCTCCAGGTTCCACCCCAGAGGCAGCTGCATCTCACGGATGAGCAAAGGATCAATGTCTGAAACAGTCCCTGTGTGCCATCCCGGATTCTAAAGCTCAGCTGGCAGAGGTCCTGTCCAAGGACCCACAGCTTGTGGAGCTGGGAAACTCTCAGTTTGATTCCTGTGCCCCACAAACCCTGCTGGAGGCATTTTGTTTAAAAAAAAAAGTGGTGCTCAACAGATACAACTTGGGTCTTTTTGTGGCTAGCCCCACACGAGCACCACCAAAAGGCAGAAAGTCATGAGTTGTGCATCTAGAAAAATCATGAGATCTTGACTGAAAATCATGAGTTTACACTAAGCTAAGCTTCACAGTTGTCTTCTGCTTTTTGAGACTTTAGGGGTCCCATTGCCAGGTTTTTCTCTGCCACCACCAATTTACTTATTTTTAAATGAAAGTGTAAATCCTTTACAGGATCTCATGACTCCAGGAGCTGGTGATTGAAAGGAAAACACCATGCAGTGCCAGGCCTGGGATAAAATTGTTAGAGGTGACAACATGGTCACTTCCTCACACTTATTTGCTTGGAAAGTTCCAAACCTCCCAAAGCCCCTCCGCATTCCTCCCCTCCCTCCCACAGAAATTTGTTTTATTTTATTGGCCAGTTTGATTTGCGGGGAATTTTTTAATAAAATGTGCAGTCTTTGTCATTTTCCAAAATGAGATGTTTGTAATCAACAGATTTAAAGAAAGAAAGGAAATTTTCCTCCCCTCAAAAAGTTTCTATCATTTGATGAGAAAACAAAACCTTTTTTGGAAAATTTCTACCTTTAAAAACAGAAATTAAACATTAAATTAACCCCACCCAACATTTTTCAGAAAATCTCCTTCTCCCATCCCGCCATTGTTTATCAATGTGAAAGTCGGGAATGCCTGCTGCGATATGTAGTCTGACCTGTCCAAATACTGTGTCCCGGGCATCAATCTACACTCGGGCTGGGCCAAATTCCGAGGGGCGAGGGGAGGGATGTTTCAGGCTCCAGGTTCCCCTCAAGTCACTGTTTGCCTAGACATTTCCCAGTCTTGGTGCACAAATGTCCCACCATGCCAATCTTAGTCAGCACCCAGCTCAAACAGGGGCTTTCGTCAGGCTTTCTTTGCCCCACTGCCATCTACCTAATAATAGAATTACCTTGAGACCCTGTCCATGGTGAGATGTGAAGATGCAATTAAAAAAAAATCTTTCCCTCCCTCTGCCCTTTCAGAAAACCCTCAAATAGGAGCAACCGGGAAACCTTCAGAGCCTCAGATACAAGGTTTCTTGGGGCTCATACAGTGTGGACTTACACCCACCCTACCTCAGTTTCCCCACCTTGCTCTTCAGCCATATGCGTGTCCTGATTCCTCCTGCCAAAGCACTTCAGAAATTCCCTCGTTCCAGGGCAACAGACTATGACAAAGTGAGGATTTTGTCATATTTTTATGAAGCTGTCTGCCTCAGTTTCCACTGCATTTCTCAAGGCTATTGGTGGCAGGGAAGGGTTGTTGGCTCTCAGCGCAAGTATAGTCCTCCCATCACAGTGAAGTATAGTCCCATCCCATCTGCAGGAGAGCTCAGCTGCATCTGAGGCAGCAGGTGCCTCCCATGTGATGAATAACAAGGGGCAAAACTGAGGGCTATGAAGCCATGAGGAGGCGAGAAGGGCAATGGAGAACTTTTGACTTTCCCCATCTCGTCACCCAAGGGCAAAGGGATGTTGGATGGGAAGGGGACAGTTTCAAAGCCAGCCCCTTTTCCCCATGCCAAGTCATTGGTCTGTGGAACTCACTGCCACACGAAGTCACCAAAGTCAAGATTCCAGGAGGGATTGTGCATGGCTCAGATAGGAAGAATAGTGGGGTTAGAAGAGTTTGTGCTGACAACAGCAGAAAAGCTGCTGCTAGCTTTATGTCGCTCTGCCTAATAGAGACAAGAGTGAGCCCAAATGTGGGGAACAGAGTATCCCCCATCTGCTACTGCAGGGTTCCCCCCCCTTCTCCTGCAGCCATGAACACTCCCTCACCCTGGAAACCCACAACCCCCCCCCCCCAGCCATAAGAACGGCCATCCTGGGTCAGACCAAGTGTCCATCCACCCAGTATCCTGTCTGCCGACAGTGGCCAATGCCACATGCCTCCCAGAGGGAGGGAACACAACAGGTAATCCTCACGTGATCCCTCCCGTCACCCACTTCAAGACAGAGGCTAGGGACACCATTCCTACCCATCCTGGCTAATAGCCATTGATGGACCTAGCCTCCATGAAAGCCCTCTATGCTCCTAACCCAGAACACCCGCACAATCTCTCTCCAGGTGCTCAGCATCAGGAGCGGATGCAAACTCCCGGGGTAATGAGAAGCAGCCGCATCCAGGCACCTGGCTAGCTCCTCATCCTGCCTTCAAGGGGATGGCTTTGACCTACCCCCACGTGTCTAGTCACAGCCCTGCTCTGTGCTGTTAGCCAGCACCCCGGCAGGCAGGCTGGTGATGGGATTGCTGCTGACAGCACAGAGGTGACTTATATCTGGAGCAGCCGTGTGTGACTGCACTGAACTGGGCCTGGGAGACAGAGCCGACTCCAAAATGTGAGGTGCAGGTGCCACACTGGTTCCCATCAGCTGCCCAGGTTTGGGGCTGGTGCTCCATAGAGGAGAAAGGCTCCGTGTTCCATACTTTCCCCCTTGCCTGCTGAGCCAGCCAGTCTCCACCCTGGGCTGGATCACAACCAGCAACCACTGCTGAGAGGCTGGGTGTTCCCCCTGTGCCCCAGTTCCCCACAGTGCTCCCTGCAGGGAGAGGCTGGGATTGGGGTAGCTGGACATTCCCCCTGCTCCTGACTATGCTCCTCACAGTGCCCCCTGCAGGGAGAGGCTGGGATTGGGGTAGCTGGACATTCCCCCTGCTCCTGACTATGCTCCTCACAGTGCCCCCTGCAGGGAGAGGCTGGGATTGGGGTAGCTGGGCATTCCCCCTGCTCCTGACTATGCTCCTCACAGTGCCCCCTGCAGGGAGAGGCTGGGATTGGGGTAGCTGGGCATTCCCCCTGCTCCTGACTATGCTCCTCACAGTGCCCCCTGCAGGGAGAGGCTGGGATTGGGGTAGCTGGGCATTCCCCCTGCTCCTGACTATGCTCCTCACAGTGCCCCCTGCAGGGAGAGGCTGGGACTGAGGTAGGCATGAAGCTGCTGAACCAGATCCAGGCAAGCTTTTATGCACCTGCTTCATATGAGCAGCCCTACTAAAGGCAAAGAATGCAACCCAGGAATCCTGGCTGCCAGTTGGTTTGGCTCAGACCTCAACAGTCCCTTCCCCTTCCACAGGTGGGGCTAGAACCCAGGAGTCCTGGCTCCCAGCCAGCCCCCCTTCTAAGCCTAGAATACCACCCCTGTGTGCAGCCAAATGTAGCAGCCCCTGCTGTTGCCAGGCAGATGTGGATTGAAGTCAGCGGCCGGCTGAGCCTTTATCTCTCTTGCTCTCCCCAAGGAAAGAAGAATCAATTACACAGCAGGAGAAAGAAATGGAGTGAAAGAAAAGTGGAAGGGTGGGGGGAGAGGCTACCGTCACTGCCTGCTACGCATAGCACGCCAGTTGCAGAACCCACCACTCCCAGGTGACTCATGGTAGCACTCAGAGATGCCCCGCCCCCATTCCCCACCTTTATAATTGCTAAACAGGGTGCCCCCATATGCCCCCCACCTATCTGGGTAGCCCTCCCCGCACCCACACCCCTGCAGGCACCAGTCGACCCTGTTGCCACTGATCTTATGAGGGGGAGGGCTAAGAGCTATAGAGGGCATTCCTGGGGCTTTTACTACGGTGGGGGTGTCACAGGCTCACCCCCCCTTCTGGCTATGCCTGGTACTCCAGGCATGCCCTGCGTCCGTTTCCCCCCCCCAGGTTTTCCAGCTTTCCCAGGACTCAACTCCTCCGGCAGGCAATCCCTTTCTGGAATAACCGGCCAGGCAAATAAATGATGGTTTACCTCCCCACTTCTGCTTGGATTCCTCTTACCCGCCTCCCAGATGCAGCTCCCACATGCTGCTGGGCCCTTCTTAGCTCCGGGGCAGAGCCCTGCCTCCCAGGAGCCCCTCCCCCAAGCCAGTGCCACCTACTTCCCCTGGTTCCTCCACACAGTGTTCTCTGCCCTTGGATGAGGCCCAGGTGTTTCTCTAGCTGCCTCCAGACCCCAGTCAGCCCTGGCTCTGAGGCTGCCAGGCAGCTAATTGTGGCACTGGCAGGGCTGATTGGTCAGTGGCTGCCCCAGCATGCTTGCCTCTTAATGGTTTGTCTGTGGGCAGAGGGGAGGTAGGTATGGAGAGAGCATTAATGGAGCTTTTA
Organism: Pelochelys cantorii; assembly: GCA_032595735.1. Lineage (NCBI taxonomy): Eukaryota > Metazoa > Chordata > Testudines > Trionychidae > Pelochelys > Pelochelys cantorii. Next base: position 142,917 of record CM064358.1, on the reverse strand, counting down.
TTGTGGTGGGGGGACATAAATTGCATAGAGCACTGCTGGCTGCTATGGTGGTGGTGGGATTATGAATGCAGCAATAGCAGGATTTATATTCTGGCGGGGGTCTGTGTGTTAAACATAAGCCATCCATGCCTTTCCTGTGGCATAACTCCACCCTGCTTCTGGAAGCACTGGGGGGGGGAAGGGGGGGAGAAGGTGACTCTATTGGGGTCCATTAAGGTATGCTTTTAGCCACCCAGCCTTTGCCCAGACTGGGGTAGCTGTTCCCTGCCAGCTGCTGTATGGCTCCCCAGAGAGGGATGGCACAGCAGGGACACAGTCACCATGCTGCACCTATGGGTGCGCATTTTGACACGCATCTTAGCCGAGCCATGCTCACAGCTTGCCACACTGATGTCTCTTCTCTTTATGAAGGAGCTGGGGCAGAAGTGCTCTCCTCTCTGCCAGCTGTTCTCAGGGGCTGTATTTAGGAACAGAATCCAGGTCCTGCCTCCCTGCTCTGACCACTAGATTCTGCTCCCTTCCACCCCCTCAAATCAGGGATAGAATCCAGAAGTCCTGACTCCTAGCCCCTCCCCTGCCACACTCTACCCAGCTCGTTCCTGGGGTGTGCCTCTCCCCTAGTCCATACATACACAGAAGTCTGCAATCCTGAGCCCTGAAGATAGAATGATTATATTTTCATAAAGCCTAACAAGCTGGAAGTGGGAGCTAGCTGCTTCTTGCAGTAATCTGTAAGCACGATAATGCAATGCCAAAAAATATCAGCGAGTGGAGTAATGAGGCAGAGGAGGCAGTGGGTGACATCCCCTGATGAATGGAAGGGGCACCTATACCGCAGACGTCCATGTGGGTGAGGGGAAGGAGTTCTCCATGACGGCACAAGAGATTCCTCCCCAAGGTAGGCTTTGGAACTGAATAACACTAATCCAAATTAACAGGGCTCGACAATTAGTGTAATCTACTCGCCCATGGCGAGTAGATTACAAGCCGGCACAGCTGCGCAGCGCGGTCAGCGCATGTGCAGCGGGCTGAACCGTGCGGCTGGCGAGCGGGGCTCTCCGCTGCTTGGTGAGCCCTGCAAATTAAGGCCCCTTTAATTCTGAATGAGAGCATCCACAAGGGGGAATAATGCGATTTAATTAATCCACTTTAAGGGTTTATTTGGATTAGATCCCCCTGCAGACAAGCAAGGGTCCATTGTATTCTGCTGCCAATGCAGGATTCAGATCCCTTGGGATCCTGAACTGCCAGCTCAGTGTGGGGGGTCCGCCCATACCAGCCAGCACAGAGCCAGATGGGCAGCTGTCATCCAGCTGTTCTAGGATCTCAGAAGTGGGTTGCCCTCAGTGCCTTCTCTCTGCCATTGCTTCATTTCCTGTCAGCATCTCCTTCCAAAGCCCCTTGCAATGGGCCATCAGGCGGGTTAACATGGCACCAATCAGTCGGGGTGGAGGATACTCCTAACAAACCTGCCACCCTTTTCTGCTCTACAACACAACCCTGAGCTCTGCCAACCTTCAGCTGTCTTCTCTGCTTAAATGGGCAGCTCTCTGGGGCAGGACCAGCTTTGCGTCCTGTGTCCGAACAGCACCTGGCATGCTCATCTGGGGGGGCACCTGGGTGATGCACCTGGCACCATAGAGACTTGGTCCATGCTTGGGGCTCCTAGGAGCTAGCATAATACACAAAAGGTTCAGTATGTAGTGCCATGGAGGCCGGATTAATGACTGGAGAGCCTTGGTACAGGTTGAAGCTCTCTAGTCCAGCACTCTCTGGTCCGGCAACATCTGTCCACTTATTGTGGGTGTGGCCAAGTTTCCTGTGGTACCATAAAGTTTGTTTACAGCCCACAGTCCTGGCTCTCAGTGTTCTGTGCTGTTATTTAACTCTAATTTACCCCTAAATGTCTTCAAAGAGCCAAGTAAGCAGGGGAAGTGTTGGTAATGCTGATAGACAATATCAACCTCCCACGGTTCAGTAAATTCTCTGGTTCAGCACCAGTCACGTCTAGAGAAGAGCAACCTGTATTATCATAATACACCTAATAGTAATATTAAGGAACAGCTCTTGGGACAAAGGGGTCCTGATTTTTGTCTGCAACTGGTCACCTCAAACCTGATTCCACTAATGACTCAGTGGAATCCCCAAAAATACCAGCAAGTGGAGTAATGAGGGAGAGGAGGAAGTGTTCTCAAGTTCTATGCAATTATGTAAAATATTCTGAATGTATTGCTTATGTCTACACTTGCCTAAATCCCATAAATTATCATTTAAAATAAAAGCACAGTGAGCTGTCTTAGGCTTTCACCCCCCAAAACACTGTTTTCCCCATTAATTTATTCCTAACACTGCCTAAAATAAAACAATTGCAGGAGCCACTACTTTGGGTTCTAAAATCCCTGAGTAACGGATTTGGTGAGCCAGCCAGGAGTCAAGCATAGAATCTTCTGATTCTAGTAATCACTAAGGACAATGTTTAAAAGTTTTGGCAAGATGATGGCCTCTGTGGCTGGGAACCCATGGGCCAAACTGGGGTCCTCCAGGGCTAACAGCACAAGTGGCGTGGGCCTGAGTTAATGCTTCCAAGGCAGGGCCATCCCTAATTGTGTTCTCTGCAGATGTCACACATACCAGCCAGTGGGTGGCATGTTTCTAAAAGAGGTATCTGGGGGCTCTGAGTGGCACTCTGCCCTGCCTGGGTTCATCAGGATGTGTCCAAAGCACAGCATTAACCTGCCTTCTTGGCACGGCAGTAGGTGCAATAGGGTGTGGGCTGGCTTGGCGCTTCTTGCTGTTCATCATGCCAAATGCTCCTTCTGCTGAGATAGACTGTGCCTGGCAAACATGGAGCCTGCTATGCCTAGGCCATGCCTGCTCCAGGCCCTGCTACACCCTCACAAGCACAGCATAGCTGCCTTGGGCTCACCCTGTGCAATCGAGGTCTATCTCAGGCCGCACTCACACCCCAAATCTGGCCAAGCCCCCGTTCACTCTGCCCCCACCCAGCACAGAACATGTTGGCAATTACCTCTCCTCAGGAATTCATCATGCCTCCCACCGGGTATGCAGGCCTTTGCCTCCACTACCTGGGGAGAGAGCAGAGAGATGTGAGCAATCAGCCTGCCTGCAGCCGTCATCACCCTCCCCAACCCCGGGAGCATAGGCACTAGAAAACGGGGCCTGAGGGCAAGATGGCATGGCCTGCCCCATGGCATAGGGCTTACAAAATCTAGCACCACACCTTGGCACTACCGTAATACACCTAATAGCCATAAACACATACAGCACCTAGTGCCATGGGTCCTGGGCCACATCTGGGATGCCTTGGTGCTACATAATGCACTTAATAGCAAAAGAAAATACACAGCACCTGGCACAATGGGAGTGTGGGTCCCAACTAGGACACCCGGCTGCTGTCCTGTCCTTTCTTCCAGGGCTCCTTCTGACCCTGTCCTTGTCCCAGGGAGATCTCATTCTTACCACGCTTTCTCTGTGCCCTCTTCTCCCATCAGAACTCATGCCCACCCCTCAGCTGTGACCAGAACAATGGGCCCTGATCCTAGAGTCAGGCCCCTAGGTCTTACTTTGACACAGACAAGCAACGGCAAGAATAAACCCACATTCCCCATGGGCCTGCTGACACCGTATTTCTCAACAGCTCCTTCCCCGCCTGCTGTTTCTGTAGCCCCTTTGTCAGTGGGTATTGCATGTCTGTTCTCATGCTGGTTTGAAGTGGATAAGAGTCTATTGCTGCAGGCAGCTAGAAGAACACCTCCCTTAGCCCAAGCTGTGGAGGATGGCACTCTGAGCACTGGAAGGCTCAGGTTCAGGGTAGCGGTTGTGTTATTTTCACTCATCCAGTGCTGCTAGACATTGTCTGTCCTTGAATCTGTCCTTTTGCACAGCCACCCAGGGGATCCACCCATCCCCAGTATTGCTCCGTCTTTCTGTCTGTCCATCTAGCTCCCTCCAATCAACAGTTATCCATTGCTCCATCCATCCATTTATCCTTCCATCCATCCATCCACCTCTCTATCCTACTCAACCTTCCATTCATGCACATTTACTCATCTCTCTTTCTGTTCATTTATTCACAGGATCTATCCATCTCTTTATGATCCTGCCATATCAAGTATTTTAACCGTCTCTCCATTTCACAGTACTGCACGAACTCTCTTTATTCTATTCATTCCCCTATGTACTCCTCTAGCAAATCTTTCTCTTGCTTTTTATAGCTAGCTGGCTATTTGTATTACTGTCACACCTAGGAACCATAGAATCAAAATAGCTATCTACCTATTTATCCATCCATTCATCACCAGAAATTCTGCAGCAGCTTCAAGGAAATTAATCATAGCAGCGTTGCAGTGAACTCACTATCCTATGAGCTAACCCAGCATTATTTTGAAGCTCAGTATAATATCCCAATGACATGACAGCAACCAAAATGTTCATCTTTGCCCCTCTCCCCAAAGCCTAAGGGCAATGAAAGAGTTTCTAGGAGTCGGGGGTGGGGCTCTCAGCACATAGGGAAGAGGGCTGGGAAAGACACATTAATTGGATGTTCTCACTAAAAGACTCACTAGTGAAATGATTCATAAGGTTCCAATTGACATCACTAGGTTTCAGAGTTAACACCCAATTGAACTGCTCAAGGTCTGAGAGGTGAAACATGATGGGGCCTCCACTGTCAGTTTTGACCCTCGGGTGATTTCCTGATTGACGTGTTCTATGTGATTGGGGGTGGGGAACTGACACTGCTGAGAATCTGGGATTTCCCTCCCACCCACAATGCTTTGACCTCTGGTGGGCAGCTTATACGCTCTTCCCAAGACCTCCCTCCCCCTTGTATACTCATCTACTTCCATGTGAAGTGTGCCTACCTGGAAGTGTCTCACGTCCACCTCGTACCTGTGAAAATGATGTGAGGGGCCGGGTGATGGGGCCCTTTAGCTTACATAGGCAAGAGACACAACAGGGAAAGGTGGGAGGATGGACAGGCTTTTCCCAATAGGTTTCATTTCTCTGGGACTCAGGTGATGAGGGGATCCAAAGGCCTCGGCTTTTTCTTGGGCTGTGTCACAAGCTTTTCCTGTGAGGTGCCTTGGTAGCCCCTCCTAAGCCCCCCCATGTCAACCTCCCAGTCTGGCCCCCATCCCGCACCAGGTCAGGCCAGATATCAGTGTGGGGATGAATGGCCCATTCCAACCAAGATAGCCCAGTCCACCACAGCATGGCACAGTGCAGCCCAGTCCAGCATAGATCAGTCTGCCCCAGTCCTCCCAACATTGCAGCTCACCTGACCCCGTTCAGCCCTGTCCAGTCCAATACAGCATGGCACAGCCCAGTTCAATACAACATAGACCACCCTAGCCCAACTAGGCCCCCTCTGCTGTACCACAGGATGTGGGCTAGCAGGATCAGTAGGGGGTGCTGTGCTGCAGGGAGCAGGTGTAGGGCTCAGTAGAGGGCGCTGTGCCACAGGAAGTGTGATAGCAGGATCAGTAGTGGGTGCTGTGCTGCAGGAAGTGGGATAGCAGGATCAGTAGTGGGTGCTGTGCTGCAGGGAGCAGGTGTAGGGCTCAGTAGAGGGCGCTGTGCTACAGGAAGTGGGATGGCAAGATCAGTAGGGGGCGCTGTGCTGCAGGAAGTGGGATAGCAGGATTAGTAGGGGGCGCTGTGCTGCAGAGAGCAGGATAAAATGGCAAATGAAAATGGCAACAAAATGGCAAATGAAATTTAATGTGGATAAGTGTAAAGTAATGCACATTGGGAAAAATAACCCCAACTATACGTACAGTATGATGGGGGCTAATTTGGCTACGACAAATCAGGAAAGAGATCTTGGAGTTATCGTGGACAGTTCTCTGAAAACTTCCACACAGTGTGCAGCGGCGGTCAAAAAGGCAAATAGGATGCTAGGTATTATTAAGAAAGGGATAGAAAATAAGACCCGGAATATCTTACTGCCCCTGTATAAAACTATGGTACGCCCACATCTTGAATACTGTGTACAGATGTGGTCTCCTCACCTCAAAAAAGATATTTTGGCCTTGGAAAGGGTTCAGAAAAGGGCAACTAAATTGATTAGGGGTTTGGAACGGGTCCCATATGAGGAGAGGTTAAAGCGACTGGGACTTTTCAGTTTAGAAAAGAGGAGACTGAGGGGGGATATGATAGAGGTGTATAAAATCATGAGTGGTATGGAGAGGGCCGATAAAGAAAAGTTATTTATTAGTTCCCTAAATAGAAGAACTAGAGGACACCAAATGAAATTAATGGGTAGCAGGTTTAAAACTAATAAAAGAAAGTTCTTCTTCACACAGCGTGTAGTCAGCATGTGGAACTCCTTGCCAGAGGAGGCTGTGAAGGCTAGGACTATAACAGAGTTTAAAGAGAAGCTAGATAATTTCATGGAGGTTAGGTCCATAAAAGGCTATTAGCCAGGGGATAAAATGGTGTCCTTGGCCTCTGTTTGACAGAGGCTGGAGAGGGATGGCAGGAGACAAAGCGCTTGATCATTGTCTTCGGTCCACCCCCTCTGGGGCACCTGGTGCTGGCCACTGTCGGCAGACAGGATACTGGGCTAGATGGACCTCTGGTCTGACCCGGTACGGCCGTTCTTATGTTCTTATGTTCTTATGATAAGTAGGGGGCACTGTGCCTCAGGAAGTGGGATAGTAGGGTCAGCAGGGGATACTGGTGCCCTCGTGGTGCTAGAAAGTGGGGAGGGGCACAATAGGGGCACCCCTGTCCTCTGAGCCACTGCTGACCCCCAACACTGTACTAAGGGGCACTGTGCCACAGGGAACGACTCCAGTGGGGTAACCCCCACTCTCACCTGCCTGAGACACTTTGAGAATTGTGGCTGGGATGTGGCAAGGAAGATTCCCACAGTGGCACCAGCCGAGCTGTGTCCCAGCCCCTGGCTGGCGGTGCCCTGGCATGGGGCCAGAGATCCCACCTGGTGTAGCACAGTAGGGGCTGGCTGTGAGCGTGTTTGAACCGCAGCACCTAAAAGAGCTTGTCAGAGCTGTCAGCGCTGCCAGTCCCAGCAATGAGTGTCTCATGAGCACAGGGACCCCCCAAGGGCCTGGGGACATGACAGCCCCCCCTCGGACGGGGAAGCTTTGTTCCAAAGGCTCCAGGAACAAGGGCAAGGGGAGGGGGAGCCGGTCTGCAAAGGCAGAGAGCTCCTGCCTCGCCTGCTCTAACCCCAGGCAAAGACAAAAAAGGAGCATTGAGAACAAAAGGAGGCTGTTGATGTCAATGTAGTTAGAGCAAGGGTGGGCTGGGCACCAGGATTCCTGGGTTCTGTTCCCAGCTCTGGGAGAGCAGTGGGGTCTAATGGTTAGAGGGGACAACTGACAGTCTGCCGCAGTGGGAGTTATTCCCTTCTCTCCCACTTTTTTCAAACTCAAGTGAGTCACTTCCCTTCTCTGGGGCACCCTTGCCTCTTGGGTAGAGCCCATCATCTGTTTCTGCAGGGATTGTTCCCCTTCTAGGGAGCCTAGCCATTCCTAGGTGGGAGGGGTGGCACAGCAACTATTTAACAGGCAAACTCACCTTCCACCCATGAGACTGGGGGACTCAGGTGGGCAAACTGTGGTAACAGCACCCCTCCCCCACTGGGGCACTAAGGGACCGTGCTATCTGGAGGAGAAGAGCGCCCCCTACTGAACCCCTGACTGCACTGAATCTCGGGTAGAAAAGCCCTGTTCTCCTGCAGCAGCATGGCCAATGGGGAGATAGAGTTACTGGCTGTGGCTTTGTGGTTGTGTCAGCTTGTAGCTCTGAGTCACCTCCTGTGGGCTACAGGAGAGGATACACAGGGCTCCAGCCCAGGGCCCAGAACACTGCAGAGCTGAAAGCAGAACCCAGCCCTGACCCTCCCTGCGGATTGCAGAGCTGAAGCCAGAACCAGGCCCTGCTTCATTGGCAAAGGGCCCTGTGAACTGAGGACATGCTAGACATAAATGGATATGTCACAGAAGCAGCTCTCAGCTGAACCAGGGGTAAGAGGGGTGGGGAGGTAAATGCATCAGCCCGAAACCAAAGGAAATGGTTAAAAAAGAGAGTCATCTGGATTTCCAATCGCAGTCCCATTGGGACCCAGTGGAGGGCGACATGACCCCCCAAGCTTGGAGCAGCTCTGATCTCATCCACCAGGGGGCAGTGGTGTTGCTCGAGACCTCATCCTGGCGAGGGACAGGTGACATCGCACTGACAGATCCTGGGGCATTAGATGGTACCTGTTGGGCTACGGCTGGTCACGGGAAGAGATGGACCTAATCAGCGCCATTGATATCCCTGCGATCAGCAGAGGATAAAGCTGTTAAAGCCACGGGAAGGTGAAAAGCCAGGGGGTCTCCAGCAGCACCTAGATTTCACATGGCTGCCAAGTACCAACTAAGGGAGCACAGCGCCCCCTACTGAGCCCCTGAGCTGCTCCCTGCACCACGATGCATCCTATGGGCTCCTGCCCTGGCCTCGGAAGCACTGCGCCCCCTGCTGGGCCCCTGCCCACCCCTCGCAGCATGGTGTCCCCTCCTGAGCCCCAGTCCTCATCCCCACAGCATAGCATCCCCTACTGAGCCCCTACCCCACTCTCTGCTTCCCAGTGCTCCCTGAGCTCCCACCCTGCTCCTCACAGCACAGTGCCCCTCCTAAGCTCCCACACCGGTCTCTGCAGCACAGCTCCCCCTGCTGGGCCCCTGCCCCACTCCCTACAGCACAGCGTCCCCTGCTGAGCCCCCGTATGCCCTACAGGACAGCAGCCCCTATTGTCACACTGAGAGATTGGGGTCAGGACTGCCTGCCTGGGAGAGCGCCCCCTGCTGAGCTCCTGCCCTGTTCCCTGAGACACAGTGCCCCCTGGTGCCACAAAGAGCACCACCTCAGGGAGAACAGCACCACCTACCAAGCCCCCAGACTTTCCACCCCATGTCTCCCAGCTGCTCTCCAGCTGGCTGACAAGGCTTCTGTTAATCACTCAAACCTGCATTGCCTGAACTCCCTTAGCTGGGGCCTTCCTGCTGTCTGGGCAGGATGTGTGGGGGAGGGGATATTACAGCCCCTATCTGCTGGCTGGGAGGTGGATTTAATATCCTAATCCTCATTTAGCTTCCCAGCTTCCTCTCCGCCAGAGCCGCTGGCTCTCAGGCCCTCAGTCAAGCCGATGCGGCGAATGCACCTTTTATTCAATTGCAGCGATAAGGCAACGGGATCATGGGGGGTGGAGAGGACACAGAAATGCTGGTAGAGAGGGGGATCAAAGGGGTTGGATTCCCCTCCTGTTATCAATGGTTTGCTCTTTTGCGTGCCTTGGTTGGCATTAGACACACCTGATCGGCCTTATTCCCATCAAGGCGCTTTTAGACCCCAGCCTCTGAATGCTGTGGGCAGGGGACAAAGCTGCACCCCCTTCCTGCCCCCCCATCCCACTTGGGCGTTGGTGGGGTCAGCACTGGGATGTCATGGGTTAATCACCCCCCTCCCTCGCTGCCAGGAGTGGGGTAGCTGTCGTTGGATGGGGGGCAGGGTCCAGGGAAAGCAGCTGGGTTTGTGGGACAGCTGCAGTGAGACAACATGCCGGAAAGGGAAGGGGGTGGAACATTTGGGGCCTGCCTGGGATCCTGGCACCAGGGTTACACTCAGTGTGGCCCCCCACCTGCTTAAGCCTGGGCAGGCAGGAGAAGCTGGTTTCAGTAGGGAGGGAGCAAAGCACGACTGGCCTGGGGAAGACAGCACCCCATCTGGTGCATGGCGGCAGCACGGGGAGGGATGGAGACGTTACCCAGATACAGGCTAGAAGGGAAGCAGCACAGGGGCCAGGACAGGCCTGGGCTGAACCTAAAGGGGCAGGAGCAGGACAGACCCTGTGAACTCCCCAGCTGCCAGCCTGCCCCACCCCAGGATCCAGGGTGATGCTGCACAGGCCAGATGTCAGTTTCAGAGCTGGGTTGCCCCGAATTGTGGCCTGCTGGAGACGCCGGGGCTGACACACAGGCTGCGGGCTGACACCAACAGGGCTGACTGGTTTCAGCTCCTCATACCCAGCAGTTCTGCAAATTGATGGCAGAGACGGGGAGACTCCCAGGCACCTGGTATAACCACTGGAGCTTACTCCCCTTCCAGAGTCCGGGATAGAACTCAGGAGTCCTTCCTGACCCGCAGCCCCCCGCCAAACCTTGCTGTAACCACTAGACCCTACTCCCGTCCCCAGGCTGGGGCTAGAACCTAGGAGTCCAGAGTCCTGTTTTGATAGCCTACTGCCCCGATATACCCCTCACCCCGTGGCACCCCTACAAAGGCACAGGTGTTCCCTTAAGAAATCTCATTTACGCAAGCCCAGCGCTACTTAGCTGCAAGAAATTCCTGTTGCACAATGTCATAGCCTTATGGCTGACGTCAGACCCCTTGGCCCTTCAGCCCCTATTCTGAGAGCGGGGGCCCTCCTTCCACCTGGTGCTGCTTGTGGGACTCCACAGGGGAGAGGCCCTTGGAGATCCTGCAGAACAGGCTAGGTGCCAGGCTGCTGAGCACAACCCCTGCTCCACTCCCACAGGCCTAAACCCCCTCCCCCACCTTCACCTACACTTCTTTCCTCTCTCTCTCCCTCCCCCCTTTCCCAGACCTCCCTCCCCCTCCATCGTATCCCTCCCTTCCACCTGCAACTCTGTCTCCACCCCATCACTCCTAGTCACTCTCATCTCCTCCTCCTGCCCTGGTACTGATTCAGTCTCCCAATCCCTCTGGGACAGGGGGCTCTTTCCTTTTGCTGGGATGGGAGGCCCAGAGCCACCAGCAGTGAGGGACAAGCCAGTCCCCTCCCCTCCCCCACCCACGTGAGATCCCAGGCCCCGGGGAATGATCCCTGCGGCCCACGCTTGAGCTTCCCCCTCTTGCTTTCCCCTCTATTTCTGAGCTGCTGGGGGCGGGGGCGGCACACAGACGTGCAGGGAATAGTGCAGCAGGCCCTGGCTCCGCCTGACATGCTTTGACTCAAAATCAGCATTTGCTTGTCGACAAACAGAGCTGCCAGCTGCTGGAGCAGGCTCCCCCCCAGCGCCGTGCACGGCCTGCTAATAGTGACGCCCCCGCAGCAAGCCACCCAGGTTGCTGGACTGGGGTAAGGGAAGCGGGCTGGCTCTGTGTGGTGTAGTGGGGGTGCTGTCTGCTCTGTAACCCGGGGTCCCCCTGCACTGTGATGTGAGATTCTCACTGACTCTCCCAAATGTGTATTAACCCAGACACCTACGCTCAGCCTCCCAGGGAGAGAGACAAAGGGAGGAAGGCGGAGACCAGCACCTGGCTGGGGAGGCAGGGCCTGGGAGGGAGGCAGTGGCTGTCTGGGAAGCATGGAGAGAAGAGGCTAAGCGGGAGGCGTAGGGGCGATGGGCCCTAACCCTAGGGTCTGAGGCATCCTGGCCCTGGCCTCTGTAGCCACATCACATATGTGCTGTGCTGTATCCTGAAGGAACAATAAACCCCTCTCTATTTTCTGACTGGAGGAGTCTGTTCTTGCTGCTACGGGGGTGCAGGAACGGGGGAACCCCGACTACATTGTCACACTCTGAGGCCTGGCCAGGGAGACAGCTGCATGGCTAGTGAGTGCTGTGCTGCAGGGAATGGGCAGGGGGCTCTCCTTTGGCAGGCAGGGCTGGTCCCAATGTCCCAGCGTGGCGCTAGGGGCACTGTGCTGCAGGGCATAGGCTAGGGAGCACTCATACCTGGCAATCAGTGCTGGCCCCAGTGAGACAGTAGGGGGTGCTGTGCTGCAGGGAACAGGGCAGGGGGCTCTCACCTGGCAGGCAGGGCTGACCCCAATGCTCCAGTGAGGCACTAGGGGGTGCTGTGCTGCAGGGAGCAGAGGGCTCAGTAGGGGGCGCTCTCTCCACAGAATCAGACATGCTGTAGCGAGAGGGAGACACACCCCATATTCTGGGGTTATATTAAGTCCTGCACTGGACCCACAGCCCACAAACTACAATCTACCCATTCTTCCGCAGTGCCGCCATCATTCTGCAGTAGCTTTCTCACCATCCATCCGATCTGCCCGTCTGCTGACCCTCTCTCCCGTCCCCACAGCATTTCAGCACCACCAGCTCCCTCACACTCCAGACAGTGTAAAACATTCCCACTGAATTCACCTGTCATCCCAGGGGGAACATTTTGCACCAGTTTGCCCAGGTCTAAATGATAGTACCCAGACAATGGACAATCATATCTTCACTGCGTCTCTCTTTGCTGGCACCCCTAGAATAATCAGCGATCCCAGGGACCCTAAGTCCTTGTCGCTTGGAGCAGGCCTCCTAAATGTGGCAGGGAGGAAAGCCCTCAGGCTAGGAAAGTGCCTTTTCTTGGTTGCATCAACTTCCATTCAGGGTTAGCTGAGTGAGAAGCTAACCCAACCTCCCCACCCTTTCTCTTACTGGCATTTCTAAGGGAAATGGTGGCACCCTATCAGGGGCCATTGGTCTCTTTACAAAGAATGTATTATCCCAGGGAGGAAATTGAGGTATGGGGTGGGGGCAGTGACGATGTACCAGTAGCAGAACTAGGATTTGAACCCAGGTTGCCCAAGTCCCAGTTCAGTGCTCTGCCCACTAACCCCCCCGAACAAAACAATACTTGACACACAGGAATGTTCAGAAGCCAGGCAACACTAAAGCAGCAGCACATGCGGTGCTGGGAACAAATAGGAATCACCAGAGCAACGGTGGTGGAGAGTGAGGGGCAGGGAGAAGTGGACTGAACTCCCCCTTTACTCCCACCCCAGTTCAACCCCTCACTTTGGACAGGGTCTGCGGTGGTGAATGCTTTGCAAGGGACCTCACAAGGAAGAAACCGCAAGGGAACACCATCTACTGGAAGGCATGGGATGCGTAGTCCTAGGGATGGGGGTTCCATGACCACCACCCCCAAAAGAAGATGACGGGTGGTGGTGGTCAGGGACTCCCTCCTAAGAGGGACTGAGCCATCCATCTGCCGTCCGGACCTGGAATCTTGAGAGGTGTGCTGCTTACCGGGAGCTCGAATTCAGGATGTGACTGAGAGGCTTACCAAGCTGATCAAACCTTCGGATCGCTACCCCTTCCTGCTTCTCCACGTGGGAACTAACGATACGGCCAAGAATGACCTTGAGCGGGTTACTGCGGATTATGTAGCGCTGGGAAGAAGGACCCAAGAATTCGGAGCGCAAGTGGTGTTCTCGTCCATCCTCCCTGTTGAAGGGAAAGGACTGCGCAGGGATCGTCGAATTGAGGACGTAAATGCGTGGTTGCGCAGGTGGTATCGCAGAGAGGGCTTTGGTTTCTTCGACCATGGGACTCTGTTCCGGGCACAAGGATTGTTAGGAAGAGATGGGATCCACCTAAACGAAGAGAGGAAGGAGCATCTTCGCAGGCAGGCTTGCAAACCTAGTGAGGAGGCTTTAAACTAGGTTCGTTGGGGGACGGTGACCAACACCCTGAGGGGAGTGGGAAAGTCGGATACCGGGAAGGAATGCAAAGAGGAACAAGCAAGAAAGGAGGACCCCTGATTCGAATGGAGAAGATAGGGCGATCAACTGGTTATCTGAGGTGTTTGTACACTAATGCGAGAAGCCTGGGCAACAAACAGAAAGAACTGGAGGCCCTGGCCCAGTCCAAGAAATATGATTTAATTGGGATAACAGAGACATGGTGGGATGACTCGCATGACTGGAGCGCTGTCATGGAAGGGTATAGACTGTTCAGGAAAAACAGGCAGGGGAGAAAAGGAGGAGGAGTTGCACTATACGTAAGAGAGCACTAGGATTGCTCTGAACTCCAGTATATAGAGGGAGAAAAACCTGTTGAGAGTCTATGGGTTAAGTTTAGAGGTGCAAACAACAGCAGTGATGTTGTGGTTGGTGTCTACTATAGGCCACCGAATCAGGTGGATGAGGTAGATGAGGCTTTCTTCGGACAACTGAGAGAAGCTTCCAGATCGCAGGCCCTGGTTCTCGTAGGGGACTTTAATCACCCTGACATCTGTTGGGAGACCAATACAGCAGTACACAGGCAATCCAGGAAGTTTTTGGAGAATGTTGGGGATAACTTCTTGGTACAAGTGATGAAGGATCCAACCAGGGACCATGCGCAACTTGACCTTCTGCTCACAAACAGGGAGGAACTAATAGGGGAAGTAGAGGTGGGTGACAACCTGGGAAGCAGTGATCATGAGATGGTAGATTTCAGGATCCTGACCAAAGGAAGAAAAGAGAGTAGTAAAATACACACTTTGGACTTCAGAAAAGCAGATTTTGACTCCCTCAGAGACCTGATGGGCAGAATCTCCTGGGATGCTAACATGAAGGGGAAAGGAGTCCAGGACAGCTGGCAGTATTTTAAAGAAGCCTTATTGAAGGCACAGAAAGAAACCATCCCGATGCGTAGCAAGAGAGGCAAACATGGTAGGAGACCGGATTGGCTTACAGGGGAAATCCTTGGTGAACTTAAGCACAAAAAGGAAGCTTACAAAAAGTGGAAACTTGGACAAATGACCAGGGAGGGGTTTAAATGTATAGCTCGAGAATGCCGGGGGGTTATCAGGAAGGCGAAAGCGCAAGTGGAATTGCGACTGGCAAAGGATGTGAAGGATAACAAGAAAGGTTTCTACAGGCATGTTAACAAGAAGAAGGTGATCAGAGAGGGTGTGCGGCCCCTACTGGATGAAGGAGGTAACCTAGTGACAGATGACATGGGGAAAGCTGAAGTACTCAATGCTTTCTTTGCCTCTGTATTCACGGACAAGGTGGGCTCCCGGACTAATGCGCTAAGTGATGCAAGATGGGATGAAGATCGACAGCCCTTAGTGGGTAAAGAACAGGTTAGGAACTATTTAGAAGAGCTAAACGTACACAAATCCATGGGTCCGGACTTAATGCACCCGAGGATACTGAGGGAGTTGGCAAATGTCATTGAGGAGCCTTTGGCCATTATCTTTGAAAAGTTGTGGAGATCGGGAGAGATCCCAGATGATTGGAAAAAGGCAAATGTAGTGCCATCTTCAAAAAAGGGAAGAAGGACGATCCAGGGATCTATAGGCCGGTCAGTCTTACCTCGGTTCCTGGTAAAATCATGGAAGGGATCCTTAAGGAATCCATTTTGAGGCACTTGGAGGAGAGAAAAGTGATTACGAATAGTCAGCATGGATTCACAAAGGGCAAGTCGTGCCTGACCAATCTGATTAGCTTCTATGATGAGGTAACTGGCTCTGTGGACATGGGAAAGTCAGTGGATGTGATCAACCTTGACTTTAGCAAGGCTTTTGATACGGTCTCCCACGATATTCTTGCCAGCAAGTTAAGGGAATGTGGATTGGATAAATGGACGGTAAGATGGATAGAAAGCTGGCTAGAAGGCCGGGCCCAGCGGGTAGTGATCAACAGCTTGATGTCAGGATGGCGGTCGGTTTCTAGCGGAGTGCCCCAAGGTTTGGTTCTGGGACCGGTTTTGTTCAATATCTTTATTAATGACCTGGATGAGGGGATGGATTGCACCCTCAGGAAGTTTGCAGATGACACTAAGCTAGAGGGAGAGGTAGATACGCTAGAGGGCAGGGATAGAGTCCAGAGTGACTTAGACAAATTGGAGGATTGGGCCACAAGAAATCTGATGAGGTTCAACAAGGACAAGTGCAGAGTCCTGCACTTGGGACGGAAGAATCCCAAGCATTGTTACAGGCTGGGGACCAACCAGCTAAGTAGTAGTACTGTAGAAAAGGACCTGGGGGTTACAGTGGATGAGAAGCTGGATATGAGTCAACAGTGTGCCCTTGTAGCCAAGAAGGCTAATGGCATATTAGGTTGCATTAAGAGGAGCATTGCCAGCAGATCCAGAGATGTCATTATTCCCCTTTATTCGGCTCTGGTGAGGCCACATCTGGAGTATTGTGTCCAGTTCTGGGCCCCCCACTACAAAAAGGATGTGGACGCATTGGAGAGGGTCCAGCGGAGGGCAACCAAAATGATTAGGGGGCTGGAGCATACGACCTATGAGGAGAGGCTGAGGGAGTTGTGTCTGTTTAGTCTGCAGAAGCGAAGAGTGAGGGGGGGATTTGATAGCAGCCTTCAACTTCCTGCAGGGAGGTTCCAAAGAGGATGGAGAAAGGCTGTTCTCAGTAGTGACGGATGACAGAACAAGGAGCAATGGTCTTAAGTTGTGGTGGGAGAGGTCCAGGTTGGATATCAGGAAAAACTATTTCACTAGGAGAGTGGTGAAACACTGGGATGGGTTACCTAGGGAAGTAGTGGAGTCTCCATCCCTAGAGGTATTTAAGTCTTGGCTTGACAAAGCCCTGACTGGGTTGATCTAATTGGGATTGGTCCTGCCTAGAGCAGGGGGCTGGACTTGATGACCTCCTGAGGTCTCTTTCAGCTCTATGGTTCTATGATTCTATGATTTGGCAGCTCCCAACCACCCATGGAACCAGCATATGGTTATACTGGGGGGGGGGGAAGGGAGGACAATTTCCTCCTGGTGCCAGGGACCCTAGCTAACTCCATAACCCAAGGTGTAAAATGCCCATTGCTTAACAGTGATGGCTGAATTTTAACAAACAAAATGAAGTCAATGCCATCTGAAAAACTCTGTTAAAAGAACAGTGTGTGGGCTGCAGTGGCAATGGCAGATTTACAGAGGCTGTGCCCCCCGCCCCCAACCGCTGTCCCCTTGTGTGTGCACTGGAATATCACCTTCAGTTTTCTCCAGGCCCTACCTCGAAGCAGGTTGGGCATCGAACTGCACAAGCAGTCACAGAATTGGCACTTCTAATCTTTTCCCCGGGCCTTGACTTCACAACCCAAACACTGCTCTTTTCGTGACAGGGTTGGGTTTTTTTTTTGCATGTGTCTGTAATTATTTATTCATTCCTCTGAATCATGTAACGATGCTCCTGGAAACGCTGTCTGTCTGCTGCCCTTCCGCTGAGCTCACGAAGGAACCACAAGACTGACCTGAGCTGCGATTGTCTAAGAACTGAGATTGGCTTCCGAGGCTGTTTTCATATTACAGATAATTATACCACGGCATCACAGTCACGTGGCGGGGAGGTTGGGCCTTTTCTCAACGCTTGATCTGATTGCCTCCCTCTTGAGAAGGGCTGCAGAGGGGCGTAAAGGCTGGTGTCAAACAGCATGGATGTCAGCAGAGTGATGCCAGTCTACCCCAGTGGGGATCTGGCCCCGTCCGATGCTTTTTGCCATGCAAGCTGGAGCCCTGCTGTGAAATGAACATCAGCTCTTCACCCTAACAAACCCAGCAGCCGGCGATGCCAGTCCAGGCTGGATTCAAACCAGCACCCTTGAGGGACACCTCTGAGCCATGACATCTCCTGCAGTGACCAACTTCAAGCCACTCAGTCTCCTTTTCTTCTCCTGTTGCATCGAGCCACCTCCCTGCCCGTGGAGTCCAGGGGCATGCGCAGGGGAGGGGAGCGGCGCAGACGCATGCAGTCCTAGTGAATTATCTTCCCCATTTCAGCTGTTCCTTTTGGGCACGGCTTAATTAACCCATATGTCATCTACCTCGGGCAGCTTCCAATTAGGTTAGCAGAGACAGCGAGATGCTGGCTGGCTTCTGGAGCGGGTACGAGCAGTGGGGGAGGAGGGGCAAAGACTGTACCCTTTCTTTCTTTCTTTCTTTCTGTTTATATTCCCATTAACAGGCAGGCCTGTACAAAGGTGGGGAGGAAAGCCTGAGACCCAAGTGCGCTTCCCTAGCTAATCGTTCGCATAGGGAGATGCGTAAGCCCATGTGGCCTGGAGCAACCACCAGGCCAAACAGCACTGCTGTGACTTGCCACAAGCAGCCCCGTGAGTTCTCTGACTGTCCCATGCCCGTGCCCTACTGCATGCCATCTGGAACATCCATACTGGGCAAGGCAGCCCTATGGCTGGGGCTCTGCAGATCTCCAGCAGGTAGCATGGGTGGAGGAAGTCTTTGAAAGTCAAGGAGGGCAGGCAGGCAGGGCCGGCTTTAGGAAGTGCAGGGCCCAATTCAAACAATTTTGACAGGGCCCCACAGCAGACAGCAATTTTGGTTGAGCAAAAAAAAAAAAAAAAAAAAGCACATGAAAGGCCCAGCTACCTCCCCCTCCAAACCCTGGACATAGCTAACACACGCACACATGCACACACACACCCCTCCCCCCGCGGCAGCCACTGCACTCCTCCTCCAGGGCCGATGCCCCCTCCCGGCTTCCAGCCTTTAGGTCTTTAGGTGCAGCGCCCGATTCAGGGGAATCAGGTGAATCGGCCTTAGGCCATGCCTGGTTCCCACAGCCCCGCTGTGCCTTTAAACAAAATCCCACCCACCCCATTCGAGAAGGAGGATTTGGTAAATTCACAAGCAGGAGGGGGTAGGGGATTAGGACCTGGGCCTACGTACCACCCTGTGGAAGGCTGGACTGACCACTTCCCTTGGGGCTGTGACCCACCTTGCTTAAGCATGAGAACAAGGTGGACTCTCCTGCTACCAACAGCTGCAAAACTTTCCATTTTTGAGGGCTTTATCTTATTTTTATGGTTTCATTTGTTAATTAAATGGAGTAAAATTCCAAAATGCAAACTCAAATATTTTAACGCCAAACAAAAAAGCTTTCCCAATTTCCTTTTAATTCAACCAAATCAACGAGCCAAAAGCTGCTGACTTCATCAATTGTTTTAATGAATGTAATCTGTATTTTTCACCCCTCAAAAAAGATTTGCATGAAAAATGTTACCCAACTCTAATTTTAAAGCTCTGTAAATAGTTGGGGAAGCCCATGTGGGTGGAGTCACAGCTCTGCTTAGCAATCCTGGAAGCTAGATATTGTGTCCGTAGCAAACACTCAAAGGAGTTGCATAAAAACATGCAACACTCTTGTGGGAAGGTTGCAGCTTAACCTGACTTCATTTCTCACAATCCAGAACCTTAACATGCAAGAACCCCAAAAGAGAGAGAGGCAAAGCAGGCTGTTTGCTAAGGCAGAGGAGCATAAATCACATCATCTTGCTGTAGGTGACTCACTGCAGATTGAATGTGATCACATGCTTCCCTACAGAGCCCCTAGCTTGCCAGTAGGATCAGGAAAACCCCTCCATGCCTGTAATGACAGCTTGCAATTCCAGTCCTCAATACGCCACACGAAAGACACTCAGCTCTTTCCTAGTAAGTCATGGCTGTTCTCGAAGCTGCGTGCTCATATTTTAGCTTCTTCTTAACGTCTGATTCCTCACCATATTTTAAAGTCTTTATCCCTATAAAACCCCTTGTGAGATCAGGCAGGTAATTGTCCCCATCTCAGAGACCCCAGATCCTCAAAGGTATTTAGGTGCCTAAATCCTACTGGAGGCAGCCCCATGGGGATGAGAGGCCTAGATCTCTTCGAGGGAACCAGGTCAAAGTATAAGGATCAGTGGGATTTGAATGCAGGCAGCTAACACCTCCTGGCCCTCCCCAGAGGTAGCATGCCACAGGAAGACCCCTTTGAGTGATCCTGACAATCCCTGATTGGCTCCTTGCTCCTATATAATAATATAAGGGGCCTACCAGGAAGTATCCAGATAACAATGTGTGTCCCCAGTTAGCTGCTGTGATCACCTTGCTTCTGAGTTCCTGGCACTGACTTCGGCTCTGCCTTGGAGTCTGATTTCTGAGTGACTCCTGGGCCTCCTAACATGGATCATTGGCTCTTGACTCCTGGCCTGGACACCATCGGTGACTCCAGCTTTGGTTCCTGACTCCCAGGCTCCTGCCACTAATTCTGCCTGCTTTTACCCAGGCCCCTGACGCTCAGTGACCCAGCCAAGGTCACATAGGGAAGGTGACAGAGCAGGGATTTGAACCTGAGTCATCCAACTGGCTCTGTAACCACTAGGCCATCCTTCTGCCAGCTCTTTCTGGCTCCAGACCTGGGGTGCTTTCCGCACACTTCCAGCAACTTTTAGGCTTACTTCCTATACACATACCTCTATCGAGCCATTGGTCCAGCCCAATCACATCCCTCTGCCTAGCCATCTGTCCATGCCCTTGCACATCCTTGTGTCTAGTCATCCATCCCCATGCACACCCCTGTCTAGCCATCCGTCCATCCCCATGCACACCCTTCTGTCTAGCCATCTGTCCATCCCCATACACACCCCTCAGTCCAGCTATCCGTCCATCCCCATGCACACCCCTCTGTCTAGCCATCCGTCCATCCCCATACACACCCCTCAGTCCAGCCATCCGTCCATCCCCATGCACACCCCTCTGTCTCACCATCTGTCAATCCTCATACACACCTCTCTGTCTAGCCATCTGTCCATCCCCATATACACCCCTCTGTCTAACCATCCATCCCCACACTCCCCGCTCTGTCTAGCCATTCACCCCTCCACCCCTTTATCTAGCCACCCATCCATCCATTCCCATAACACCGCTCTGTCTAGCCATCCATCCATCAACCTCCCACACCCGTGTGTCTAGCCATCCATCCCTCCACACACAGCCCTCTGTCTAGCCGTCCATCCCCCCCCCCACATCTCTCTGTCTAGACATCCATCGGTACATCCCCCCCAACCTCTCTGTCTAGCCATCCATCCCCACCCCCCACCCCTTTGTCTAGCTGTCCGTCCCCATACACACCAATCCACAGGACTACTGCCAGAGGGGGAGAAGGATAAAGAAAGCAACTGAAATTCAAAGAGGCCTGGGGCTCCTCGCAGCCATTACTGTAGCAATGGCAGCAGCCTATGTAGCATCCTCCGAGTGGTGCTAAGGGCTGGCTGGGGAGGGGGCAGCATCATTCCAGGCAGAGTTGAAGGCTGGCTGTCCCCATCCTCACCCATTTCACCCAAAGCCCTGCTGCTTCCAGGAGCACAGAACTGCTCCCCCCACTTTTCCTCAGGGGCCTGGCAATTCTGTCAGCCCCCCCACCCATCCATCCATCCATCCATCCATCCCCAGACGCACCCATCATCTACCTAGCTGTCGACCTCTGTGCACACACCTCAGCCATCCCTTGGTTTACCCATTTACTTCAGGAAGTCAAAGAAATGCAACCCAACAAGTGACCCAACAAACCAGGAAAATACACATGAAAATGAAAATCCACTCTAATGTTATTAATTGTGACATAAGCATAATAAATAACGATTCATAATAAATAATAATTGGACAAAGGTTAAAACATTGGAAAACAAACTCCACTTACTTTGCTTCATTGTATAAACACAATTTTCTTAAAGGGCAGAATGAGGCAGGAATCCAATTAAAAATAAATAATAAAAAAAATCACTGAGCAGGAAAAGGGAATTTTAATGAGCTGATATTTTAATATAAACAACCGTTTTGCAAGCAGAAATACCAAAACAAGCAGAAAAATGTAATGCAATGCAAGCGGGAGGAAGGAGGGCTAACACATCTCCCTCTAACCTGACTACACCCCCATGGCACACTGCACCCCACTTCCAAAGCCTGTGTCTGTAATTACATATCAGCATTCAGCAAACAGCCACTCAGGGCAAGTGTGAGTAGAGCTGGTGGGGAGGGGAAGGGGCTGGATCTCCTGGATCCTATTCGTAGTTCCTGGGAAAAAGCATTTGTCTTGTGGTTTGAGCGAAGAATTAGGGCTCAGGACACCTGGGCTCTCTACCAGCTCTGGAAGGACCCATGTCTAATGATGGGAAAGGGATTGGAAGGCAGGACACCTGGGCTGTACGTCAGCTCTGTGAAGGGAGTCAGGTCTAATGGTTAGAGCATGGGGGACTGGGACCCACGACTTCTGGGCTCTCTCCCCAGCTCTAGGAGGGGAGTGTGGTTGAGTGGTTTTGGAGAGGTAGGCAGGTGACAGAGTTAAGGCATCCTGGATCTAGTCTCAGCTCTGTGAAGGGAGCATGGTCTAGTGGTTGGAGCAAGGTATAATAAACGAGGCTAGCTGGGCTCTGGCCCCAGCTTTGGGGTTCACCTGCTGTTTGACTGGGCTCCAGTGGGATTCCCTCTGCACTAGAGGGGAGTGGTGGTTCACCTTTCAGTGTTGAGCTGTGGCCAAGGGAGGCCTCCACATAGCCGGGAGGAAGCAGATTCCAAAAGGACCAGCCAACCCCTGCCCTTTAGGCATCAGTGCTGCTCTGGGAGTTCAGCAGGAGCCAGCAGGTTGGGCCACTGACTCTCCCCTGGCATGCAAAGGAGCTGGCCCTTGGCAGCAAGAAACTCAGGACAAAGCCCCAACCAATTCACACCCACAGGGGGCCTGGGCCCATTGACTCCAATGGAATGGGGCCCATGACCCCATCAGGGTCTGCAGCCCATGCTTGGGAGAGTCCTGCTGACCTCAATGTACAATAACAACATCATCATATTAGTCTTCAAATGGGCTTTGTGTGGCACAGACCATCCTGTGCCTCGCAGCTGAGTGTCTCAAAGAATGAACGGTCAAGTCCCCAGGCACGGGGCCCCCTTGCAATGCCCAAAGGAGAAAGCAGCTTCCTTAACTCCAAGAGGAACGTGGTATAGAATCCTAGAACTGGAAGGACCTCGAGAGGCCATCAAGTCCAGTCCCCTGTCGTCATGGCAGGACCAAACACCATCTAGATCATCTCTGATGCCTATCTAACCTACTCTTAAACATCTCCAGTGATGGAGATTCCACAACCTCCCTAGGCAATTCCAGTGCTTAACCACCCTGACAGTTAAGATGTTTTTCCTAATGTCCAACCTAAACCTCCCTTGCTGCAATTCAAGCCCATTGCTTCTTGACCTGTCCTTGAAGGTTAAGGAGAATAATTTCTCTCCCTCCACATTGTAAGACGCTTTGAGGCACTCAGAAGCTGCTATCATGTCCCCTCTCAGTCTTCTCTTTTCCAAACTAAACAAACCCAATTCTTCCAGTCTTCCCTCACAGGTCATGTTTTCTAGACCTATAATAATTTTTGTTGCTCTTCTCTGGACCCTCTCCAATTTGTCCACATCTTTCCTGAAATGGGGTGCCCAGAATTGGATATAATACTCAATTGAGGCCTAATCAGCGCAGAGTAGAGTGGAAGAATGACTTCTTGAGTCTTGCTTACAACACTCTTGTTAATGCAT
This sequence comes from Pelochelys cantorii, assembly GCA_032595735.1. Lineage (NCBI taxonomy): Eukaryota > Metazoa > Chordata > Testudines > Trionychidae > Pelochelys > Pelochelys cantorii. Next base: position 119,842 of record CM064358.1, on the reverse strand, counting down.
CCCAGAATCATGTTTGCTTTTTTTGCAACAGTTTCACACTGTTGACTCAGATTTAGCTTGTAGTCCACTATGACCCCTAGATCCCTTTCTGCAGTGCTCCTTCCGAGACAGTCACTTCCCTTTTTGTATACATGAAACTGATTGTTCCTTCCTAAGTGGAGCACTTTGCATTTGTCCTTATAGAATTTCATCCTATTTACCTCAGACCATTTCTCCAGTTTGTCCAGATCATTTTGAATTATAACCCTATCCTCTAAAGCACTTGCAAGCACTCCCAGCTTGGTATCATCTGCAGACTTAATAAGTATCCTACTCTCTATGCCAATATCTAAATTGTTGATAAGCTAATGGGTCCCATGAGTGAAGTCACCTAGTGGATCAGTGGAATTGAACCCAGCAGTCCTGACTCCCAGACCTTGCTTGACAGCCATAGAATCATAGACCATTAGAACTGGCAGGGACCTCGAGAGGTCATCGAATCCAGTCCCCTGCCCTCACGGCAGGACCCAGTCCCATTTAAACCAGTGTTTCTCAACCAGTTGTACGAGTACCCTTAGGAATACTCGAGAGAAGTCTGGGGGGGTGGTACATCAACACAACTGAAATTTGGAGAAAACTGAATTTTTGTTTTAAGTTTTACAGCGCTTTATTATTTTTGTACTTTTTACACCCAAAAATTTCATCGCCTGCCTGGCTACAATTAAGTTGTTTAAACAAATGTGTTGCAATGGTAGAAAAAATTTGTGTGTGTCTGAAAATTGTAGGTACTGGGAGTACTTTTTTTTTTTTTTTGAAAAGGGGTACATTATAAAAAAAGGTTGAGAAACACTGATCTAGACCACCCCGATAGATGTCTATCTAACCTGCTCTTAAATATCTCCAGAGATGGAGAATCCACAACCTCCCTAGGCAATTTATTTCAGTGTTTAACCATCCTGACAGTTAGGAAGTTTTTCCTAATATCCAACCTAAACCTCCCTTGCTGCAGTTTCAGCCCATTGCTTCTTGTCCTATCCTCAGAAGCCAAGGAGAACAATTTTTTTCCCTCCTCCTTGTGACACCCTTTTAGATACCTGAAGACCACTATTATGTCCCCTCTCAGTCTTCTCCTTTCCAAACTAAACAAACCCAATTCTTTCAGTCTTCCCTCCTAGGTCATGTTCTCTAGACCAGTGTTTCTCAACCTTTTTTTTATAAAGTACCCCTTTTTCAAAAAAAAAAAAAAAAATTATAAGTACCCCCATTATCTACAGTTTTCAGACACACAAATTTTTTTTCTATCATTGCAACACATTTGTTTAAACAACTTAATCGTAGCCAGGCAGGTGATGAAATTTTTGGGCGTTAAAAAGTACAAAAATAATAAAGCGCTGTAAAACTTAAAACAAAAATTCAGTTTTCTCCAAATTTCAGTTGTGGTGACATACCCCCCAGACTTCCCTCGAGTACCCCTAAGGGTACTTGTACCACTGGTTCAGAAACACTGCTCTAGACCTTTCATCATTCTTGCTGCTCTTCTCTGGACCTTCTCCAGACATGCCTGAAAGTGTGTTCTCTGAGCAGCGTGAGGGACCATGCGCAGTGAGCCACTAAAGCTCTGTGCAAAGGCAGAGTGGGATTATTAGCCCTACTTTACATATGGGGAAAGTGAGGCACAGAGTGGGCAGGAATAGAGAGGCTTGCCCAAGGCCATGTCGTGACCCAGCAGTAGCAGAGCTAGGAAAGGCAACGAGAAGGCCTGACTCTGAATTCCCCCTGCTCAAACCACTGGACCCCACTACCCTCCCTATGCTAGGGTTAGAACCCAGGATTCCTGGCTGTCATCACACCCATTTCTAACTACTAGACCCCACTCCCCTCCCAGTGCTGGGGTTAGAACCCAGGAGTCCTAGCTCCACCACTGGACCCTACTTCCCCTCTAAGCTGGAGACAGAATCCAGAAACTCTGACTCTACCATCCTGCCCAGGAGAATCTGCTGCCAGAGGAGCTCAGGGGAGAACCAGGCAACCTAGAAAGGCCCTAGTCCTGAGCAGAAAGCCCAGGGAGCCAGCGCCCATGAGTGGGCAGCTCAGCGCCTGCCCAGCCAGTGCCAAGCTGCTGGTGGCAGCATGGGGGTAGCCAGGACAGGCCCTGAATTAAAAAAAGATTCCTATTTTATGTGTGTATCACCTGGATGGAGGCATGGGGATGGGGGACAGAGTCAGGGCAGGGAGATGCATGAAGCTGACATGCGCCAACATGGGCTGAGCTTCACTCCAAGGAGACTATTGGCACAGCTCAGGTCACTGTGCAGGTGGACCCCCACTGTGGTTGTTTCCGGCACAGCCCTGTGGTCCATCCACCGACCTAGTGCCCGATGCCTAGCCTGGCCTATCAAGGGGTACAACTAACCCCAGGAGTTCTGCACAGAGAAGGTCTGCCCCATGCATGTAGCCTTGCTCCCTGGCCTGCGTGCTGGCTCAGCGCTGGGCTGCAGAGGATAGCATCTGGGTGCTCCAGTAGAAGCCAAGGAGGGGAGCACATGGGCACAGAGCCAGCGAAGAAGTGCCAACACCCATCCATCATGCAGGAAATGGAGCAGAAAATCCCTTTGTTTGAGAGGCAGCCAGCTGCGGGCGGGGGTGCTCTGGCTGACCCTCTGTGCCTCCCCCAAGCACCGGGCATGGGGTGGGCAAGGGGCTGAGTCCACCTTGCCTGATCCCCTCCCCCCAGTCACCAGCTCCCTCCTTGGTGGGGAAGGTGAGGGGGAAGGAGGCACGCACCCCGGTGTCTCCAGCTTGCAGCAGCACCAGAGGGCCATGTGACCCCACAGCCTAGGCATCCCCCATTTGCCCTAAAACTGCTGCTATGGTAGCTAGGGTTGCCAGGTGTCTGGTATTGTACCGGACAGTCCGGTTTTTGCACCCTCTGTCTGGTAAAAAAATTCAGAAAATACCGGACATGTGCAATGTCCAGTATTTTCTGTTTTTCTGGCTGGGCACCGGACGGAAGCCTGGCGGTGGCGGGAGGAGTGGCTGGGAGGCGGGGCCGCGATCGGCACTGGAAGCCTGTGGTAGCGTGCTTCCAGTGCCTGGGAGGGGGTGGGGGGAGTGGCTGGGAATCGCAGCCACTCCCCCCGCATGGCTTCTGCATGCAACCACAGCTCCCAGTGCCGATCGCGGCCCCGCCTCCCAGCTGGGAGCCTGTGGTTGCGTGTAGAAGCCGGGCGGGGGGAATGGCTGGGAGTCCCAGCCACCCCCTGCTCCCGCCAGACTTCTGCACGCAACCAAAAGGAGTCCCAGGCTGGGAGGCGGGGCCGCGATCGGCGCCGGGAGCCTGTGGTTGCGTGCAGAAGCCGGGCGGAGGCGGGGGAAGTGGCTGGGAGGCGGGGCGCGATCGGCGCTGGGAGCCCTCAGCGTCTGAGGAGGAGTGACGCCTTGGGGAGGAGGAGAAGGCCCGTCCCTGCTCCTGGCGCTGTTCAAATGCATTGTGGCGCCGTAGTCCAGGAGAGGAGCCCGCAGGTGCTTTGTAGTGGCGTTTAGGCGCCTTCCAGGGGCTCTCAGCCAAAACTGACTGGGGTGGAATTTCTGCTTCTTCCCACCGGGACACCCAAAGACCTGGCTATGGGGGAGTCACCTTCCTACCCATGGTCGCCCCCCGCCTCCCCCCCGCCCTGCCATTGTGTTGCTCTGGGGTCTGCCTCTCTCTGCTTTGGGTAGCAGGCAGCTGCTTTGCAGAGCAGGCTCTGCTGCCTCCCCCTTTGTTCCCAGCTTGGTGGCTCTTGGTAGTAGCCACACAGGATGTGTGTTCGGTGTGGGTGGGCTTTTTTTTTTGTTTTGCTTGACAAATTTTTAGCCCATGTGTTCAGTATTTTTTGGGAGACCATCTGGCAACCCTAATGGTAGAGGCACCAGAGAAGTGCAAGTCCAAACCCAGCACTTCCCCTGATGCTCTGTAACCTTGGTCACTCTGGCTCTGGGCTGGGCTCTAACACTTCGAGGATGGGAATGGACCCCTGAGATCCACCACCCTGCAGGGCCCAGGGACGTGGCTGGAGCACCCTGTGCTGTGGCTATTCTCTGCCCCCCATGACACATAAAGGGTGGACTGAGGACATGGCTGGGGAACACTGTGCTGTGGGCTTTTTCTGCTCCCCAGCTCCCCTTGGTGGTAGATCAGGAGGAGTGGAGTCTAGTGGTTAGAAATGGGTGGGCTGGCAGTCAGCGAAGTGGGTTCCACTGGTTTGAGCAGGGGGGATTCAGAGCCAGGCCTTCTTGTTGCCTTTCCTAGCTCTGCTGCTGCTGCTGGGTCACTGCATGGCCTTGGGCAAGCCTCCTGCCCACTCTATGCCTCAGTTCCCCGCCTTGCAAATGTTTCTGAGCATGCCAACATCTTCCCAAATCGAAAAGCCAACCCCCGCAATGTTTCGATTCCCGTCCATCGAAATGGTTTGATCACTTTGTTTCAAAATGTTTTCTTTCCATTTTGCCCTTTTCCCTCCTTGCACTTCGGTGTCCAGCTTGAATTGCGTATGTCTGGAACCAAGTCAGCCATTCGAGATGACATTCTTCACTTCCAAGCTTCCTGAGGACGCGCTTTGGGAGATCCCTGTTTTGCAGAGTCTTATCCTTTAGGGGCACCAGGCTTTTCGGTGGCATCTGGTTCATCGGAACACTCCCAACTGGTTCTGCTGGGGGCTGAATGAGAGGAGATTGAAGCCTGGGGAAGGGAGGTGGTTTGGTTCTGGTCCTGCTGCTGCTGGCTGTGGCAGGAAAACGTCCTGGGTAAGGTGGTGGAGATAGCTGGCTGTGCTGGGTGGATGACTGATGCAGAGGCCAGGCTGAGGAAGGAGCTGGTTTCTGCAGGGTGATTTACGGTTCTCCTGCCCCTATCAATCCCGGGTTTGGAGGCATCGGGCAGGCTGCTGGATGCAGCTGAGGATATTGCTAACAGCTGCCAGGGGATGGTGGGGACTGGCATGCCCTTGACGTGCCCGCACAGGCTGAGTGGCCACAGACAATGGGGGGGGGGCAAGGCTATGGGGTGGGGGAGAAGAAATGTGACTCTGTGGCTAGTGGCCCTCCTACACTGTGCAAATCAACTGTAGCTTTGTTAGAGTCTGGAGGCCAGATCTAAATCAGTGTCACTCCTCTGGAGTCAACGGGGCAGATCCACAGCTGGTGTGAATAGGCCATAGCTCCTTTGGAGGGCAAGGGGCCCAACCCCAGCTGTATGGATGGGCCATATAGTAGATCCACTGGAGTCAATCAGGAAGCAATGGAAATACACTAGGAAGTGAGAGCTGAGGGAGTGATTGGTCACTGATGCCATATGGTCTCATTTCTGCTCCCTGATTGGATGTAAATAATAATAATGCTAATCCCCCAGTGTTGTGCTTCTAGTCCAGATTTTCCTTCCCAGCAGTTGTCTGAGGAACCTGGGACATCCCTGTGTTGGCTGGATCGTGACCCAATGGGAACAGGTTAATGAACAGGCAATGGCATCATCAGGCAGGGCCTGTCTGGCCCCATGCTGCAGACTTTCCAGCCCATGACTCCAAAAGGTCTCTGAGGGGCAGTGGAACAGCCTTAACCTTATTGCAGAGATGAGGATACTGAGTCACAGAGCTGGCAAGACGCTTTCACGCAGTCATAGCTGGGGTTAGCCCCCGTGAGTCCTGACTCCCACAGCCTCTGTTCTAGTCACTTGATCTTGCTCTCTCAATAGAGCCCAGGAGTCCTGCTCCTCCAGTTTCCTGGTCTAATCACTAGACCCCCATTAACGTCCCACAGCTAGGAAGAGAAAGAATGCAGGAGTCCTGACCCCTATGGGCCCTGCTCTAACCCCTACACATCACTGCTTTTGCAGCTCTGAGAACAGAACCCAGGAGTCCAGATTCTCAGTGCTTCTGCTCTCAATCCATAGACCCTATTCCCCTTCCTGAGTTGAGAATGAAACCTAGGTGTCCCGATTTCAAGGCCGCACACACAAGCCCACAGGTGTTATTTGGAGTTAAAGTCCCAGCAAGCCAGGTCAGAATCACAGTCCAGCCTCCTGATTCGATTTCCGTTCTCTGACGATGGAAATAAAGCAAGGGGAGCCGATTGCGCTGTATTGCTGGCCCATAAACAGTTCCCTGGGCTCTTGAAAAATGCAATTGCATGCAAAGCAAATCTGCTGCATTGTGCTCATGTCGCTGCCTGGGAAGCCTGCTATTTACTGCCCTGGATAAAAGATCTCCTGAGGTTGCAATGTGAGCAGGAGCTGGAGAAATGCCAGCAGCCAGAGAAAGCTTTGCTGGAAGGCAGGCAGCTTTAGGGAGGTAGCACGAGCTAGTGGACAGAGCATGGAACTAAAAGACCTGTGTTTGATTCCTGGCTCCGCTGCTGAGCTGCTCCACTCTGTGACTCAGTTTCCCCATCTGCAAAATGCAGACAATGAGGGACTAGCCTCTGATGGAAAGTGCTTTAGGATCCATGGCTGGTAAGTGTTAGGTGAAACTGGGAGGGCTCTTTGTGCGTTTGTCTGCCTAGCCATGCTATGATCATTATAGGCCTATGATACGGACAGAAAATGAAACATCCACCCTCTGGGAACTTCCTAAGCACTGGCCATCATTTTCCTCCTGCATCGGGACCAAAAAGTCAAAACAAACTAACACATTTTCACAGCACCGAAAGTTCTGAAAAAATGTTGGTTGGAAATAAAGAAAAGTTGAGACTTTTGGTGGAAACCTTTGGACATTTTGCATTTTGAAATGGTGCATCCAAAATTAGTGTCTGCATCTCTGTGTTTCTACAGTGCCTAGTGCAGTGCAGCCCTGGTCTGCAATGGGGGTGCCGAGGGACTGCCATAATGCACCTAATAGCCAAAAAACATACGGTGCCTGGCACACAAGAGGCCTGGGCCATGTCTCCGGTGTGTAAATGCTACTGTAATTCACCTAACAGCAATATAAATAGCTTCAGAGGGGTAGCCATGTTAGTCTGGAAAAATGTAAAAAACAATTAATAGTCCAGCAGCACCTTAAAGACTAATAAAACGTATAGAAGTGGGTTGTGCCCACAAAAACTCATGATACCATCCACATGTTTTGTTAGTCTCTAAGGTGCTGCTGGACTATTCGTTGTTTTTTACATTTTTCCAGCAATATAAATGTACAGCACCTGGTACAATGGGGACCTGGTCCATATCTGGGTGTTGAGGTGCTACCATAATTCACCTTATAGCAATACAAATGCACAATGGGGACCTGGTCCATGTCCGGGGCACCAACATGTTACCTTAATTCACCTAATAGCAATAGAAATGCACAGCGCCCGACACAAGAGAGGCCTGGTCATTGATGAGGGCACTAAGGTGCTACTGTAATTTACCTAATAGCAATGCAAATGCACAGTGCCAGACACAATGGGGGCTGGCCCATGATTGGGGCACAGCAGGTGCTACTGTAATAAACATGATTGGTAAGAATAACAGCAAGTCTTAGTTGCAGCTGATGTTTTACCCCGAGATCTCAGTTGTGACATAATTTCCCAGCCAGGTTCCCCCTTTTAGAAGGAGGAAGAGAGTTGATTCCCATGACATTTTCCCAGGCTGGTTTCCCAATGGAAAAGCTTCTGCCTTTGCCACAAACCAAAGTCCATCTAAATAGCAGGCTCCAGCTAACCCGGTGCAAAACCCTCCCAGAGCTAAGACAGATCACTTTTAACCTCCATGGCGCAAGTAAAGGTCACATTTATACCCCGCCTCCACATGACACCTCATCAAAATTGACCTTGTCGTACCCAATTCTTCTTGCGCTGGATCCTGTGCCCAGTTCTGGGCAGCTGTGTTCAAGGATGATGAAGTCCAGCCGGCACAGGCACAAGACTGCTGGTTCCCGGGGACTGGAAACCTGATTTTAGAAAGATCTGGGCTCATGCTTCAGGCAGGGAGCCACTGGGGAGAGAGAAGAAGCTATTGAAGCTCAGGATGACAGTGGGGATCAGGGTTCAGTGGAGGCTGCAAGAGGCTTCTAACTCTCAGAGGAAGGAAGTTCTAGGGCAGCCTGCCACAAAGAGTCGGGGGGAATGCATACTCTGACCTATTTATGAAATGAATGATTTCATGGGGCTGAATGTGATAGGAGGGTTGGGTCTCCAAGATCCCGGAAGGCTCTTCCAGTCCAATGTTCCCATGTAGTGCCTCGCATCCCTGGTCACAGATCAGGTGCTAGGAGCTGTACAGACATAGCACACGCCCCTGAGATCTTACAATCGAGGGGTGAGCCAAGGGACAGTAGATGGATCCAGACACTCTGACAGGGAGCACAAGGGCACAAGGAGAAAACGGCAGCAGCATTCTCAGTCCTGTAACTACTTTACCATCATCAGGCATGTACACAGATTCATGGATTCCGAGGCCAGAAAGACCCACTGTAATAATTTAGCCTGGCTTCCTGTACAGCACCAGCCAGAGAACATCCACAAATTAATTCCTGTCTGAACTAGAGCAGCTCTTCCACACAAAAAAACCAATTTGACTTAAAAATTGCTACTGACTGAGAATCCCCCACCCCCCAGCTCTTGGCAGTGTTCCCTGTAATCTGAGTGGTTGGGCAGCAACCCAGGAGAGATTCCAAGCTGATTAGCCCAGCTGATTAGCAGAGTGCCCACAGCTGGCAGCATGTGTTTCTACTGGTGGTGCACACCTGCACATGCATTGGTACACAGAACAAAAGTGATTCTTCACATGGATGGAAACAATTAGAGGGAACATTGGCCCTTGGTGAGTTATTCCAGTGGTTAATTTCCCCTCGCTGTTAAAAATTTACAACTTATTTCCAGTCTGAATTTGTCCAGCCTCAACTTCCATATGATGGATCTTGTTAGTGGAGACTTGCAAATCCATGGGTATCTGCAAACCCATGGGTATGCCTCGTTTCACGAGGCATAAGGGATCGGTCAGCAAAGGCTTCCCCAGCCAACAGATCAGCGTCTAGACTGCCGCGCTGTGTCGGATCAGCTGATCATCGGCACAGCGCGGCGACCATGTTTATTTTAATGAAGCAGGGATTATTTAAATCCCCGCTTCTTTGACTATGCTGAATACACTCATTTACATGGCTCCGTCGACGGAGCCATGTAGTCTAGTCACACCCTATCTGTGGCTATGCACTTTATATCTGCGGGTATCCGGATGTGGATATCACAGCTCGTTTTTGCAGATACAAATGTGGACACAGATGCACATTTGGATCTAGAACCCTGCAAGTTTGCAGATATCCACTTTATATCCACAGGTATCTGCCTCTGCAGATGGGGATGAGGATATCCATGGATTGCTTTTGCTGATGTGGATGTGGACACCAATTTAATATCGGTGCAGGGCTCTGCTTGTTAGACCTTTGCCTGCTAAACTGGAGAGCCCATGATCAGTTTTTGGTTCCCCATCCAGGCATCTCTAGACCAGGAAGCTCATGCTGTGACCTTCTCTTTGTCAAACGGAACCTACTGGAGTCTATCCCTCCTCAGAATGTTTTCCAATCTGATCCCAGGGAAGGGGAGAGACATCAGTGCCCAGAGTGGGTGGCATGAGAGACAGAGGAAAGGGGCTGGTTGGACAGGCTAACACTCAGGTCAGCTCTATGTGCATGGCAGAGGCAGGAGATGCCACCAGGGGAGCAGAAGAGAGCTGACTGGGAGGGCCTAGAAAGCGAGTTGTTTGATAGAGCAGAGCCCATCTGCTAGCAATGAGCCAGGGAGAGGATCTCAGCAAGGATGCCTTGATCAATACCTGTGGATCCATGCATGGAGGCAGGTCTGGAATTGGACGGGGGCTCTTGACAGAACCCCGACTGCTGACTCCCTTAATGCACAAAGCCGGAGGTGGAGATGTTGCTGGTGTCAGGTGAAGCTCTGCCAATGGGCTAGCAACCCAGCTCATGCCCCAAAAGCCTGGGGAGCTGGAGAAGGGCTGGGGGCTCAATGACATTTTATCATAGCTACAGTAAGGGCTCCACTTATAACCCAGGACAGACAGCCTGTCTTGCTAGCCACAAAACCCCTCAATCTCTTCACCATGTTATCACTTGACTAACTTCTTTGCATGGTCTAATAGCTAAGGTTCTGTGCCTCAGTTTCCCCTACTATTCATCAAGCCTCTTTGGGGCAGGCCTTATTTCTCCCTCCAGATCCCAGGCTGTGTCTTCACAAAGGGTGGGTCCTTAACTTGGGTTAAAACGGCAAAGATGGGAAGATGCCTTGACTCTGGTTGAAGTTTAGAGGGTGGCTGATTTGAAGTGACTTCAGGGCTATTTTGACCTGGGTTAGAACCACAGAATCATAGACATATTGGTCTGGAGGGGACCTATGGGGTGATCCCCTGCACCGAGGTAGGATAAAGTATCCCCTATTCCTGACGGGTTTGTCCAACCTGTTCTTAAAAACCTCCAATGACGGAGATCCCACCACCTCTAGTGGTCACCTGTCCCAGGGCTCCACTATCATTAGACTTAGTGGCCGTGTCTAGACTGGCCAGTTTTTCCGGAAAATCAGCCACTTTTCCAGAAAAACTTTCCAGCTGTTTACACTGGCCGCTTGAATTTGCGCAAGAACACTGACGATCTAATGTATGATCGTCAGTGTTCTTGCGCAAATACTATGACACTCCCGTTCGGGCAAAAGCCCTCTTGCGCAAATGCTTTTGCGCAAGAGGGCCAGTGTAGACAACCCAGAATTGCTTTGCGCAAAAAAGCCCCGATGGCTAAAATGGCGATCGGGGCTTTCTTGCGCAAAAGCGCGTCTAGATTGGCACGGACACTTTTCTGCAAAAAGTGCTTTTGCGGAAAAGCGTCTGTGCCAATCTAGACGCTCTTTTCCGCAAATGCTTTTAATGGAAAACTTTTCCGTTAAAAGCATTTGCGGAAAATCATGCCAGTCTAGACGCAGCCAGTGAGTTTCTCCTAATTTCCATTCTCAGTCTCCCTTGCTGCCAACAAAGCTGGTACCTTCCTGCCCTACCCCATTCAGCTGAGTACCAGACATGTCTTGGGGGGACTCACCCCATGTACCGCTGAGAGCTGAACCTTTACTCACGTGCCCTTGAAATCAATAGGGTCATGCTGGGTTTGCACCAGCATGTAATCTGGCCCATATTCCAGCCGAGCCAGTGCAGTGACTCTGGTTTGCACAGCTGAGACCAGTATCGTCAGGGCTCAGACCCGGCTCCGAGCCGAGCTGTTTGCTCCTGCACCTATTCCTCCCCCCGGCCATTAGTCGTGTCTGATAGGTGAGCCCTGACTACAAAAAGAATGGAGAGCCCTTCAGCTGCGCATTGGCCTGTGGGTTAACTCAATTAAGGGCCCATACTACGAAACAGGGAGCAAGAGACATGGAGCAACATCAGGCCGCGTTTAAAACAAGAAACATTAAGCAGGAAATAATGGCTGCAGAGTGGAGAGCTCTCATGCAAGGTAAATGTGCCTTTCAAGTAGCTTTCAGTCTATCTGCCTCGGTTTTGTAGCGTTATCAGGAATGTCTCGAGCAAGGTCTCCGCGCAGGAGTAGCGCCGACGCGCTGATATGAATAGCAAAGGATCCGTTTGCTTGGGTTCTGTTCCCCCCGATAACCACGCTTCGCTCCTGAAACATGCACAGCTCTTCCGAGGCGCGTTCCTTATCAGATGGAGGGGGGGAGGGAGCGAGAAACAGCTGCCATGCAAAACATTTGGAGTTTTTCTTCTGTTGTTATTGTGCACAGGATGCATTTCTTCTTCCTTGGTAACTTTCCTGCCTGAGCCGATGCAACATTGGAAATCCCAGCGAAAAATGTCGGTGTGTTTGGAACAAAAAAATGTCCTCCCAGAAAAAGGCCATTTTTGTCACAGGAAGAAAAATCTGGAGAACCAACAGGGAATTGTTTGGCTGGAAGATGCCTGATAGAGAAACTGACAAGCACCTTCCCTTGGCAGGAGGGGAGACAGCCTGGCAGCTCCGCTCCCCGCTAGCTCTGGGGGCACAACTAGGCCACTTTACCCACCCCCACTGCAGGGCTTGAGAGGCCGAGTATCAATAGCACCCCCCCACCAAAAAAGCTTTTGTCAACTTCACTTTCCCCTGGATGTGAAATAGACAATAGCCTAGGAGGGCGGCAGGCGACCAAGGCAGCGTCATGTCAATTTTTTCCCATGGCAAATCAAATTTAAAGGGTTGCGGGGGGGGGGGGAGGGGCGGGGGGAATTATTCTGATGGAATATTTTCCATCAGCTCTATTCTCCCCCTGCCCCATCCATCCCTCTCCCATGCCTCGCTTTAAACACTCCATGGGCTGGGTCCTCAGCTGGTCTAAACTGGCATCGCTCCATTTCATGGCACTAAGTTGATTTACATTCTCTGGGGATGTGGCCAGTTTGTGTTACATCACCATCAAACAGAGAGGAACCCAGCCCAATTCCGCTTAAATCAACATTAAACAGCCAAGTGAGCCACTGGCCAGGAACTATTTATACAACGGATTTATTATTGTCATAGTAGAAAGTGACTCCAACACACCTCAGGGCCCTGTCCAGCTGGACACTGCCCAGACCCCAGGTGAGATCAGGTCTCATTGGGCTGGGCACTGTCCAGACCCCGAATGAGCTCAAGGCACAACAGGCTGAGCGCTGCCCAGACCCTGACCAAGATCAGGATCACATCAGGCCACATGCTGCACAGACCCCAACTGAGATTAGAGCTCCGGGACGCTGGGCACTGCCCAGACCCCAACCAAACCAGGGTCCCCTTTGCACCATGCACTGCACAGACACAAGGAAAATCCAAGCAAAAAGACTTTCCAAATCAAACAGAAAAAGTATCATAAGAACATAAGAACAGCCACACTGGGTCAGACCAAAGGTCCATCTAGCTCAGTATCCTGTCTGCCGTTAGTGGCCAATACCAGATGCCCCAGCGAGAGGGTCACAACAGGTAATCATCAGATGATCCCTCCCCTGTCACCCATTTCTAGACAAACAGAGGCTAGGGACACCATTCCTACCCATCCTGGCTAATAGCCATTGATGGATCTAACCTCCATGAATCTAGCTCTTTTTTGAACCCTGTTAAAGTTCTAGCCTTCACCACAACTTCTGGCAAGGAGTTCCACAGGTTGACTGTGCGCTGAGTGAAGAAAAACTTCCTTTTGTTTGTTTTAAACCTGATACCTATTAATTTCATTTAGTGACCTGTAGTTCTTATATTGTGGGAATAAATAAATAATGTTTCCTTATTCACTTTTTCCATACCAGTCATGATTTTATAGACCTCTATCATATCTCCTCTTTTCTAAACTGAAAAGTCCAAGTCTTTTTAATTTCTCTTCATATGGGACCTGTTCCAAACCCCTAATTTTTGTTGCCATTTTCTGAACCTTTTCCAATGCCATACAAATGGGAAAACTGAGGCACAGGGGCTTGTTTTTAGGGCCTGCCCTTCTGAAGAGCTCATCTCTGATTTCAGCACAGAAACAAGGGGCCAGGTTCTCAGAGCAGCTCAGCATGTGAGGTACGGAAACCTGGTCATAAGTGTCAAGATGGGCACTTTTGAAAAAACCCAGCAACACGTGGTTCCCCCAGCACTGACAGGGTGTGAACGCAGGGTGTCTGGGTCCCTAGCAAGTGCCTGACACCAAAGCCACAAGTCCTCCCTGTGGGACATTCCCAGGTGGTGGCCCCCCCAGAGGCTTCCACCTCTGGTGACTTTCCTCTGGTGAGGAGTTAAGCTGAGCCCAATGGGGCAGTTCAGGTGAGAAAACTGCTCAGGTGTGTAAGTCTTTTCAGGATCGGGGCCCAGCTCCACTAGGGTAATTCAAGGGGGAATATCCATCCACAGCCCAGAGAGAATCACCATCCAATAAGATGGCGCAAGGCCTGCCAAGAGCAAGCCTGGTTCTAGGCAGCCTGTTCATTATCAGCTGTGCCACAGGGGGAAGTGGTAGCATAGCCTGTGTCAGGAGGCTGGTTCAATACCTGCCTTTGCAGCAGGCTCTCCTGGATTGCTGTGGGCAAGTAACTTCCCCTCTCTGTGCCCTGGATTCTCTATCTACAGAGTTAATAATTCCATTTTGTCTGTCTAGACCGGAAACTCTTTGCAGCAGGAGCTGTCTCTTGCACCGAGTCTGTGTAATGCCTGGCACAATGGAGCCCTGATCTGGCCAGGGTCTGGGCAGCACCCGACAGGGCCCTGATCTCAGTTGGTATCTGGGCGGTGCCTGGCACAATGGGGCCCTGATCTTAGCTAGGGTCTGGGCAGCACCTTGCCTGATGGGGCTCTGATCTTGGTTGGAGGGAGCTACTAAACTACCATATTACATCTATTAACTGGGCCAGGTAGGGCAATCTACTCTGGCACTGCTTCACCTCCTATTACCAGAACACCCAGCATCTCACAATCATTATTCACACACTCATGGGAGGCAGGGCAGGGGAACAAGGCCCCAGGGAGGCGAAACAATTTGCCTCATGCCCCACAGGGAGTTACTGGTCTGAGCTTAGCACCCAGCCCATTGCACCTTCTCCTCAACCCAACTTCAGTGCTTTTCTCTAGGGGAAATCATGGCCTAGATTCCTGCCAAAGCAGCCCCTTGAGTGGCCAGCCTCCATCACACCCATATCTGCCCATACGCTGGGCCCTCCTTGGCTCTGCCATCTGCCCGTGAAAAGTCCTGGCATGCTGCACTGGCCTTTCTGTCAGCCACCTGCAGAAGCGACCAACTGTCCTGCACACTCGACCTTGCATCCCTGACCCTCTGGGTTCAAGCTGCGCTGGAGACGGGCCTGACAAGGAGCTGCCCCCTGGGCTGGGCCCGGCACCTTGTGAGATACTCTCTGGTGCTTTGTGACCAACCCCCTCTCCTCGAGGGGCGGGCCACCATTTCCTCAATTTCCCTCTCCTCTCCCTCCATCTCTCCAATAAGCTCTTTCCCCTGCTCTCACTTGGGAAAGAAGAAAACAAAAGACCCACCCCCCCAAGTGGTGGCTGAGTGAGGCTACATCCAATTAAATAAACCACCATCGGGGCAGAAGCTGGACCGGCTCAGTGACCTAAGTGCTGGGTGGGTGGAGAAGCCAGGCTGGGAGGAAAGGGGAAGATGGGGGATTGCAGGGCCTATGGGTTGCGGAGAGGGCTCTGAACACTGGCTTGTGAAACTAACGCCATGCTGTGCAGGGAACTCAGTGCTGGCACGAGGGATGTCATCCTTTGCCACAAGGCCCTGCTTCATTCCTGTGGGGCCCCATCATGGGCGAGGATTATTCATCCTCCCCCCCCCACAGAACTGATCCCTTTGTTGAATTTGCCCCATGCTGCCCAGGTCTGGAGGGCACCAGCCTGCTGTGAGGGGGGGAGGGAGGAATGGTCATGCTCCAGGAGCATGTACTCCCAAAGCTTTGCTCTGTTTCATCTGAACACATCTCCTGAGGGCACAGAGAGGCCCATTCACTGGGATCAGCTTCTACCACTGGGCCAATGCAGCCCTGCCAATGCCAGAGCATTCTCATCTCACTGCCAGTACAGTTCTGCCACTACCCCATTGCCCCATCTCACTGCCAGTACAGCTCTGCCACTGCCCCAGTGCCCCATCTCACTGCCAGTGCATCTCTGCCACTGCCCCATTGCCTCATCTCACTGCCAGTACACTTCTGCCACTGCCCCAGTGCCCCATCTCACTTCCAGTGCAGCTCTGCCACTGTCCCAGTGCCTCACCTCACTGCCAGTACAGTTCTGCCACTGCCCCATTGCCTCATCTCACTGCCAGTACGCTTCTGCCACTGCCCCAGTGCCCCATCTCACTTCCAGTGCAGCTCTGCCACTGTCCCAGTGCCTCACCTCACTGCCAGTACAGTTCTTCCACTGCCCCGGTGCCCAATCTCACTGCCAATGTATCTCTGCCACTGCCCCATTGCCCCATCTCACTGCCAGTACAGCTCTGCCACTGCCCCATTGCCCCATCTCACTGCCAGTACAGTTTGCTTGTGCCCCATCACACTGCCAGTACATTTCTGCCACTGCCCCAGTGCCCCATCTCACTGCCAGTGCATCTCTGACACTGCCCTAGTGCCCCATCACATTGCCAGTACAGCTCTGCCACTACTACAGTGCCTCTCCCCATACCCTCATCTCCAGTCCCTCAGCTGAACATGCTGGAAAACTCACCAGGAATCCATATCTGCCAGTGCCTCCCTCATTGACCCCAGCTCTGGCTGTGATTAATTCCTTGCATTATCTGCACCTTTAATGACACCATACGCTTCCAGCCAGTACCCATGACGTGGCACTCCGCTGTTCCCGACATTCATCCGCCAGCTCAGCAACGGCTGCCCATTGAGAGACATGATGTCTGGAGGAGTGTTTGCAAGGCACACCTTGTTATAGACATGTTATAGACATCAGGCTGCATCGCTCCTCTGCGCCTGTCACTGCACCTCCCTCCACCAAGCAGCCAATACAGCTCCTTCCCACCTGCCAAGCAGCCAGCAACAGAGCGAAGTGGCAGAAAGAAAGAAAGAAAGAAGTTTATGGGGATGGGGGATAGACAGATGTGTGTATGAGGTGAAAAAGATTATGTGTACAGGAATTGGGAGTGGGTATGAGGATAGAGAGAAAGTGAGCAAGAGAGGGGTGTAAATGGGGCTACAGACATAGGAATGGGCTATATGGGGCAGTGGAGGTGTATGGGAATAGAAAAGCAAGGTGGAGCATAGGGGGATAGAAACAGGGTGAATACAGAGATAGAGAAAGAAGGGTATGTATATGGGAATAGAGAGGATATAAGTGGATGGAGATAGCATAGCAAGGAGATGTATGAGTCTATCGAGCTATCAATCTAGATTAGATAGGGTGGATGGGGACAGATGGAGGTATACGGATTGATAGATGGAGTGCTGGATGGGTGGATGGACAGATGGATGGATGGATGGATGGACGGATGGATGGATGGGTGGGTAGGAAGATGGATGGATGGACGGACGGATGGTGTGACGGGGTGTGCCAGCCCCGCACTGGCCTGGCAGGGTTTAGCCAGGCTACCTGGGCAAAGGAGCCCAGCCCTGTTGGGCATACTCAGATTGCTGCCCAGCTATACAAGCTGGGGGAGAGGCTCAGTCTGGGTGGGCCATGAGAGGGGAAGGAGCCCAGGCAAGAGCTCCTGACCAGCCTCTCCAGCAGCCACAGCTACTGCCTCCTCCTCAGCAGCCGCACCCCCTGATGCAACAGCCACAGCCGCCCCAGTCACCGCCACCGCTGCACCCTCAGCTGCAACAGCTACCGCCCCAGTCACCTCCGCCACCGCACACTCAGCTGCAACAGCCGACCCCCCCAGTCACCGCTGCCGCCTCCCCCTCAGCTGCAACAGCCGCCGCCCCAGTCACTGCCACCGCCGCACACTCAGCTGCAGCAGCTACCACCCCAGTCACCACTGCCGCCTCCCCCTCAGCTGCAACAGCCGCCGCCCCAGTCACTGCCACCACCGCACACTCAGCTGCAACAGCTACCGCCCCAGTCACCGCTGCCGCCGCACACTCAGCTGCAACAGCTACCACCCCAGTCACCGCTGCCACCTCCTCCTCAGCTGCAACAGGTGCTGCCACACCCCCTGACGCAACAGCCCAGCTGCTGTGGCTGCCCTGGCCAGGGAGACGGTCCAGAGGGAACCATCATATAGAGCAACACCCCGAGAATGGGGCAGTAACCCCGGAGAGGCAGGAAGTGGCCCAGGGTGGGGGATGAGGCTCCGGGGGCTCGGCGCTTATTGGGAGGAATCCCCGCCGAGCAGGCCCCCGCTGTCTACAGGGCCCTGGGCTGGGACCTGGTGGAGTGGGTGGGCCTGGGTCCCCCGACCTCCCCAGTCCCGCTCCCTAGACTTCGGGGAGAGACTTGCCTGCAAATTAGGCTGGGGAGCTGTCCAGGCCAGAGAGAGGGCAGTGAGGCCGCAGAGCCGCAAATACCCCAATAGAGGGGAAGGTACTTCTGACTAGGCCTCAGGGCCGTAATCACCCCACTAGGGGGGCATGGACATTTGACCAGGCCTCAGGGCCGTAAATACCCCAGTAGAGGGGCATTGCTATTAAGCCAGCTTACAGACTGGGCCTGCCCGAGGCATTAGAGACGTGTGTATTGTGAGGGGGAAGCTCGCCCATTGAAACATAAGAACATAAGAACGGCCGTACTGGGTCAGACCAAAGGTCCATCTAGCCCAGTATCCTGTCTGCTGACAGTGGCCAGCACCAGGTGCCCCAGAAAGGGTGGACCGAAGACAATGATCAAGCGATTTGTCTCCTGCCATCCCTCTCCAGCCTCTGACAAACAGAGGCCAAGGACACCTTCATCCAAGGAAAGATGGATGAAGGTGTAGGAAGATGGATGAATGGATGGATGGATGGATGGACAGATGTGTTGGAAGGAACATGGATGGACAGATGACTGGATGGTGGTATATGAAAATGGATGGATGGACAGACAGATGGAAGGAAGGAGATCTAGACAGCTAGAAGCAAGGGGACGGAATGGGAAAAGCAGACATCTCTAAAAGAAGAGGAGAGGTGCAGATTGGCAGATTACCAAAATGTGGGGACAGTTTGTACATCCCAACCATGCTACAGCTCTGCTGAATGAACATGTCTGTTCACGGCTCTGGGTTCCCTGGGAGCTGGGCAGGCGCAGACCCCAGGAACTGAGACACAAAGCTCTTCAGCTTTCCCAGTGGCCCTCCATAACTGGCCCCATCAGACCAATCCCTTTGCTGGCAGCTCCCTCCCTTCAGTTCCAGGTCTGCCATCTGGGTTCCAGCCCTTCAGGGCGCTGCTTCTTGCCCAGGAAATGCAAAGGGATCATCACACTCTCACAATGGGAATGACACAGCATACCCAGAGCTGCACACACACTGACACACATCCAGAACTACAAACACACTGACACACCCAGAGCTGCACACACACACCCAGAGCTACACACACAATATCACCCCCAGAGCTACATACACGCTGACCCACTCCCAAGGCTACACACATAAGAACAGCCATACTGGGTCAGACCAAAGGTCCATGTAGCCCAGTGTCCTGTCGGCTGACAGTGGTCAATGCCACATGTCCCAGAGGGAGTGAACAAAACAGGTAATCCTCACATGATCCCTCCCCTGTCATCCATTTCCAGCCTCTGACAAGCAGAGGCTAGGGCCATCATTCCTATCCATCCTGGGTAGTAGCCACTGATGGACCTAACCTCCATGAATTTATCTAGCACACTGACACACACCCAGAGCTGCACACACACTGATATACATCTACATAAAACTCTGAGACACAAGCACTAACAAACACACAGAGCAATATAACCAATGACATACACCCACTGATACAAACACAGATTCACACAAACACATACTGACACAGAGATACACACACACTGACCCTCATCCAGAAACTCACACACTGACACACAATTACATACACATACTAACAAACACACACAACATCACATGCACTGATGCGTATACAAACACAGTGATACATACAAACATACACACAAATATATACAGACACAGATACACACAAACACTGACAAACAGATATGCACACTGACACACAAATACACAGATGCACACACATTAACGAACATATACACTCACAGCTACACAAACACAATGCTACACACATACTAACAGATACACACTAAGAACCCCATCACACACAAACACTGATATTTACAAATAAATATAGAAAAAACATACACACAGATACACACTAACACACAGATACACACTGAAACACACACACACACACACTGACCCACACTGATGCACCCACACTAGCAAACACACACACACTCATTGCTACACACAACTGCACACACAAGCACACTGATGTGCACATACTAACAGATACACACTAACAAACTAACACTGGCACATTAACAAACACACTCCCACAAGGGAAGGGCTAGGGTCAGACAGTGTGCAGGAAAGGCAAGGCATGAAATACACATATATATTTTAAGTGGGGGAAGGACAAACCTTTTTGGGGCCCCACACCACACCCCAGTGGGTCTCCCAAGCAGCCTGCAGCAACAGAGGGGAAATGAACCAAGCCAAGGGCTGGCTGTTAAGAAATACAAACCAGCCATTTCAAAACCACTTTCTGGCTCCTCCCATCTGAGCCCATCTGAGCCTCCTCAGACCTGCTTGAGCAACTGGTGTAATTGGTATGATTCCCTTTGAGTCGCTCGCCTGTTCTGAGCTCTGCCAGCTGCAGCTCTGCCCTCCCCACCAAGCACACGCCGTGCACGATAACCACTGTCCTGGGTGGCTAGCATGCCCTGCTAGCACCCACTTCAGTGTATATGTATGTGGCAGGGAGAGATTGAACATGCCATTTTGTGTGTGTGTGTGTGTGTCAGTGCCAATGTGTGTGTGTGAGAGGAAGTGCATGCCTGAATCTAGATCAGTGTGCATGTCAGCATGTGTCTGTGTGTGTGAGTGTCAATGTGTGTCTGTGTGTGTGAATGTGTGGATGAATGTCAGTGTGGGACAGTGCATGTCAATGTGTCAGTATGTGTGAATGTGTGTGTCAGTGTATCACCATTTTCATATCAATGTGTGTCAGAGTGTTTGTGTGTCCCTGTAAGTCTGTCAACGTGTGTTAGTGTGTGCATGTCAATGTATCAGTGTGTGTCTGTGTGTGACCAGACGAGAGTGAGCCACAATTTATTTTTAAAAAGGAAAGAGCTGTCACAGTGTGTGCTCTGCTCCCCTGGCTTCCAATCCAGCTGTTAGCCCCATGTCCAGCAGCACCCTCAGCACCCTTAGGGGCAGGCAGCAGAAACCAGCAACACGCTGTGGTTGGGCTCCAGCAGCCATCAGCAGCCATGGCCCGGGGCCTGCACATTTGCAGGGCGACTAGATTCTGCAGCGATGTGTGTCCGGGGGCTTCACCCTGCTCCACCCAGCTACCATCCCTCCACCCGACGGGCTGTGGAGTAGATTGTGTGTGTGGGGAGGCATCAGATCAAATCAGAAGCTTTGAGCAGGTTTTCCAGGGACACCCAGTTGTTACAGCTGCCCCTGTGCAATGATTTTCCAAAGGACTCCACAAGGCTCAGATGGAATAGGCAACTGCAAGTGATGGAGAGGGGCCTGCTATGCCCTGTTATGTGTCTGTCAAGCCTTCCTCCCCACCCCCCTTCCCATGCACCGGGTGAGGAAATGTCTCTTTCTCCCCTCCCCTGCAGTTCAGCACCATGGACAGCAGCACCGCCAAGAGCCCAGCCAGCGCTGGTTGGGTTGGAGGGGTTCGCTCCCTCTCTCTCTCTCTCTCTCACACACACACACGCACACGCCAGGTGCCGCCCCAACGTCTGGTAGCACCACACCACACCGAGCTGGTACCAAGACGAGCCTGGCAGAGAATGAGAATCTGAGCCAGGCAGAGAAGCCAATGTTCCCTTATTCCACCCTCCCCCCCATCCTACCACCTTAATCCAACGCAAGTGGCGGCATAATGCAATCCAAGACACCCCCCCATACACACAATTCACCCCCCCATCCCTGACAAAACCCCCTCCAACTCAGCAACCCCCTCCCACGATTCCCCCTCCCCCAACTCTCCAACCCCCCTAGCCGTGGCAGGGTCTCATAACCTCCCCAGCACATTACCAGCCCAGCCTTGGCATCATATCTCCAAACCTCACCTCTTTTCTGATATAACTCACCCCCACATCTGACATTCCCTCCCCCCACTACTGGTGAAGGGGAACCGCCCCGCAGCCCAGGTATACCTACCTTTTTGGGGAGCAGCAGGGCTTCCTCAGCCTATGGGAGGTGCCATCCTGGATTTCCCCCCCCCACCCCCCCGCTCCTCCAGGGATGCTGGATGGATCCAGAGGCTCCGTGCGTCCTGATCGGAGCGGGAGCGGAGGGGGGGGGGAGAGAGGTTCAAGGGGTGCCACCAGGCCGGTCCCCTGCAGTCTCCATCGGAGGAATCCACTAACAAAAGCAGGTCGGGGCTGGATCCGCAAAGGGAAGGCGGAGGGGGGGGGGGGAGGCAGGGCTGGGCCCCGGCTCCCTTCTGAGCTGGGGCTGCCCCGGATGATCGCGCTTTGGAGAGGCGTGTGTGTGCGCGCGCTGGTGTGCGTGTGTGTGTGTGTGGGGGGGGGGCTTTGGCCTGGCTCGGTTCCCCGGCGATCCGGATTAAGAAGGGGGTACGATCCGCCGCCTTTGGCGGCTCCTTCCTTGGCTTTTCCCAACCCGCAGAGCCAGGGCTGGGCTGGAAAGAAGGAGGAGGGGGAGGCGGAGCGCAAAGGGGACGCGCCTCCCTGGAGCCGGGGGGAGAGGCCAGGGCGCACGGGCCAGGGCGCACGGCCAGATCTGGTCGCCTCGCGCCTACCCCTCCTCCCCCAACGCCGAGAAGGGGTGGGGTGGGGTGATAGGGAAAGCGGGAGGTTGGGAGGGGGCGGGGAGGGGAAGGAAGGGAGGCGGGTCTGCCCCTTTCCTGCAGATGGAGAGGGAGGGATTTGGGGAGGGAGGGACGCGCGGGGAGGCGGGGCGAAACAACACACATTGGAAATCTTTAGCAATGCAGCAGCTGCACGGAGGAGCCGGAGCCGGGGAGGGGGCGGGGGGTGCAGGGACAGAGGCAGACGCCGCTGGGAAGCTGCAGAGATAGGAGCAGCCAGCGGAGAAGAGCTGGGGGCGGGGAGGCTGGAAGATAGCGAAGAAGGAGCAGAGCGAAGGGGACAGGCAGGTGCAAGGGAAGGGGGAGGAGAAGCGAACAGAGACCAGAGGAGAAAGGTGGATGGAGGGGAACCGAGCTGGGCAGGGTGTGTCTGGGGGTGGCCCGAGAAGGCAGAGCTCATGAGGACACGGGGGAGGGTGAAGAAAGAAGTAGGCAGGAAGGCTCTGCCAGAGAATTGGGTAATGGGGGGCAGATGGCAATTGAATAAAAAGGACACATGGGTGGAGCAGGAAGGAGTTCACAAGAGGCTGGGGCTGAAGGCTGGGGTGGCAGCTGGCATAACGGCAGGGCAGGAGCTCACAAAAGACTGGGATGGGAACTGGAATAACAGCAGGGCAGGATCTTGCACAGGGTAGGGTGGGAGCTTGCATGAGGGCAGGTGGGCATTTTCACGAGGGTGGGAAGGGAGCTTGATAAGGGCAGAGTGGGTGCTCACATGAGAGCAGGGCAGGCACTCACATGATGGAAAGCAGGAATTTGTACAAGTTCCCTCTCTTGCCTCAGCCCTCCGTTGGAGTCTGATGCTCCCCAGCTCTGCGCCCAATAGATTCTTAGCAGGCCCAACCTCTCTGCCCTCTAGGGCAGTGTTTCCCAATTTTATTTGGCCATGGAACCCTTTTAAACACGAAATAATTTTGTGGAACCCCTAATAACAGTCTAATATATGGAGCTGGAAAAGTAGACCATGAATAAGTAAGGATAATAATAAACAAAAGCTAAACAAGGTCATGAGATCAACATTTAATTTAATTGCACATATTTAAAAACAAAAATCACATAATATTAATTATTATTATTTTTAAATCATAAAATGTTATTGTAATGGAATTTTCTCACAGAAGTCTTATTTTCACTTCGCGGAACCCTGGGGTTCCATGGAACACCATTTGGGAAACACTGCTCGAGGGACTTTGCCAGCACCCCAGACCCCTGTCCTACCTAGTTGGGGCCAGCCAAGAGGCCCGCCGTGATGGCTTGGCCACTGGAGGGGAGGCACTTCTTCCCAAAGGCTATTGGTGTCTGCAGCCAGCAAGCAGGGAAGGGGACATGGCCACACTTGCCCCTAGTTCTATTAGCCCTTTCCCTGCCCTGCACAAGCCCAACAGACAGGGGTGGGGGGATTGTGAGTCCCAGGGGTGGGGTGGAGTTCACTCCATGATACACACACAGGCCAGCTGCCCTGGGAGAACTGGTTGTGGGTTTGAGGGAACATCCTCCATTGCTCCCTCACCCAGCCCAGCCTTGAAGTGCTACAGGGAGCCTGGGTGCATGTGTGTTTGCATAAGCATGTGCATGTGTGTGCACTTGAAAGGGTTAGATTTTCATCAGGAGATGCTGATCAATGTCAATTTCACCACAGACACACTCAAACTGCCCCAAAAATATCCCCATCCCCGACAAGCTGGACTGACAAACTGGCAAAGTAAGACCTGAGAACCTGTGAGTGAAGGCCAGGCGCATGGGCAGCTTTGCCAGGGCATGTTGCCCACTTGTGGATCAATGGCGATAAAATTCTCACTCTTTGAATGTCAGGGTCTGCTCTTAAATCATTATTGTCTGACCAGACCCCTGCTGCCTGACATACCCACCCCAAAAGTTCCCACAGCTGCAAACAGTTACATCCACATGGGGCGGGGAGGCCCCAAAATACAATTTGACATTATTGGTTAAAATTATACAAAATAAAAACCAAATTCTGCCAAGTTCACCTATCCCCATAGGATTGATCTGTCCATCCCCCCTACACCCCTGTCTAATCTACCTACCCCCCATACACCCACTATCTAAAATCTATCTTCATACACCCTATCTATCCCCAGACACTCCCTCTGTCTATCCCTATCTATCGATCAACTCCTTATTGGGTTACCATTCATTGGTCCCAGACAGGTCATCTCTGTACATTCCTTCTTCAGCACCCAAATTGGGCCTGTGAAAGGTGAATTGGGGGAGCCATGGCCCAAGCTGAAACTGCATGAAGCAAGACCCAACTCTGGCCAAAGGCAAGATCTGATGGGGATGGG
The DNA here is from genome assembly GCA_032595735.1 of Pelochelys cantorii. Classification (NCBI taxonomy): domain Eukaryota; kingdom Metazoa; phylum Chordata; order Testudines; family Trionychidae; genus Pelochelys; species Pelochelys cantorii. The sequence goes on along the minus strand of CM064358.1, from coordinate 95,098 downwards.
GGGATGGATGCCAGGTTAGATGGCCACATGGTCTGATCCAGAGGGCAACAGAGAGAAGGCCAGATACTGCACTAGATGGGCCTCTGGTTCTGCTCCAGCACTCTGATGGAGGAGGAGGGATACTGGTCCAGCTGCACCCACTGATCTATCATCACCGTTTTGTTTCCACATTTGCTTTGGCAGATTCAACTTCATGCTGAGTCAATTCAGCTCCCAGAGCAGCTCCTGCTTTGAAGGGGGGGGTGAGTGTGAGGAGGGTGGCAAACAGGACAGATGAGCCGACCCACCTCACCCCCATTCCAACACCAGCATCACACCAGAGTCACCTGGCTAGGACTGGAGAATCGTGAATGATGCATGCACTGCTGGGGGAGTGAAGGCCCCCCCTTCCCCTCCCAGCCATTAGCATCTGATTTGTGAGGTCGCATGTCTGGCGCTTCTGTTCAGAGGCTGCTCCTGAGGGCCTCAGGTGCCCAAGTACACCATAATCACAGCCCCAGAGCCAAAGCTGGTTTGTTATCTCAGGCTACAGAGGCAGCTACATGATCTCAGCAGGTCCAGATGTACAGCCTCATTTCCCTTTGCCAGCCAGTCACTGACTGCCTCATCAGGGGATCAAACCCATGACCCTAGGCTCTAAAAGCACAGAGGGTACCTACACCACTGTGCATTGCTTGACCTCTAGGGGGCAACCATGAGCAATGCATGATAGGGCTTGTGTAGCTTTTTACCACTAAGCTGCCCAGCCCAGTCAGGCCCTGCTGAGATGAAACAGGTTGGGTGGGTCTCAGCCCAGCACTCCAGGGCAGAGAAGATCCCAGGACAAAATATATCAGATCCACACCTGTAGCTGGCTCCTTTGTAGTCAGGAGGGGGAATTAGCCCAGAACTAAAGAAAGTGTGGGGCTGAAGAGAGAAACTGGGCTAGTGAAAGGGAAGTGGGAGCTGGAGGGGTTGTCTAGAGGAAAGGCAGCACCATCTAGTGGTTAAGATACTGGCCATGGAACCCAGACACCTGAGCTCACTTCCTGCTGATGCTATAGACTAGCCTCTGGTATGTTGCTTCACATCTCTGGCCCTTAGAGTCTGGGCTCCCAGCCCCCATGTTCTAGTCATTAGACCCCACTCCTCTCCTGGAGATGAGGACAGAACCCATGCTGTAGCCCCACACCCTTCCTAGAGCAGAGGCTAGACAGTGTCTTGGCTCAGTGTCCCCCTACCCCACTCTAGGCCCCATTCTCCTCCCAGCTTATTTGTTCTGGGCCCTGAGGCTATGTCTACACTTGTGGCTTCTTGCTTCAGAAATATGCAAATGAGGCTAAGCATGGAATATCACCAAGCCTCATTTGCATACCTAATGAGCTGCCATTTTTGCAGAAGAGGCTCTTGCGCCAGAAGGAGCTGTCTACACTGCCCCTTCTTGCTCAAGAAGAAACCTCTTGTGCAATGCCGTTCTTCCCGAAAAGTAATCGGCATAACAGCATTGCGTAAGAGGGGTTTTGTTGCGCAAGAAGGGGCAGTGCAGACAGCTCTTTCTGGTGCAAGAGCCTCTTCTGCAAAAATGGCAGCTCATTAGGCATGCAAATGAGGCTTGGCAATATTCCATGCTTTGCCTCATTTGCATATTTCTGGCACAAGAAGCCACGAGTGTAGACATAGCCTGAGAGAGTGTGATGGGGTAACTGCCCCACACCAGCTGGAACGGATAAAGCAGGCAGGAGGAAGCCTACACAGAGCTCTGGCCCATCAGGGGAAGGCTTTTAAGGAACCAATCAGGGTGTGGCTTGCTGGAGCAGCCCTGTATATAAGGAGCTACTCAGGCCCTCCTCAGAGTGGCTGAAGGACCTGGTTTCTGGAGAAGCACCTGAGGGAGATGCAGGGCTAGGCAGGCTCACTCACTCTAGCCTGCCAGTCTATAGCCTTGCTTACAAGGGCCAGAGAGGCAGGGCAGGCCAAGGCTGCTGCTAGAGCAGTGGTGGGGAACTTTTTTGGGTTGGGGCCGCTGGCCCACAGAAAAATCAGTCAGGGTCTACACACAAGTGAGAAGCGAAAGCAGGTGGGGAGGACTAGCTTACTAGATTTTGTGGGCTCAAGCCTTGCAGTGGGACAGTGAGGGGGGCTGCGGTACCAGTGCAGGCTCCCCAGTGGTGGGGGCCTGAAGTTCCCCGCCCTTGTGCTAGAGGGTCCCTGGGTTGGGACCTAGAGTGTGGGCTGGCCTGGCTCCCCCCTTTCCTCTTGCATTGTCTAGCCACCATGGTTGTGTGGCCTGGAAGGACTGTGGCTTGCCCCTGAAGAGAGGGGCTAGAGTTGGCCACGGTGGCAGGCACTAGATGAAGGACTGCTGATAACTCCCAGAAGTGGGAAGAGATCACTGGAGTGGCCTGAAAAGGATGCTGTGATGTGGGTCCAGAGCAAGAGTGTGGAGCACGGGCAGGTGAGACACCAGCATGCAGGAGGTGCCCTGTTGATGAAGCACTAGTTCCCGGTGCAACCAGCAAGAGGTACTGCAGTGGTGAGTCCTGCCCTATGACTGAGGCATTATCCTTCAGTGCCCTGCTGGCATGATGCCCCTCAACTCTCATTCCTGGGGGTGGGAATCTCCCTGCTCCTCTCCCCCAACACAATGCAAATGTCTCCAAACAATGCCCCCTAGTGGTCACCACCTTCCACATACCCTGGGGCTGTTAGAATGGGTAGGCACCACCCCATCCCAGGTGCTGCTATGCACATACATATGCAAGCACACACATGTTGCAAAGAGATCTGCCCTGCCACCTGAGGATGGGCCCCACTGGGCACTCTCAGAGCCACGATTTCACTTTCACCCCTTTCAGGGTCATGCTGGTAAATGGGGAAACTTTCTGGCATGAGATATGGAGCCTGACCTGCCTCCCCGGTGAAGCTCAGGGGGATGCCTGCAGGGGGAAGGCGGCACTTGCTTTCCCAAAGGGGCCAGGATCAAGCTCCCAAGCACTTGCCAGGTCCTGGTGTGATAACAGGCTGTCTCATCCCCTGCCACCCTTTGCAGCTGGCACGCTGCCTGTCACAGCTTGGCAGCATGAGAGGGGCTGCTGGAGACACAGATGATATCGGTGCCCCCAGGGGATTAGTGTGAGTTCTGAGCGAGATCTGAGCCTCCCCACTCCATCCTGTTCCCTGCAGCTCAGTGCTCCTGTCTGCCATGCTGGGGCATTGGGGTCTGCGCTGACTGTCTGGGGGAATCATCTCCCACTGAGCCCTCTCCCCCACCTCCCCCCCACTCCCTGCAGCACCCTGCTGTTCTCATTCCAAATTTCCTGTTGTAACTCAAACTCCATTCCCCTGCCAGAGCCAAGAAGGGAACCCAGACATCCTGGCTCCCAGACCTCTTCTAAGCCAGTAGACCCCACTCCTTGGCCAGAGCAGAGAACAGAACCCTGGAGTCTGGACTCCTGGCCCATTACACTAACTACCAGCTAAATCCTTTAGCATTGACCTAAACTCGCCTGGAAAATAAGGAATGAGTCCTGCTCCGAGAGAGATTGGGGAAGGGGGCAACGCTCTTACCTTCTCCCTGGTTTCCCAGCCTGCCATGAGCCCCACATTTGCTCTGTGTCTTCTGTCATGTGTCTGCCCCCCATCTCAGCATCTATCCAATCTGCCCTGCTTCAGAGGGTGGGATGGGCACTGTGGAGAGAAACTGGGGGTGCAGACAGAGGGGCATTGGAGGGGCTGGCTGGATTGAGGGGTGAGTAACTGAGGTGGCAGCCAGCAGACAGGCAGGCAGGTCTCTGGGGATCAGTATGTATCTCCGCCCAGCAGCTAGTTTGTTTGGCTCAAACAGGCTCCGAAGTGGAAGCATGGCCTGCCTAGAGCTTCGTTAGGAGTACAGCTCATTAGCATACTGTCCCTGCCTGCCGGTGGTAATTAGCAGCCGGGGTCAGAGCAGTTGACATCTTTTATTTTGATGCTGTTCTGGAAAAGGCAGCCTTGGGAGGCATGGGAGGCAGAGGCTGGGCCTGCACCTGGGTGAGGGCATGAGCTTGAGGGGAGGTTTTCCTCTCAAGGGGGAGGGGAGGACTGGCAGGGGCAGAGTGTGAGGGGTGAATACCGTTCAAGTGGGAGTGGGTGGGACTGAATCCAAATTCGGACGCCTGCTTTAATATGCACGGTCACCTTTTGCACTGGGATCTCTCTTGCAGCCGCAGACACATCACGCACCAGCAGGTCTGAGTCCACCCAGCCGGGGGCAGGGCTATGCACATCTGCACACACTCACATGCTCGGACAGCCTGCAGATACAGTGAATGCAGTGTAGGGAGCACCTATCAGGGGTCAGAGCATCAACAGGCAGTGCAGTGAGGGGAGGAAGTCGGGGGGGGGGGGTGCTGCAGTGCAGTGGAGGGACCTTTGCTTTTTAAACACCTGCTTCTTAGCCTGGGCCAGAAAACCTGTGATACATTCCCTGCCTGGCTTCCTCACCCAGCCCTGATGGTCTAGGTACCCTCCAATCAACTCCAGGCAGCAGGGCAGGGATGGGGCCAGCTCTGCTTTGCGCACACAAGTGAAGGAGGCAGCAGAGTGGGTGTTGGGGGAGGGGGGTCTAACACCCATGAGCCAATTCCTGAGCTGCCCCCAGGAGTTTCTGCTCACCTGCCTTGAATGCACAAATGGGGGGTGGGACAATTGTGGATGGAGGTTGCTCCCAGCTGATTACTGACCTCCTTGCCAACTGGGGGTTGACACTGAACCCCCGACCCATACACTGCAGACCAGCAGCCCCATGTGTCTCTGACCTTGATGTGGGTAAGGTTTGGGCAAGCCGCTGATCTGCCTGACCCCATGCCAGGGCTGGAGCTGGGCTCCCCAAGGTAAGTTGCCCCCTAGTGCTGGCCCAGCAAGTGCAGTTGAGTTGTTGATACAAAGCAGAGCAGCTCAGCAGGGTGTGCGTCAGACACCTGGATGTTGGAGACTGAATTCACAGCCCTGCCCAGTGGATGTGTCCCATCCCAGAGGCAGTGCTCCCTCCCTCCCAGGCTGCAGGGAGTGAGGGGCGCTGGCAGGGCCTGTGAGTTGGGAATGAGGGGCATTGGCAGGACTGGGCTGGCAGGGGGCTGCGGGTCAGGAGTGAGGGGCACCAGCAGAGCTGGGCTAGCTGGGACTGTCACTCCAGCTCAATGCGATGAGCAGGTGAATTGGGTTAGAAGACTGAGTGCAGCCTTGGCAGGGAACCATTCTGCTCCCTGCTCAGGCTCAGATGGACCAGGATGCTTTGACCCCTGTTTTTCAGTCCCCCAGGGAAGATGCGTTTGGCCCCGGGAGCCAGTGCCTTTGGAGTGGCAAGCAATGGAAAGACGTCATGCCACACTGAACTGGTGTAAATCCGGAGGAAGGCCAGTGGGGCTCATTGCCCTCCTGCTGACCTCCATGTAAATCAGGGCCTGATCCTAGAAGCCCATTCACCACCCTCTGAGTCAGCCAGTTCTCCCCTCCCCCTGCCTGTTAAACCAGAAAGTCACCCTTTGATTAAACACCGCGTCTACCTTGGCCTGCCGCCCTGTGGCTGCCTGGCTGGGTTATCACCTGCCTCTGTGCCAGCCACTTCATGCTCCTGATTTAGCTTCCCTTAATTAAGTCTGGGCGGGGAGGTTGGGCAGCTGAAGGTGAGAAGGCAGCATACGCAGTGCTAGGTCCGGGCACCACTTTGACACAATTCGGGCTCCCTGTGCTACAGGCCAGGGAGCAGGAGGGGGCCTTCGTGCTTGGGTCTGGCACTGCCTAGGCTGTTCCGTGCATGGATCCATTGGCCACTGGCATGGTGATGAGTTGTTAGTTACAGGTCAGTGACATGGGGCTTGCTCAGAAAGGGAATGCACCCAGCAGAGTCCATGCACGCATCTCCGCACTACATTGCAGCCGGATTCAAACTAGTGCCTCAAGGGACGCTGCTGCACCTTGGCACATGAGAGGGAGATTATGGTAGTTCCAGGAGGGCTGCCCCCTTGAGATTGAGCTTTCCTCTCTAGGGGACTCAGCTCCCATCCAGCCCCAGGGCAGGGACTGGAGAATGGGGCCTTTTGCTGCTAGGGGGCGCTGGCTTTCTGAGTGGGGAGGCATTGAATGGTTCAGGGGACAGGAAAGAGGAAACTTGCATGTTTCTAAAATGAAAATAGAGGAAATCCAGCCACCCCTCGTCCCTGAAAGCAGACACAGTTGGAGAGGGGGGCAGACAGGGTTTCCCAATGGTTTCAACAAAAGTACTGGACACACTTGACATTACATCACAATCTACATTCCATCTGATTTAGAAAATACCGGAAATTTCTATTTTCTCATTTCTGTTTTCTCAATTTGTTTTCCCGAACAGAAAGCTCAAACACTGGACTATCTGGTTCAAAACTGGACACCTGGCAACCCTAGGGACAGAGAACTTCTTTTGTTTTGGAAACTGGAGGAAGCAGCCTGGGGGGTAGTTGTAGGCATGATCCTGCCCAATGGGGCGGACTCAGCAGAATAGGACAGTGGGGGCTGGCTGGGTGACTGTGCCCCCAATGGGGCAGGTTTCAGGCCACTCTGGACAGACAGTGAGAGCAGCAAACCAAGGCAAATGGGAGAGCTGGCGTATCTGTGGGGAAGGTCCCGTGGGCAGGGCAGGCTGTGGGGTTACAGTGTGGGGGAGGGGGAGGACTAGGAGCCAGGATTCCTGGGCTCTGTCCCCAGGTTGAAGAGTGGAGTCTTGGGGTGAGAGCTGGTGGCAGTGGGTTGAGTGGAGCCTCTGTGGACAATTGACACCTGCTGGGGGTCTGGTGCTGGTCTCCCTAGTTCCAGGAAAACCCTTTCACGTCCGCAGCAAAGAGTCGTCTCATCTCCCCTCTCTTGCCACTGAATGGCACCTCGTACAACTGGCTTAATTACCAAAATTCATTAGTGGTCCCTTAATTACAGCGCTGGTGTAGCTGGGAAGGCAGCTGATTAACAGCGTGTCCGATTCTCTGGGAGCTGTGTTCCGTAATTAACCGGGCGCTGCTCCGGTGTGTAATATTAACGAGATCTGCCTCGTTACATGTGTGATAGGCCCGGCAGTGACAGGCGATTGGATGGCAGATGGCGGGGAGGGGATTTGTCACTGGTGAGGCACCAGTTTCCAGACAATTAGGTTTCCATCATGGCCTGCCTGGGGTGACATGACCCTGGGCAGAGAACTCTGTGCACGGTTGTCTAGAGGCAGTGTGGGATGGGAGGTAGAGAGGAAGAGTTAGGGGTTTGAATCCCCAGTGCCATCCCCAACAGAAGCTCCAGGGGTGCATAAGAAGGTGGGTGTTGAGGGTGTGGAATAGGGTGATGGGGGTGAGCTAGGCAGAGATCTGGGGAGAGAAAGGGGATCCTGGGAGACAGACTATGCCTGGATGCTCTGGGAACCCAGGTATGGTTGGGGTTGGATTTTGAAGCGGGGCACCTGGCTACCGGCAGTCCTCCGGTGGAGCTGAGGAATGGAAGTTAGGAGAGGAATCGGGGGAGGGGTTTGTCTCCGTGGTGGTTGGTGTCTTCTAAATCTTAACAGCCTAACAAAGAACCAAAAAACTCCAAAATTAGCCCCCAAGTGGTAGAGAACAAACAAGTGCCCCAGCTTAAAGAGTCTCTGGCTCAACTTCTGGCAGAAGGGACCCAAGAGTCTCACCACGAAGGCAACCCCACCCCTTGCTGCTAGCCACCCCTGCCCTCCCGGACCAGGGCTAGAACCCCAGAGACCTGATCTAACCACTAGATTCCACAGCCTTCCCAGAGCTGTGGTAGAACTGTTGGACTATAGGCTATTCCTACTGCTTGGGATTGTTTTTTCTTTTGACTGTCTCAAGCATCAAAGGCTCAATGTTCTTCCAGAACTTGAATTCCCATCTTCCAGCCATGCTCTTAAATATGTGTACACATACCTGGATCTACAGACATGGGTAGATCCATCAGCACATGCAACCCTCTACGCACCCTGCCCACGCACAAGTCTATGAACATGTGCACACAAGCTTAAATCAGCATACAGGCACTTGCATACAGCTGTGCCAGGGTCTAAGCATTGCTGGGGCACTAGGCTGCTGCAGGAATTGGCTCCTTCCAGCCCTGCCCTCCTCTCTCCTTCCCCCCTCTCCCCGAGTGCTGCCTCTCTTTCCCATGACCCAGGGCATGCTCCCTTTGCGGCTTGGCCTCTAAGTCTCTCCCTATGAACTGCCCCAGCAGGAGTCCTATCCTCTGCCCAGACATGCCACATTCCTGGGGGCTGGTGGGGGAGTCCAGGTCACTAGAGGGTGCCTGGGCTAGTAGCTCGAGTAGCTAATCAGCAGCTAGAGGCTGGATAAACCCTCCACAGAGGTTAGTCCCCTGGATTTCCTTCCTTCCGTCTATCCCATATGGAGAGAGGACACTGGCTCCCTCCCTGCAGCCCCTTCCTGGCTTTCTCCCAGCTCCCCTGCCCCTTCTCAGCTGGGCTCCATCAATCCCAGTGCTCAGGCTTCGTAATTCCCTGCAGCATGTCCTGTCACTGGCCCCTTCTAAGCCTGGGTAACCCTTCCTAGGCAGGTGTGGGATGAACAGCCCACTACGTGCACACACAAACTACAATCCCCCCCCACATGCATGCATGTCCACTGCTGCAGATACGCAGTCAGCCTTGGCCCTCCTAGGCTGTGCTCAGCCTGGCCCCACTTCAAGGGGGCATCTTTTGCCTTCCACCCCTCCAACAGTGCCCACGCCATGGAGAGTGGCCAGGCCAGACGAGCATGTTTCCATGGTGACCTCCCCCCAAACCTGCTTCATTCATGAAATCTCAGGCCTTGGAGAGGCAAACAGGTCAGTTGCCTTGCTCCCCCGCGCCATGGTGTTGGCTGCCAGTACCAGGGTACCTCTCCAGTTTTGCTGCTCTGCTTCCCGGGGACCACATGCACAGCACTAAAAAAGGGGGTGTGCAGAGCAGGGGGCTGTGGGTTGGGAGTGAGGAGCATCAGCCCAGCTGTGTGTACAGCACTTGCCTGCCTTGCACCTGACTCTCCCTGCCTGCCCCTCCTGGCTTCCCCCATCTTGCTCAGTGACAGGCGCTGACAGCCCATCTCCGCTCAGACGGAGGCTGGTGTTTTCCTTTGCCTCCCAGCCGGCTGTTCCCCATCCTTCTCCCCGCCTGATTGACAAGTGCTTACATGCATCATGCGGTCCCCAAGGGCTCCACTCAGGAGGAGCCATAGGGCAGGGATGGGGACCGATTAGGGAGCCTCTGGGACCTACCCTTCTGCCTGCATCTTGCTGGGGCTAGGGGGCAGAGCAGGGGTGGGGGAAAACAGCCACCAGCCCCACAGCGAACTCAGCTCCCCAGCATCACTCCAGAGTTGACTCCTGCTGGCAGTGGGAGGAGACACCCTGTGTACGGGACTGGGCTAGCAGGGGGTTGTTGATTGGGAGTGAGGAGCATTGCTCTGTGCCAACCTGGCTATTCTCTCAGCCAGTCATTGGGGGAGCAGTGCCCCCCAACCCCAGCTGGAGCAGGTCACAAGGTGCTGGGATAGCAGCAAGCCCACTCCTGCAAAGGGATGTGGTGGGGGTGTGAGAGGCCAGTGTCAGCTTCCATGAGCAGCTCGGATTGGAGGGTGCCCCCACTCCTGACTAGGGATGTTTAAATGTCGGTTAATTGAATACTTGATTAACCCCATGAATTCTTAATCGGTTACTCGACTAGTCTATAGTCCCCATGGGGCAGGGCTGGCAGCCCTCTGCCACACCGCATTGGTGCCTCTGTATCAGAGGCAGCAGCGTGGGGTGCCAGGTGGGAGCTGGTCCATGAGGAGAGCCATTTTAAAAGCCAGCTCCCCTCCGGGACCAGCTGCCTGTTGCCCCATGCTGCTGCCTCTGAGCTCCCAGATCTGGCATGAGCCAGAATTGAGCCAGGCTGCCTGCCCACCTCGCTCCTAATACACTTTAAATGCAGAGCCACAGCAGGGGTAGGTCCCAGACCCGGTGCAAACTGGGGCCCAGCCAGGCTGCTGGCCAGCCTGCTCAAAAATTTACTTGCAAGGGCGGGGGGATGCAATGCGTGTAGTCTATAGAATTAACCTATAAGCTTTTGCTTATTGGTTAATCAACTACCCTATTACATCTCTACTCCTGACCAGTGTCTCCTTGCTGTCCTAGCCCTGGGTACCTCATCTCTCCCCATAGTACTTATGGCACCCTATTGTTCTAACCCATAGTCCCCCATGCACCATTATCCCAGCTCTCCCCATAGGCCTGCCAGTGCCCCTCAGCCAGCACTCCCCCCCCCCCCATTCCTTCCTCCTCTTTACATTTTGCTTTTCTGACAAGCCCCATTTATTTCTCGGGGTTTTACTCCCCCCATCCTTCCCTTCCAGCAGCAGCTCCCGCCCCCCCCTCCCCCAGGCCACCTGGACCTGGATTTTATTCACTGCAGCACATCCCTAGGTTACCCCACCCCCAATTCTGCAGTGAAATGAATTTCTCAGTGTCTGGGAGCTCTGAGTCAAGCCTCCGAGTCCTTCACCCTCCAAGCAACAGGGGGTCTCCGTGGGGTAAGTCCACTCCCCTCCCAGATCTGGGGACAGCCCATGAGACCTGAGAGAATCAGTCCCTGGAAATGGGCAGGATTAGAACTGGTGCTCCTGAAGGGAAAATACCCCATGTCCTCAAACTAACCAGTCACAGCACTTCCCAAGCTGTCGCCATGGCAGCAGCTCCTGATGGTCTAGAGCTCCAGCCCTGCAACCTCCTCTGAGCTAGTAGAGAATCCTCATTGGCTGTTGGCACTATAGGGGCTAGGACACACAGAAGCATGCTTGTGAATACCTACAAGCAGGAGGCAGCAGCACACAGACCCTGGCCATGCCCTAAGCCAGCACAGCAATAGCTCCAGCTGGGAAGGGAGGCCGGGCTGGAGGAGTGAGATGCACCAAAGTGAGTCACTGAGCGGTACGGCTAAGCCAAGCGCTGACACTGGCTGGTTGGTGGGACAGACTCTGCATCCATCTCCACCTCCTCACACATAGCTCATGATACCTTCCCTGGAGAATTCACACACACCGCCAGACACAGACAGATGGACACAGTCACACACGTGCACGGACACACACACACCCTGAACTGCACCCAATGGTGCCAGCCCACGTCCATCTTGTCCTGCCTGCAATGATGAATCCTGCACAGCTTGGTCAGGTGATGCCATATCTAAACACACAAATTGATACCCACACACAAACAAGTAATCAAACATTGACATACAGATTAACAGACAGCTCTGTGCACACAATACACCAACATTCACACCCACAAACATGCTCACACACTAACCTACATACTAACAAACATAAATGTGTGTATACACACTAACATCTGCCCCCCCCCATACACATATATATGCAACCACTTGCTAACACTCACAAACACACAGCTACACACCCAGAGCACACATGGACACATTAAAATCACACCAACATATACAGACTAACACATATGCACACACAGAAGCCTGTATGCCCTAGGCTGTGTGCCCTAGTGGAGTGTGCATTAGACTTTGGCCTCAGCAGACCTTGTTCAGCCACTGGTCAGCCTTCTGACCTTAGCAAGCCACGTTTTAGTGCTCTACCTCAGTTTCTCCATGGGACAGTGCCACTGACCTGCAGTGCTAGCTACAACCAGGGGTTGAAAATCATTCCTTGCCCTGGAGCTTTTTAATGCCTGTACAGGGCTGAGCAGCCAGTGCCACATTACTGGTGTGTTTATTCCCAAGAGGCCTCTGTTGAGCTCGTGGCCCCATTTGGCCGGGCACTGCCCAGACCCCGATTGAGCTCAGGGCCCTGGTGGCAGCCCAGCACCAGCTTCCTTTGATGTGGAGGAGGTTCCTGGTCATAGCAGAGAGCAGCAGCATAGGCAGGCTGCCAATTTAACCACCCATTTTTGGCGGGGGTGGAGCAGTCAGGGGGAGAGTTGCAGATTCCTGGGTGAGCGAAGGATTCGAGTGGGAAGGCACAAAGGGCAGGTCTGACATTTCCCGTGAGACATTTTCAACAAAAAAAGATAATTTTTCCTATGAAATCCTTCGTTTGGATTTCAATTTTCTTTGACATGACTTGTAATGTCCAGTTGCACCCTGGCTTTATGAACTAACTGGGGCTCCAGGAGATCATAAAATTGAAATGTTCAACACACACAACCTGCAGCGTGGCCGTAGGTGCAGAGCATATGTTCGCTGGTGAATCGTTCTCACAGATGGCAATGAACGGATCCAGGGAGCCGGATTTTTCCTTCCTTGAGAGAACTGCCACCCCATGTCTCACTCTTTTGCACCAGGACAGCCTCTTGAATGTTGGCTGAGGGACTGATGTTCCATTCAGCCACAGAAACAGGGTTCCTGTAACACCGGGGCCAAAAGAGCTAATGCAATCCTGGAAGGCTTAAATGGGGGATCTCCAGTGGCAGCAGAGAGGTTATTTCCCCTCTGGCCCTGGTGCAACTGCTGCTGGGATCCTGGTTCTGGTTCTGGTTCTAGCTCAACAAAAATATTGATAAATTGGAGAGAACCTAAGAGTGTCCAGACTGGGTCAGACCAAAGGTCCATCTAGCCCAGTGTCCTGTCTGCCAACAGTGGCCAATGCCAGGTACCCAGAGGGAATGAACAGATCAGGGAATCAAGTGATCCATCCTGTTGTCCATTCCCAGGTTCTGAAAAACAGAGGCTAAGGACACCATTCCTGCCCATTGTGGCTAATAGCCATTGATAAATTCCTGGAGGATCGGTCTGTCTAGTTCTTTTTTGAATCCTGTTATGGTCTTGACCTTCACAGCATCCTCTGGCAAGGAGTTCCACAGGTTGTCTGTGCTGTGTGAAGAAATAGTTCCTTTTGTCTGTTTTAAACCTGATGCCTATTAATTTTATTTGGTGCCCCTAGCTCTTGTATTATGAAAAGGCGTAAATAGCACTTCCTTATCTACATTCTCCACACCAGTAATGATTTTATAGACCTCTCTGATATCCCCCCTTAGTCTTTTCTTTTCCAAGCTGAAAAATCCCAGTCTTTTTAATCTCTCCTCATCCTGGGTAACAGATCTGCTCTAGAAATTATCTGAGAGCAGTCCTCTGGCCCATGTTATACGGAAGGCAGGCAAGATGGTCACTACTCCTCCCAGCCTTGGAACCTCTGAAGCTATGGCAGCAGCCTTTCCTGAGATGGTGCTCAGAGAATCAAATTCTGTTGTGAAAGAATATCCATTTAGAAATGAAGAGTCGATCCCCACCTGACGGAAAGCCAAACACTGCATTCTGAACATGGCCAAATGGAATGTTTTGACAGTCCAGAAATGCTTTCTGATTTATTTCCATTTCCTAAATGAAAAATTCACGGAAACTGCCACATTCCCATGGGAAGGTTTAATTTTGAAGAACTTGCACTTTCCAGTGGCAACAAACATTCAGCTGGAAAACTTTCCACCCGCTCAACTACTGTGTGGCCAGACCCCTTCCCTCTTCAATAAAGCCAGGGCTGTGCGAGGGAAGGGTTTTGCCTTTTCCATGCCCAGCTGGGTGAGTAACAGGCATGAGTGAGTGGCATCTGGGATGCCTCTGAATGAGCCATTTGCACTGAATGTGTCACTTCATGTCTCAAATGCGCAAGTCAGCGCTGAGCCATCCAGTCCCTTAGGAGAGAGCCGTGGGGAAAACCTTCAAAGTAGCTTGCGGTGCCAAGGAAAGTTTAATGCAAAAGGAACTGTCTTAGCTAGTCCCAGGGGAGACCCATTCCAATAGCAAACTGTTTCATGGAGAACATTAGGGAAACTCCCAGGGCCAGCACCCACCCTCAGATCCTCCAGTGTCAGTCCCTGGGTCAGATCTCTAGCTGGTGTGGACTGAGCCTCACCGGGGATCTGGATTTACACACAGAGGAGACATCTTTGCCTGCCTCTTGCCCATATCACCTGCGGAGTTGTGGGTGTTCTCTTCCTTGGAGTCAGCCGTGTTGCTTTGGTTGTGGTATCTTTCCATGTGCATGTGTGAGATGGAAAGAGAGAAGGTGGTGTGTACAATCATTCACTCTGCTGCCTTGGCTGATATAAAATCTCAAACTACAATTAAACAAAGTAAAATATTGAGGGATCTTCCAGAGAATGACAAAGCAGTACACAAAGGAGCAGCAAAGGGTCCAGATCTGGGGAACACTTAAGCACCTAGCTTTCCATAAATGAGGAACCTCTGAGAGAACATGGGGGTGCAACCCACAAGTATCGATGGGCTAAAGCACCAGGCAAACCACACATGATACCCTGTGGGATCTGAATGATGCTCATGTTGCCTGTCAGACCCTTTGGGCAGGGTCATCAGTTTCACAGCCAGAACCACTGGGGGTATTTAAATCATGATGAAATCCCAGAGTTGCCCCTAGACACAATGGGGCCAGATCGCCAGTGGGTGTGACTCTGTGGAGTCACTAGGGCCAAACTGCAGCTGGCGTTGATGGGTCATGGAGCTCAGTCCATTTATACTGAGGAACTTTCTTCTCATCCTTCTTTTGGAATCTTAATGAAAGTCACTAGAATATCAACGTTTTGGAAGATTAAGGCTCCTGTGGATTTCACTCTGGAGTGTAAATATGTCTAATGAGCACTTTCAGCTTTTGTAAGCATAAATATATGTAAAATCCTTCCTTGAAATGCATTCCTCCCAGAAATGAATTAACCGTCTTCTTAATGGGCCACAATGTGTGGATTATTCCAGGTTTATCATTCATCTAGCTTGTTCCTGCGTGTACGTGTATACATGCAGAGTATGGGTGTGCAATGGAGCTGTGCACACACGTGCATTTGGATGCACACAAGGTTGTACAGGTGTGTGTGTGTGTGTGTGTGTGTGTGTGGAGGCAGTATCTCCATTTGTGTGATGTGGGCAAGAACTGGTATCTGAGACTTCCCCCACACAGGGGGTCAGGGGAGCAGAAAAGGGGCTCATGCCACTTTAACCCTTGACTCCCCCTCTGGACAGGGATGGGGGAAGTTATGGATGAGACCTGGTAACACCTTTGGCTAGAAAACAGGGCAGGGGCGGGGATTATATGGCATTCCCTCTTAGGAGGAAACCCAGCTGCCTCTCCTCCTGGCCCCGTGAATCCATTTCTCTACATGGAACAAATAAATTAAACTGCTTGGGCTGCCTTGATCTGATTGTGTATCTTGTGCTAAGGCAGCCCCCAGTGAGGCCCCCTACATGTAAACCCCTTCCCCTGGTCCTGCCGCCTATAGAAAGCCTGCAATCCCTTTTTGTGCTACACTTTCCACCTCAAAGGCCCCTTCTCAGGTCCACAGCCGGGGGCTCCTGAATACAAACCCACTCCTGGTGGTACTCCTCCCCTCATCCCCCCATGTGCTTCCTTTTAGGAACGCTCAGCGTGGAAGACTTGTCCCAAAAGATTCAGGGGTTCTGGAGTATCAGGACTTCTGGATTCATGTCCCAGCTCTGGGAGAGGAGTCCCCATTCACAAGGGGGGAATCTAATCTTTCCAGCTGGTATCCAGGAGTCTTCTAGCTGGAGCAGGAGAAAAACTCCTAGCTCATGAGCAGCTTGGCACTGAGCTGGGGATACTAAACACCTACTTTTAGCACCACAATGTTGTGGGTTCAGACTGGTGCCCAGTACAGGATGGCATGGCCCTGGGGAAGCTGAGACACCTGGTACCTGAAGCAGTGAAAGAACTGGGGAACCCAGCTGGGAGGAAACCCAGAGTTGGAAGAGGCTGAAGACAGAGGCTGGGAGGTGGCACTAGACTGCCCAGGGTGCGACCGCCCTAGGCTGGCAGGGGCAGCTCTGCGAGGTGCTGGGGCATTTGCTCTGAACCAAGGGCTTTTCCTCCAGAGCTGGAAATTACATGGGATGTTTCTCAGGCTGTTTTTCTGGGGCCATCTCCAGAACTAGCTTTGAGATGGCACAGCCAGGCTGGACAGTTTTCCTAGATTCTTATTTTCCTCCCCCCTGTTCTTTAGCTACAGGCCCCAATGATTGTGCTCCTTTACTAGGCAGGGTGTGGGGGGCAACTCTTGTTGCCATCAGGGCCTGAGTAAAATAATCTAGTGCCCAATGGCAAACCTTGGCTGGTAGCCCCCCCCCCCGGCACCCCTTGACCCGTAGCCCCCCTGGGACCCCTTGACCCATAGCACCCCCCTCGGTACACCCCTTGACCCGTAGCCCCACCCGCAGCACACCATGACCCGTAGGCCCCCCCCAGCACACCCCTTGATCCGTAGCCCCCCCGGCACACCTCTTGACCCATAGCCCCCCCCCGGCACACCTTGACCCATTGCCCTGTCCCCTTGGCACACCTTGGCACCACCCCTTTTGGCATGGCTGAGGCAAATGCAGTAGCAGGGAGTCCCACTGACCCTCCATGCAGGCCCAGGCTGCAGCATTTGTCAGCTGGGCTCTCTCTACTTGGGTGGTGGACCCACTATTGTCTTCCCCTCCTTCCCCACATGGAGCCCTCTGCAGTATCAGGTGATATCTCTACATGGGGCAGCCCCCCCTCCAGAACGAGGGGCTCAGGCTCTCAGCAGACTCTGGCAGTATCTCTAGATAGAGAAGCCCCCCCGCCCCAGAGCCAGGGGCTCAGGCTTTCTCCGGGCTCCAAGTGGGGCTGCTGCGCCAGTGCTCAAGGGAGGCATGAAATGATGCAACCAGGCTCCCCCATCTCCAGCCTATCAGGAGGCTGATTGCATCCCCCTCCCAGGAGGGGAACCGTGCGCAGCGCAGCAGCCTGACATTAATCCTCCCCTAATCCTCGACACAGCCAAGGAGAGGCCTGGCGCAGGGATGAACAGGACGTCCCACACATGCTAATTAACCTAGCCAAATCCTCTCCCCTGCAGTGGCCGGGGTGTGGAAAGGGAAGGGGCCTGGGGCAGGGCAGTAAGACAGCGTCCTCCCCCAAGGGGTACATAAGAGGATGGAGGAGAAATACCATTAACCCAGGAGCTCATTTACTTCTTCCGTTAGCCGAGGGCCGGCTGCGCCCCAGGCAACCACATAGTCCCTGGCCTGCTGGCCAGCAGTCTCAGAAGGCAGGGAGAGAAACCAGCACCAGGGACATTATAGACAATTGTAGAGGTGTCAGCTGGGTTGGGGGGTGTGGGACAGAGAGGTTCCTGAAGAGGAATGCAGGCTAGAAACAGGGAATGTGGGCAGGGATGGCAGAGGCTGTGGGGTCCCAGGCAGGGGTTGCTGTTGGCAGTGCTGGACTGCATGGGAGGGGAGGTCACTCTGGAAGTTCATAGACGAAGTTGCGATTATCCAATCCTAAGTGCTTCTATCCCCCAATCTCTCCTTGTCTGCCCCTCTGTCCCCCAACCCATGGCTCAGGAAGTGGGTGTCCTCAGTGACGTGGCAGCCCCAGATCAGGCACTGAGGCCCCCCAGCCGAAGGGCGTGGGAGGTACATGGCCCCGCTCAGACCTCCCCCGAAAACCCTCTTAGACATGAGTCAGTATTAAGCCTCCTTAAGGAAAACCCCCTTGGTGGCGCAGCTAATCTACTGCATGCCAGGAACAGTAATTGGATCCCAGCCATTACTGGTGGAGTGGGGCAGAAGTGGTACCAGCACCGCATACCCTGCAGAAAGGGACACATCCACTGGGCCAGCTGCTGTTGGCTCTGAAGTAACCCTGGGTCAGCCAGGGCATTTTCTTCCCATACCTAGCACACAGAGAACTGCTAACAGAGCTGACTGTCAGTCTGTCACTGTCTATCCATCTCCATACACACCCCTTTATCCATCCATCCATCTGAACACCCGCCCCTTCATCCATCTCCTTAAACACTCCTCTATACAGTTATACTGGGCCCATCACCATGGTATCTGGGAGTTTGCCTGAGGAGCCTCCCTCACACACCTGATCTTGAAAGGTCCTTTAAAGAACTGGGGCCCAGTGCCACCCCCACCCCCTACGTTGAGGGTCTGTTTGGGGCATGCCGAGGTGAGGGGAGCCCCAGCCTTCCTCCCCCCCCGCCCAGAAGGACATTCTGTCTGTAAGAGACACCAGCCCCATGCTGGCCAAATGCCTCCCCCAGGCCCTCTGTGATGCACCAGTGACTCTGCATGCCAGAGTGACCGTTAAGCAGGCTAATTGGAAACAGCAGCCCAGGCAGCAGGGCGAAAAGCATCCAACTTCTGTTCAGAGGCCTGCTTGCCTTTGGTTAGTAGCATGTGACCATGGCGGGTTAGTGGAGGGTATTGGTGTCTTGTCTGGATCACCTGGGATAGCAAAGCTGCTGCTTTAAAAGTACAACAGTATTCTACAGAAACCATGCCAGAAATATGGAATGCTGCACAATACTGCAGCTGTAGTGCTAGCATTTAATGTGACAAAACACTGTAGTGAAACTATGTAATGCTGCAGCTGCGGCACTAGCATTTAATGCAACAAAATGCTACAGTGCAACTATAACCACCACTGGGCAAGAGTTGACCGTCAAACCCCTGGAGCGTAGGAGAAGAGCCTCTACTGCTTGAGCTATAGAGCCAGCTGGCTCCTAACTTAGGCTGTAGAGCTCCCTTTTTCCTATCTCTTGCTGTAAGTGGCCTAAGTGTCACTATATGGGACAGTGAACCACAGTAGGTGTGTGGGTTACACAACAATGTAATGCTGCGACAAGCTGCAGCCGTGGCACTAGCATTTCATGCAACATAATGCTGCAGTGCTGCTATGTAATGCTGCAACATGCTGCAGCTGTGGTGCAAATAGTTAATACTGGGGAAATTATTGCTGACATGCTGCAAAATGCTGCAGCACCATTGCAAAAGCAAATGCCAGAACTTCTACAGGATGTTACAGTAAGAGCGCAAAAGGCCAGAATAAGGGAAGTGATTAGGGCAGTGACCCAGTGAAAATATCTCGGTGATTTACACACATTGCAAAACCTCACAGTGCCAGAGAATGCCTCAGCAACCCTTCAAGCATTGCAAGTGAAAGGTGCAGGTTGCTGGAGTCACCCTGCAAACCCCTGCTCAGAGTCAGGGGAGCCGGAGAGAGGGTCGGCGCCGCTGTTGGGGTCTAGGGTGCAGTGGGTGCTCAGCTGCTGAATGGTTTGGGGGTGAAACTCCTCCAGTGCCACCCCTGGGCTTGGGGGCAGGGCTAAGAGCCCCGGAAAACGCAGGGCCAGGGGCAGGGCCGTTCGCCTTAACCCCACTGGCAGAAATGGTGGAGGAGCCAAAGTCCCATTGGAAGCCAAAGAGAGCCAGGACCCTGAATCACTGAAATGCTGCTGAAAGCTTTACCCTACAGATCCATTCATTCATCCCCATCCGCACCCCTTGGCTATCCCCCAGCACATCCCCCTGCGGTGCGTTTGCTGGGCAGCAATCTGTAGCTGCTCCCTGCACCGCCAGCCTTATGGGGGGGCTAATTGGGCCCAGCCTCACACTGATCTGGAAATTTGAGCGCTCTCACGAGCTGCTGCAGTGCCAGGTGGCTGCTAAGCAACCGGGGCTGGAGGAGACAGCCAGTGGGATCAGAAAAGGGCACCAGGTGAAGTTACACAGGAACAGCCCCTCCGGATTGGGCCAAGGGTCCATCTAGCCTAGTATCCCGTCTCTGATGGCACTTACTGCTTCATAGGCAGTGCACAGTTCCCAGGGCTGGATACTTCCTGGCTGGGTCCTGCTAAGAAGTGTGTGTGTGTGTGTGTGGGGGGGGGGAAGGTAGCTTCTACCCCGATTAGCTCCAGATCCTCTCATTCTCTGTGCAAACGGGTCCCCTTTCCCTAGGGGAGGGTGTTTCTGCCTCTTGTTTCCAGCTAGTGTAGTGGCTAGAGCCAGCACCATGATGGAGCCAGCCTCATCCTGGCTGCTGAGTTTCCTTCAAGCTCCAGTTCCCCAAGTCTGGGCATTATGAAGGACATTTCTAGTCCTGGAAGGGGTAGGAGGCGCAGGGCAAAGCAGAAAGACATGACCCCCATGGGCTCAAACAGCAGAGGGTGGACACACAGCGCCTGGAATTTGACATTGACTAAAATCTTGGGATTGGTTGTGGATGTGATGGGGATTCTAGGCTATGGTGACTCCTTCCCCAAATCAGCAGCCACTGGGGTTTCTCCTCCCTGCTACCCCTGCCCCATCCCAGGAGGGCAGCTCAGACTCTTCTGCCTGGAGGAGGGGGTCTCTGCTGCGACCCATGTGTGGCAGACAAGAGGGAGCTCCCAAGAATTGGTGTGGGGTGCCCAGCAGGATCGGGTCCTGTAATGGGTTTTCACTCATGGTAGAAGCACCTCCCCAAGGCCAGGCATGGTGGTGCCCCTGGCTTCCACTCGGGTGCTCATGGTGGTGTCTCTCCCCAGATTTACAGCAACCCTTTTTGGCGGACAACAATGTTCACACAACAAAAGTCTGGCAAATAATTCCATGTCCCCGGACCAAGTCCCTGGCCCTCAGCTGATACCAGTTTGTCTGGCAGGGAAACCCTGGGTTTCCCTCGCCATGAGGCCAGCTTGGGACTCTATAACCTACAGCCCCCTTTTGCTACCAACCTCTTCTCCTTACAACAGCTAACTGGCTCCTTCCCCACTGGGCTCTGTGTCCAGGTGCAGCCAGCTGAATGCCCAGACAAAGGGGCTGTCTGCACCCCGGCCTGTTTACACTGTGAGCACTTAGGGCAGGAACTCTCCGTCACTAGCTGACCCTCAGCCCCCATGAAGGGGAAGAGGAGGTAGAGCTGCACCCCCAGGCATCCGTAGCCAAGGAGAGCAGCGTACAGTAATTCCTCATTTAACACTATAGATATGTTTCAGAAAATGATTGTGTTAAGTGAAAACGTGTTATGCGGGGTCAGTTTTCCCATTGAAAATAATGGAAAAGGTGGGGGTTGTGTTTCAAGCGGTGGTGTCTGTTGGGACCGGGACATAAGGTTGGGGGAGAAAGGGGACTGGGTTACAGCAGGGAAGGGAGGTATTTGGCTCTGGGGAAGGGAAGGGGAGGAGAGGGGAGGGGCATTGGGGTAGGAGTATGCCCCTGTGATGGGTCTGCTGGGACCCACACTGCGTCCAGCAAGGGGGGGTCACCGGGGAACGGCGCGGCGAGCGGCAAACCCTCTGCCGCTTTGCAGGGAGGCAGGGGAAGCCCCGCGTGGCCGCCAGCGATGGGCCAGCTGGGGAAACCCATCCGCCGGCCTGCAAGTGGGGGCAGAGGAGAGGGGGCAAGGCGTCTGGCGAGGGGGAGCAACGGGCTGGCTGGGGAAATCATGTTATTCTGGGGACGGTCATGTAATTCAAAAAATGTTCCCTAAAAAAAAAATTGTGCTTTCGCGAAAAAGTGTTGAGCGGGCATGTGTTAAATGAGGACTGTACCACAATGACAAGCTGCCAGCTGGGAAGGGCCCATCCAGACTCCTTCCTTTGACTTGTCTGGCAAGATGGGGAGCCCTTTGGGACAGGCACTGTCTCTGGGCTGGGCCCCATGCAGCATGATGGTGAGGAGGGGAACCCGGGGGTGGGGTGGGGCCTGGAGGTGCTACTATAATAATGACATTTCAAGGCAGGTAAGTATGTTTTGCTTCCCTGAATCATTTTCACTCCCAACCTCCACCCCAAAGGTGGCTGCATCTTGGCACTGGGCATGAGATCCCCCCACAAACAGCCGTCTCACTCTTCCCCAGAGGTGGCTGCATCTCCAAGTAGCACAGTGTGCCAATGGGACCTGTTCTGCCTGCCCCAGCTGCCAGGCACCTTCCAATAGAACTGGCCCATTGGTTCCCATGCTTTGGCAGTTATCCACCCCGTGCTCGGCAGTGTGTCAGGCCCAACAGACCTTTCTGATCCATTTTTACTGGCAGAGTCAGGGAGGGCTGGGAACATCTGGCTTCCAGGTGGTCTGTGGTAAGGCGTCCTAGGAGATGTGGGGTGGGTTCTGCTCACTTTGGAGCATGTGGCATATGTTGCCAGGGGAAACCCCTTTCCACTTGAGGTAGGAGGATTGAGCTTTTAGCCATGACCTGCTCGACTTTGGGCGTGCTAAGTGGACACTTACCCCAGCCACTAATGCCACTCTGGTGATAGAGAAAACCACTTGCAGGAAGAGGAGGGACAAAGGGTTTTGTTCAATATCATGTAAGCTAGTGACAGAGGTGGGAATAGGATTCGGGAGTCCTGACATGCATCTCCTTTGCTCTAACTACTAGACATCACTCCCCTCCTGGAGCTGGGAAGAGAACCCAGGTGTTCTGGCATCTACCCCTTCCCCCCGCTCTACCCACTAGACCTCACTCTCTTTCCAGAGCTGGGAAGAGAACCCAGGTGTCCTAGTACCTATCCCTGCCCCTCCCTGTTCTACCCCTTAGGCCCCACTCCCACCCAGAGCTGGGAAGAGTACCCTGGTGTACTTGCATCCATTCCCTGTTCTGCCCACTAGACTCAACTCCCCTCCTGAAGCTGGGAAGAGAACCCAGGTGTTCTGGCTTCCAGTCTGCCATCAGGTACACTCGGGGAGCATCTCCTATACCTTGTCTTCCCACCTACGTCTCCAGCAGATGTTTAGGCAAAAAAGAGCTTATTAGGGAGCTGCAGTTGTACCTGAGCAATAATTACTCCCTCGTTATCTCCATAATTACAGGCTGTTGGCCTGCACCGGGCACGAGGCTGCCGTAACCAGGGGGATTTGCTCACGAATTCTGTGCCAACAATTCCCCGGTGCACTCATGCAGAACAGAGCCTGGGTGGGTGGGTGGCTAAGTGGGGAGGGGGGCAGCTGGCAGGGGAGTCCCAGTGCTCAGAATGACAGCATACCACAGGGTGGTGCAGTGCCCCCTTATGGAGCTTTGTCAGGGACCTGAAGCCCTGACAGAGATTTTGCACATTTACCCATTGGGCCAGGCGCTGCAACTGGGATCAGGGCTCCCCATTGGGATAGATGCCATATGGACCCTGACTGGGATCAGAGGCCCCTGTGGACCCTGACTGAGTTTGGGGCACCATCAGATTGGGCACCATGCAGACCCCGACCAAGACCCGGGGCCCCCATCCTGCCAGGTGCTGCACAGTCCCCAGCTGAGATCAGAGCACCCATACGGTCGGGTGCCACACAGAGCCTGACTGAGATCAGTGGTCTCCCACAGGCCAGTGCTGCACGCACCCTGACCATGAACAGGGGCCTCCATTGGGCTCGGCACCATGCAGTCTGTGGCTAAGATCAGGGCACTGTGCAGACCCTGACTAAGATCAGGGGCCCCCAGTGGCCTGGGCACTGTGCAGTCCCTAACCAAAAGCAGGGGTCCCTGTTGGGCTGGGTGCTGCCCAGACCCAAACAAGAGATGGCCCCTGACCCCCAGAGAGCTCCCAGCCTAGACAGACAAAGCAGAGGAAGGGTTGTTCTCAGTGAGTTGCCCATGGGGTAGGTGCCTCGTTCCACTGTGCGCTGCTTTCCCTGGATAGCTGCAACATGGTTCCAACTGGATGGAAAACAGGAGGGGTGGGGTGGAAATAAGGAAATAACTGTGGAAATAACTGAAAATGACTCCTGGAGGGGGTCCCGGTGGGTCCATGCTCACCCTAGGGGGTTGCACCCCACCACTGTGCTGGGACTCTCTGGCTCCAAGAAACCCCCAAGGCAAATTTCATTTAGCCACTGTCAGCGGCTTTGGTCGCCAGCTGTGAGCTTTCATTGGCTTGCGCCCTGTGTGATGTCATCAGTGTGTTGGTGACCACATGATGTCATCACCTCCATCACTCATCTCCATGGAGACCTCTTGCTCCTTCCTTGAAGGCTTTGGGATAGCAACCTTTGCTCTCCCCAATTGCCATCCCAGCATAGTCATGGTGGCTGCTCTATCTCCAGGATGTCATCTCTATAGTGATCTTCCTCCCTCAGTGATGGCATCACTGCTATGACCTTCCACCTCTTGCGATGCCATCACCATGAGGCCAGGTTTTCCCTGTAATGTTGTTGCCACAATGACCTTCCTCCCCTCTGATGTCATTATGATAACATCGACTGTCCTGATGGCCTTAGCGCCATGGTCTCTTTGGCCATCCCCTTGCCTTGGCGACCTCCCTTGCCAGCTTGACTCCAGCAGGGCGGGTGATCGGTGACAAGCTCCCAGGGAAGAATGTGCACGTTCCCATTATCATTTCTTGTTCTCCTGAAAGGGCAGCTAGAAATGTGGCTTTAATAAATCTGGTGGCTCTGCTCCCCTCCTCCCTGCCAAGCCGGCTTGTCCACTGAAAAACAGCCAGGAACTCAGGGGCTGTGTCTAGACTGGCGCGATCTTGCGCCAGAGCTATGCAAATGAGGCTCAGCGTGGAATATCGCCGAGCCTCATTTGCATAACTAATGAGCCGCCATTTTTGCAGATGAGGCTCTTGCGCAAGACAGAGCTGTCTACGCTGCCCCGTCTTGCGCAAGAAAAACCCTCTTGCGCAAAGCCATTATGCTGATTATTTTCAGGCATAACGGCTTTGCACAAGAGGGTTTTTCTTGCGCAAGATGGGGCAGTGTAGACAGCTCCGTCTTGCGCAAGAGCCTCTTCCGCAAAAATGGCAGCTCATTAGTTATGCAAATGAGGCTCGGCGATATTCCACGCTGAGCCTCATTTGCATAGCTCTGGCGCAAGATCGCGCCAGTCTAGACATAGCCAGGGAGTCTCTGTGTAAATCATACGCCAGCTGCTTAACTTAACACCACTTGTTCTCTCTTAAGTATCAGCCACCTCCTGCCAACCGTGGGCACAGAAACCTCTTGGCTGATGAAGCCAGCACGTGGGGGACCTGGGGAGAGTTGCCGATAGGAACCACTCTAAGTCCTGCAGCTGGTGTGCTGCTGGCCTTCTGGATGATGTTAGGACACCTGGGTGCAATCCCTGGCTGTCTTGTGTGGCCTCAGGGGAAGTGCTTTATGTGGCCTGTTTGCTTTCCCATGGCTTGCACTTGTGCAAAGTGAGTGTGCAATGCTAGTGCAAGGGAATGGGGAGTTCTGATCTGCTGGGGCGCTGGTGCACATGAGCCAGGGCTGGGGAGAAACAGCTCCTTGAATTCCCCATGACTCAGTTTCCCTACTGGTATGGTGCAGATAATGAGATTTCTTTGTCTTGTCATGTGTTTTATGTGTGTTCCTGGCATGTTCTGTGGGTGCTTCATGTGTGTTCCTTGTGTGTTTCATGCAGGTTCCTTGCATGTTCTGTACATGCTCCAGATGACCCTTGGGGTTTTTTTTTCATGCTTATCATACCTCGTGTGCCCCATTGCCTTGCATGTCCCATGTGTGCTCCATGCATCTTGCACACTTGATTCACTCTCCTTGCCCCTCATGCCCTCTGTGCATGCTCCTTTCAGCCTCACACATTCCTTACATGTCCCTAGATGCTGGAGGCAATGAATCAAATGCAGAAGTAAAACTGCCTGGCTCCACTCCTCAAAAACCAACCTTCTCATGCGTGAGACATCAGGTTGTAGCAGGACAGGTGGGGACTGCCCCCCCCCCCCAAGACCTGATCTCCCTCAGATCTCCAGGGTGTTCAGATCTAGGCAGGCAGCTGGCTCAGGACTTCCAGTTTTCCTGTGCCCTCCAGTGGAGGCCAGAGAAAGCTGCCTCTTGGCATGGAGATTGGAGGCCCCAGCACATGTGATCTCTCTTCCTGAGTCCTTTTAAAAAGCAGTAAGAACATGGAGCATCTTCATGTGTCCCTGGCCCTGAAAGGGACACGTGGTGGGAGCTGCAATTTGTCATGGACAGAGGTGAAGGAATGAGGATGCTGGAGAGATGGAGTGAGACTCCCTGTGTGTGTGTGTGTGTGTGTCTGTCCCTGTTGCAGGGACTGAGACTGACTGTGTGGGCATGTCTACGTGCCCTGGCTGTGTCTGGCTGGCTTCATGTGGGCTTTGTCTACACTGCACGGTTTTTGTGCACGAAGCTTTTTGCAGAAGCGATCTTCTGCAAAAACTTTTTGTGCAAAAGTGCATCCACACCTCAAAAGCGCATCACAAAAGCCATGTGCTTTTGTGTAAGAGAGCATCCACACGGCATGGACGCTCTTGCACAAGAATGGCCATCAGAGCACCTGTGCTTTTTCTGCTAGGCTCTTTTTGTGCAAGAAACCCCTGCGGAGTATCCATACATGCCTTTTTGCGCAAGAGCTGTAGCACAAAAAGGAATTATTCCTCATGGGGAGAGGAATAACTCTACCAGCAAAAGCCCTCTGTCCTGTTGATTTACTCTATTTTTTTTGCACAAAAATGCGCTTGAGGTGTGGACGCTTCACCGGTTTTTGTGCAAAAACAGCTGTTTTTGTGCAAAAACCTTGTAGTGTAGACATAGCCTGAGGACTCCACCCTTTTCCTCCTCCATCACCCTTACGGCACTGTCATGGGGCTAGAAGGGCAGCTCTCATGGCTGCCAGCGGCACAGTGAGAGGGGACATGGCTAGTTACCATGTGCCAGGGAACAGCACAGCCTGTGCTGTGGACAGCTAAGGGCCATAGGCACCCAACTCAGGCATGGGTAGGCTGAGCCCAGCCAGTGGGGAGCAGGGCTGTGTCCCTCCCATGCACCCAGTAGGGCTGCTCTAACCACTAGACAACACCCCTTTCCCTGAGCTTAGAACCAGTCCCCATTCATTTCCCTGCACATCACACCCCATTTCAGTTCCACCTGTTCTGCCTTCTAGCTACCCCTTCCCAAGCCAGGAATAGATTCCAGGCTTCCTAGCTCCCGGCTTCTCCCTCTCTAAGCACTGGAGCCCACTACCCACCCAGAACTAGACCCCGAGATTTCTGACTTCCAGCCCTCACCCACTGACCACTAGCCCATCCTGTATCTCCCTTCTGCCAGGGCACCCCTCAAATTGGTTTCCTCAAGTAACCTTTCCCATGGAGCTGAAGCCTCCACTGTCTCCTCTAGTACCGCACAGATCTCTGCTCATCGGATCCATACCCCTCCCGCCGACACATACATGCGTGCGCGCACAGAGTGCAATCACCCTTCCTTCCCATCCTCCCAGCTGTTTCCTTGAATGCCAACTTGTGCCTGACGGGGCCCATGCATCATAGCCTGTCCTAGTCAGTCAGTGCCTCTGACCTTTTCCTGCATGCGAGGAAAGGGAAAGCTCCTCAGGTCTTGGCTGACTTTTGCAGCTGTGCTTGGCCTCTGGGGACCACCAGCATCACTCAGGAGGGGGCAGGTGCCTGGAAGAGCCAGGTCTAGATGAGGTGAAGCACTCGGCACCTAGCTTCAGTATTCCCAATAGCTTTTGTAAAATGCCCTTTCATTATTAAGCTTTGCAGCTGGTTGGAAAGGAGTCAAGGTCAAAGGGTCTTTGCCTCCATGGGAAGGTCCATGCTGCAATCGGCAGTTGGCATTACATTGCACATCGGCCTACATGTACCAGCCCACTAAAAATTGCAGCAGAACTGCGGCTGGGAGCTCTGGCCTGACCTCACTCCCAGGCTGCAGGACCTGAGGCAAGGCCTGAGTGTACTAAGGCTGCAGGGAAACAGCCAGTGATAGGAAAAGGCAGCAGATCCACAGCCCTTGCCAATGATGAGTGGCCATTTCAGACTGCAGGTTGCCCCTGAAGCAGGGGCTAGATGATGACTGGCAGTGGGTCACTGAGGCAAGGTGGGTGTAGGGGAATTGGGGGTTCCAAGGTGGGAGGGGAGGACCCCAGAATGAAGGGGCCCTGACATAGGCCAATATGAGGAGGGAAGGGCACTGGGCAGGAAGGGACATGGGGCTGAACTGAAAGAAGACCTGCAACAGAGACTGGGACATGGGCCAGCAGAGGGCTATCTGAGACAGGAGTGCTGAGTCTCCAAGGGTGCGTCTAGACTGGCAAGATTTTGCGCAAAAGCGACCGTTTTTGCGCAAAAACTTGCCGCCTGTCTTCACTGGCCGCGAGAATTTGCGCAAGAACACTGACTTTGTAATGTACAAAAATCAGTGCTTCTTGCGCAAATGCTTTGATGCTCCCGCTCAGGCATAAGCCCTCTTGCGCAAGAATACTTGCGCAAGAGGGCCAGTGTAGACAGGAATGTTAATTTCTTGCGCAAGAAAGCCCGATGGCTAAAATGGCCATCAGAGCTTTCTTGCGCAAGAGAGCATCTATACTGGGCACGGATGCTTTTGCACAAAGGCACATGCCAGTATAGACGCTCTCTTGCGCAAATACTTTTAATGGAAAAACTTTTCCGTTAAAAGTATTTGCGCAAAATCATGCCAGTCTAGACGCAGCTCAAGTGATTGCCTGGAGGTGCCATGGGGGTCAGCGCTCGCCCCGTGACGCTCCCTCATACCAGCACCAGTCAATGCAGAGCCCCCTCCCAATGAATTCTTGTGCCATGAGGCCGGGGTGAGGGTTGGATCTGGGACGGGGGGAGCAGGGCCCAAAGGGGGCTGTGAGGCAGGAGGGGGGAACAGGACCCAAGGGTACCAGTTGTCCTGCCTGCCTGGGCCAGTAGTTCCTGGCAGTGAGCATAGGACTAGAAGCCCCTAGGGAAGGGGTCTGCAACCTATGCCTCTTGAGCCAATTATGGCTCAGTATGGAACCAAATATGGCTCTTTTGTCATTCCCAAAATTCATGTGACTTTTAAAATTAAAATGAAAAATTAATTCAAAATTTAAAAAAATGCATAATTACGCATGTTAATTGAATGCATGCATGAATCTGAATTTGACCAGTTATGATGTAAACTTCAAAGAAATGTGTGAAAAGATGCAGCAGCAGACGTCCCAGTAAATAAAAACTGTGAGTATAATGTTTCATTTATGCTATTTATCATCATGTCAGTTATCAGCAATAAGTTGTATGTTTTCAGTCATGCACAAGGGCATTCGTATATGGCTTTCTGTTGACCACTTGTTCTGAATTTGGATAGTTTGGCTCTTTGGTTTGAAAAGGTTGGAGACCCCTGCCCTAGGGGACCCCAGGGAGGCAGGGGGGAAGCGCTGTGGGTGCCGGTGACTGATGGATGCTGCTTGGCTTGTAACTAGGCCAGACTGTCAGCTGGTTGCCAAAGTAACCAACAGAACCATTGTTCTAGTCCAATGGGGAACACCACAGAGATTACACATGGGACACCGGGGTGGGAGGGGGTTAATGTATCAGCACCCTTCTCCCATGGGCCAAAAGGCAGTAACGGAGGAAAGAGGACATATACTGATGGCAGGGTAAATTCAGAGTCAGTGTGTGGGAGCATACTGATCTCAATGGAGCTAAGGCCAATTGACACCAGCTGGAGATTTGGCCCCACTGACTTCAAGAGAGTCACTCTGGTGCAAATGAGAGTAGAATCAGGCCATTACTCTGGATTTATTTTCCTGGTGAGAAAACATCCAGAGGGCTTTGTCTACACTGGCGGCTTCTTGCGCAAGAACATCTTGCGCAAGGGTTCTTGTGCAAGAAAACGTCCACACTGCCATGTGCACGCTGTGCTTTTGCCCAAGAGTGCCCATGGCAGCGTGGACGCTCTCTTGCGCAAGAAAGCTCTGATGGCCATTTTAGTCATAGGGCTTTCTTGCGCAAGAAATCCCTGCCGAGCGTCCACACTGCCCTCTTGCGCAAGAGCTCCTGCACAAGAGGGCTTACACCTGTTAAAAAAGAGCATAGCTCTTGCGCAAGGAACCCTCCTTACCATGCCGTACTGTAAATTTCCTTGCGCAAGAGCGGGCGGGCAGTGCGGGCGCTCTGCGGATTCTTGTGCAAGAACAGCCGTACTTGCGCAAGAAGCCGTGAGTGTAGACATAGCCGAGGTGTTTAGCTGGGGAGCAAGTTCCTCCTGTTGCCTTCTCCTTGGTAAATGAGCTTCTGGTGTCTGTCACTGGCAGGCAGGATTTCAAACCTGTTAATCACACTTGTGGCTCTTCTCCAACCCCTCAGCAATTCCTCAGCATCCAGGTCCATCCGCAGAAATTTCTGTAGGGGGGTGGAATTTTTTTGTAAATGTGGACCACAAGGTTGTGAATCCATCCCCCATAGTCCCCCAAGTAAGTGGGAAAATCAGCCCCAGCCTTCCCCTGGTTTGTCAGAGCCTGGGGGAGAGAAGTTCAGGCAGCACACAGCTCCTGCCTTCCCCTGGCTGGCCGGAGCATGCTTACTTAGGGTGACCATGGAGGGGTGCTTTTGCATCCTTCGCGCACACACCCCCCGTGTATGGGCCTGACATCCTTCTTGAACTGTGGGCCCCAGGGCTGGACACATGAGCCTAGCCATGGTTGCCCCAGTGCTAGTGGAGTTGCACCTCTACTCCTACCCAAGGCTTCCCAGCTTATACACCCCAGGATGGCATTAGCTCTTTAGGCCCTGGTATTGCACCGGAAGCTTCTGTTCCACTGAGGATCCACCCTAGCCACTAGGTCTTTCCCAGGAGAGAAATCCCTAGCCTGCAATATCACCTCTAGCCTTTTCCATCCCTATGTGGAATAAATTTTGATGTGCCCCAAGACATGTGCCAATGTGCACAACCTATAGTAGCAAAACCTGGCTGTGGGCTCTCTGCTAACCAGCTGGGCAGCACTGGAATCTCTCCTGAGCGGCTGTACAAGCGCCTTTACATGCAGGCGGGGTTCCCTGTAAGTATGGCTGATGGTTTTTGTCTCTGGGTGTCTCCACTGGCACTGAGCCATATTCAGACACATAGACTATGTCTACACTCGCGGCTTCTTGCAGCAGAAAAATGCAAATGAGGCTAAGTGTGGAATATTGCCTAGCTTCATTTGCATACCTAATGAGCCGCCATTTTTGCAGAAGAGACTCTTGTGCCAGAAGGAGCTGTCTACACTGTCTCTTCTTGCGCAAGAAAACCCCTCTTGCGCAATGCCGTTATTCCTGAAAATAATTGGCGTAACGGCATTGCGCAAGAGGGGTTTTCTTGCGCAAGGGGCAGTGTAGACAGCTCCTTCTGGCGTAAGAGCCTCTTCTGCAAAAATGGCAGCTCATTAGGTATGCAAATGAGGCTCAGCGATAGTCCACGCTTAACCTCATGTGCATATTTCTGCCGCAAGAAGCTGCAAGTGTAGACATAGCCTTACTGTGTGCTTGTGTCCAGTTTGTGTCCAGTTTATCAGGCAATCGCGAGCCCACCGAATCACCTTCAATGATTACCCCTTCCCGATCGTTGTCATATGCAAACTTCATCAGAGGCATTTTTACCATTTTTTCCCCGTCAGTGACAATTTTCCGTTTACAGGTACATTTTGTGACCTATCAGCTGGGTGTTTGTGTGTGTTATCTCCTCTGCCTCCCCAGCAGGGACAGACCCCCAGACACAGACCAGACACCCAGGCTGGTTCCCAAGTGGTTTATTTGCTTCCCTGCCAGTAGCTTGGGGTGTGTATGTCTCAGGCCTGGTGCAATCAAGGGGATTTCAGAGCAGGCCTGGGGGGGCCTTCCGGGCCCTAGCGGAAGAAGGCCAGCCGTTCCCGCAGCCACTCCTCAGTCAGGTCCTCTGTGGTCCGGATCTCAAACACCTGGGGGAGAAGAGGTGAATGGAGCTGGGTTGGGTTTTAACAGGGGTTCCTCCAAAAGGGAACCTAGATTCAGAGGCATAGATGCTGAATGGGGAGCCCAGTAAATCCGAGCTTTGGAGGAGTGATGGCTTGGGGGCGGGTCCCAGCTTGATCTCATCTATAGGGGCTGAGGGATCCCAGCTTTGGGGCAATCCAGGGATGGTCCTGGCTAGATTCCAGGTATGAGTGAAGATGGAAGGCAGTGGTAAGACACTGTGCCTGAGGGCAGCCCTCCAGCCCTGGGATGAGGCAAAACAGGGTGTAGGGGAAGGGACAGTGACAGCCTCTTCCAACATGGAACACAGAGGGAGAAATAGTGGTGACCCTCTTCCTGGCATGGGTATGCAGCTGGCAGCATGGGGAAGGGGACTGTAAAGAGCAGGTGTCCCAGGGGTGTCAGTACTGTCCATGGGGAGAAGTCAAGGTCGTGGTACTGCCCTGGTACCTTAGTGAGCTCAGCTGCCTGTACCAGCCTATTCTTGCTCCCTGCATACATCATCTGCTGCTCCGGCTTGCACCCTGCCCCATGGGGAGAGACAGAGAGAACCCATGATGAGTCCTGGTGCCCAGCTCTAACCAATAGACCCCACTCCCCGTAAGCCAGGGAAAGAATCCAGGAATCCTGGCGCCCTCTTCCCCCATCCCAGCCAGGGACACGAACCCAGGAGTCTTGACTCCCACACCTTCCCCCCCAACCACTAGTCCCTGCTCCCCCTGGTTCTCACCGGCTGGACTGGAGAAGATGAAGCAGAGAGGGTACGAGATGCGCCCGTCATCATGGACATATTTATAACTGTACACCACAAAGGTAGCCCCAGTCAAGGAGGCAGCTGCATCTCTGTAGAGCTGGGCCAGGGGAGGGACAGAGGGGAAATGGGCTGGGGCTGTCCAACCTAGGACACTGAAAATCTCCTGGCACAACAATGGCTCCCATCAAGCAAGTCCAGAGCTCAGGATGGAGATGGGCAATGGGTCACATGGGGGGGGGCACGAGAGGGCTCTTCAGGGAGAACATCCACCTCATCTCCATGTCCAGCCCAGGTCAGCAGGGATGAAGAACCATTTCCCTGTTCTCCCAGAAGGGGGCAGTCTCCCATGGGCCATCACAAGACACTGACATGCTCAGAGAGATAGTGTGGATGGGGCAAGGGGGAGAGCTGTATGGGCTGCCCACAGCCCAGGCACCCCTTCTCTTCTGGGGGCGAGGGAGCCCTGGATGACTCCAGAGGACCCACCCACCCACATAACCTCCAGGCGGGGGGGTTGCCTCCAGTGATGCCCGCGCATTGCCAGGTGGCTCAGATGGCCCCTCCCCCACCCCACAGCAGAAGGATATCGGG
Source organism: Pelochelys cantorii (assembly GCA_032595735.1). Classification (NCBI taxonomy): domain Eukaryota; kingdom Metazoa; phylum Chordata; order Testudines; family Trionychidae; genus Pelochelys; species Pelochelys cantorii. The sequence continues at coordinate 62,274 of CM064358.1, read as the reverse complement.
GCTGGCGTTCTGGCAACTCGCTCCTCAGCTCCTCTGGAGAGACATCCTGTGGGGGAGACACCAAAGCCTGCATCAGATGGGGCGGGGAAGGGGACAAGGAGCATCCCCACCAGCCACCACTGTACAGCTAGGGAAACTGAGGCACAGACCAGGGCAAGGACTTGACTTAGGTCACCCAGCAAGTGAGTGGCAGAGCCCAGTGTGGAACCCAAGACTTCTGTCTCTCTGCTCTGTCTGGCAAAGTGGTTAGAACACAGCGGGGGTGCTGGGAGCCAGGATTCCTGCATTCTCTCCCAAGTCTGGGAAGGGAGTGAGGACTAGTGGTTAAAGCAGGGAGGGCAAGGAGTCACCAGTTCTGGGTTCTGTCCCTGGCTGGGGGGAAGGAATTGGGGGGCTCAGTGGATTAGAGCAGAAAGGGCCACTCTTCATACAGAAAAACAGGAGCTAAGGGGCTGAGAGATTCTGGCAGCTGCCAGGACACCAACCCAGTGGCAATGCTGGTGGGCAGAGGCACTGCTTTACTGTGACATTTTGCCACCTGGAGACCAACTCTGCTGTGGCTCCCCCAAAGACACCCCACAATCCTGAATTAACAGGATCCTGCTGAGCTCCTGTCTGAAATCATCGGCACTGAAAGGAATCTGAGTCTTTGCATCTGGCCCTCGAGTCAGCCCTGGGATCACCATGTGCCCTGGGATTAGCTTGAACTCAAATCTTCTCTGAGCCCAGCCGAGGGGCACAGGGTGGTGCTCCAATTGTGAGGGAAATGGAGCCCTTCAGGAACAAAGCTCTTTGGGCACCTAGCTCCCCTTGGTCTCTGTGGAAGTTAGGAACACCTTTGTGGATCTGGACCAAGCAGCCAGGGGTGGGGACACAAATGGGTCCAGTCCTGCCAGCAGCCCTGTTTGAAATATGGGGTGTGCAGGTTGCCCTGGATGAGTCTGGTCCCATTTTAAGCTTTCCAATCAGGGGAGAAATCCCCTGTTTTTATTAGGGTCTGTTAATCTCATGCGGAGAGTCTAGTTCCCTAATGGGGCTTTTCTGAACCCTGGATTCCAACACTGCTCTGCACCACTTGAGCTAGACAGACAGGCTGGGGCGCTCTCTTCTGGGATGCCATACTCTGGAAAAGAGCCAGGGGCCATACTGGAGAATCAGCAGAACAGGAGCTCCCAGTGTGATGTGGGGGACAAAAGAGCTAATGCCACCCTGGGATATATAAACAGGGGAGTGTCGGGTAGCAGCACAGAGGTTCTGTTCCCTCTGGTTTGGCCCTGCTGGGATTCTGGTCCAGGTCTGAAGCTCACAATTCAAGGAGGAGCTTGATAAATTGGAGAGAGGTCAGAGAAGAGCTAGAAGAATAATCAAAGGGTTAAAAAACCTGCCTGGGAGCGACAGAGGCAAGGAGCTCTCTCTGTGCAGCTTAACAAAAAGGTGAAGGCTAATAATGGGCTCTTCAGACTAGCAGAGTAAGGTCTAACGTGACCCAATGCCTAGAAGATGAAGCTTCACAAAAATTATTAGGGGTTTGAAACGGGTCCCACATGAAGAGAGGTTAAAAAAACATGGACTTTTCATCTTAGCAAAGAGGAGACTAAGGTGGGGATATGATAGAGGTTTATAAAATCATGACTGGTGTGGAAAAAGTGAATAAGGAAAAGTTATTTGCTTGTTCCCATAACATAAGAAATAGGGGTCACCAAATGAAATTAATAGGTAGCAGGTTTAAAACAAACAAATGGAAATTTTTCTTCATGCAGCGCACAGTCAACCTGTGGACCTCCTTGCCAGAGGATGCTGTGAAGACTAGGACTTTTGAACAGGGTTCAAAAAAGAGCTAGATAAGTTAATAGATGTTAAGTCCATCAATGGCTATTAGCCAGGATGGGTAGGAATGGTGTCTTTAGCCTCTGTTTGTCTAGAAATGGATGACAGGGGAGGGATCATCTGATGATTACCTGTTGTGTTCACTCCCTCTGGGACATCTGGAATGGGTCACAGTTGGCAGACAGGATACTGGGCTGGATGGAACTGTGGTCTGACCCAGCATGGAAATAAGGGGTAATATTTTAACAGAGTAGGGGATGAATGGCTGGAACGCCTCACCAAAGGTCATGGTAGATTCTCCATCACTGACATTTTTTTAAATCAGTTTTTTAAGATGAGACATTTTCTTTAAAACTCTGCTCCAGGAATTATCTGGAGGTAGGCCTTTGACCTGTGCTGTACAGTAGGGATGTAATAGTATAGTCGATTAACTGCTAAGCAAAAGCTTATAGGTTAATGCTATAAACTACATGCATTCCCCCCATTGCCAGTAAATTTTTTAGCAGGCTGGCCAGTAGCCCAGCTCAGTCCCGGCTTGCACTGGGTTATGGACCTAACCTCACTGTGGTTCTGCACTTAAAGTGTATTAGGAGCCAGGCGGGCAGGCAGTTCAGCTCAGTTCCAGCTCATGCTGGTTCTGGGAGCTCAGACCTCTCCCCCGGACAGGGGCTGCCCGATGACAACAGAATAGTCAACTAATTCATGAGGTTAATCGACTATTCAATTAACCGATATTTAACATCCCTACTGTACAGGCGGGTCAGACTAATTGGTAACGAAGATTCCTTCTGGCCTTAGAATCTCTGAATAATGAAGTAACTCCACTAACTGGCACCTGTAGTAAGTTGCTATCTTCTACAGAGACCTCAGAAGGGAGAAAGATGAGTTATACGGGGAACCTGATTTGAAACCAATGGGAGAAACTGGTAGCAAGAGGCAGTGATGCCTAATGGCCAGAGTGCCAGGACATCATCACTCTGCTTCTGTTTCTTGCCTTGGGTGAGTGATGGCCCCACTCTGTGCCTCAGTTTCCTCTTCTGTGGGGCTAAAGCTATTGTCTCCACTCATGTAAAGTGGCCCTCATTCTCCTCTCATCAGGGACTGCGAGCACTTTGGGGACTGAACTTTCTATGCATTTCTTACATATAGCACCCTTAGCTCAATGGGGCCCATTCAGCTGGTTCTGGGTCAGTCCCAGTTCACAGGCAGTAATTAATTCAGGCCTCATATTCACCATGGGTACATCTACATCGCACCCTAAACTCAAAATAAAATATGCAATTTGCGCCATGCAAATTACATATCTTATTTCTACTGTATTTCAAAAAAGCTTATTTTGAAATATGGCATGTCTACACAGCACCAAATTTCAAAATAGTGCGCTATTTTGACACATCCCATAACCCTGTGGAATGAGGGTTATAGGGACACCAAAATAGCACGCCCGTTATTTTGAAAAATATTTTGAAATAACAGGCACGTTTAAAAGATGTGGGGGTAGCTATTCTGGGATACTTCTGGTATGTCTAGACGTACCCCATGGTAGGTCTAGCCTCAGCACTGCAGCGATCCCTTATTCCAGTGCAACGAACCAGAAACTGTGTGGCAACTTCATTCTGACTGTAAGAACCGCAGGCTTGGATTGCATTAAGTATGAAAACAACTGGTGCAAGCAGGAGCACCTCCCCGGGGCTACTTCATTTGATGGTAAATTCAATTTATTTTCCTCCTGCCCACGTTGGTTCTCAACGCGCTGCCGTAACTTTCAGGCAGGCCGTGGAATTCAGAAGGCAAACAACTGTTTGAGAAAGCGGAGCTTGTGTCAGGTCTGCATGCCTCCCCCTGAAAGGCCAGAAAATCAATCCCTACATGCTGAGTGGCAAAGAGAGAGAGGGAGAGAGTGTGTGTGTATGCGCAAGCGCGCACATGCCTGCTGCCTCCTGCTGGAGCATTGGACACTTGCTCTGTATGGATGTGCAAGTGTGTGCATTTGCGTGTGCATGCTGCCCCTTGCTGGAACACTGGGCATCTGCTGTGTGTGTGTGTGTGCACATGTGTTCTACACACTGCTGGAGTAACTGGGAGTCTAGGACTTGTGTGCATGTGTGTCTGCATCTGTGTGTCTTCTGGAGGGAATGAGCCTTGATCTGTGTCTGTTGTCCCCTGCTGAAGCAACCGGCTCCTGCTTCTGTGTGTATTCCTGTTGGAGGGATGAGAATCTCTCTCTCTCTCTCTCTCTCTCTCTCTCTGTGTGCGCGTGCGTGTGCGCGCGCTTCCCCCTGCTGGAGAGGATGAGCCCTGCTCTGCGTGCTGCCCCTGCTGGAGGGAATGAGTCCTATTCTGTGTGTGTGCTGCCCTCTGCTGGAGCAATTGACACCTGCTGTGTGTGTGTGCCAGAGCCTGAGAACACTGCTTTCAAGTGCACACAATCAGGCTGCCACCCCTGCACCTCATACCTCCCACAGTGCTCATGGGTCACTTCTCTAGTCCAGTGGCAGGGGGCTTCAGAAGCAGGAGAACCTTAGCTGTAGACCCATTGGCACCAAGGGGGCCCTGCAGAACAGTGGCACATGGGAGGAGCTAGGCACAGGCCTGCTGCCAGTGGGGCCTTTAACTGAACTGGGCTTTTCAAAGGTGGCTGGCTGAAAAGACAGAAAGGTCCCCTACCTGGAGTTCCTCCTCCAGCACCACCAGCTGCCGCTCCTTGTCAATCTTCACTGGGGGGAGAGAGAGCTCCGGTCACCATCTTCACGTGGGCCAGCAGGTGCCTAAGCTGTGCTGCCTTCCCCTGGGAACGCTGAACAACCCCCAGCCAGTGTGCTGACCCCGTTCCCCGCAAGTACCCCTTTCTGGGACTGGAGTAGCCAGCAATTTCCTCCACAGTCAGCACACCTACCCCACAGCGCTCCCTGCTGGGACAGGCTGGGATTGGAGTAGCTAGGAACTCCCTGACAACCAGCTCCTGCCCTGCTCCCCATCACTCCCTGCTGGGACTGGGGTAGCTGAGAATTCCCTCTCACAGTCAGTGCACATACTCAAAAGCGCCCTGAGCTGGGACAGGCCACGCCTGGAGTTGCTGAAAGTCGCCCCACAACCAGTGCCTCTGCCCTGCGTCTCACAATGCCCTGCGCTGTCCGGGGTGCAGATCCAGCAAGGTGGGACAAGGAGACAGAGAAGGGCTGGGGATCATTCCCACAAGGACACAATCAGGGGACACTCACTGAGGATGGCCGCATTATTGGTTTCCTTCCGGAAGCGGAATTTCCTCAGCTTCTCCATCAGCATGGGGTCCACATCGCATACAACCAGGGAATCCGACTACAGAGAGACCAGCTGTGAGAGGGGTTGGGACTGGGGTTGGGGCAGCCTCCCCCCGGCTCGCTGCTATAGCCAAGGGCCTTTACACCCTGCCAGACTCCCAACCCCAACCTTGAGGGGAGAGGAGAGAAGCTGCTCCCAAAGCCAGGATTCCTGCTCTGAACCCCCACAGTGCCCCCTGATGGCAGAGGCTGGGAGCCCTCCCCCAGCCAGCATTCCTGCCCTGCATTCCTCAGTGCCCCCTGCTGGCAAAAACTAGGAGATTCCCCCCCACAGCCAGTGTGCTTGCCCTGGTCCCTACAGCACCCCCTGCTGGAACAGGCCAGGACTGGTGTATCTTTGGGTTGTTTCCAAGTAATGGCCTCCTGCCCATTGTGAAGCATAGACCATTCTGGCCCTGCCCACAGTTGCAGGGGACGCCCTAGGCCAAGGGATGGGGAAGGCAGAGCACTCGTGCATGTAGGTCATGGCCCCTTTTGGCGGGGAAGAGCTCGGATGGCCATCATGATTGTGGGCCCAAAAATTTTCATAGTCTGTTTAGCTGTGGGTTGTGCATGGAGAGACACACCAGCTGAGAAGTGCACACACACACTTCTCCCACACACATACATGTGCAGTCTCACATATGTCATTTTGCGGGCACGCCCATTGTCACACAGCCATTGTCACACACACTTATTGTCCCACACACCCATTATCACACACACTTATCACACCATAGTTGCACACACAGAAACTCACTTATCACACACAGAGCCACTGTTACACTCATTTATTATCACATACAGTCATTGTCATACACTCACATCCCTGTTGTCACACATTTATTGTCACACACAGCCATTGTCTCATACACCTAGTGTCACACACACAAACTCACACCTCTTATCATACACACAGCCACTGTTACACACACACTTATCACACACAACTCACTGTAATATACACAGCTTACACCCACATGGGGGGGTAGGGATGGGTTGATAGATGAACAATGAAGACCCTCTCCTGTGCCCAGCCACTTTTCCAGACCACCTTTGATGCCAGGGTCATGGGGCATCTCACACAGCTGGGCAAACAGTGGTAAAATACTAAGTTCCAAATCTAACTGCTATCTCCCCCACCTATGCCAGAGGGACCAGATGGGTAACTCCCCGACCCATGGGCAGGATCTATGGCTGCTGCCCGACTTTCTAAGTAGTAGCCACCTTTTCACCCCTCCCACCATACTGCTGGTATCACTCAATGCTGCTGAAACCGTGGAGCTTGCAAACCCCTCTTAAAAACCCTGGGTGGGGGGCCCAGAGCTATCATCCCATAGGCACATGTCCTCCAGCTGGGCTAGGCCTTGGAGAGGCAGACTCAATTTGAACACACCCCAAATTCTGGATCCCAGCTTTGCAGGGGAGCTGGGGAAGAGGACGCATTTCCTGCTCCGCAACCCCCCTCCAATGCAGCCCCCCGAAACCCCACCTGACCCTCTTGCCAGGAAGCAATGCTCAGCCTGACCATTCTGCCGTGGTCTCTGCACTCCCAGCTCCGGGCGGCCTGACTCTCGGCTCTCCTCACTGTGGGCTGGGCCAGCACTGATCCTGTGACAGGATGCTCAGAGCTCAGTGCCTCCGGTCGGGGACACTTTGACAGCACTGATCTGCAGGGTGAAGTGTGGGAGGATGGGGCGGGGAAGGGCAGGTGTGGAAAGAGGAAGAGATTTGCTTTCCCTGGGTGGAAGGGGGAATGGAACATTGTGTGTGGGGGGGACAGGACAGCACAAAGGGTGAGTGGAAAGCAAAAGGGGAGAGGTGGCCCATTATTGTCCCAGGGCGCTCATGGCTCTCCTCATGTGCCACCACATCCTGTTTTGGATAAGCGGAACCAACTGCCACCTCCGCCCTGCCCCCAGCCAGCTTCACACCAGAGAGGCACTCAGGTTGCATGGCTTCCGCCGCACACTGCACCTTGTGTGCACCTTTACACTAGGGCAATGTGCTAAATCAACTGACTGCCCCTCCACCAAAGAAATGGGGATTGCTCAAGGCACAGCCTAGTCACACAAAGACACTGGCCAAGATCAGGGCCCCATAATACATGGTACTGCCCAGACCCCAAACAAGATCAGAGCCCGATTGTGTTGGAGGAGAGGAGGAGAAAGGGGAGGAGCTGGTAGGAAGGGGAGGGGCCGGAGAGAGTGGGGAGAAGAGCTGGGAGGGGGAAGAGAACTAAGGAAAGGGAGGAGAAAAGGAGAAGTGGCGGGGGAAGAAGGGGGAGGCGAGGACAGAAGAGAGGGGAGGGGGAAGAGCGGGAGGAGGAGGGTGGGGGAGGGGAGAAGTGGGAGGAGAAAAGGAGAAGTGGGGGGGGAGGCGAGGAGAGAAGAGAGGGGAGGGGGAAGAGCGGGGGGGGGGAGAGGAAGGAAGAGGGTGGGGGAGGGGAGAAGTGGGAGGAGTAAGGGGAGGAGATAGGAGAGGGAGAAATGGGCGGGTCCTCGTTCCGGCCAAGCGACGCTCAAACGCCACAGCCCAACTTATCACATCAACGCGTTACTGCCATACCGTTGGACAAGGCGCCCCGGAGCGACAGGACCACAAGCCAATCAGAAGCTCCGGAGTTCCGCCTGAGTCCGAGGCTGGGCGGGAGGAGGTGTGTTGCGCATGTGTGCAGGCACGCGCGCGCGAAACCACGCCCCACCGAGGGCAGGCGCGAGCTTGTGGTTGGTGCCGGCCACTGCCAGTCGCCCGTCTGCAGCCAATGGGGGGACGGCTACGGGCTGACGCATTGCGTGCCGTGCGCGCTGACGTTGCGCGGTGGCTACGGTACGGGCGCCTCGGTGTGAGGCTGGCGGGGCCGGGACCGGGTCGGACGGGCCGCAGCGGCGGTAAGTGCGGGACGCGTCACCGCCCTTCCCCCACCCGACGCGGGCCCCTCCCCCAACCTGGGTCTCCCGCCCCGATCCTGGCACCTCCCGCGTGCTGCCTCCGCCCCTCCCCCACCCCGACCCAGGGTCCCCCGACGCTGGCATCTCCGGCGTGCTACACCCCGCCCCGATCCCGGCCCCTCCCCCTTCGCCCAGCCTGGGGTCCTCCCGCCCCGACACAGGGTCCCGTCTGTGTTTCACCCCTGCGCCCCAAACCAGCTTCCTTCCCCCTGCCCCGAGATTCCCTTTTCCCTCCATCACTGACCCCTCCGCCCCCAGTCTCGGCTCTTTAATCCACCCTGATCTGGGGATCCCGTGTATTCTGTCATTCGTGATCTGGGTGTCGCTTGTGCTCAATTCAACCAGCCCCGCAAACCAAGGATTGCATCCTTCTTCCAAAGCAGGCATCATTATACCTCCCTCATCTAGCTAGGGATCCTTTTTCCTCCTATGGATCCGCTCCCCAGTCTCAGTCTCCTATGTATTACATCACCGCCTCTCTCTCCAGTGATCTGCCCCGCTCTAAACCAGGGACCCGCCCCCATCGTGTTCCCCCTTCCCCAAATGTAACCCATCAGCACCAGGGCTAGCTTGAGCCATTCCGAAGCCCCGGGCAGCGGGCACGCGACGCATGCGCGGCTCCGCCCCTGGGCGCATGGCGCATGCATGGCCCCGCCCCCTGGTGCACTGCACAGCTTACAGCTGCCATCAGGTGTGCAGTGTCTGATGGCAGCTGTAAGGGGTACCGCGCAGGCCCCAGCCCTGGGCACGCAGCGCCTGATGGCAGTTGTAAGGGGCGCCGCGCGGCTGGCCACGCGGCGCTCCTTACAGTTGCCATCAGGTGCCCCCCATAGGTTGGCACCCCAGGCAACTACCTGGCTAGCCCCCCCCTTAATCTGGCCCTGATCAGCACATCCTCCCCTGTTCCTCCTGCCAGGGACATAATTCTTAATGCTCCCCCCACCACCACTTTCCTTGTGGATTCCAGAGTGCTCTTGCTAGACACTCCATCTCTTCTCCACTTCTCAAAATGCACACGGAGATCCTCCAGCCAAATTTCTTCCCCATTTCTATGTACCAGACACAACACCTGTCATCTACATGCTCTGATACCTTTAAGATACTGACATCTTTCTCCATTAGACTTTGAGTAAAGGTCTCCCTTCCCTGTCATGCTGGGTGGCTGCGATGCCTTCTTTCCTTGTACGTCCCTGAGATGCTCCCACGTAGGTCTGTTCTCTTTCCCTCTATGGAGATATTCCCCACAGGTCCTTGCATTCATCCAGCTCTCTAGCTCCGCAAACCCTCTTATCCCTGAAATGCTTCCAGTGGTGATCCTTGCATCACATTGGCTCCCTTATGCAAAACCATTGCAAGTGCCACTAATGGTCCATTGAGTCTGGTATCCTGCCTCTCTGGTCCTAGGTTTCTCTTTAACCACTACCAGTAGCCAGTACTAGATGTTTCAGAGAATGGTATAACCCTCCCTTCCCAACATGCCTTCTTGTGCAATCCCATCCCACTCTGGAACATGCACTTCCTTCCTAGCCATTCCCAGCTGATTATCTTATGTCCTTATGCTTTAGGGCTGATTGTCCTTATGATTTTATTTTGTACAGCTTAGGGATGTGAAGGACTGCTTTTCGGGTAGTCGACAGGATAGTAGCCTAGTCGCTTCCCACCCACACCACCACCTCCTCCTTGCTGCTTCTATCTGATAGGGGGTGGCAAAGTGGCAAGCCCCTTGAAGCATGAGGCCAGACCCTGGTTTCCACGCGGTGCTGCTGCTTTGAAAAGCTATGTGCAGCCCGGAGCCAGCTGGGGTGTCCCCAGGCTGCATGCAGCGTTTCAAAGTGACAGCGCTGCGTGGAGCCCAGTTGACCCCGGGCTCCGTGCGGTGCTGCTGCTTTGAAACGCCACAGGGAGCCCAATGTTAGGCTCCTTGCGGCGTTTCAAAGCGGCAGGGCCAGCTGACCCCAGGCTCTACACGGAGCATTCACCTTTGAAGTGTAGCAGCAGCAACCCTAGGGCTGTTGCTACACTTCACAGGTGGAGGCACCCTATCAGCTAATCAAATAGTTGATGCAAAATGCATCGACTACTTGATTAGTCAATTACCCGATACTTAACATCCTTAGTACAGCTGCAATTTTTTCCTAATATCTTTCTTTCTGGAACCTTAGTGCCCAATCCAGTTGCTTACTGTCATGTGGCAGTGAGTTCCACAGGTTGATTGCAAACTACATTAGCAATCTTTCCTTTTTCAGGTTAGAAATCTGTGTCTCTTTTTTTTTTTTATTCTGTTTGCCCTATTTCAGGTCAGAATACACAGGGAGAACCAAACTGGCTTTCCCTGTGGCTTTCCTTGTGCCATAAGTCTGTCTCTCTTCCTATTTTAATTTCTGCCTTGTACACTGGATCTTGTTTGCTGGCTTTCTCTCGTCTTTACTCTGAACTGAAATTAACAAACTGACTGCAGTATGTGTGCACATTGTCACTACTTTCTTATTGTTCTCCATCACTTTCTTAACAGCGTAGTGTGTGGTTGTCAAAGTACATTCCTGGGAGTCAGACACTGGTTTCTGTCCTTGGCTCTAAGAGCAGGGTCTAGTGGCTCTAGCAAGGAGATGGGAGTTAATACTCTTAGCTTCCATTCCTGGCTCTTCCACCCAACCCGGCTTCATAGCTCACACTTTGTCCAGGTGGGTGCAGTCATACTTCGCAAAGAGAAGCACTCAAGTCTGTTTTTTTCCAGCTACACAATAACAAAGGTCTCCACACATCATAAATACTTGGAGGCAGTACTAAGCTGAAAAGAAGTGGTTGGGGGAGACACATCTAGGGAGGAGTAATGCAGAAAGTGATCAAGGGGTCATAGTGGATCACAGGCTAAATATGAGTAAACGATGTGACACTGTTGCAAAAAAAGCAAATGTTATTTTGGGGTACATTAACAGGAGTGTTGTGAGTAAGACATGAGAAGTAATTCTTCCACTCTACTGTACATAGTTCTGGGCATCACATTTCAGAAAAGATGTGGACAAATTGGAGAAGGTCCAGGGAAGAGCAACAAAAATGATTAAAGGTCTAGAAAACAAGACCTATGAGGGAAGACAAAGAATTGTTACAAGGAGGAGGGAGGAAAAATTATTCCCCTTAATCTCGATAATAGTCCAAGGAGCAATGGGCTTAAATTGCAGTAAGGGAGTTTTAGGTTGGACATTAAGAAAAGTTTCCTAACTGTCATGGTGGTTGAGCACTGGAATATATTGCCTAGAGAGGTTGTGGAATCTCCATCACTAGAGATATTTAAGAGCAGGTTAGACAGACATCTATCAGGGATGGTCTAGATGGTTCTTGGTCCTGCTGTGAGTCATGAGATTGTACTTGATGGCCTCTTGAGGTCCCTTTCAGTTCTGTTAGTCTGTGATTGGGGACATTGGTAGAACCTGGGCATGGGATTCAAGAACTAAATTCAGCTCTCCTGGTTCTGTCACAGACAGAATATCTTCATAGCCGGAAAGGCATGGGCTGAACAGTGAATCCTGTTGGAGACAGGACACAGGCAATTTTGTTCTTGGGTAGGTGAGCTCTATCCTATACTCTTCTGTGGCCAGCTGAGGCAATCTCCCAGTAAGAGGCAAAAATCTACCTGTCTCTTTAGCTAGCTCAGCATAAAGTCTTAGTAATGCAATTTAACTTCCTCAACATCAAAACTCCCCTCTTTTGCAGGGAAGGACCTAGCCAGAGTCCCTGTGTGATCTTTGTCTCTCAGTTCCCCAGGTGTAACATGAGGATTATATGACCCCATATCACACCGGGAAGGTAGGAATGAAACCCATAGATGAGCATGAGGAGCCCCTGTTACGATGATGGGGGCAGCTATAGAGAACATAAGAACAGCTACACTGGGTCAGAACAAAGGTCCATCTAGCCCAGTATCCTGTCTATCCAGTAGCCAATTACTTATTCTGTTCATTCCCTGTTCAGAGGGAATGAACAGAATAAGTAATCATCAAATGATCCATCCCCGTCAGTTATTCCAAGTTTCTGAGAGAACCAGCAGCAACGATTGAGAGGAAGCTGTTCATTGTTTTCATAAGTGCGCCAATTTGATCTGTTTGTAGAACCACAACTGTATTAGACTCTGAAGAGCAAATTCCATTCCAGCCCTCAGACTGCATCGGTATCAACTCTGTCGGTGAGGTGGACTGCCCTTCAAAGTTGGGTATCAAAAGTGTTTTGGAGACCAGGGGCATTGCTTTTAGAAAGGAAGATTAAATATGCTGCAACCAAGGGTTGGGTGTAGGGAGGAACCTAACAAGAGACAAGAATTGTGGCCTGTGTGTGCGTGGGCTGAAATTCAGCAAAGGGGAAATGCCTCAGTGCAGGGGCGATCTCTTTATATTTGTCTTCACTGCACAATTCGACCCCTTGATTTGGCCTAGTTTGAAAGCTGCCACACTGTGTCTATGTTGGCGCTGTCCTTGCTTGTACAAGGTGCTAGGACTTTTGGGAGATGGTGGGACTGTTGTACCCCATGGTTCTTAGCACTGTGCTACTTAGAATCCTCTCTATCAATTGTTACAGGGGCTTGTGGGAGAACTTGTCTGCCCTTTACAGCCAGGTGGGCAAAATCAGTGAGAAGACATCTAGAAGTGGTAGATGTCCCAAGGCTTGTTCCTCTGGAAATCAGTCTGGACAAAATGCTGAGGAATAAACCCTAGGGACGAACTAATGTGTGATTCGGAGAGAGCTCTTCCATCATCTCCTGTGATGTACCAAGATGCTGGGGTGGGAGAAAATTCTCACCCTCTCTTTGAGGACTTCTGGTATCGTTACCTTGAAAGCCTTCTGAGAGGATGCTTTTTTTGGTTTGTGCCAAGCCGCTTTTGCTTACAGAGAGAACCTCCCTCATATCTAGGCTAAGAAATCTCTTTGTTTAGCAGTATCACCATGTTGTCTGAAATTAAGATACTCCTGCCTCTAAAGAGACCTTGAGGAAGTGTTGGGAACCCTAGCTGCCATCCTGCTGGTGGCAGATCTCATTGCTCACAGCGACCTTGAAGGAGCAAGATGTCCAGATGGTGTGTTGAACATGGGGAAAGCAGCAGTGGACAGGGTGAGAGCAGACACACGAGGCATCAAAACTGCTGGTGCGAGGTGGGCAGAGTGGATGATGTCCCCTTCTTCGGAAGAAGGCACAAGAAGGACTGTAGCTAGCCCTGGATGCTGTTGTGGGAGCTAGATAGCTTGTCGGTGTGCGCTGGTATGCCCCGTTGGAGGCGTAGGCTGGAATGCAGTTGCGTAGGGCCTTCAAGGCAAGGACATCAAGTTTTAAAGTTGATTGAAGGAGGGGAGGGATGCAGAGAGGGAGGGGTGACATGGGCCAGGAGGCTGAGGAAGATAAGAGGGCTGGTTTCTCCAAGTTCAGTCTTTGCTGAATGAGGCAAACACAGAGGCTCTTCTGAAGCATTAAGTGGTAGAAAAGCATGCTGTGGCCCAAGTAGTCTATTGGGGCTAAATCATGCCTGTAGCTGAATCTCCAGGATTTGCCTTGGTTTGTGAGGGGCAGGAGGATTGCAGTGAATTTTAGCATTGTTGAAGAGGGAGGATGGCCTGGTGGTTATGGGACACGCATGGAATTTGTTCCTGGCAATAAGTCACTTAGCCTCCTTAGCCTGAGTTTCCTCATCTGTAAAATGGACATGCTAGCCCTGCCTTAGCTCACATGGTTAGGGAGGATGAGTCCATTGTGAGGTGTTCAGATGCCATGGTGACGGAGGCCATATAGGCAGAGGGATTGGACTTACAAACCACTAACATCCTTTGGAGACTGAATCCTCTGTTTATCTTTGGAGCAGGTATGGTCCTGGTATAGATAGCGGGAGCTTCCCCTTATATGCCACCCTCCTCCCACTCATGTGTCTTAGCTTTGCTGTGGAATGACCAACTTTAGGGGAACAAGCCTCCACGGTCCATTGAGACCTCATCTATCTGAGGCATTGGTTGCTGTCTCTTGTGGCATTTGTGGCGTGCCCCCCTGTTGGGTACTGTACTGAGACCCATCACATTCATTTCAGAGAGGCATTGTGACTTGGTGGGTAGGACACTTTAATGGGACCCGAGAGCTGGATTCTGTCCCCTGCAGGGTGACCTGTGCAAGTCACTTCCCTCCGAGCCTCAGTTTCCCCACTTTGTGGGGGAAATGGAGGCACACTGCTTTGTAAAATGCTTTGTGGTCTATAGCTGAAGAGTTAGGTGGTATAATGGTCACTTCTTAAAGCAGGGGGTGGAGTGTGGCATGTAGAATGGATTTCCAGATGGTGATTACATCAGTCAGTGGCAGGAGTTGCCAGCTCATAGATAATAGTCCTTCAGGCTTGGATAACAGAAGCTGGTATGACATTTCTCCCTCTTCTCCGTGCCAGCCTGGAAACTAAGAAGCGTTGTGATTGCCAGCAGGGAAGCTTGCACGGGGTTAATCTTTGAGGGTCAGACGTAGTGATTGGATAACTTGAGAGATGAGTGCAAGTCTTAGGTCTCCAGATCTCTGGTTCTGATCTAGGGCAGGGCAGCCCCAAACCTGTTGCCAGCCTAATTCTCAATGGGACATGTCCACATCCCAGAGTCCTCTGGAACTACCTAGGGGGGCTCCCTTAGAAGCAGCCTCAGCAGGGAGAGACTGTTGCGGATGGGTCATTGAGTCTGAGTTTCCTTTCACCAGGTGTGATGCAGCTGGAGTTACTGGGGGTTGGCACCTCACAGGCTGGCCTATTGGTAAAGCACCTTTGGGGGTGTAGAAATGCAAACCACTGGCTTCCTCCAGTGGGGATGTGATGTGTGCTCCACTTAAGTCTGCTCAGCTGCGTGGAAGGCAGAGTCCCTTCTGTAGCTGAGGCTGCTGGTGGCCAGCATTCCTGTCTAAGGTGTAATTACAGGGCTGTGTTGCTGCTCCAGCAGATCACTCCTGTCTCCTTACCTCTGGGAGCATGCTTAGTTTGGCTCTAATGATAGCATCCAGTGAAGAGAGACCCAGATAGCAGCTTCCCATTGGCTCTTTTCTCTCTCACACTCCCCTTTTCAGAAGGGTTTGATGGCAACATGCTTTAAAAATTGCTGCTTCTCCCTTCACTGTGTCCCCATGGCTAGCGTAGATGGACAGCAATGCACAGGGACAGCCAGCAACACGTTGTAACTTGGGCTCCTCTGTTGGTGCAACATTTTCCCTGACAGGAATCCACACCCAGACCAAATGGGCAGAGGAGAAAGCATTGGGATGAAGGATGCTTTATTCAGCAGGGTCCAGATGCTGCTTCCATTTAGCACATTAGTCTAGGACTTGGGAGTTCAAGTTCTACTTCTACCATGGACTCCTGTGTGACTTTGTGTCACCCAGCCCCTCTGTGCCTCAGTTGCCCCAGTGATGCATGATAGCACTTCGCTCCCTCATAGGCAGGCTTGGAGGGATTAAATTTTAATAATTAAATGTCAGTAAACATTGATTTCACTGCATACTGAAACACAGGAAGAAAATTTCCACTGACAATCAAAATTGGCAGGGAGCATTTTTCTTAGGATCAAAATCCAGCTATCAAGACTTTTTTGAATTAGGCTTGTCACAAACAAATGAACAGTAGAATCAGGTAGTATTTGTTGATTTTAGGCTGTTTTTTACATGTAGTGTTGACAGTTTGTTTTTTTTACCAGTTTTGGCTTTTTGGATCTCAGCAGGTACTGAAATTAAATGTCTGACTCTTCAATTACCTACAACTGTGAAAATTTAAACTGATAAACATGAGGGGAGCATGCTAAAAAATAAACCTCTGTAATCTGTCAAAATCCTGGAAAAATAAAATTGAGTTCTTCTCATAGGACACAAATATATTGGATTGAGACATTCAGGTCCTACACTAATGGGGTCAGTAGATTCTTTTGTGGAGATCCAAGACACATGGATCTCGTCTTGCTTTTGTCTTAGCTTGCTGTAGAGATTGGCACAATATGTAGGTGCTGAGTGCCAGAGGTAAGGGGTGTGCTCCTTTAAAGAAGTAGACTGCGCTCTTGTGATCTTAGGGTTTACCTGCTTGTAGCTACTTTTATAGGGTCGCTATCTCAATGTCTGTTTATAGGTCAGCTTCCTCAGGCTGTGACTATCTTGTATACACATTTGAATGCCTCACAATCTTTAGGGCAGCGGTTTTCAAGCAGTGTGTCACAGCTCCCGTTTTAATGGGGTCACCGCCAGACCTGGCTTACGCTTGCTGGAACCCATGGCCAAAGCTGAAGCCCAAACTCCACGCACTAGAGCCAAAGCTGAGGTGAAAGGGTGGTGTGGCTCAGACTACAGGCCCCCTTCCTGGGGCTCTAGCCCTTGGACTTTGTGTCCCCAGGGCAGCAGGGCTCAGGTTTCAGTCCCTCTTCCTGGGTCTGTAGTAACTTTTTTGTCAGAAGGGGTTTGCAGTAGGGCTGTCAATCGATTACAAAATTTAATTGTGATTAATCGCATGATTAAAAAATTTAATCACGATTGACTGCGTGCACCTCCCCTTTGAAACACTGTGGCAGCGTTTCAACAGGGCAGCGCTGCATGGAGCCCGGGATCAGCTGGAGTCCCCAGCTGACCCCAGGCTCCATGCAGTGCTGCCCCTTGGAAGTGCCACAGCAGTGTTTCCAAGGGACAGTGCATTAGGAGTGCAGGAGCAGTACTTCAAAGGGGCTTTGCAATGCAGAGCCAGGGATCAGCTGGGCATTCCAGCTGATCCCCAGCTCTGCTTGCGCTGCCCCTTTGAAGTGCCATTTTGGTGCTTTAAAGGGGCAGTGCATTAGGAGCCGGGAATCAGCTGGGGACTCCAGCTGATCCCCGGCTGTGCATTGCAAAGCCCCTTTGAAGTGCCACTTCAGTGCTTCAAAGGGGCTCCGCTTACGCTGGAGCAGCACTTCAAAGAGGCAGCGCAGCATTAACACCTGCGATTAATGTGTTAAAAAAATTAACATGTTAATCCTGTCCTGCGTAATGCAGGTCAATTGACAGCCCTAGTTTGCAGTACAATGACATTTTGAGACCCTCCTGCTTTAGTTATCCTAACACCCCTGATAGGGAGGGCCTACTGCAGTGATGAGCAATGTGCAGTCCAAGAGCTGCATGCAGCCCTTCCAGGTTCTATGTGTGGCCTACAAGACATTTTGTTTACTGTTGCCCATGATTCTGCTGGTTTCTGTCCACAGGGATTTTTCCTACCAGTTTCACTATAGTGAAATGCCCTTAAAGCAAGAGCCCATGAAGTGAGGTGGGAGCTGATTGCACACAACATTGACTGTGAGAGCCATGTGCTTTCAAAGCACTGCTATAGTTCAGTCGGCACAGCAAATTCTAGGTACACAAGTGCAATTAGCAAAACTACCCTCTCCCAGGAGACTGTTTTGGTTACAACTCTCTTGTGGCCAGCTGAGATGGAGGGCCACTCATTTAGCCCACGCACTAGCCTAGGTTGCCGATCACTCACCTAGTGGGATAGATTGAGCAGTGGACTGGAACTTGAGGTCTGATTTTTGTCAAGTGGCCTTGGATCTGTAAATGGAGATAAGGAGACAAAGTGCCTTCAGAGCATTTTGAGAGGGACTGATGAAACAAGCTGTTATATGTTGTTCCCCATTGATACCTCAGTTTACCCAGCTGTACAAACAGCATGATCCACACACACTGTCACACACAGGATTGAACCTAGGTCTTCTAAGTGACAGGTTGACATTCTAATCACTGGGCTATCCTTCCTCCAGGATCCAAAGGAAGACAGATGACAGGTGTTTCTAGTCTCTGGGCCTAATTCCAATACCTGTGATGAGCATGGTAGTGTCCGAAGCAGTCTGATCAGAACCTTACACTAGGCTCAACACTGCACAGGGAGGCAAATGACAAACATATGGGGTAAGGGTGAGTCAACTCAGCTGATGAGAAGTCAGCGATCCTGGGTTCTATTCCCATCTCTTCCACTGACTAGCCTTGGGCAAGTGACTGCCCCACTGTGTGCCTCAATTTCCTCTGCTATATAAAGATACTTTGTAAAACTCTCCAAGACCTGCCAATGAAAAGCACTAGATAAGAGCTTGGGTTACGACTTATTTATTACTCCCTCCCTTTTGCGCAGTAGGTGCTGCAGGGTCTCAGCGATTTGGGTGGGGATTAGAGGGAGGGATCCCATTGAAAGCTGCTCCAGTCATTTCAAAGGGAAGACTGCTCCCTCCTGAACTGGAACTCAGGGTGTGACTTAACCCTCGTGATGCTGAATAGCACCGTTAGGGACGTTATGTATTGTGTAATTGAATAGTCGTGTAACCACATGAAATCTTTGTTGTTACATGACTATCTGATAGTCCCCAGGGGTGGGGCTGGCAGCCATTGTGCTCCCAGCCCCACTCCCGAGGAGTCCCCTGCCACCCTGCGCTGCTGCCTCTGATACAGAGGTGGTGGCAGGAGGGAGCCAGTCCGCCAGGGGAGCCAGTTTAAAAACTAGCTCCCTGCATAGACTAGCTGCCTGCTGCGCAGCTGCCTCTGATACGGGGTGTCAGCAGTCCCTGTTTATAGGGGGTCCGAGTTGCCACAGACAGAGGCTGCTCCACAGCAGCAGCCCCTTTCCATGGGA
This sequence comes from Pelochelys cantorii, assembly GCA_032595735.1. Taxonomy (NCBI): domain Eukaryota; kingdom Metazoa; phylum Chordata; order Testudines; family Trionychidae; genus Pelochelys; species Pelochelys cantorii. The sequence continues at coordinate 43,575 of CM064358.1, read as the reverse complement.
GGTCTGAGCTCCCTGGGGACAGAGGCTGCTCCATGGCAGCAGCCTCTGTCTGCGGGGAGTTTGGACCCCTCAAGGACAGGGGCTGCTGTCGCGGATCAGCCTCTGTCCACGGCGAGCCCGGGCCACCGCAGACAGGCTGCTTTGTGGTATCCTCCCTTCCTCCCCCCCACAGCCTCTGATAGAGGCAGCAGGATGGGGGAGGAGAGGCAGCTGGGGGGAATCGGTTTTTAAGCCAGCTCCCCCCAGCACTGGCTCCTGCCTGCCCCACCCCCACTTCCCTACAGCAAGGGGGCTCAGGCAGGTCCATGGGAGCCAATACATGCGGGGAGCTGTCACGTAATGACATGTATTGGCTCCAGCCTGCCCCCGCCACGCTGCTCCCTCTCTATCAGAGACAGCAGCGTGGGGTTGGGAGGACAGGCAGATCTGGTGCTCATAGGGAGCCTGCTTAAAGCCAGCTCCTCATAGACACTAGCTCCTGCTCCTCTCTTCTTTGCTGCCTCTGATACAGAGGCAGCAAGCAGGGCGGGGTGGAGTGCATGTAGTTGACAAGATTAACCGATAAGCCCAGGTTTGTTGGTTAATCATGTCGTCAACTACACATTGACATCCCTAAGCACCATAGAATCACGAATGAACACAAGGGATCAGTAGCAGACCTAGGATTAAGGTGTGGGAGTCCTAATTCCAAATCCTTTGCTCTGAGCACTAGGCCTTACTGCCCACTCAAGGTGGCAGCATTGTACAGTAGTCCATATTAAAGAGAGGGGATGCTGCAAATTGCCTTGGATGGCTCCCAAAGGCTGCATTCTTTGTGTGGTACGTACTGCTTTGCCAAAATGGAGCATGCTCTGACCACTTCAGCTGCCCAGCCAGGAAACCAGGCATCTCTCTCTAACAGCTGGTCTCTGTCCATTACCCCTGGGCTCTGGGAAAGCATCTCTGCTTTTCCTTTCTTCTTCTTCTTCTTCTCCTCCTCCTCTCTTTTTTTTTTTAAATCCATGGAGGCAGAGCTAATCCCACTGCAGACAGAGCCAGCAAACATGCCTTTCTTGGTGCAGCTGAAACAAAAGACAGAACTATGTAGCACTTTAAAGATTAACAAGATGGTTTATTAGGTGATGAGCTTTCGTGGGCCAGACCCACTTCCTCAGATCAAGTGGGTCTGGCCCACGAAAGCTCATCACCTAATAAACCATCTTGTTAGTCTTTAAAGTGCTACATAGTTCTGTCTTTTGTTTCAGCTATACCAGACTAACACGGCTGCATCTCTATCGCTTTTCTTGGTGCAGACACAGTCTGTAAACCTTCATACATAGAGCAAGGTGCTGTCTGAATGCTTTGTTGAGCTTCAGAAAGCTATATCTTCAAACCGAAGATGGAGGTGTGCAAACAATGGGGGAAAGTCAGAGGTCGCAGTGGCTCAGGCGTTCAAGATGTCTTGTGTGAGAATTTCACACCCGTAAGACTTAAAAAAAAAAAATCTGAGACAGTTACGTGGCTGGAATATGAAACACCTGTTGTCCTTTCACTTAGCCACAGCTTTTTCTTACACAGCCTTCAGCATTGTCAGTTCTGAAGTGCTATATCTGCAGAACCGCTGCCGCAGAGCTGATGTCTGCGACCCTCCCCCCTTTACTGCAGCTAGCGTATTTCTTCCCTGCCTTTGAGAGCACCCCCACAGTCCCCTCCTCAAGGGGGAGTTCTTGCTCCACAATTAGTTAATCCCCTCTTGAAGCAAAAAAGGGCAGGGAATTTAGGGTTTCACCAGTAATCCATGTTGTGTGGCTCTCCCAATGGCCAGAGAGTTAATGGGGAGTCTCGTGGTAAGAGAAAATGGGTTTCTAATTGTTTGCTGAATAGTCATTGAAATCCAGTTTCTTTTTCTGCCCCTTTACTGCTGTCCCTCTTATTCCTCTCTTATCTGTGCCTTTCTTGTGCAGTGTTGATCCTCGCGACAGTAAAAGCTCAGTTATCCATCCCTAACTTAACCAGAAAGCTCAATTAACTGGTATGTCTGGTACCTCCCAATACGTATCTTCAGTCTAGTAACTGGGACTAGTGTACTGCCCAGCATGTTATGCAGTTGCATATTCTGCACTCTACTTTTGTGCAAAAGAGGCAAAGACAAATAAGCAAGCTGAAATCGGGTTTATTTTTAAAAAAAGTTTCTGGGTGTGTCATAGGTTACGGTTAGAGCCCTGTGGGGATACAAAATTGTTATCCGCATCTGCAAAAATGATCTGGACATATCCACAGATGCAGTATCCACAGATATCTGCAGAGTTCTGGATTAAAAAAAGTGTACCTGTATCCGTATCTACAAAAATGAGCCACGGATGCAGATACCCACAGATATCTGTGGATTTGCAGGGCTCTAGTCATAGGATCAGTACAGATTCAGCCCAATTCTACACCTTGGACATCTATAATGATGATTAATGGTGATAATGATGATCTGGAGGCGCTGCAAGAGCCTGAAGTGCTTTCTGAAGTATCAAAAAAAGATTAAATTCCGTTCAGTCTCGTGTAGTGTTTGTTTGGTGTATTATTTGTATTGATCTGGGTGTATGTGCTGCTCTTGGAGATACGTAGTGTTATATGAGAGCCTACTGTAAAGAACATTTTACTATACACACCTAAGTGCTTCAAGAAACCAACCACTCTGCAGTGCAGTGCTACTACTGGCTTGGTGAGTACCTGTGTGCTGTTTTATACTTGATTCATTTTATTGTATTCTTATTCTTTGAAAATTGGTATTCTGTTGATAAAGAATAACTCTCCGTTAACCATATTAATCAACTAACCAGCATCCCTCATTCTTCCAACATACGAATGGCAGAGCTTTTACTGTATTATGCTTGCATGCCAGGAGCAGGTGAATCTTCAGAGACATGGGCGACTTGAAATCTTGTTGGTTTAAAAAAAAAAAAAAAGTTAAAAGCATCCATGGGTCCTAAGGCATGCCCTGAAAATGCTTGCTTTTTGAGGCTTTACAATTGCATTTTTCTACCTTTGTGTGTTTCAATCTTCTGTGTGGCAGCATAGGAGGAGTTGGTAGAATAAATGGGGAAACAGCCATGTTCCAAGGAAATTGAGGGCAAAAACACACCTTCCCTCATTTGTGGTTCTGATCTTAGAAGCTAAAATATCTTCAGACAGAAATGACTTAATTGTAAGTCAGTGGTGTATTAGAAATGTGCCTCAACTGTAAGTTGAATTTCACTGAGGGTTTATTAGATGTAGATCTTCCCTTGCTGTGCATACCACCTGACATTGCAGCCTTCTGCTGTGTATGAGAACCAGAGAGTGGAACTGACTGTAAAGAGGAGAAAACAGAATCTGCTGTAAATTAAGTGCAAAAGGCAAACATAGCTTTGGAAAGGTCTCCTCCAAGGTACCTGAATTACCCACATCACCATAGAATAGTGGTTTTCCTGTACGTAAGAACACATAAAAACTTTTGAAAGGAGCTGCAGACCCCTTTGGGAATCTTAGGGGTAGGCTACAGAAACCACTGCTATAGATTCAAAGCACCTTACTGTCTTTAATTTGTTTATCTCCACAACTCCATTGTGAGGCAGGGCAATGCTATTGAGATGTGCAGTGGAGTAAGGATATTAAGCACTAGTCAACTATTTGATAAGCAAATGCTTATTCAATAGTCGAGTTGACTAGTCATTCCCCTCCCTCCCTCCCCCCCCCCCCCCCCCCCCCGCTGCCTGTATCAGCTAGAGGCAGCAAAGGGGGGTGGAAGTGGGGGTACATAAGAATGGCCGTACTGGGTCAGACCAAAGGTCCATCTAGCCCAGTAGCCTGTCTGCCGACCGTGGCCAGCACCAGGTGCCCCAGAGAGGGTGGACCGAAGACAATGATCAAGCGATTTGTCTCCTGCCATCCTTCTCCAGCCTCTGACAAACAGAGGCCAGGGACACCATTTCTATCCCCTGGCTAATAGCCTTTTATGGACCTAACCTCCATGAAATTATCTAGCTTCTCTTTAAACTCTGTTATAGTCCTAGCCTTCACAGCCTCCTCTGGCAAGGAGTTCCACAGGTTGACTACGCGCTGTGTGAAGAAGAACTTTCTTTTATTAGTTTTAAACCTGCTTCCCATTAACTTCATTTGGTGTCCTCTAGTTCTTCTGTTATGGGAACTAATAAATAACTTTTCTTTATTTACCCTCTCCACACCACTCATGATTTTATATACCTCTGTCATATCCCCCCTTAGTCTCCTCTTTTCTAAACTGAAAAGTACCAGTCGCTTTAACCTCTCTTCATATGTGACCCGTTCCAAACCCCTAATCATTTTAGTTGCCCTTTTCTGAACCCTTTCTAAGGTCAAAATATATTTTTTGAGGTGAGGAGACCACATCCGTACACAGTATTCAAGATGTGGGCGTACCATAGTTTTATATGGGACAGTAAGATATTTTGTGTCTTATTTTCTATCTCTTTCTTAATAATTCCTAACATCCTGTTTGCCTTTTTGACCGCCGCTGCACACTGTGTGGAAGTTTTCAGAGAACTATCCACGATAACTCCAAGATCTCTTTCCAAATTAGCCCCCGTCATGCTGTACGTATAGTTGGGGTTATTTTTTCCAGCGTGCATTACTTTACACTTATCCACATTGAATTTCATTTGCCGTTTTGTTGCCCAATCACTCAGTTTGGTGAGATCTTTTTGAAGTTCTTCACAGTCTGCTTCTGTCTTGACTATCTTAAACAGTTTAGTATCATCCACAAACTTTACCACCTCACTGCTTACTCCTTTTTCCAGCTCATTTATAAATAAGTTGAACAGGATTGGTCCCAGGACTGACCCTTGGGGGACACCACTAGTTACCCCTCTCCATTCTGAAAATTTACCATTTATTCCTACCCTTTGTTTCCTGTCTTTTAACCAGTTCTCAATCCATGAAAGGAACTTCCCTCTTATCCCATGACAATGTAATTTATACAAGAGCCTTTGGTGAGGGACCTTGTCAAAGGCTTTCTGAAAATCTAAGTATACTATATCTACTGGATCCCCCTTGTCCACATGTTTGTTAACCCCTTCAAAGAACTCTAATAGATTAGTAAGACATGATTTCCCTTTACAGAAACCATGTTGACTTTTGTCCAACAAATTATATTCTTCTACATGCCTGAAAATTTTATTCTTTACTATTGTTTTGACTAATTTGCCCGGTACTGAAGTTAGACTTACCGGTCTGTAATTGCCAGGATCGCCTCTAGAGCCCTTTTTAAATATTGGTGTCACGTTAGCTACCTTCCAGTCATTAGGTATGGAAGCCGATTTAAAGGATAGGTTACAGACCATAGATACTAGTTCAGCAATTTCCCATTTGAGTTCTTTTAGAACCCTTGGATGAGTGCCATCCGGTCCTGGTGATTTGTTAACATTAAGTTTTTCTATTTGTTCCAAAACCTCCTCTAATGACACTTCAATCCAGGACAGCTCCTCAGATTCATCACCCACAAAGGACGGTGCAGATCTGGGAATCTCCCTAACATCTTCAGCCGTGAAGACTGAAGCAAAGAAATCATTTAGTTTCTCCACAATGGCTTTATCATCCTTGATTGCTCCTTTTATATCTCGATCGTCTAGGGGACCCACTGGTTTTTTAGCAGGCTTCCTGCTTCTAATGTACTTAAAAAACATTTTGCTATTCCTTTTTGAGTTTTTGGCTAGCTGTTCTTCATAATCTTTTTTTGCTTATTACATTTTTACACTTAATTTGACAGTGTTTTGTTCCTTTCTATTTATCTCACTAGGATTGGGTACTTCAAAGCTGTAGTGCTGCATGGAGCCTGGGGTCAGCTCCGTGCAGTGCTACTTTGAAACGCCGAGCCTGGGATCAGCAGTGCGGCGCTGCCCCTTTGAAACACTGCTGTGTTTGCGTGGAGCCCAGGATCAGCTGGAGAATGGCTCCATGCGGCATTTCAAAGCAGCAGCGCAGCATGAAGCCTGAGGTCGGTGGGGGATTCTGAGTCCCCCGCTGACCTCAGGCTTCATGAGGGCGCTTCTGCTTTGAAATACACAAGAGCCCCCGGTGGGGACTCATGTACATTTCAAAGCTGGCACCAATGTGTAACCCTGAATCAGCAGGACTTCCCACTGGCCCTGGGCTGCATGTGGAGTTCCGCATTCCTTCCTGGAAATGTACAAGAGCCCCAGCAAAGGCTCTTGTACATTTCAAAGGAGGAATGCAGAAGTGCCTATCAAGTAGTCGAGTAATCGATGGAAATTCCATCGACTACTCGACTAGTAAATTACTCAATATTTAACATCCTTACAGTGGAAGAGACCCAAAGAGGCTAAGTGACTCCTCTGAGGTCCTCCAGAGCAAGATATTGAATTCCAGAATCCCATGTTAACATCCTAACTGCCCCTTACTGCATCTTCATGGGTCCCCAAATAAGAACTGTACTTCTGTGTGATGCCTAAGTTAGCTTAATGCCTGAAACCAACCAAGTGAACCAAACACTGGCTCTCCAAAGGCAGAGGTCTCACAAGTTATGCTTGAGTCCTCAGAGGAGACCTCCAGGAAAGCAGAATACAACATTCCTGACATTCTTAAAAAGGGAAGTTTCCATGCTTGGTTTATTTTCAAGGAGAGGAGGGAATGTCTCTTGTTATCAGAAAGAAAACACAGTCCTTAAGACCTGATCTGCTGCAGAATTTTGTCAGCATAGCTACATTAGCTAAGGGTGTGGGGAGAAAATCATGCCCATACCCAGTGTAGCTGTGCCAGCAAATCTGGTGTGGATGCACATATACCAGCAAAATCTTTGTAGTGTGGATAAGCCCTCAGTCTGAGTTTGCAGCCCCTCTGTGTGTTTATAATGTATGTCCTTCAGCTTGGACCATTTTACCTCTTGAATGCAGTTAGTTCTGCTGTTTGGGCAGCAAAAAGTGCAAGAGAAGACTTTTAACAGTAAAAATCCCCTCTCCTTGGCTTTCCAGGTGTGTGTCTCATTGAGGAGGGCGGGAGAGAGGCCAAAAGCCTAAACTTTGGCCCCAAACCATCCTTTTCCATCATCATCAGCTGGCTCGGACTAGGTTCTTGCTATCCACTTACTTGTCTCAGTGCTGCTTTCATATCTTGCTTTACATCTTAGAGCAGCCCTGGGGTTGGGGGGAGTTGGACCTGCTTGGGTTGGTTGGCTGCATGTGAAATGATCAAAGATGAACTTACAGTTGGGAGAGGAGCAGAGGATTTATGGTACTGTAGCCACAATGTGCTGCTCTTCTGCCACTGGAGCCCAGCACTAGTTGGTTGGGGCTTTCTGGTCAGGTACCCTGCCCCTTGTATTGCTATCCTGCCTTGCTTGGTTGCTCTTCCATTCTGTCTGGTGTATTCCTGCTGCACTGCTGGTTTACTTTGACCAGTATTCAGGCTCTATCAGTGTCCAGTGCCTGGTACTTAAGGTGAACCATTTCCTCACCCAGCCAACTCCATCTGTTCATTTTCTCTTTGTTAAACTAAAGGGGTAACGGGGACAGATATTTAACAATGGGTTCTTCAATCTGAGAAAGATCTGCCCTGGGAATCACTTTGTGGCGGTTCTTTTGTGCCTATGTTGTCCTGAAGGTCAGATTAGGTCTTTGTCTACATTTAACAGTTTAAAGTGCAGCCACAGCAGCATTTAAAACGGAAAGTGTGATTGTGACCCGAATGCTGGGAGAGCTCTATATAAACCACCTCCACAAGGGGGAGTAGCTAACAGCATTGCAGCCTGGTTCCCACTGGTGCTTTACAGATCTGTTAACTTGCTGTGCTTGGGGGGAGGTGGGTGTTTTTTCACACCCACTGAGCTAGAAAGTTACTGCACTGTGAAGTGCCAGTGTAGACTTGGCCTATGTAATCGTAACAGTCCCTTCTGGCCTTGGAATCTGTGAATTGCACAGTACCATGAATGGGGAAATGGGGAAGAAAAGTGAATTTGTTGCTCCCACCTGAGGTCTGATTTGCACCGACATTGCTGGTCATAAAGCTGTCCAGATGGAATAGTTGACTCTCCTGTGGCAATGAGTTCTACAGGTTGGCTTTCTGGGCTTAGACTATGGCATGTCCCACCGGCCTGCTGCTGTTAAGCAAGAGAGGCCTTAGCAGTACTCCCTGTAAGCTGGGCACTTGTGCAGCCGTTCAGGAAAGATTCAAATTCAAATGCTGCCCAGCTGATTAGCAGAGTGCTCACAGCTAGGTTTTGCGTGTCTATTGGTGGTTCACATTTGCACATGTCTCAGTACACACACAAATATTCTGCACATGGATGGAAAAAATTAGAGGGAACATTGGGCCTGAGGCCTGGTTATAGAACCATGCAGGCCGTACTCCAGGGTGACCAAACTTTTAAAATCAATCTCATATTTCTCTTTCCTTGCAGGGATCTTCAAGGCAGTCTGCTTAGAGGAGAGCTCTGCAAAAGGATCTAGACGGAGAAAGGTCTTCTGGGACCATTCCCTCATCTGATTTCAGCTTCATTGGCAGCAGGATTTGCATTCCAGATTGTGCCCTCCTCCACCCCCAGGCCAAACTGTAGGACTTTAAAGCTGAAACCATGTGAGGGGGTTTCCTGTGCTCCCCCCTTTCCCCTGACCCCTTTCCCTCCCCCCGCCTTGGGCGCGTCACTGCTGAGCCGCTTTGACGTGCCTGCCACCATGATGTTCCGGGATCAGGTGGGAATCCTGGCTGGCTGGTTCAAAGGCTGGAATGAATGTGAGCAGACAGTGGCTCTGCTCTCTCTCCTCAAGCGTGTCACTCGCACCCAAGCCCGCTTCCTGCAGCTGTGCCTGGAGCACTCGCTGGCCGACTGCACCGAGATCCACATTGTGGAGTCGGAGGCCAATAGCGCAGGTGAGTTTGATGCGGCTTTGGAACATGGTGGCTGTTGGTCAGATGAGGCCGTTTGCCCCCAAGAATTAGCCCCAGGAGTGGGGTGGTTTAGATCAGGGTGTTTTAATCTGACACTCTCTTAATTCTAAAATTAATCCCATTGTTGTGGTATGGGAGATTATCCCATCTCTGAAATGCAGCCACCTCTGGGGCGAGACAGGTCAGCTGTTAACAGCCAAGCAATAACGCTGTGCAGAGGTTTAGGGTGGGAAAGGAGGCATGCTATAGCTCTTGGGATTGTAACCCTTTTGGGGACTTTCTCTTTGTGTGTGTGTGTGTGTGTGTGTGTGTGTGAATTTGTGCAGCATCAGGCACAATGATGTCTGTAATTGGGGCTCCTTGGTGCTACCATTATACACTTGTACAGTTCCCATATTAATGAGCTCCCAGTTCATGGCTGGGAACAATTGTCTGTAGTCTGTGCTCATTGGCTTCCCCAAAGACAGCAGCTGTGGCAACACAGCGCCAGCTAGCTCTAAGTTGCTGTATAGGGGTGGGCCCTGATTCAGAGAGGAGAGTCACCTGTCTTTCTCTGACTCTGGGGGGAGGGATAGCTCAGTGGTTTGAGCATTGACCTGCTAAACCCAGGGTTGTGAATTCAGTCCTTAAGGGGGCCATTTAGGGATCTGGGGCAAATCTGTCAGGGATGATACTTGGTCCTGCTGTGAGGGCAGGGGACTGGACTCAATGACCTTTCAAGGTCCCTTCCAGTTCTATTAGATGGTATATCTCTCTGCAAGATGGCTGCGCCGCTTAATGCTGTGCTGGGGCATTTGGACAAAGGGCATTCAAGGGCAGAGCACCCTCCATTGAGCCTGGATCACTGTAACAGATCTTAGTAACTAACATTGGAACATGTGGATTATCCTACACCTAAGATTGAAATAGACAATTGGTTCATGTAATCAGGGCACTAGGAATCAGGGTAGTGTTCTCTCCTGTAGTGCAGTCTTCTTTGTGACCTAGTTCTAAACATTCCAGGAACCAGAGCTCCTTCCATGGAAGGAGAATGTTCTACAGCTTCAACCCTGCCTTCATTCCCCTGCCACTGGATTTCATCCCCTTTCTTCCTGTTCCCACCCCTAGCCACTCTCCCGCCTTTACTGTTCACATTCTTCAGATTCTTGGAGAGCAATTGCAGTGCATTGGAGTGACTTGACTCTCCTCCCTGAGACACAGTAGCTGTTGTGCCTTTCTCTCTTTGTATCCCTTGAACTTGATCATTTAAGCATCTGGGAAGCAAAAAAGTTTGAGGCTTTTCTAGAGTAGATCTAGTAGATCAGTGTTCCCTTAAATGCAGATTTACTTGTTCTAATGCAGCGTTACTCAGCCTTCAGGCTGGTGACCCCCTTTGAAGGCAAATGTTTTCCCGAGTGTCTCATACTTATTATAAATGAGTAAAAAAATTATAATAATCATGCTAAACCTATACAGCTTATTTGTATTTTTCAAGAGGTTGATCAGAGAATGCTTGACGTTGAAAAAGATCAGGATGTGGCAGGAATGGGGGAGTGACATTTTCCTTCTGTAGATCGTAATAAAACTTTTCAAAATCTTGTGACCCACCTCCCACCCCCGAAGGTTGTAGCCTTCCTGGTTGAGAGATGCCTTGTCTAAAGTCTTGTTTGCAGCCATGTTAAGACCTTCTCTCTTCTTCCTTGTGTGTTGGGAGTGGGGAATAAATGAGGAAATAAAACTGGCAGAAGCTTCAGTGTGCACACTTCAGACTTGTCTACATGGGCTTCCTCAGGAAATTGATCTGAATTAACCAAAGTTGTAAACTAGTCATACCACTTTAAACCACTGGGTGGGCACCATTGTAAACTAAAGTGACCTTAATTTGATTCAGTTTAATTAACTATGGAAATGAATTATGAATGAGGCTTTGGAATTGAATTAAATTAATCAGAATTAAGGCCACTTTAATTCTTAATGAGAGCATCCAACTGGGTTTAGGGTAGTTTGTTTAATCCATTTTGAATTTACACATACAGCTTACTTGAAGAGTATCCCTAGTAGACAAGTTATTTTTTTTAAGTGTTGCTCCACGCACAGATTTTAGTTTTAGTATAGCTGTCATTAGGGGTGTGATAGTTTCGTTATAGGGGTGTTTTTTTTGTTTAGTTTTTACATCTCTGTAATTCTGTGGAGGCAGTCCCTAGTATGGATGCTGTTATCCTAACTGGGGTATTCTTAGCTATAGGCCAGATGTGCTACAGACACCTCCCAGCATAGCTAAATCAGCATGGGTTGTGAAGGGGTATGGTCCCTGACCAACCTAGCTTTGCCACAAAAGCTGCAAAGTAGATGAGGCTATCCCAGTAAAACTGTGCTTTGTACCAGTATAAGATGCGTCCGCACTAGGATCGCTTTACTGCTTTTGCTCCACCAGCAAAGCACTCCTAACGGAGAACTGGCCACAGTGGTATGAAACCATATAAAACCATTGATACTGGTAAAGTGCATACATATAAAGGGATGGGAGTGTCAGTGTGTGTACCACTAATTATACTGATATATTTAAACTGTGTGCAGACAAGTTCAAAGGCACCCTATGCTTATGTAGCTGGTCCTAGCAAAATGACTTATTGCTCCCTCTAATCTTTTCTATCCATGTGTGGAATAAATTTTATGTGCACTGAGACATGTGCATCACCAGGAGAAATATAAACCTAACTATAAGTGCTCTGCTAATCAGCTGTGCGATATTGGAAGCTCTCCTGAATGTTTGCACAAGCATACAGCTTGCAGGGAACAGGGCGTGATTGCAGCTGAGTGTTCTGAAAGGGCTTCTCTGCATTTAAAATCTGTGGTGACCTTTTATCAGCGATGGTCTTAATGTGAGTGCAGTTCTACCAGTAGAAGAGCTCATTGTGTTTTGCTAAAGCAAGGTAAAGCTGTACCAGTATAATGCTATCTGCACTAGGGCAGGGAATTTTTGCCATTGAAACAATGCTGATAGCAATGGAGTGGAATCTGCCATTCAAATATCCTGGTGGGTAGACACAGAGCAGAGAGGGGGTGGAGCTACATACTGTAATCTTCAGAAGTTTGAGAGCACGAGACACACACAACCTGCCACAGGGCAGCGCCTGCTGGAATGCTGGGCAAAAGCCCCATGACCCCTCACCCCTCAGGGCAAAAGCCCCAGGCTCCCCTCTCTCACCCCTTTCCCCCCCCAGTCTGGGGAAAAAGTGTCAGATTGGGCTTTGTGGGCCTCATTTTAATTGTAAAAGAGCTGTGGTTTGGCCATGCTTAAAATATCAGCAAGAACTAACTTTTTTGCCAATCTGAATTTTGTGGCTAACTTGATTAAAAGCTACATTTTGGGCATATGATGCACTTTTATAAAATAAACGAAACAAATATACAGAAGGGTAAAGGACTTGCAGCTTGTATATGCTTCCCCTTTCACAGGATTGTCAGTATAATTATGTGGTTACGCTACTTTACACCTGGTCAGAGCAGTGAGACCAGACAATACAAAATCAGACAATATTACGCAGCTATTACGTGCTAGGGTGAGGGTAACAATTTTAAAAAAGACGTACACACGTTGGCAACAAAAGGGGGAACAGGGGGCTGAAAGAGAAGGGAAAAAACAGAGAGGTCCGATGGAATGGCAGCTGAATTAATACCAGACTGTTTCTGCATTCTTGATACAAACAGATCAAGAAACAGTGTTATAAGAGAGGCCATACTATCCATCTAGCCCAGTAACCTGTCTTCCAACCGTGCCCACTGGTGGGTGCCCCAAAGGGAATGAAATCATCAAGTAAACCACCCCCTGTTGCAGATTTCCAGCTATTGGCAAACAGAAGCTAAGGATGCCAAACTTCTTTGACTTCATATCATTTCTCTCTACGGCATTAAACTTGTTCCTTCTTTCTTTAACTCAATTCTGCCCTCTCCCAGAAAATAGTACAATCAAAACTCTTTAGACAATTTAACATTATTTCTATCCAGCTGAAGCTAAATACGTAATCCCAGCCCTGGATGTATAATGGGAAAACCCTGACCTTCTCAGACAAAAGTAAATACCCAATTCCCATATTCAGTAGCCAGTTTTCAAAGCAAAGTAAAATTTGAGCGTCTGATGTTTTGTTCCTAAAAGGGACTGATCTGAATTGAAAGAACCATTGGATTTAAAAACAAGGAATGAGTAAACTTTGGAAAGTGTGTGGCTTTTGATCTGTGAAGAAGTGTCAGATGGGAGTGTGTCAGGCCTCAGAACAGACTAGTTGTATTTGTTTTGTTTAAAGAAAGAGCTTTTGATTCAGCTAAGACTCCCTCCTCCCACTTGTGTCATGCTTCAGCTTGCATGTGAATATTAACAGCTTCCTTCCAGAATTCCCCCACGAGAGGATTTGAAATTGGAAATGTGGCAAGCCCTGTGTAGCACTGCATCTTTTTAGCCCCAGCTTGTTCTGTGTGTGAGAGGATGGTCCTTGATCCTTCAAGGTAGCAAAGTAAATCTTGTCAAGTTTATGCAGGGCCTGCTGACAGCTTGCAGAAGACACATGCTGAATTGTTGGCCTCACCTTCTGCAGCCTAGCCCTTCCCTGTGCCTTAATTTCCAGGTTAAAAATGGGAGGGGGAGGGGGAGAGGGAAAGGGACATCCACCCAGAGGTAGCTGCTCTGTCCTTTCTAAGTGTCTCACCTGCTCCCTGTCAGGAATTGTGTGCTCTGCTGGGGCAGGCAGGGATGGTTCATAGTCCAGATTGAAGTCTTAAGTGAGTGCTTGTTTCTATAGTCACTCTGGCAGTGTGTGGATCCCCCTAAATCAGCAATGGTTAACCTGGGCTAGTGAGCTGGCTGCAGGAGTGGCCCCCCTTTATCTCAGTGGGCCCCAAGACTGTTTGTAACCAAGACAGTGTCCTGGGCTAGGGTAGTTTTGCTAACTGTGCTTGCGTACTTAGAATTTGTGGGGGTGTGCCGATTGAACTGTAGCAGCGCTGTGATTGAATGCAGAGGGTGTGCATGGCTCTCTCAGTCAATATTGTCTGCAGTCAGTGCACACCTCAAGTCACGTGCCCTTGCTTTAGGTGCGTGTCACTTCAGTAATACTAGTAGGAAAAAAACAACCCTGACACAACCCCATGTGTGGGCAGCAGTAACAAAATGTTTCACAGGCCACACACACAACCCTGATGGGCCACATATGGCCCTTGGGTTGCAGGTTGCCCACCACTGTCCTAAATAAACCACGAAGGGATAGATTCCATTTCCATTGATCAGAGCTCCCTTCTCTCTGGGGACTCAGGGCTTAAGCTGATCTAGTGCTTTGCATCCTGAGATCTTTAAGCACTCTGCAAATGAGTGGTTACCCATTCCCCACAGGTGTGGAAACTGAGGCATGGAGTGGCTGTCAGCAGATCGGTGGAAGAACTAGGAATAGAGTCAGGGATCCTGACCATCCAGGCCTGTGCCATGCTCACATTGTGTCCCTTGGGGGGGGATTCTTGAGAGTGGAGTGCACAGTCCCGAATGTGCTGAGGTGTGGAGGGGGTCTCTGTGCGGGTGTGGGGCTGTTTCTCTGTACAGCTCCTCCCCAGGTGGAGAAAGACTCTTCCCCTAGGAGGCCAGGAAGAAAGAGCAGCTAGGAGTTAAGGTTAAAGGAATTAAGATGGCTCAGCCTGTAAGTGCTGTGCAGTGCAGCTCCCCTTGGCAGAGGGCTCTCCAGACTCTAGGCCTGTAACTGTGCCCTAAGGGCGTCTTGTCCATGGGGAGGTGTGTGCGTGCTGAAATCTGTCTGCTCTGACTCTGCAGGGAAAGTTTTTCCCAATCCCCTCCCCTCCCCCCCCCCCCCGTCCCCACTCTCTGGCATTGAATGTGCTTCAGTATGGGCTGCGGGGGGGTGGGGGTTGAAGTTTTTATTAACAAAGAAAAGGGGGTATGTGAAGTTATTAACAAAGAAGAGATCCCAGTTCTGCAGCCTGTGCTGCCAGGGAAGGGATGATTGGAGTCTCAAGCCTCCAAATGTGTTCCCCCTGAGTGTGGGGAAACTGAGGCAGGGCAACAAAATGACCTCTGCAGCCAGTTAACAGCAGAGCTGGGATTAGCACTGAGACTGTGGGGAGAGAGCTGCACGCACCCCTCCATTGAAGCAGAACAGACTGTGCCGAAGCCCCATGGATGCAGCTGCTTCTGGGGTGGAGGGCAGCATGGACCAACAGTGGAGGAAGGAGAGGTAATTTTTGCTCAGGAGACCTACGCAAACCCCTGTTCCTGCAGAAAGGTCCCAGTACATACAGAACGTGTGGGACCTTGGATCTCCTCTGACCCGAACGCCCACCCATCTTCCTGGAACTGTGCGGCACTGCCTCTGAAGGTGGAGGGCTTGGTCATCTCTGTTGAGAGTTTGAACCATTGGCTTTTTCAGAGGAGGCAGTGGCACCTACTTGAGTTAAGGTTTAATTTATTGTTGACCAGCTGACTTGAAAATCCCCTGCTGACTTGGATGGGCTTGAAACTTGCTATGTCTTGGGAGGGCAGGAGGTCCAACATAGCGTGACCAGTTCAAACGAGAGGTGGTTTGAGTGTGGGGTGCCTGAAATACAGCTCCCTTCTGGAAATTTAAGAGATCACCATTTTACATAAGAACGACCATTACTGGTTCAGACAAATGGTTCTTCTAGCCTGGTGGACTGTCTTCCCACAGTGGCTGGTGTCAGGCACTTCAGAGAGAACGAACTTGGTGTTTCCTCCCTGATCATCTTGGCTAATGGCCACTGATGGACCAACCCTCCAGGAACCTGCCCTGTTCTCTTTTGAGCCTGGTTATTCTTTTAGCCTTCACATCATGCCCTGGTGGCAGGTTCCACAAATTCATAGAGCACTAGAACTGGAAGGGACCTCAAGAGGTCATTGAGTCCAGTCCCCTCCCCCCAAGGCAGGACCAAGCACCGCCTAGACCATCCCCTGTGCACAGGGTGAAGAAGCACTTCCTTTGGGTGGTTTTCAACTGGCTGCTGTTCAGTTCATCTGCTGACAATTATGGTTCATGTAACTTTGTTTGCTGGGGCCTGAGGTTCAAACCGGAGGTACTGACTTCCCAGGGAGTGCTCGACCCTGTTCAGTTCCAGGCCCTGCCCCTATTCCACCCTTTTCCCCCCAAACTCCCACCCTGCCCATTCCCTCCCTTCCCCGTCAGTGTTTCCTGCACCCACTGGTTTTTAACCCATCAAGTCAGCATTCGTTGTTCAAACTATGGCTCTGATCCTCCCTTAACCAATCAGCTTGGGATTTTATTCCCTGCACCATTTGGTTGTATCCTTCCTCTCCTTTGCCAATGGTTAGACACTGACCTTCAACTTGGGAGGACCTGGTTCAGTTCCTAGCTTGCCACAAACTCCTTGAGCAAGCTATTCTGCCACTGTGCCTCAGTTTCCCCATATGCAGTGTGGACGCTAGCCATTCTCTGCCTTACCAGAGATGTTGGGGCGCTCATATACAATTTGCCCCTTCCTCAGGAGAAAGCTGGGATGCACTACTGCGGCTCACAATTCCCTATGCTCTGCTAGTCAGTGCCATTCGCTTCTTGGGCTGGGCTGGCTGTGCACTTGGTTATTTACCCAATCCCTAAATAGCTGAGAAATATCAGTCCCTCAGTGCCCCTCCCCCAAGCCTAAGTTGCTTCAGCATGGAGCCCCCTTTCTTTTTAAAAGTCTTTTACCTTCCCTGCCCGGATTGATTCCTATCTTTAAGTGTTTGGTGCTGTCCGGGGTATGGCATTGGCATTGGAAATCAGAGCCGTTGGACAGAGAGATCTGGGGAGTTCAGCTGAGGGAGGTGCACTTTACTTTAAACCCAGGTCTGAGCCTAGCTCTGCTGCTGATCTTGGGCAAGTGCTGCCTGCCTCAGTTTCCCCATCTGTAAAATAGGAATAATGAGATTACACTTGTAGAGTCCTTGGAGGTCTGTGGATGAAAAGAGCTCAGGGTAGTGGTATTTCAATGTAGCAAGTTATGGGTACAAATCTTTCTTCCTCAAGCTGTTGCTAGTGTTCCTCCATGCCTTTTCACTAGCTATCTTGTTCCTCCCCAGAGGTGACTGCATTGATTTCTCCATGGCAGAAGTACTGGAGGAAGGAGCAGACTCCTGTTTGTTCCTGTCCTTCACCTCTCTCTGCCCTTTCTCCCCAAACAGCTGTTATCAGCCAGTGGCACCAGGAATCGAAGGACAAGGTGGTCTCCCTGCTCCTGTCTCACCTGCCCCTGTTGCAGCCTGGCAACACGGAAGCCAAGTCTGAATACATGAAGCTATTGCAGAAAGTCCTGGCCTACTCCATCGAGAGCAACCTGTTCATTGAGGAGAGCCGGCAGCTGCTGTCTTATGCCCTCATCCACCCAGCCACCACACTGGATGATCGTAACTCCCTGGCCCTGTGGCTCAGTCACCTTGAGGAACGCTTGTCTAGCGGCTACTCCGGCCAGGGCCGGGGCCGGCCTGACACTGCCTACCATTCACGCCAGAGCTCGGATGAGTGGCAGGGCCCGGTGGACTCGGGCATGGGGGAGCTGGGACACAGCTGGCAGGAGAAGTTGCCCCGAGAAAATGGACACTTGCCTTTCCACTCCTCCAGCTCGGTACCATCAGCCATTAACAGCATCGGGAGCAATGCAAATGCAGGTATGGGGCTGGGGCGGGGAACATGGGCAGTAGGTAGAAGCTGCAGAGGCCAATGTAAAAGGCTAGAAAACTGCCCCCAAGTAATTCCTGGAGAAAAGCTTTCACTAAACTGTCAATCGTGATTTCAAAATTCCCAGTGTT
This sequence comes from Pelochelys cantorii, assembly GCA_032595735.1. Taxonomy (NCBI): domain Eukaryota; kingdom Metazoa; phylum Chordata; order Testudines; family Trionychidae; genus Pelochelys; species Pelochelys cantorii. Next base: position 25,895 of record CM064358.1, on the reverse strand, counting down.
GGAATTTTTTATTCAGACTGGAAATCAGGCGACCAGTGATACTGCAACAGTTCACCAAGGGTTGGGGTGGATGCTCCCTTGGTAAGTTGTTGCAGCATCAGTGATGCTCACTGTATGTCTGATTTCCAGTCTGAATGTATCTAGCTTCAGCAGCCAAGAGTGTTCAACCTTCCTCTGCTATATTGAAGGGTCCAGGATCAAATCCCCATGTAGGTACCTAGTCTGGGGTCAAGTAATATCATAACCTTCTCCTGAAGAGGAGTAGATTGAGTCTCAGTATCAGGTATGCTTTCCAATCACTCTCGTGGCTTCCTTCTCCTGTAGAGCTCAAATACTTCACAGAGGAAAGGTGAGGTGTCAAAGCTTGTTTTACCCACAGGGAAACAGACACAAAACAGGCAAATTTGCTTCCCTCAGCTGGTCAGCAAGAGAGAGAGGAGTCCTGAGTCCCTGAGACGTGCTTCCTTCCTCAGATTCTGCTCCGCAGAGTCCTGCTTCTGGGTGGGCCCCAGAAGAAAATATTTTGACCAAGCAGCTGGTGGGGTGGAGGGGTGGGAATGTGTTTGGTTGGGTGGTAAAGGGTAGCAGATGATGACAGATGAAATCTAAGCTGTGATGTTCGTGGAGGCAGGGCTTGGCCCATTGGTGCCCTGCATCTCAATGCCTCAGTTTCCCCATCTATGAAATGGGGCTGCTAATAATATTCTTTGCTCCTCCATCACAAGGGGTATTCACTCATGTTTGCACGATGCTTTGGGCGTATGAAGTGCAAAGTGCTTGGAGTCTTACGTGCTATGAAAGCAGTTGGTGTGTGTACACATACTTAGAACTGCCATAATGATTGATTAGATAAATGAAGATTGAAGATGGTGAGGGGAGTGTCAAGATGCGCTGCTGGGAGTATCACTTGGTGGTGACCCCCCTCCCAATAACTGCCTCTGTTTCTGTTAAAGAAATAGGAATTATTTTTAAAGCGAATCAGATTTACTCATCCCTGCTAGACACTTTTCCCTTCCCTTTCTCCTCTTCCTCCTCCCATTGGGGTGGCTCCAGGCAGATTTCCCTCCCTGCCACCCCCAAGCATACACTTCAGTAGCTGTGGGGGGAGTAGGAGAGAAGAAGACGTGTTCTTTTGAAACTAAAACAGGAACAACATGAATAAAAAAGAGGCTGCTAAACTTGACTTACCAGTGTCCCCTTTAACTTGAAAGCTGCCTCCAGGGGTGTGCCCAGGATGTCAGATTTAAGGGGGAAAACCATCTGTATCCCAGAGCAGCAATTAGACTTGGCAGCCACTTACTCCGCCCCAGCCGTAGTGGCACCTTACAGCCTGGATCCCTTGGCCAAACTGGACCATGCTGGTGAACCCCGCGGAGGCAGCCAGGAAAGTGGGTGATCTGTGGCGAGGGTGTGGGAGAGAGCATCCACTGTGGGTAGAAGATACCTGCTTCTTTTCACTGCTGCCAAATACAGCAGGGAGACCAGACTGGGGTCAAACTGCTCCCTGGCTGGCTCTCAATGCTGGGGAAGCAGACGGCACACCGAGCAGTGCAGATGGCAGGTCAGTTCAGACACAGCACCTCCACACATACCCCCAGCTGATCCTTCAAAGCCCTTTGCCACTGTTAGTCCCTCTGCGCAGGTGAGGGGGAGCTGGTCTAGTGGTTAGTTCCCCTAATGGATGTGGGTTTGGTTTCCAGCTGAGCTGTCAGTCCTCAGCCTGCCCTGAAGAAAGCTGCTTCCTGAGGAGATTGTCTCGACTTCTGTCAGTTGTGTCAAAGGTGAAAGGCCCCATAGCTGGCCAGGGAATTCTGCCCTTGTGGTTCTGGGGGAGCTTCACGGGGGGGCAGTGCCCATTCTGGGGTCATATCCTGAATGCGGAGAGCAGGAGCTGGCAATGCAGGACTTTCAGAGTGTAAGGCCCTGAAGCATTGGCTGCACCAATCTGTCTGCCCCACATCTGCAGCACATGCTTCTCCTCCCTGATAAGTTTGTAGGATGTGAGATCTGGCCCTGACCATGTCCTGTTCTCTGTCTTTCCCCTTCCAGCTCTGCCCTGTCAAATCCATCCCAGCCCGCTCAAGCGCTCCATGTCCCTCATCCCCACCAGCCCACAGGCCCCCAGTGAGTGGATGAGCCCCGACGAGCTGTGTGCCCGGCAGGCATTTATTCCGGGGGACCATGCGCCCCTGTCTCCGCAAAGCAGTGTGGCCTCCTCGGGCAGCGAGCAGACAGAGGAGCAGAGTGGCAGCCGCAATACCTTCCAGGAGGATGGCAGTGGCATGAAAGGTACATGGAGGAAGGAGGGGACATCGGCTCGTGCTGCAGAAGGAGCCCTGACTGCCTTGCTCCACCTGTTGACCCTGGAAAACCTGTGTAGTCCTAACAGGGGCTCCCAGCAATTTGCGCAGAGCTGCCTTGGGCAGTCAGGGAGACCAGGGCAGTGGTGAGCGATGCAGACAGTGCCAGTCCCACGTGGGTAGTGCACGGCTTTAAAATCAGCTAGTCTTGGTCTGTAATCTAGCCTCTCAGAACGTGGTCAGATGCCCTCTGTTACATAGGCCCCTTGTTGTTTGAGAAGGCCCTGCCTTAGGCCTGGATCCCTGGCTTCGAAAGGGGGATGTTGCTCTGGCTCTGAGGAGCACCAGAGCAACCGGTGCATAACACCAGCAGTCCCGAAAACCAGCTGCAGTGTCTTGTCACCATCCCGTGGCTAGAGATGCTTGGCCACTGGGTGATGGCCTAGCTCATGCTAAGGGGCCGGTCTCTCTCATCTCCACAGACGTTCCCTCGTGGCTGAAGAGCCTTCGCCTGCACAAGTACGCAGCGCTCTTCTCCCAGATGACATATGAAGAAATGATGACCCTCACAGAGCAACATCTGGAGTCCCAGGTGAGGAGGGGACAATAGAGTCTCAGCCTTCACTCGTCCTTGCACTTCTCCTCGGCAACAGCCACCTGGCAGGTCCCAGCCAAGGGCAAGAGGAGGGTGTTGTCCTAGGACACGTCTTTCACAGACTTGGGGGGCTGGTTCAGCACCTGCCAACTGGGAAGGTCTCTTGGGACTACCTCTGAGTATAGATTGCAGCCACCACCTCCACAGTCCCTTAGCTCCTGGTTTGATCTGATCCCTAAATTCCAAGAGCTTCTTTGGATACCTTCAGCCCAGAGCCTGAAATTCCCACCTACCTGCAGGGTGAATGCCGCAGAAAAGTGCTGAATTCCTGTTGGGCTGCGTGGCACTTGGCAGGCACGTGCAGCCAAAACCTGTTCCCGGCAGGGAGTCAGTCTGTCAGGAGTGGTTGCATCCATGGCTTTCTCCTTAGCTCTTGTATCTCTTGATCCCTCACAGAATGTGACCAAAGGAGCCAGGCACAAAATTGCCCTGAGCATCCAGAAGCTGCGGGAGAGGCAGAGCGTTCTCAAGTCTCTGGAGAAGGTAAGAGCTAACAGCCTCCCCTAGGAGGTCTGAGCTGGGGGCAGACTGACCTGGGGTCCAGGTACTGAGCTGAGAGCTGGGGTTGATTCCTGGCTTTTTGTTAGGCTCCATCTGTAAAGCGGGGATGGCAGGGACTGTGAGCTCCTTGAGACGTGTGCCTTTTGATCAGGACCCACACAGTACCCAGCACAATGATTGCGGCCAGGGCCTCGAGGTGCTGCCCTGATTCACATAGCGGGGGCGCTGCTTGGCATTAGCCACTGTTCCCGTATCCCCTGGTTGGGAAAGCGGCCGGGGGCGTGCGTAACTAGGAGCTCCAAGAGGAGAGCAGGTGCGTGGCTGTGCGCTGCTTCAGGCTCTGATGAGAAAAGGGGCTATTCACCAGCCCACCATCACCACTGGCACTGGCTGGTTTCTCTCCCTCCCCCAGCAGGGCGGCCATGGGATCGAGGAATGACAGGTAGCACCTCTGAACCTGGTCAAGGGTGTCCTGCAGGAGGGTGTGTGCTTCGATGCTGTTGGGGTTAACACTCAAGATCTCAGGGCAGGGACCCTACTGACTGGGAGCTGTGCTCAGTGGCTTGTCCTCCATTGTCTGCAACTCTTTCTGCCACGAAGGGCTGCTAGGACTCGAACCTGTGATCCCAGGTGCCCTGAGCCTGATGCTTGGCCCACTGGTCCTCTTACTCTTGATCCGTTTTGAGACATAGGGCTGCCCTTAATTCATGGCACCCTCCCCACTCTCCCCTTCCTTTGCCCTTTCTGCTGCTGCCCCCCCCCCCTTTCCCGGGCCCTCGGCAGGACATCCTGGAAGGAGGGAACCTGTGGAACGCGCTCCAGGAGCTCCAGCAGATAATCATCACACCCATCAAAGCCTACAGCTCCCTACAAGCCATGGCCACGCCCAAAGAGGGGCAACAGGTAGTGCCCGAGCACCATGCAGCCCCCAGGCCATGTTTGGACAAAGCCACCAATGGGGCGGAGGACAAGGAGCCAGCGGTGGACGGTTTCCCATCCCAGACAGCCTCGACCTGCGATGGGGAATCGGCCACAGCACCCATCGCAGAAGGAGACATCCCAGGGCAGTTCACCCGGGTGATGGGGAAAGGTAAGGGCATGCCTGTACCTGGCATCAGCTGTGAATCATGCCACCAGTGTCTGGAGGGCACTGTTGCTACCCCAGCGGCATTCAGGGAGCCCGTTATGGGGGTGCTAGAAAGAGGGGCACATGGATTCGACGGCATGCTCTTGTGTTGAGGAAGGGGTGGTTTCATGGAACTCATGCTGTCGGATATATGGCCTTAGTCTCTATAGACCACGGAGATGTGCCTCCTCCCTCCTCGTTGGCACACTTGGCTTGTACTGGCTGATGTCTCCAGCCATGTTTCAAGTGGGTGGTGCCACTAACTCCCACGTGGCGGGTGGGGGGCAGAGAAGGTGGATGACTTATCCCATCTGTTTGGGGAGGGGTGGGAACTGGGCACAGGATGCCTGGGTTCTCTGGGTGATGAAACAAGATGATGCACATGAGGGAAGTTGGCTGTGCATGTTGGGTACAAGACAGCCTGACTCTTGGGGTGGGAGGTCAGCAATCACAGCTTCTGTTCCTGGCTGGGGGGAGAGTTGGGGAGGGTCTAGTGGTTAAAAGCACAGGGTCCTCGACCCTGGGTCCTATCCCAGTTGTACATGCAGTGTGGGGTCTATTGGATAGAGCAAGGACTGGGCAGGATTTGTGGTTTTTTCCAGCTCTGCTACTTGCTCACTGCTTGTCCCTGGGCAAGTCCCTTTTCCTCTGTCATAGCATCCCTGTGTACTGACCCACTTCCAGGGGCATGATGCTGAGCCGTGTGTGTGTGGCAGGGCAGGGGACTACGGGAGGGCCCGAGGAGTAACCCCTCTGCTCCCCTTGCAGTGTGCACGCAGCTGCTGGTCTCCCGGCCTGACGAGGAGAACATCACTAGTTACCTCCAGCTCATAGAGAAGTGCCTGACTCACGAGGTATCATCTGCGTGGAACCTTCCCTCTCCTCCCAGGCACGGGGCTACTGGCTACTCTCTGGGCTTGAAGGTTCTGCTTCTCCATGCCCAGGAAGCTGGGCCCCAGGGCTTTTTTTAAGGACCTTCTCCTCCCCTCCCCCCACTGTTTTGGGCTGGATGTGCCCTCGGATTCCTCCATCCTCTGCTCTCTGTAGCAAGGCACCATTGTGCCACTCCTTCCCCTGGCTGCTCCCACCCTTCCCTGTGTCCTGGCACCAGCCTGGCGTCCTGACAGCGCTCTCCCTCTGCACAACAGGCATTCACAGAGACACAGAAGAAGAGGCTGTTGTCCTGGAAGCAGCAGGTACTGAAGCTGCTGCGAGCGTTCCCCCGGAAGGCAGTGCTCGACATGCAAGGGTACCGCCAGCAAAAAGGGTAGGCCGGGGTGTGTGATGTGTTTGCTGGGCTCGGTGGTAAAATGGCTTAGGAGTAAGGTGGGGAGAGAGCCAACAAGTGCTTTAGTGCTAAACAACATCCCTGGGTAATCTGACTTGATGTATGGCCCACTGGATCAGACTCTCCAGGACGTGGGTTCTTATCCCCGCTCTTCCTTGATATATGACCTTGACTTCCTCAGTTTCCCCTCCTGCCCTCTATTTTGACTAATTTTTTTGGATCATGGCCTGTCTGGGCTGGACCCAGCAAGATGGGGCCCTGATTTCAGTCATAGTCGCGTGGTGCAACCGGTGAGTAAAGGGGGAGGAGGATCCCACCCATCCCAGGAGTCGTTTGACTCTTGGATTGCTAGGATCTAATGACAGTGAAAGGGAGGCAGCAGGACCTAGCAGTTGGGTGACGGGGACTAGGATTTATTTTAGTCCCAGTGCTATGGGCAGGTCACTCCCAGGGGCACAGAATCCTGAAATCCCCCATGTCATGAAATCCCCCAGCTCCATGGTTTCCTTCTGACAAGCCCAGGGAGGAGCAGGTTCTGGGATCCCAGTCCACACCAGCCGATGGGGCTAGCATCGGGGGGAGTTTCTGAGAAATCCCGGCGGGCTTGGCTGGCTCATGTGAGTTTCAGAGTCCTGCTCTGTGTGGCTGAGCTGCTACAATCACCTGTCAGATGTTCCCAGCTGACTCTTCTCCTGAATGCTTTTCACTTCTAATACCCATCTGGAATCCATCCCCATGTAAGCAGCGACCCAGGCCTATGGAAAGCCAGTTTTGTTGGGGCCTCTCCCATCGAGTGGCTTGATTTGGGGGGAGCTGAGGGGGATTAAGACTGGTTCAAAGGAGACTAGCTGAGAGGCAGTGTGTATCTGCAGAGGCAAAATTTTTAAGCAGCAGGTGGGGGAGGCCACTTGATTTGCCTTTAGAGAACCCATGTTTATACAGGAGTGTGGAGGGGAGCTAAGCACCATATGAAAACCAGCCCCATCCTCTAAGCTTCTCTAGTGGGGACCTTTGCCCCCTCCCCCATGTCACTTCTGAAGATCTAGGCCAAGCTGTGTGTAATGCTCCAAGATGCTGAGATGCATTGATTGCTGTAGGAGGGGGCACATACAACATGCCCCATGTGAAACTGGGTTGGGGAGTGGGGGCCGATCCCAGAGGTGCAGCAAGTAGCTGGAATTTCTGGTTACTTCAAAACAGCCCTTATATATTTTTTTCACCTTCTCTCTTCCTCCCAGATGGGCTTTTGGCTCCAACTCTCTCCCCATAGCTGGATCTGTGGGGGTGGGTGTTGCCCGCAGAGGGCAGCGGCAGTTCCAGATGCCCCCTCGAGCCATTCCTCCAAGTCGCCTGGGGCTACTAAGCCCAGCAGGGATTGGAGGGGTCTTGCCCCGGCATGCACTTACCAGCCCCAGCCTAGGGAACCAGGGACGACAGGTGAGTACAGCGGGATGGGTCACTGCAGCCACGGGGTAGAGCGCAGGCTGGTTTCTCTAACCAGACTTTCCTGGGGCTCTGGCTGAAGCCCCAGACGAGCTGAAGGGGGTTTTATAATGAACGGGAGCAGCGTGTACAAATCTAGAAGGGCTTGTCTGTCTAGCTTGGCAGGTTGTAGAGAGACACATCTGAACTCTGGGAAGAAAGTGTGGTCTAGTGGTTAGAATGGGGGCACCTCAGAGTCCAGTATTTCTGTGTTTTGTTCACAGACCAGCCATTAGATTCTCCATCGCAGTCTCTCTGCCTCAGTTTCTCCATCTTACTATGGGGTTAATAGACCTGCCCTGCCTGCCAGGAGGCGTGTGAGGACAAATACATTAAAGATTGTGAGGCACTTGTATATTATGGTGATGGAAGCGAGATAGTATCTTATATGAAATTGAGAGGCAGGACTGCTGGGTTGTATCCCCAGCCCTGGTGATTATGGCAGGGGAGTTTGGGAGGGGGTGGGACTTCTGAGTCCGATTGCTGGCTGTAAGAGAGGAGTGGGAGCTGTTGCAGCAGGATAAATTGATGGGGGGGGGGGGGAGGCCTGCTTTTAAAGTGAACTTTTGTCCCCCAAATGGCCTGGTATGGGGTTCCCCCTGTTTTGGGTTGGGGTCCTTACAGCAGGTGAAGAGCTGCTCTGTGATTTCCCAAAGCAGGTTTTTTCTACCAGCCCTGGGACTGCAGAATCTTGCAGCGTCCCCTACCCTCCCCTGGGGGTTGCCAGGGACTTCCCGTGTGTGTGGAAGGGCCTCGTGATTCGCTCTGGCATGGGAGCCTGGTCCCCACACCCACTGTGGCATTAGCCCATTGCATCTTTGAGGGGAGTGGGACTCCGAGCTACCCCAATCCTTTGCTGCTATTGAACACTGACTGGATCTCCCATGTGCTGGGCGAGCTTGGGGGATCCCACAGGTCTGTGCCTGCGTCCTCTAGTGCTGTCTTCCCCTCTGTCTCCACAGAACCTGTGGTTTGCCAATCCTGGGGGCAGCAACAGCATGCCCGGCCAGAGCCGCAGCTCGGTCCAGCGCACCCATTCGCTACCCGTCCACACGTCCCCGCAGGCCATTATCATGTTTCCCCAGGGTGAGTAGCCAAGTCGCTCTCCTTCCAGAGCCAGTCCTTGGCAGGCTTTGGGCAGCATGTGATCTTGGGGAGACTCTTCTGCCCAGCTCAGGCCTGCAGGAGGGCATCTGGAATATTGCATCCAATTTTGGGCCCTCCAGTACAGAAAGGATGTGAACAAATTGGTGAGAGTCCAGCGGAGGGCAACAAAGATGACTAGGGGGCTTGAACACATGACTTATGAGGAGAGGTTGAGGGATTTGGGCTTCTTTAGTCTACAGAAGAGAGAAATGAGGGGGCATTCGCTAGCAGCCTTCAACTACCTGAAGGGGGGTTCTAAAGAAGATGGAGAGAGGCTGTTCTCAGTAGAGACAGAAAGCTGAACAAAGAGCAGTTGTCTCAAGTTAGTGGGGGAGGTCTAGATAGTTTTTCCTAATATTCTATTTCACTAGGGGTGTGTCTAGACTACTGAGGGGTTTTTTTCAAAAAAAGTGGCCTTTCGCAGCTGGGCATAGTCACCTGCATCTAGACTACCATTACGTTCTTTTGAAATTAAATCGAAAAGATGCAGTTTTTTTGACATTGGTAAACCTACTTTTACAGGAAGAATGTCTTTTTTTCGAAAGAGCTCTTCGAAAAAAGGCTTTCTTGAATGCAAACAGGGCTTTTTCGAAAGAGAGCGTCCAGATTGCCTGGGTGCTCTCTTTCGAAAAAGCGGATCTCTTTTTTGAAACCCTTGTGGCTGTCAAGACGATCTCTTTCGAAAGAGGCTTGTATTCTAGACCCTAGGAGAGTGGTGAAGCTCTGGAATGGGTTCCCTAGGGAGGTGGTGGAATCTCCATCCATAGAGGTTTTTAAGTTCCTGCTTGACAAAGCCCTGGCTGGGATGATTTAGTTGGGATTGGTCCTGCTTTTGGCAGGGGGTTGGATTTGATGACCTGCTGAGGTTTCTGCCATCAACTCGCTCTCCTCTTCTCTGGCTCTTTCAGCTGCTCTGTGTAAGCCTGCATTGTTCCTCCCCAGAGCATGCTGAATGTGTTGGCAAGCAGTGTCGACCTGCTGCAAGACCGGACTCCTGGCTTCTACCCCTAGCTGTGGGAGGGGCACAGGATATAGTGGGTTGAACAGCGAGGACTGGGAGCTTGGACTCCTGAGTTCTACCCCCATCTCTCTGATGGGCACAGGGTCCAGTGGGTTAAAATGGGGTGCTGGGAGCCACAACTCTTGGGTTCTCTCCCAGGCCCAGTTACTGGCTGTTTTTCAGTGGAGACAGTGGGAGTACAGGGGGTAATGCAATGAGCCACCAGCTGAGGTTCTGAGCTGCCACAGCAATTGTGCGAGTGCTGTGTTACTCCAGTGTCTGTCACCCATCAGGGAGTTTGGGTCCACATGACTGATCTCCCTCCTCCTGCCCCCCTCTGTAGATTGCCAGATCCCTGGAACAGACCTGGAGATCAACCCCACGCTGGAGTCACTATGCTTGAGCATGACAGAGCATGCACTGGGCGGTGAGATACAGGGTTAGCCCTGGGGTTGTGGGGAGGGGGGAATGTTCAAGGAAGATACAAAACCACAGGTCCACAGGAGACCAAGATGGGTCCCAAGCCTTTTCTTGGTCCCCTTGACTCCATGCCAGAGTGAGTTCCCACAGACCTAGGTCACAGCCAGATGCATGGGGTGTGTGAGTCCAATAGTGTCCTTGTCTGCACTGGGGCTTGCGTGGTGGAATGGGGTTCGCAGCTGGGCATAGTCGGCAGTCTGACTCTCTAGGCCATGACCTCCCATGGTGCTTGGCGATGAAGGGGGCCTGGCAAATTCCTTTAAGAAGGCATCTCTTGTGCTTAGCTGGAGTCATGGCCTTAAAGGGGCTTTGTTATCCAGGCATGCAGAATTGCTGGCCATTTGGCCCCAACCCAGCCATGGGACAGCAAATTGTCCCCTTCTGCCAGCGGCTGCACTCAACGCTCTGGTCCTGTTTTCTCTTCTAACAGATGGCACCGACAAGACCTCCACCATCTGACCAGCCTCGGGGACCTGCGATTCCTGACATGCTTTAGGGGTTTATCTTTATTTTTGGGGGGGGTGCTTAAAGGGGAGGTTGAATCTTCCACCCCACCCCCCTCCCACCCTTCCCCGGCGTTTGCCATCAACTCTGCCACAGCAGGGGGTTGGAAGAAGCTCTCACTACAATCTTACCATCTTATACGTTCTAATATTTTTCTACTTTATTATTACTTTAACTATGGTTTAATACTGAGCTGCGCCCTGTAACACCCAGGGTACCGTTGAAGCCAGAAGCAGCAGGATCTTGGGTCACGTGTGTGTGTGTGTGTCCTCTCCCAATCTCCCCTGCCCATCCTTTCTCAGCATGGGGAAGAAGAAAGTGCCCGAGGGAGGAGTGGGGAAGGAGGGATAAAGCACACCTCTCATTCACTTTCCTCTGCATCCTGGGGCAGGGTGGATGTTTTTGGCCAATGCTGATTGCTGTGTAAGGCACCGGGAGGCTAACCTGGCGAGCTGGTTTCTTCTGGGTTAGCCACCCGCCTGCTTTTTGCACCCAATACATGTGATGGAGGGCAGATTGGGGAGAGACCCCCTCCATGGATAGGGCCAGCAACTTTTCTGGACCTGTTAAGTGCCTGTAACTTCCCATTCCCACCCTCCCTTCTGTGATTGCTTGGGGACGGGGCCATGCCATCCTCCGTAAGAAAGGAGGCTGGGGGTGTGGCTTTAGAGGGGCCATACACTCCCCTATAAGAGCAGGGTTTGGGGCATGGCCTTTGGGGGCACCCTGCCCTCCCTCATGGGACAAGCAGTGGATTCAGGGAGAGAAGCCATGCCCCAGAGAGGGCGTGTTGGGTTGGGGCTGAAAAGGAGGGATGGGGGGATACCTGGGGGAGGGGTTGGAGCATTGGAGGGATTTTAACAGGAGGCTGGTGGGTGTTGGTTTGGCTGTGTCTGAGGCCTTCGAGGTCAGTTTGGTTGAGGGGTATGTTCTTCCCCCCCTTTCCAGCTCCCGCATGTGAGCCCCTGGCAGAGGCTGTTCCCGCACAGGGCAGACCCGCCCGGATGAATTGGCGGCTCATCCCTGTTGGGCCCTGAATGCACAAGTTGCCTGCAGCTCATCTGTGTTGGCAGTGCTGTCAGGCTGAGCTCAGGTAGCTGGATTAGAGCACCCCGTCCTGGCCAGGGGCCACAATGCCTGCACCTGTGTGGCAGTGCGCTGGGGGGCTCTCATGATGCTAATGAACTTGCTGGGGGTCTGAGAAAGGGCTGTGAAGCAGGGAGTTGTTTGCAAGCTCCTTTGGGGTGGTCTGGAAGACATACACACCCCTTGGGGGGGCAGAGAGGGACAGAGCTTTCCTTAAATGCCTTGATGGGGATATAGGGGGAGATAAGGATTGAGCCCTCCTGAGCTGGGGGGGAATCAGGTAGCAAGCCTTCCCTTAACCCCCAAGCTGTGTGTGTGTGTGTGTGTGTGTGAGAGAGAGAGAGAGACAAATAAAAACACTACATGGGCTGGAGGTGGGAGGAGCCTGTAGGCAGGGGGTGGAGACTCTGGGGAGAAGGGGTGGCTTTTACCCATCCCAACCCCCTTTTGTTTGGATTAACCTATTTATTTCTTTCTGATTTGCAACTCTTCAAAACAAAGAGATCTAAAAACTTCCAAATTTTCCCTTCCCCAAATTCTGCTCCCACAAGGCACCAAAGCTTGGCTGGGCTTGAGGGAAGGGACCCCCCATCTCTACCACCTTGTGTAGTCGATAGCTGGGCAGAGAATTGGGGTTACCCAGAGGTTTGCAGAATCCTCAGATGTCCAGGGGCAGCGGGGTGGGGTTCCCACTGGGGATTTGAGGGGGCAGCAGGGAATCTGGGGGAGAAATGGGGTTTGCAAGATCCCCATTGATTTGTTTTTGGGGGAGCAGGGTTCTACCCAAACCTAGGTACAATTTTGTCTCTTTCCAGAGGGCTGCCCCAAGACAAAAAGTCTGATGTCTCCCCAGACCTCTGCAGTGTGGGGAGAGGAGCATGCCCCAAAGTGGATGACTCCCACCATCTGAGCCCCTCTCTTTGGTACAAAACAACCCCCCCTAACTGTTTAAATGTTAAAGGCCTTTCCAAAGTATATACTGAATAGTAGTGTGTACAAAAACACCCTCCCTTCAGGGGGCAACCTCCCCCAACCTATTTCTACAGTAGAGAGCCAAGGTTCCTGTTTCAGATAGAAATGTTATTTTAGATACATTTTATTATGGATAACTTTTGTTATGACTATGGCTGGTAACCATGAATACGTTATTAAAAAACAAAACGGAAAAAATTTTACAAAAAAAACACAAAAACCCCATCAGCCCGTGTTAGCTGGCTCTTTGTCTTGCTCACCTCTGGCTCTTGCTGTCTGTGAAAGAATGTGCCCCTGAACAAAGTCCAAGACCTCCCCATGGAAACCCCAAATACCCTCTCTGATAAAGCTGTACTTATTTTGTAACCCTGCTTTTATTCTTGATTTGTGTGAGGGGCTTGGGTGGACAAAGGTTAGGGCCAAGATGGGATGGCTTGCCCAGTGGTTAGTGCTGGCGAACTGTGGTTTTGCTGTAAATGCCTGCTGCACTAGAGATAACACTGTGGGCTGGCAGGTCTAATGCCTCCACCCCTGCAGGCATGGCCAGGTGGAGCATGATGGGGTGGGGGTAGTATTCCCTATAACCTGAATGCTTGGGCAGCCACCCAGGAGAGATTGAGGTGCTGCCCAGTTGATTAGCAGGGTGCTCGCAGCCGGCAGCATGTGTTTCTACTAGTGTTGCACATTCGCACATGCCTCGATGCACAGAACAAAGTTTATTTTAACATGGATGGAAAAAAGTAGAGGGAACTTTGGGTGGTGGCAGGCATCTGGTATTTTTAAGACCGAGATTTTGAGGCCTTCGCTAGCCAGAAGCAGGGAGGGCAGTGTTTGATTGTATTTTGTTCCTCCCCTATGCAGGGCAAGCACTGGGGAAGCAGTAGGAGGGACCCAGAGGCAGTACAGCTATTTAGGTGAATCTACTCTGCTGGGCCATTTCAGCATGCTCCCCCACTCTAGCACCTGCCCCTTCATGCCAGAGGCTGTGTTCTCTAACCCATAAGCATGCTGAGGGCTGGCTTGGTTTTCCAAGGGGAGACGGGGTCAGTCGCTTCAGGTGGCAGCAGCTCAGCTCTGTTTGTGAGGCATAATTGTGTTTTGTTTCTCTGCAGTAGCCACTGCCACGCATCTCCACTGCCAGTGGGGGCATAACATGGTTTTCAACAATGATTTCCCCCCCCCCCTCCGTTAGGTGTGCAGGCAGAACTCAACTTTGGGAGGTCAGACATGCCACTGTTCCCCCAGCTGAACTACATTTCCCATCATGCATTGGTGGCAGGGATTCCATGGTGCATTGTGGGAGATGTAGTCCAAGCCAACAGCCCAGCTTGGCATATGGACCAAAAGTCTCTCCCACAGCCTAGGCAGCTGCTTTTTGCCAAACAGGCTGGGTGCCCAAGTAGGGATCAGTGGTGTTTGGCTGTAACCCCTCTGCTCTTTTCCCCTAGACTGAGCCTCAATCTCTTGTTTCTGCCTCCAGCAGGGCTCTGTTGTGCTGCCTCATGCCCACCTGAGGGTGGAGAACTGCTGGCTGGCATATTGAACCATAGATGTCAACTCTGGTTGCCTCTCCCTAGTGATGGGCTGCCTACTGGACCCTCTTTATTAGGGTTCCCTGGGCCCAGCCTGGACTGCTGCACAGGGCAGAATGACTCCAGCTTATAGGTCACAAGGTGCACCCCACAGGCTGCCTCGCTACTGTACCCGACTCTGGCTCCTTTGGGCCTTGCAGCTGTTGCTCTGGCACTAAACCCTGCTGGGGATAGAACCCTGATGGGCAGGCCACTTCCCTGGCTCTGCAGGACTGGAACCAGCCTCAATCCCTGCACTGGAGCATGCTGCTGGCAGGAGCCTAGCCCTGGGGGCCTGGACAGGACCAGAAAGCTTGGCTTTTCTCTTGCACTCAGTGCCCTGCACCCCCCTTTCTCTTTGCAGCTGTCCCAGCTCAGCCTTAGCATCTTTCCCTTCTCTTGAAGCAGGGGCTGAGTCCTGTATGAGCAAGATCTCTGATCCTCTTCCCTGGCTTGCTCATATGTACTCCCAGAAGTGGGAGGAGGCATAAACCTGGCCTGTGTCTGACTCCCACTCCCATTGTCTTCTCAGTTGCCTTCCTGGTAGCGGGGCCCCCCCTAAGGGTGAGTGGGGGCAGGGATTCTGGGGTCCTGTTACACCCAGAGCCAAGTGGCTCTGGAGCACAAGGCTGGAGAGGTGAGATGGTTTGTTGCTGGTTGTGGCACAATGGATATGTACAGACGCCACCCCAGCCTAAAGAAGGCTGTACCTCCTACAGTCAAAATTCCCTGGGCCCCATAGTGGCAGGGTTGGGGCAGCTTAGGGACCAGCTGCACTCCCCCTCCAGTGCCCCACAGATCAGGCCTGGGTTTGTTCCCTTGCCAAGGGGTCTGGCTCCTGAAACTGTGGGACAGGACAGTTCTCCTTTGTTCTACAAGCCCTGCACAGGAAGGATCCAGCTCCTGCTTGTAGAGACCAGCAAGATTGCAAGGCCAGTAAGGAGCCTGGTGCTTATCTAGTGTGGGACCTGCCAGGTACTATGCCCCAAATAATTCCCAGAGCAGAGCTGTCAGGAAAAAAAACCAGCATTATGTAAAACCAGACACAGAATCCACCTATCCCCTCACTCAACTAGGCCAGAAACTAAGGACTCTTACTGCTCCAAACCAAATTCTAATTTATTTCCAGTATGACTCCATCTTCCAGCCACTGATGCAACCTTCCATGGCTTGCCTGCAGTGGCCATGGTTAAATATTTGTTCCCTGCACAGGTACTTACAGGTGCGGATCCAGACACCCTGAACACATGCTCTAAGTGAAGCCGATCAAGCTTAGGGTTGAATTCTTTGATCCTTCTTGTGACTCTTCTCTGACCCCTATCCAGTTTACCAATGTCACTCTGAGTGGTGGGCACCAAAACAATGCAAGATCCCAGCAATGGTTGCACCAGTGCCCAACACTGAGGGAAAATCATCTCTTTGCTCCGGCTTGATATTTGTGGTCTTGCAGCTGGAGCACAAGCCGGCCTAGGCTGTGGCTCTTAGGCTGCTCTTGCATCATGGGGCCATGGCAGGGGCTAGAGGGGGAACAGATTAAGGAATTAGTCTCACTCAAGCCCTGCCCCTGCTCACTTGGAGAATTAGGATCCCAGCAGGTAGCCTCCAAAGGAACAGAGCCATGTGGTCGCTTCCTGTTACAAGGCACCCAGCTCTAGTGAAAAGCCAGCTGGGGTTGCTAGGGGGTGGAGTAAGGGGTGGGTCAAGGTCAATCATTGAATACAGCCCCTTCCCCAGCTATCAGTGGGGGCTGAGGGCCAGACCTGGTCGTCCCCCCCGTGTCCCAGAGATACATCCCCAGGGGCCTCTTACAGTCGTTCCAGCAGGCCAGCCTCTTTAAATAGAACAGTTGATGGAGGGCCCGGTTGTGTCTTCTCCTGGGCAGGATCAAGGCAGGGGAGAAAACCCTGAAACCTCCTGCCACAGTACCGTTGGTAGAGCAGTAATTCAGACATACTGTTCCATCCTGCTTGGGGCTGAGAGAACTTCCTAGACAGGACCCAGAACCTGTTGTAGAAGGCAAACCCAGCCATGGAAAGTTTGCTGGAAATATAGCTGCATATTGGCCCAGCTGGTGACAACCTAATCCAGGAGCCAAACCAATGCCCCTTGCATATGGGCCGTGGCCAAGAGGACCACAGCCACAAGCTGGATACCCCCAGCTCTGGGAAATCTGAGGCCGACCGGGGCTCAGTTCCAGTGGGCATCTAGCCGCCGCACTCGCACCTTCTGCTTGTAGTGATACTCCTTGAGGTACTCCTGGAGTGCACGTGGGATGGGAAGGTGGCCGATGCCATCATAGGAGGTGCAGCCGGCTACCACAGCACGGCACAGGTGCTGCAGGGCAAAGGGGAAGGGCCGGCACACTGGGTGGGAGAGCAGAGGCTCGAAGAACATGCAGGCACTGGGGTCCTTGTAGCGCTCCAGCAAGCCTGAGACAGTGGGGGCATGGAAGACACCAGGGTCATGGACATCAAAGCTGAAATTGTGGTTCCACTGCTCAACGCGAGCATGAAGCGAGCGGCCGTAGCGTCGGAAACTGACAGAAAAGAGATAGTCCTCCTGGGCTGAATCCCGCAGCAGGAAGGTCCCTTCTGGTTTCCCCTCCAGCAGGGCTTCGGCCTGGTAGCGATCCATCACCCCCCAGTAGCAGGACAGCTGGGTTAGCTGCAGCAGATCTGGCACCAGGCAGTGAATGTAGTCAATCTGGGTGTGGATGCGGAGCTCCTGTTCTGGGGCTGCCAGTGCTGCCGCCGCCTCCTCCTCCTCCTCCTCTTGCTGGGGTGCCAGGGTGGCCCGATTGTCCCCAGCCAGTTCATTCATGCCATGGGCCAGCTTGGGCCCCAGTTTGTAAAGCGGGTTGATTTGCGCTGTCACCTCGAAGGTGTGGATCAGGGCATCCGGGGGCGGCTCCACCCCCTGCTCAATGCTGATGCGTCTCCGTTCCCGCAACCGGTCATCCTCATCCTCTGCTGGCCCTGCCCCACCGCAGGTCAGTCCCTCCTGTGCAGATACGGGCGCTGTGTGTTGCTTGATGAGGTTCCACTTGCGGGCCAGCTCTGAGCCGGCCGGGAAGGGGCATGTATCCAGCATCAGCTCCCGCAGGTGGATCTTGCGCTGGGAGGGGGAGAATTCTGGGGATCGGGCCCTGCTATGCCCCTTGATGGGGAAACACTGACCCACCGCATCCTGGATCCTCTGCCGCAGTGAGCGCCCCACCCCCTGGCCTGGCTCTGCCCCCTCTGGCGTCTCCAGGTGCTTTGCTCTCCTGTGGCCGCTGCGCCTGCCCCTGGCCTCGCCTGGCCTCTCCTTGGGCCGGGCCCCTCGGTCGGGTTCCTCTGCGGCCTGGGACATGGCAGGGTCAAGCCCTTGGAGGACTTGGGAAGGTGTCAGGGGGCCTGGCAGGGAATAGGACAGAACTGGGGGTCTTTGCTGGGGTGGGGTGACTCCTGCTTGCTCATGGTGAGGCCAGGGAGCATCTGGGCTGTACTGAAGGAAGAGAATTTGTTACGAGTTTAGCCCCAGCTTGTGTCCTATTGGGACCCTAGAACTGGCACACTCCAGAAGTGATTGCATCTCAGGATGACAGATCCCTGTAAGACCAGCTTCATGCTCACCCATGCCCCACCTCACAGGTGGTTGCTGCTCAGTGGCCCAGCTGAGGCGGCACTGCCTGGGTTCTGTCCCTGCCAGCTGCAGGTTCAGCACTAAGGGGGAGTGACTGTCTCTACTCAGAAGCTCCCTCTCCCCCACAGAGTTTGGCCCTCAGTGAGGGGTCAAGCTCCCTGCAGTCAGGAATCTGACAGCAGCTGTGAGGATCTGGGCCTAGGTTGCTCCTGTTCTGGAGGGAGGGGGCTGGCAGTCTAACGGAGGGGTGCTCTTGAACAGAGCAGACTAATGGCTGTGAGATAAATACCCCCCATCCACTGAGACCCAACCCCCATCTCTAGCCCCTCCCTCCCACACTAGATACACCCCAGTCTCCTCCATGCCTGCAGCTGCACACCTCTCTCCCCCCTCTGGTTCCCCACATAGCCAGCTCTTGCCCATCCCCACTCCCCCATATCCCAGCCCAGCCTCACCCCCACATCCCTAGGACTCTGCTTCCAGCTCTCCCCACACATACCCTCACTTCCTGCCACATCCCATTTCTACCCTCGATCTGCACCCAGCTCCCCACACGCGCACCCCAAACCCCATTCCCTGCCCATTCACCTTCACATCTATCTCCTACCCCAGCTCCTTCCACCCCATAGCGCCCCAGCCCTGCCTCCCACCCATTTACCCCCACCTAAACCCAGACCCCACTCCCTGCCCATCCGCCTCCCAGCCGTGGCCCAAATATCTGCCCCCTAAACCTCCCCACCCCCAACCCAGCTGCCTCATACGGCCCCGGCCCCCAGCCGCAGCCCTCGGGAGGGGCCGGACTCACCGCGGCGGGTCCCCACGCTGTCAGGCCGGGGCCGGAACTGGCTGCGAAGCGGCGATCGAAGACGGAGCCAGCCGGGGAAACGAGGCTGGGCCGGGCCCAGCGCCCAGCTCCCCCCGCAGCGCCGCCCAGCTGCTGCCTCCGCTGCGGAAGGGAAGGCTGAGCCGGGAGAGAACCTCCTCCCTGCCCCCCAACCAGGAGCGAACCGAGGCGTCCTGCCCCACCTCCCCGCAGACAGCCCCAGGAATCCTGGCCTCCAACCCTCCCCCACTAGACCCCAGTCTTCCTGCCAACCTGGAGAAAGAAAAGAACCCGGCGCCCAGCTGGGCCCCAACAGACTCCACTTACCTTCCAGAGCTAGGGCGAGAATCCAGGTATCCTAGGCCCCAACGCAGCCCCGGTTCCCCATCTCCCAACCCAGGGGAAGAACCTGGCCTCCACGCCTCTGCTCCGACTACTGTGCCTCCCACCTTTCCCCTCCCCTCCCCTGGCCCTCCAGTGTTTTGCACATGAGAGGGTATGTCTACACTTGCCCCCTAGCTGGATCTAGGGAGGCAAATGAAGTATACCAAAGTTGCTAATAAAGCACGGGATTTAAATATCCCGCACTTGATTAGCATATTTGCGGCCGGTCGCCATTTTAAAAAGCCGGTAGCCCGAATTAACTCGCCGTGTGTAGACTCGGTAGTCGGATCCAAAACCCTTCCCTCGAATTAACTGTTACTCCTTGTGCAATGAGTAAGGGGGCAAGTGTAGACATACCCTGAGAGTGTTGCACAGGAGTTGGTATCTCTCGCACATATGCTGCCTGTCTCTCGCTCAGTGACAGTCTTCCACTCTATCCAGGTCTGATCCCCTCCTGGAACTGACACGCTCACAACCACACACGCTAGCCGCCCAAACACCATGTCTGGCTCCTTTGCACACATGGCCATCAGGTACTTGCCTGCACAGCTCCTTTGTGTGCTGGACTCGCTCTCCGCCCTGTTGTGCCCACCTGGCTCATACACACGTCTCTCACACTCACAACCTTTTCCCCATGCATGACTCTCACACCCACACCTGTCACACACTCACCTTAGGCCTGGTTAGTTCCTCCCTGAAGAGCCCAGGGATTGGCCCATCAGACTGAGCCAGGAGTTCCTCTGAGAACTCACCCCCAAAATGCCCCTCCCTTAAATGTGGTGTAAAGACCAGGGCTTGGACAAATCAACCCCAACTCCCCAGGCTGGGCAATCCCTCCCTCAGCAGAGTGGGGTGGAGGAAATAAGCACAGTCTCGAATGTCCGCTAATTTTTACCCTCCAAATCCAGTTTTTACCTTCTCTCTTTCTTGAAGAGAGCAAGCCAAGCTAGACCCTATTGCCCCCTGAACTCTGGCCCTTGCTGATTACCAGCTGGCTTGCAGAAACTCTAGTCCCCTTTACTCCCTGGCCCAGGATCCTGTTCATGCTGCTCTGCTCATGAAAAGTAGCCTCACACAGCTGCCAGCACATACCCAATTACCCTCCATGAATGTTTGCCCATCCATTCATGGACTGTATACAGAGAGACCTGACAATCCCCCCTACTTTTGCACCCCAAAAACATGCATCTATCACAGCTCAACCCCCCCCCCCCCGCCCTTGGACAGCACAAGCTTATCAAGCTGTCATTTTGTCAAAGAAAAGGAGCACACACCAGCCCTTGCAGAGCAGAGATTCACCAAACACACCAGGTTAGATAGAAGGGCAGAATCAGTTCCAAAAAGAAATAAAGGGATCAAATTCCAATCTTCCAAAAATCACCACACTCAGCAGTGTTCCCTATAAGCTTAGCACTTGAGCGGGCCACCCCCCCCACTCCTCCAGGCGAGATTCAAATGCCATCCAGCTGATTAGCAGAGCACCCACAGCAGGCAACATGTGTTTCCACACATGTCTCAGTGCACATCACAAAATTTATTCTGCTCGTGGATGGAAAAAATTAGAGGGAACATTGATGCCAAGTGAGATTTGCAACCAACAGCTTTTCTGACTCGTTGGGCAGTGGTAGGTTGCTCAGTTCTTTACATTGGTCAGCGTCCTAGTAGCAGTCTTGTTCCAGGAGAAATGGGGAATTTCTGATGAAGAAACCACTGCCTCTTATTTTATATCCTCCTCGCAGCCTCTGCACCAATGCTGAGATTCCAGTGCTACTCAGCTGATTAGCAGAGTGCCCACAGCCAGGTTTTTGTTTCTATTAGTAGTGCACATTCACACATGCCTCAGTGCACACAGAAAAATTTATTCCACACATGAATGGAAAAGATTAAAAGGAACATTGCTCCCTGCCAGCACAGAGACAAAGAATGCTTGGGTGTCAGTGAGATTAAAAGCATCTTTGTGGTGCAGGAAGGTTCCCCAGCTGGGGGCAGCAAGGGCCCTGTGGTTTTGAAGGGGAAATTCCATAGGTCAGTTTCAGCAGGCAATGCTAGTCAGTTTCAGCCCCTCAGGTGCCAGCCTGGCCCTCTCCCCACCTCCACAGCCTGTTTGCCCCCAAATGCCCCCTTCTCTCCCCAGGGAGGGTTCCACCCTGACTCCTCCCCATGCAGGGTCTGATCTCTTGCCCACACTCCCAAGAGTGAAAGGGCTGGTGAATTCCAGCCATGGCCAGCTGGTAACAGAGTAGGGAACCACAAGCTTTTGCCCAATCTGGAGCCTGCCTCCCTGATTCCAGCTGCAAGCCCAGCCTGTGGCAGGGAAAGAGCAGATTTTAGGGCACAGGGAATTGGAGACTCTAGGGATAAACAAACCATTCCTTCCCCAGAGCAGGGCAGGGGATGTCCAACCCCCCCGCCCCCCAGGTGCCTTCTTGCTCTGAGTCCATGCCTTTCAGCCCCCCTGAGTAGGTGCAGTGCACCACTGTCCCGCACCAAGGAGAATGGGGCCTGGGACATGAGGGGGCTGGATGGTGGATACCAGACCTTCTACTGTCAGCCAGATGGAGGTGGTGACACCAGCAGGGTTCAGGAAGCCAGACTACCTCTGGCACAAAGGGGGTAGTAATCTCTAGCAGGGATGGGGGCAGCTCCAAGCATAGGGCAGAGAGATGCCTGGTTTTCGGAAGAGACTTGTTTATTGAGGACAGAAGAGTTCTGATACCAGCCTGTATATACAGAGGGCGGGTGCAGGGCTGAAACAAACAGCAGTAAAACAAAAAACACCCCAGCTTTGGGTCCCCCCAGGAAGGTAGTCTGGCTTCCTGAACCTTGCTGGTGTCACCACCTCCATCTGGCTGACAATAGAAGGTCTGGCATCACCATCCAGCCCCCTGGAAATGCCCCCTTAGTTGAAGAACCCCTGGCCCAAAGGGGGCATTTCCAGGGGTTCTTCAACTAAGCAGGGGGCGGGGGAAGCAGGGCTGTTTCCTCCCAAGTGTGGGGGTAGGGGAAATCCAGCAACTTCAAGCACAAGGAAGGCTGCTCCTCAGTGCTCACAGGATGGAGCAAGGGCCCCCCAAGTTGGCATGTGGATCTGGCCCAGGCGAGGGGGAGGCTGCTCTGTCACTGGAGACTGAGGCAGCCCCACAGCCACTCCTGCTGGGCTCTTCCTCGGTGTTGGAGCCCTTGCTGACATTCCCCTCCAACCCAGGGCTGCACCGCCCGCTCCCCTTGCCCTTGTTGTTGTTGCTGCCAAAAATCTTCCCCTGATGTGGGGGAGAAGCCTCCCACTGGGGGCAGGGCTGGGGGAGCTCAGTCAAGTGTATCTGAGCAAAGGGACCCACAGGCTGCAGGGCTGGGCATGCTGGTTAGCCATGGATTTGGTGGGGTGGCTCTCCACAGCCAGGGGGCACCATGTGATTTGGGGGCAAAGGGGTGAGTGATTTCTTTCAGATGGTGGGAGCCTGGATCTCCTCCTCCCACAGTTTCTCAACAGCTGGACCAGAAGAACTGAAAGAGGCACAGCAGGATGGGAAAGGAGCTGCACCAGCCCACCCTCAAAGCTCTTGGGCTTGGCTATCAGTGAGGACAGGCACAATGCAGGCTATTCCATAAGCAAGATGCTTTGGGGGGGGAACTTTCAACAAGATCCCAGATTCAGGGTACAAGAGGGACTGCTGAAATGGAAAAGATGCCCTGCTCTGGCATGGGCACACATGAGACACAGCCCCCCCTCCCCCCCCCCCCATGTTAGCACAAGATCCAAACGGTGTCTCTGGATCTGTCGGTGAGGAGGCTCGGTGAGGAGATCATGCTTGTGCTGCTTCTCCAGAGAGGTGCCTTTGTACTGCACAAGCCTGGGGAAGGGACAGGTGAGATGCCAGCCCCAGAGAACCTGCATTCCACCCCGAGGCTGGCACTAGTGCAGGTGAGCCAGGTGGGCCCCAATCCCAGCCCCACTCCGTGGCTGTCCCCTCACCTGTTTTGGTCACAGGAGTACCAGAGAATTTGGGATCAAAGGGGATATCACAGAGACTGTTACAGTATTTCTTTCACCTGACACACCATGTCCAACCTGACTGGATCTCAGACGCCTGGGTTCCTGATCCCCTGCCAGCCAGGGTGATGAAGAAAGTGCAGGTGGAAGAGGTCATGCGCCATGGCGTGCCCTCCAAACTACACCCTGCCTGAGAACTTTGATTGTGCCCAGCTGCCATGAAACGAATGTGTCAGGTCCTCATCTGATTCTTAGTGGGGCAGGTTTCTACCAGTCACAAGTAGCCAGAGCAATTGCTTCCTCTCTCCCCACCTCTCTACAGCCTTTGCCAGCAAGTCCAAGGGCTGGGGGGGAGGGGGGGGGGGAGAAGAGGGGACCCTGTAAAAATTGGGTGGGCCCCTCCCCCCAGCTCTTAGGGCACAAGGGGTGGGGAATTGCAAGCTTCAGGGCGAGGAGGGGCCA